>CM038045.1:75581615-76781615 GCA_021397845.1 Areca catechu
CTCAAAAGCTCTGAAGCGCCCGATACCGAGTTCACTCGCTCTTGTGGATGCGGCCAGGATGATCGAGCCTTCAACCCCCGCGGATGCACCGGCTTTCTGTTCAAAGGTCCCGAAGGCAAGAAAAATCGACTCTGTATTCGTGGTACCTGGAGGACCTACGAGCAATCAAGGGAGGAGTTAGGAATCACATGTAGCAGGAAGAAATAATGAAGGAAAGGTTGTAGATGATGATGATTGAGGGTCTTCTTGCTAGGTGCCTAGATGGATCATTCAATTGGCCTCCGAACTCGAAGATGGAAGATGGATTGGCGGAAGAGACGGTAACTTAAGGCCTCACACCTCTCGATGCCCGAAGGCGAAGGCGCTCCCTCACAGAAATCAACATTCTTAAGGAACGAAAGCAACTAAGAATAACACTCAAATAACTTTTTTTTTTCATTCATCAACATTAACATCACGAAAGAGGGGGTAAGGTCCTTTATATAGGCACATTAAGATCCTTTCAAAATTTGAATGAAAAAATACATTCCTTCTCTTGATGAGGCACCAAAAACTTTTTGAAATTCAAAAAAAATCTGAAATCCTTCTCCTTGGCTGACCAAGGCTTGAATTTGATTTGGGCATGGCATGATATTGGGCTTGGAAGAAAGAATTTGGCTCCCTTGGACTTGGAAAGTTGACCTTCAATTTGGAAAGAAGGCAAGATTCATGGCTTGTGTCTTCCTTCTTTCCTTGGTTACTCACCCTTCTTTGGAGAGAAGCTTGAAATGAGGCTTGGAGCAAGGCCTTTGTCTTCAACCATTCCTTGGTTGCCCTCCCTTCTTTGGTAAGTGGCTTGATGGAGGGAGGGAAAGAAGGAAAGGATATTTGTTGTGTCTCCATTTGGCACCAAAGAAAATCTCACTTGTGCCGCCCACATGGCTGGATGAGGTGGTGCCACATGGGATGATGAAGTGGCACCACATGGGGTGGTGAAGTGGCGCCCTAGGGTTAACATGTTGACCTTCAAGGCTTGGCCCAAAGTAGTTGAACTGGACTCAAAGACCACTCCGGCTAGGACCCAGACTCAGACTAGACTCAATATAGGACTGGACTCAATACAGGACACAACTTGACCCAATTGGTCAATGTACAGGACTAAACAAAAATAATTGAGACTAAATTCATGACTAAAAATTACAATGTTTAGGCTTGAAGCCTTATTACAGGTCCCAAAAATTGAAACCCTAATCAGAGGTCTGGTGCCCACACCAGTTTTGGCTCCAAGGTTTTATGGTATGAAGGTCATACTTTTCTCTTTGAGCTGGACCCATTTGGAATGACCTTGATCCTCTCCTCCATTCTCTCCCCTCATCTCTTCTCCTTCCTCTTTCTCCCTCTCCCTGCTGCCTCTACAAATGAAGGTCATTCTTAGGGGCTGCAAAGGGTTGATCCACAGATTTTTGAGAGAGGAAATATAGAAGGGCTGTGAGAGATTTTGGGATTGGGTGTTAGTTACCTAGCACTCTAGCTAGGTCTTGGGAGTGAGGTATTAGGAAGGGGTTCCTGCTCTCATTCTTGTCTTCCTGGAAGTTGAAGATCGGTCAAGGATCCTGAAGAGCTAGCACTCCGAGGGAGTTGATCAGAGTCGAGCCCAGGTGTGGACATCCTGTAGAGGCCAGATGCATGTGTGGCTCGAGCGCCCTCCTCCTCACAGCTCTTCACAGCTTCTCTCCAGCACTCACCAAGGTATAGAGGTATGACCTTTATATTTGTGTTGTTTTTGATGTTATATGCATGCTAGGTCTTTATACTAGTTCCTGTTGTGAGTAGATCGATAGATAGTTTAGATCTATCTATTGAGCCTTCCGCTGTGCATGTCTAAAAATGTTTTAAAATATATTTCTTCTGCCCTGTTTTTCTTGCATAATGTATGCTAGGTGTAGATGTTTTTCACCTTCACGGAGTATGTCTTCAATGGCTTCTTGTCTAAGGAGTAGGTCAGGCGGGATGTTCTGAGCTCTCTCTTCAATGCCAGCATGGTGATGGGCTCATCTAGACTGTAGATCTCAAGAGCGACAACTTTGAAGCGGGTCACATAGTCCCACAGGGATTCATTATCCTACTACCTGATAGAAAAGAGGCTATCTACCTCTTGTGGCACCTTCCGACAGGCATCGAAGCGGGTCTCAAACCTCCTCTCCAGTTATGAAAAGGAGTCGATGCTTTCGGGCTCGAGGCAGGTGAACCAGACTCGAGCGGCCTTCCAGAGGGTTACCGGGAAGGTGATGCACAGGAGGGTGTTTGTCGCTCCCTGGACCCTCATGAGAGCCTTATAGCTCTCTAAATGGTCTAGGTGGTCAGTCTTCCTGTTGTAGGGATCCACCTGAGGCATGCGGAATCGACTTGGGATCGGTTTCTCTTGGATCTCCTAGGAGAAGGGGGTCGGGCATCATAGCTCGCTGGCTCCTTGGAGGAGCCCTGCATATTGGTGAACTGGTGGGAGAGTTCTGCCAGCTTGCGCTCTTGTTCCTCTAGGCACTGCTCAGCCATGCACCTAATGGCCTCGTTAGTAGAACCTTCCATTGAGACCACTGGAGAAGGTGGGGTTGACAGTTGGAGATGGTCGCGATGGGGGGCCTTGCCCCTGCGGCGTTTGTCATGTTTGATGATGGTGTTGCCATCCACCGAGGATTGGCTCTCCTAGTTAGCGACCCTAAGTGATTTCTCTTTGCGGGGGTTTGGTGACTCTCTCGGAAATCGATTGTGGCCTGTGGATGTGACGGCCAGTCTTGGATGGAGCGCAATCTACCACGAGGGCCAATAGCTTGGGCCGCAGGGATCCCTGGCTATGGCTGGGTGACCAGAGAGCGTTGGTGGTGCTGTAGTTGCCTTACGACCGTGGCCAGTGCCTACATCTGGTGGGTGAGTGCAGCATGCTGGGCATCTACCGGTGGTGGCTGTACTAGAGCAGGGAGCTCCCTTTCTAGGTTACACGGGCCCGCAGGGGAAGGGGCATGCCCTGCTTGGTTGGTGGAAGCTTCTTGTGTGCGAGTTAACACCATGCTTCAAGCGGAGCTGTTTTTAAAAGTACAGGGGGCTTGCTCAGACAGAGGCTTTCTCCCCATACCTGGAGTGCCAATCTGTTGTCGTCCTCACTGTCGTAGCTTGTAGCTCTGATGTGGCACCAGACCTCAACCCCGTCTTTCAGAATCCAGCGGTTCTCAGTCCTACAAGATAAAGTTAGAGACCCGAGCTTGGGATTCTAGTGAGGGCACTCTGATGATCAAGTCAACAGGTGATAAAGAGGAACAGATCTCCCAAGGTGGGTTCCTATTCAGTCATCATGCTTGGAGGAGAGTATTCAGTAAAGATTGAGTAGGAGTGGTAGGAGAGGAGAGAGACTTGAGCTGGGGAGGCTGTGCTCATCGGGATTCTCTCTGGGAGTCTCTTGGAGGGCCTTCGAGCCTTCTCCTCATTTGTCTCTCCTTCTCCACCCTTCTCCGTGCTTTCCTTGTTCTCGCCCGCTGGGTCCTCCTTTTAGATCGCCGGTTCTCCCCCCTTCTTGCCTCAGTTTTTCCCTCTCTTGGGGTGCTCGAGGGTCAACGACATCTATGGCCATGCTCCCGAGGTCATTTCCCTTTACAGTAGGGAGTTACGTGGCAACCCTTGTTTTTCTAGTGGGTTATCACATTTAGGAAAGTTTAGCAAGGCCTTGATTCGGGGGCAGCCACCCTTGGATCTAAGGTCCCTAATGTGGCCTTCTCTTTATAGGTGGTGCAGGTGGCCAGCTGTAGGACTTGGTGCTTCGATCGGGGTACTTCTCCCCGAATGGTGCAAACGGTGTTAGGTGCACCTTTCTAGCTTTGGAATGCCACACTGGATGCATCGTACTATGCGCGATGGCTTCGATTACAGACTTGGTGCTAACGACCTTTTTTATTTCGTGATGCTTCTAAGGAACGGGCTCAACTTGGGAAAAAAATCTGACGTGGCGACATCTGCCCACCTTGCTGCCTGCAGGATTTGAGGTGTGCTCCATGTCAGCAATCTTGCCACATCATAGTGTTGGGCTCCCTTTAGATGCTTGGTCATCTTTCTAGTCAGCTCCCTGATCAATTTGTCCTGAAAAAAGAGGAAACCTGGGCTGGGGATTTCGGTGGGGACACTCCGATAATCAAGTCAGTTGGGATGATTAAGGGGAATGGATCCTCTGTGATGGAGGGTTTAGGATACCTCCATGTAGAGGAGTAAAATCAGATCTAAGAGATGAAAAATGAGTGGAGAGTTAAAGCACAGGAAAGTTCTCTCTATTGGTTCCTTGCCCTTTTGCCCTCTTCACCTTACCGGTTGTCTATCCCCCCTCGCCGGAGGTCCCTTCTTCCATTTTATATAAGAGAACTAGTCCATACCAGGTTTGGAGCTTCATCAAGATGTTACTTTTCTGATACTCTCTTTTGATGGGGTTTTCCTCTGTCAGCGGCATCCACCCTATCGGATCGATCCTTGGAAGGAGATCCTTCTATTGGAGGTGCTCACCGGCATGATACAAGTCATGTCCCTCTGGTGGAACAATTTTTCATGGGAGGTTCGGGAGCCATGCTGCTGAGCCCCGAGCCATGGTGGAGCATTTCTATTCCAAGAGGGACCATTGGTGTATTGCAGGATCTGATGCTTTAATAGGATACTCCTCTTGGAAGACATACAGGCTGTGTGTCATGGGAACTGGAGCCCCGGTTACACGATGGGGGGGCAGACGGTGTGCTATAGGGCTTGGAACTTGCTGCATCGCACATAGGGTGCAGTTGATGTGTTGCAGTGCCTGGAACCTCCGGTAGGGTACGCGCCACCCTCTAAAAATCATAAGTGGTCTGGATTTCTCAGTCTATTGCTTGAATTTCTTTCAGTCTTCCTTCCCTCACTCCTAGTTGACCCCCCGGTGGTTGATGACGCCTCTTGGTTCTGAGCAGTGATTCTATCTTGGAAAGCGGGAGCTCTATCTTGAGATGGGGGCTTGACCTTGGATCTTCATTTGGTTGCCGCATCCAGGTGGCATCTTCTGCCAGCATGGCTGCCAACTGGATCCGATGCAAATTCCATGTCAGCAATTATGCCACATCAAGTGCCTCCTATTCTCGAGCCTATAGTATGTCACAGTGCTCGGGGTGAAGGGAGTAATGATCATGCTAACATGGAAGGATGCTCATTATGTGCTATTAATGCCTCGAGCGTCGGCATCCCGAAGATCATGCTTTCGTACCAATGAGCAAACGCCATGTCAGCCCGAGTAGGAGAAACATAATTGCTGCACTGAGCGCGAAGTAATTTCCTCCAAATCAAAGCATCACCTCTAGTGGATCTCGATGCATGGCAGACTCTCGTTGGCTGGGAAGAAGAAAGGATGCATATTTTCGACCAGTACGATGCGACGGGGGTCTGCAGACTTTTGAAAGGGATTTGTCCTTCCGCTCCTTAAGAACTTTTTTGAGTGTGGAGGGCAAAGTTTTCTTGCAAAGCTTTTCTTCTTCCTCTAGTTTTGTCTCCTTGATCTAGAGTCTAAAATCTTTTCAAGTTATCCCCTTCCTTCTTCCTTCTCCCTTCTTCTCCTTCAGCCTGTGCTAAAGGGGATCCCGTAGCATTCTTAGGTCTTCTGTAGGTCTTCTTTCCTTCCTTTTTCTTCTCCATGAGTTCCTCCGGTAGGGGGTTCTGCCGCCCGAATTATTTTGACAAGGCAGGGCCATCTCAACCGAGACCTCCCTCCTTGGATAGTGAGGAGGACGAGGTTCCTTTAGCAGTCCGCAGGGGTCCCCGCCAAATGGGGATAGTCATAGGCACCCCTGCGGCTCCTCCTCCTCCTCCTCCCATTTGTGAATCGGTCGGTCCCTACGGTGTTGCTTCGATGATGACTAGGGAGGACCTCCTCCATATTTGGAACACATACGGGATCCCAGATTCCAACCAGCTCTTGGCTTTGGGACCGGAGGAGCAGGTCACTTCCAGTGGCCTGGGCCGGATCGCCCTATACAAGGACTTCTTCCTCGGGGGCCTCCATCTTCCCTTCCATCCCTTCTTCCTCTCTTTCTTAAGTAACTGCCATCTGGTCCCGGCCCAACTCACTTCCAATGCCACTAGGACCATAGTTTATTTCACCATCTTGTCACTTTCATGGGATTGTTGTTCGTTTCTCCCTGTTTAGGACTCTCTTCACCCTAAAGCACCACCCAGCCGATAATAGGTGGTGGTTTATGGCCCCCTGCCCGGGGGCCATCAAATTGGACTTGCCCTCTTCCATCAAGGGATGGAAGAATAATTTTTGTTCACCTCGGTTGAGGGGGTGGACTGGGTCTGGAGTGACCTAGATCGCTTCTCTAACCAGCTGTCTTATGTCGAGCCGGTCGACAAGGAGGTGTACGGCCAGCTCGTCACCTCCGAGGTCCTGGCTCTCCAGAACCTATTGATCAAGCAGAACATTGCTGATACCAGGGTCAGCTCGGCCCAATCTCAGGATAAGGCTCGATGTCAGGGCTTCCTTTTCTTAAGGTAGATTTTGCTTCAGTCGATGACTAACTGATCTCCTTTCTTATTGCAGGGATAAAGTTTTCAATGAAATAGCTCCTCCAAATGTCAAGGCAAAGGGCCGCCTCTATGAGACTCAGAGAGGAGCAGTCAAAGAAGGCCCAGGAGGAGCTAGAGCGGAGGCCTAGCAAGGCTCTGACCACATTGAGGTCGACGGCCTAGTCCCCGGCCCATAGATCTGGGAGAGAGGTTGGACCCGAGGAGGGGGCCGCGCTAGCAACCTCAGTGGCCCCTCCTCAGACTGAAGCTCCACCATGGCCTGAGGTGGTGGAGGTGACAGATAATGCCACCATGGAGAGGCCGCGCCACCATCAGTAGCTAGCACCCAGCCTGTGGCCACTGCGCCCCCATCGATTGCTACACCGGGGCCTGTAGTGCCTTCCATAACATCGGGTCCAGGGGTGCAGAGGATGATGGCCTTCCTACCACAAGACATGGCGGTGACGAGGGATGCTAAGCTGGCCGAGCAGATCCTTAACATTGTCATCCAGTCACGAGACAGTCGAGAGAAGAGCGACCGGTAGCTGGTGGACATCATCTCCCAGGTGTTTCCCAACTTTTATTGATAAGCTAGCTCTCAACTTGTCTTATTTCTTTTTCATGTCCATATAAATGCCAACTGGCCTCCTTTTTGCTACTATTGTAGGTGGTTGCCGATACTCAACTCATCCGGGACTCATGCTTGGGGCTGATAATGTGGGACCACAGCCTCTGCAAGCAGAAGGAGGCTACCAAGGCCGAGGCTTGGACCCATATAGTCCGAGTGCAGGAGTTGGAGGACCAAGTAAAGGCCCTCCAAATTGAGCTGGCCAGCTCCTAGATGATAGCAACGGAGCTAGAGAGGAAGTCTACCGAGCTCGACGAGGCTCTGAAGGCAAAAAAAGAGAAGACCTCCCACTTGGCCGAGGAGGCCCACACTACGGCAGAGGTGGCACACCTGGAGGGACGGGCGCAGACCCTCCAAGTTTAGCTCGATGAGGCAATGGCCTAGGCTACAGTGACAAAGGAAAAGGCCATGACGGTGGTGGCCCTAGTGGAAGCGGTGAAGAAGGAGGCCGCTGAAGCCATCCCAAAGTTCAAGGTTATTGACTCCTGTATTAATTTTGATAATTAACCAAATACTTAAGTATATTTGAGTACTAACTATTTCTTAAAGTATATTTTATTAGAAAAAGGTACTCATCAAGTTAGTTAATTGATTGCTTATCAAAATAGTTGAAGAAGTTCCCTTATGGATGAATTTGTAAAGTTAAATAGACTTAAGTACATAAGAATGTCTTGAAAGGACTTAAGTTTTTAAGGTTGAAGAAGATTCAGCAAAGTTTCAATTAAGTTTTAGAAAGTTTCAGCTAAGTGTTGACTCATGGATGTAAAGTGTCGACTCACAATGTTGACTCACAGAAGCTTGAGTTGATATGCAGAAGATGTTTCAGATGGCATGCTCCAAGTGTCGACTCATGGAGCTCAAGTGTCGACTTAGAGTATCGACTCAAGGATCTACTCAAGGCCTGAGACAAAAATTATACAGAATATGCTAAATTTCAGACTTCCCTCAAGTGTTGACTCATGGAAGCCAAGTGTCAACTTACCAGATGAAGTGTCGACTCACCTGATATTTTCAAAGAGCTTCAAGAAACATTTTTGAACTAAGTATCGACTTGTAGGGACCAAGTGTCGACTCCAAGTGTTAACTCATGACTTGAAGTGTCGACACTTGAAGTTCTATAGAACAGTAATGGCTAGTTTTTTCAAATATAAAACTTGTCCTTTTCACCCCTAATGGCTAGTTCCACCTCTCCAACGGTCATAAACTATCATTTGAAGCTTGAAAGGGTATTTAAAGTGATTTAAACTTAAGAGGGAAGCAACCAATGAGTAGTTAAGTGCATTCACTCCAATATTTATTGAAAGCAACTACCTTCAAGTGAAGTGAAGCCTTCAAGCATCAAAGCATTCAAGAGCAATCAAGTCCAACCTTTTAAGCATCATTTAAGGCTTCAACAACTTAAGGACAAGTATCTTCAAAGAGCTTCAAAGTGATATTTGCTTTTATTTGAAAGCTTTCTTGTATTTCATACATTTTTTTAAATTCTTTGTTGAGGTTTGTTGGTGAGCCTGTGTGTTAAAACCAACAAAGATTTTTAGTTAGCCTTGTGAAAACCAAAGAGGTTTTTGGTTAGCCTTGTAAAAATCAGGAGGTTGTTGGTGAGCCTAAGTTACAAAATCAACTAGGTTTTTGGTTAGCCTGCAAAACCAAAGGGGTTTTGACTTATATTTCTAGTGAAAATAAGTTGGGTTTTGATTAGTGAGCCCGAAAAACTAATCGACTGTAATCAAGAGTAATTATAGTGAATTCCTAAGTGGACCTTGGAAAGTGGATGTAGGTTCTTTAAAGTGCACCGAACCATTATATATTATTTTGTTTGTGTTGCTTGCTCTCTCTTTATTTACTTTTGTTTACTTTGCATTTGCTTATCCTTTTTCTGCTGCATACTCTTGAATAACTCACAAGTACTTGCAATTCACTAGCACCTCAACTATTTTGAATTAACACATATTTGTAAAAGTTTTTAGAAACCTAATTTACCCCCCTCTTGGGTTGCTTACTAGCAACAAGTGGTATCAAAGCCACGTTCTCAATTTATAGGTCTAACCACCTTGAGAAAGATCTATGGCAGCCCCACTTGGTTCTAATATAGTTGAGGGACAAACCTTAAATAGACCTCCTTCTTTAATGGCACCAATTACACATATTGGAAAACATGCATGAGAATCTATATGCATTCAATTGATTATAATCTATGAAAAGTTGTAGATAAAGGTCCTCATATTCCCTCAATTATTGTTAATGGCATTTCCATCCCAAAACTTGAAGAGAATTAGGATGAAAATGACATTAAACAATCAGAGATCAATGCGAAAGCAATGAATCTACTGTATTGTGCATTGGATCCTAGTGAATTCAATAGGATTTTCACATACACCTCTGCTAAGAAAATATAGGACACACTTGAGGTTACTCATGAGGGTACCGATCAAGTAAAAAATACTAAAGTTAATATGCTTGTACATACTTATGAAATGTTTCGAATGGAACCTAATGAATCTATTACTGATATGTACACTAGATTTGTAAATATTGTGAATGGCATGAGAAGTTTTGGTTAGACTATGACTAATGCTGACCTTGTAAATAAAATTCTCAGGTCACTTCCAACATCTTGGGATCCTAAAGTGATGGAAATCCAAGAAGCCAAAGATGTTAAGAAACTTTTATTGGAGTAACTAATAGGTTCACTCATGACTTATGAGTCAAACTTGAAGCAAAAGGCAATGGACATGGATAAGAAGAAGAAGACTATAGCTTTCAAGTCTACAACACAAGAAAAGTCTTCAAGTGAGGAATTCAAAGAAGAAGAGAATGATAATGAAGAGACTCTCATCGCAAGAAAATTCAGAAGGTTTATGAAGAAAAAGAAATTTTCTTATAAAAAGAAGGCTCAACCAAGCAAGGAAAAGGGAAAAGAAAAAGAAAAAGAAAAGGACAAGGAGAGGGAACTACTAATATGCTTCGAGTGCAAGAAGCCTGGACATTACAAATATGATTGTCCTCTCCTAAAGAAGTCCAAGAGAAGATTTAGAAAGAAGGAAATGATGATAACTTGGAGTGATAGTGAGGACTCCAGTTCTGAGGAAGAACAAACTGAAGTTGCTAATCTATGTTTCGTGATTCAAGAAAATGAGGTACATTCTGACCTTGAACCTGAATTTACTTTTAATAAACTTAGAGATGTATTTGATGAGCTCATGCATGAATATAGATTGTTAAAAACTAAAAACAAAAAATTAAAAAAGCATGCTAGTTCATCATCTCATGAAAACACCAATCTTACAAATGAAAATAATGATTTAAAAGCTAAGATTTATACTTTAGAAAAATAAAAGAATGCTTTGTCAATGGAAAATGAAGTTTTAAAAAGACCCAAGGTTATTATTTCGAATAATGAACTTTTAAAGAAAAATAAAGACCTTGAGGAAGAAAATCAGAAATTAAGGAAATGAGCTTGAAAAGGTTAAACCATTTGTTAAAAAATTTACATATAGTTATGAAAAGCTAAATCTTTTATTGAACAATCAAAGAGCAGTTTTCAATAAAGCAGGTTTGGATTTTAGACTGCAAAAATAGCAAAAAATTTTCAAGAATATCTTTATACCTGCATCATCTAGCATTACATATTTTCTTGTAGAAAATTAGGTCATAAAGCATATCAATATGATCTTAGAAAGATTAATAATTCTAGAAAGATTCGGGTTCCAAACGGAACCACCTTTAGCACTAACCCAAAAGGATCCAAGATGGCTTGGGTACTTAAATTGAAAACTTAATTTATTTTGCAGGTGTGTCTTGCAATCAAAGAAGAGAAAAAATTATGGTATCTCGACAGTGGTTGCTCAAGACACATGACAGGAGATGTGAAGCAATTCACCTCTCTTGAGGTACTAAATGGAGGGACTGTAACTTTTGGTGATAACAGTAAAGAAAAAATTATTGGTATCGGTAAAGTATACATATCCTCTTCTCGTTTATAGATAATGTTTTATTAGTTGAAGGATTGAAACATAATTTTCTTAGTATTAGTCAGTTTTGTGACAAAGGTTTTAAAGTTATTTTTGAATCATCTGTTTGCATGGTAGCTAGTCCTGAATGCAATGGAGTGAAATTCATTGGAAATAGACATGGTAACATCTATGTTGTTGATCTTAACAATTTACTTTTACATGATGGTGATGCCTAGTTGCTATGAATTTCACTATTAATAAGACTAGTTGGCTTTGGCATCATAGATTAGGTCATCCAAGGATGCATTTTCTTTCAAAATTATGCAAAAAAGATTTAGTAAGAGATTTACCAAAACTTAGTTTTGAAAAAGACAAAATATGTGAAGCTTGTCAATTTGGAAAACAAGCAAAAACATCTTTCAAATCAAAAGGTTTTGTTTCAACTTCTAAGCCATTAGAGCTACTCCATATAGATCTCTTTGGACCAACCAGGACAACAAACCTAGGAGGCAAGAGATATGGATTAGTTATAGCAGATGATTTCTCTCGATTTACTTGGATTTTATTTTTACCTCATAAAGATGAATCATTTTCAGCATTCTTGAAATTTTATCAAAAAGTTTCAAATAAAAAAGGTACTCCAGTTGTTTGTATTCGTAGTGACCATGGTACTAAATTTGAAAACCAAGATTTTAAAAACTTTTGTAATGAAAAGGAAATTGATCATAATTTTTCTGCACCTAGGATACCTCAACAAAATAAGATGGTAGAAAGAAGAAATCATACTTTAGAAGAAATGGCACGTACAATACTTTATGAAAATGATCTTCCAAGATATTTTTGGGTAGAAGCTATTAATACTACCTGTTATATTTTAAATCATGTTTTAATTTGATCCATTTTAAAGAAAACACCCTATAAACTTTGGAATGAAAGAAAACTTATCTTGAAGTATTTTCGAGTTTTTGGTTGCCAGTGCTTTGTTTTAAATAATGGAAAAGATAATTTAGGCAAGTTTGATACCAAGTCTGATGAAGGTATCTTCTTAGGATATTTTACATCAAGCAAGGCATACAGAGTTTTTAATAAAAGAACACTGTTAGTAGAAGAATCAGTGCAAGTAGTATTTGAAGAGTCTGCTAACAAATCCTCTAGAAAAGAGGATATTTCTAATGCATGTGCAGGTACTGAAGGATTGAAGAAGCTGACTTTGGATGATCTCCCTTCCAAAGAAGATGAAGAAGATCAAAACAAGATGGATGGAGAAGCTACAAGATCCTCACCGAAGCACAAAAATCTACCAAAAGAGTGGAGGTATGCTCATGGACATCCTAAGGAATTGATCTTAGGTGATCCATCGAGAGGGATAAAAACTAGATCATCTATTAGAAATGAATGCGATTACATTGCTTTTATTTCTCAAATTGAACCTAAATGTATTAAAGAAGCTGGAAAAGATCCTAATTAGATAATTGCTATATAAGAAAAATTAAATCAATTTGAAAAAAATAAAATTTGGACATTAATAGAAAGACCAACTAATGTTTCAATTATTGGCACAAAATGGGTGTATAGAAATAAACTAGATGAAAATGGTACAGTAACTAGAAACAAGACTTGGCTGGTAGCCAATGATTATAATCAAGAAGAAGAAATTAATTTTGTTGGAACATTTGCTCCAATAGCTAGACTTGAAGCCATTAGATTACTTTTAGCATTTGCATGTTTTATGAATTTCAAACTTTTTCAAATGGATGTTAAAAGTACATTTTTAAATGGTTATTTAGTTGAAGATGTGTTTGTTGAACAACCACCTGGATTTGAAAATCATGCACATCCTGATTATGTTTTCAAATTGCACAAAGTACTTTATGATTTAAAACAAGCATCTCGTGCATGGTATGAAAGACTTAGCAAATTTTTGATTGAAAATAAATTCTCTAGAGGCCATGTTGATACTACCTTATTTCTAAAAAGAAAAATGATGATCTATTAGTAGTACAAATTTATGTTGATGATATTATTTTTGGTGCTACTAATGAAACACATTGTCAAGAGTTTGCCAAGCTTATGCAGGTTGAGTTCGAGATGAACATGATGGGGGAGCTAAATTTCTTTCTCGAACTCCAGATCAAGCAAACCAAAGAAGGGATCTTCATCAACCAAGCTAAGTATACAAGAGAAATCTTAAAGAAGTTTGGGATGGAGACTACCAAGCCAATAGGTACACCTATGAGCCCTTCTTGTAAACTTGATAAAGATGAATGTGGTAAAAGTGTTGATCAAAAATTATATAGGGGTATTATTGGTTCTTTACTATACTTGACTGCTAGTAGACCAGATATCATGTTTAGTATTTACATGTGTGCTAGATATCAGTATGCTCTTAAAGAATCTCATTTAATGACTGTTAAGCACATTCTTAAATACTTATCTGGTACTATTAATATTGATTTGTGATATTCTAGAGATTCTTCAATTGATTTAATTAGCTATTCTGATGCTGACTTTGTTGGGTATAAATTAGGTAGAAAAAGTACCAGTGGAACCTGCCAATTTCTTGGAGTTAACTTAATCTCATGCTTTAGCAAGAAACAAACTTCAATTACACTATCTACAGTTGAGGCTGAATATATTGTAGCTAGAAGTTGTTGTGCTTATATCTTGTGGATTAAGTAACAACTTGAAAATTTTGGAATCAAATTAATTAAGACATCCATAAGATGTGATAATACAAGTGCAATAAATTTAACTAAAAATCCTGTTCAGTACTTTAGAAGTAAACACATTTAGATTAGGCACCATTTCATTAGAGATCATGTTAAAAATAATGATGTTGTACTTGAATTTGTGTGCACTGAAATGCAACTGGCTGATATATTGACCAAACCTCTTCAAAAAGATAGGTTCTGTATGATTATAAGGGAATTAGGGATCATTAATCCTTTTGATTGAATTTCTTGTCTCCTTTTGATTTTTTTTAAATACCCTCAAAATTATATGATTAAATATTCTTCAAAATCATGTTTAATCACTCATAATACCATGAAATCATTTTTCCTAATTTTTTTGGATTTTTTTTCCTTTTTTTTTTTGAATTTTTGCTGAAGTGTCGACACTTGACCCACAGTCATGAGTCGACACTTGGTCAGTGGGCTTCCAAGAACAAATAGGAAAACTGTTCATTTTCCTCTCATTTATTTCCAAAACCCCTGAGCTAACTCACCCTAAAATAGCTTTCCTACACTCCATTTCACTCCAATCAAATTTTTATCTGCCTGATTCTTTGTTTGGAGCAAATTTTTCCCTCGTTTCACTATTCCCTACCGTTTCCTTATAGTTTTCACCATGAAGAATTCTTGATTTCTCCCTACATTTGCTTCTTTATCTTGTTTCTCTGGAAATGGGTCCTAAAAAACAAGTAATTAGGAGGCCTCGACCATCTGTTCAGGAGGTTAACTGATGGACGAAGGCTAGGCATGAGGATTCAATGACAGTAGAGCCTGAGGTCTAGCCAGATGTTCCTGCTAGACCGCTAGTCCCAGTAGTTGATAGGATGGCCTCTAAGGCCATAGTCGGAGGACGGCGAGTCGATTTTGACTTCCTGGACCAGCAACATTTCTAGATCGGACAGTGGTTGAGAGATGCTTAGTTATCATAATTTTGTACATTGTCCGAGAGGTTCTACCCTGGCTTGATTAGAGAGTTTTATGGTACTTTAGCTAGAGGTGGTGATGGGTGGATAGCAGTGGTTCGAGGTATTGAGGTTCCGCTTACTGTCGAGATACTGAGCAGGGTATGATAGATACCTATGAGAGGATCAGTAGAGGACTCATTAGTGGATTGCATGAGTGGACTCCAATGTATCTTTGAGTCAGATGATCTTCTAGAGGGAGCCACTATAGTTGCATCCAGACTCTCACCTGAGATGAGGCTACTACATCATATCGTTCCCCATATTCTTCTGTCGAAGACCGGACATTTTGATTTTATCACTGAGCGAAAGCTGATGGTGATGGTATCCTTGATTCAACACACTCCAGTATGCCTCCCGGTTTTGATGGTTCATTAGATGACCGAGGTAGTGACTAGTAGGAGGCTGTGCTTGCCCTATGGTATGGGTATGATGATTCTATTCAGGGCATATGGAGTCATTGTAGATGGAGAGCTCTACAGTCTATTACTACATATGGATGTTTATGATGAGAGATCGCTCCACATGATGGGTTTTCATCTGGTCAGAGGTTAGTGGAGACGACAAGTATCAAGTCAGACCACTGATGCAAATAAGGAGATAGCAGAGGAGGAGCATATTTTCACTGGTGAGGCCGGGCCATCTAAGCCAGAGGGTGATATTCCAGAGACACAGCCCGAGCCTGCAACTCAGCTTGAGCCAGCCGCTCCTGCACAGACTGATGATATTGGAGATAGCTTGGGCGAGAGGGTCACTCACATAGAGATAGCGATTATGATTATTCGACAGCGAGTTGACCAAATCCATATGGAGATGAGAGTAGACCACTAGGGTTTTAGACAGAGTATTACTGCTATTTTGACTACTTTGGAGAGGTTGACTTCTATGAGAGGTCCAGCATCTTCATCTCCTTCTTTGCCAGATTCGCCTCCAGCACCTCTAGCACCTTCTACCCCAGGACCAAATATAGGAGATGGTCAGGATAACTCTTCCATCGAGTTCGATGTCAAAGATTTTATGGTGGAGCCTGGGCTAGAGGCTACAACAGAGGATGTTTTGAGGACACCATTTCAAGATCTTCCAGTTCCTCATTCCAGACACCAGTCCTCTTTAGTTCCTTACCTACCATTCCTGACCCTTCTTTTACTTTTGCTCCCACACCTATACTGCACACTGATCCCCTTGATACTAATTTTTGTACTCCAATCCTTAGCATTCCTATTAGGACTCCACATATACCTTCCACATCTTTCCTAATTCGGGTACTAGGATTTTATACTCCTGGTTTCCATATTCTTTCATCTGGACCAGCTTTGATCATACTCCCTTACCCATTGATACTAGGACTGCTGACTCTGTCACCGCTGCTCCTGCTTATGATATTCCCTCCTCTTCAACACTTGCTAGAGGAAGGACGTATATCAGACATAGAGGCACAGGTCGTGGCACTACACCGAGACCTACCCAGCCCAAACTATCTGATCTTCGACTGATATGGCCGAGACTTAGACCTTCTAGGGTTATAGGTCCCATCATTCTTAAGATCAGGTCCTCCTCTGATGAGGAGAGTACTCCTTTGGATTGATCTATACCTCAGCTAGTCCATATCTCAGTGCTTATTATGTATTTCTGTATTTTAGTTCTATTTACTTTTATGTATCAGCATTTGATGTATCAAACTTTGTCAAATGTATAAAATGTTTGACTCTAATGGATCAATTTTATATATTGACTTCTTGACTTCTATGAATGCACTCTTATTGCAATGTAATGGCTCTTTTTCATTTACTGAAATGTGCTCTTTTTCCTTACCTTTTTAATGATGACAAAAAGGGGGAGAATGATTGAAAGATTTTATGAAATGTGCAAACTGAAATGTGCAAAATTGTTAATACTGAGTATCAATGTGATTTGATGAATCTTTTGTTAATTTGATTAAAGCAATGAGACAGGGGGAGCGAGAAAGAAATTTTACTAAAGTTGCAACTTTTTGGAAATGTTCTTTAAAAAGTCTTTTTAAAAATCAATTTTTTAAATCATATATTGAGGGGGTGCTGATGGGGACATCAGAGGCCCCAGACTTTGGCAGAGGTGTTTCAACCCTCTGTGGTTATCAAATTAGAGTTTAAGATATGAGTCCAAGTTTTGTTCAATTTATAATTAGGGTTTAGTCAATTTGAGTGAGTTCATTTAAGTTTTGTGAGTAAGTCCATTGGAGCCCTGTCTATACTTGAGTCCTATATTTAGAATGCCAAGTCAGTTGAGTCAGGTCAAGTTTTGAGTCCTGCAAGTTTTGAAGTTTATCAGTCAAGTTAGCTCATGTTGAGCTAGTCATTTTCTGAGTCCTGTAAATTTTATAGCGAGTCCAGTCAAATTTTGTAAGTAGAAGACTCAAGATAATCGAATATCTAGCCAGCTTAATGTCATGGAGCCATACTTAAAGACCATGGAAGACCCAGCAAGAGAATTTGAAGGTCTTGGAATCCTAGACCGTAGCCTGGAGCATGCTGGGCCACCCAAGGCCCATGAGGAGCATCAAGAGGTGCGCCAACCCTTATGGTCACCCCTCTTGGTCGACCTCCCTTAGAGTCACCCCTCTTTGGCCGACCAAGAGAAAGAGAGGGAGAGAGAGAGGCTCAGTCAAAAGTGGAGAGCCCTAGTCTATGTCTTTGTATGGTTTAGAACTAATGTAATTTCTCATGAATGCCCTTACTTGAGCCCCATGTTTGTAAGCCTATTTAAACGTCTCCCCTCCTCATATAATTTCATAATATTGATGAATTAAATTTGAGTTTTCACTCTTTGCTGTATGCCCTTGCTATGTGCGTGCTGTGTGCGAGTTCTTCTTGTTCCTGCACCATGCCTCCACTACAACATCAAAACCCTAGCCGTCCCTTCCTTCCGACCCTTGGCTGCCATCACCTAAGAGCCTTTCTTTTCCCTTCTCTCAATTATTCAGTCTTCATACTCTTAGTTTTCTAACCCCAGATGATGATTTGTAGGTCCCTCAGTTCTCATGAGTCTGAGGATATCTTCTGATCAGCCATCGGATCACTGAGCAGAAAGTCACGAATCCACAGGGTCAGAAGCTTGTTCTTCTAGGCCGCATCCGGGAGCGTGAGCGATCTCTTCATGGAACGATCTTCAGTAGGTGCTTTTACCATTGTCAGGTACATCCCCTTGATTCATCAGTAGTGGTATTGTAGGAAAGCTAGCCTGACCAGGGTTTTTCAACCTTGGCGATTCTACTTATCTATTACTTTAGGATTTATTTCTGCATGCATGACTTCCAGAATTTTTATAGAATTATATACTTTGAATCTTGGCTTGAAGTTCAGGACCTAAAACTTTAGCTTCATGCTTAATCATGAAAAAAAAATTTTGCATGCATAAATCATCCCGTATCATTTGGTATCAGAGTATAGTTTAAGGCTAGTTTCTACATCCCGTCATCTCAGTATATGGTCTGTTATTCTTGCGATTTCTACATACAGGAAGATCCAAAAATCCTGATTTTTACTTTTCTGGATTTCTTATAATTGAATATATTTTTTTAGTTTTCTCATAATTTAATTCGGTCTGTGACTTTTTTGTACACCGGAATACTTCCTGAGAACAATTCTGCTCTATTTTTTAGCAAGACAAATTTTAGTATGTTTAGGGTTCTTCTTGCATAATCTTTCTATATTTTAATTTTCTGCATATTTCCTACATATTAGGTACTTTTCTGCATATTTTATTTCCTGCCAAATATAAAGACAAAAAATAATATTGAAAATCTGAAAATACCAAAACTACAAAACCCTAATTTGCATTTCATATGTGTGCCATCATCTACATAACTTACCTTAAGGACACTTTTACTATGTCAGATGGGGGGAGGATTTGATCACCTCTCCTTAGCCCAAAACCATAATCCTTGCATCTGAACCTAACCCTAACTAAAATTGATTAGACCTAATTTGCTCTAGAGAGCTAAGGACATCAACAGGTCGGGTTCAACCATCATGAGAAGACTAGTGCACCCAATTCATCTCCTATTACTGGAAGCTGGTGTCTAGGCTAGAGGTACAGTGTCAAACGACCTAAGCAAATCGGTGGTTCTTTAATTGGGTCCTATGTTAAGCAGGGGGGCCTCCCACCATCCCACCTTTTACTTGGCTAGTGGAAGGATTAGGGGTTGAGTTGTGTGTAAGTTGAGTCGACCCATTCTGTTTGGGTTCTAGGTCTAGGTACCCGTAATCGATTTGTTTGAGTCTTGCATGTGTACTAGATCATGAGCTTTATATCATCCACCACCTCCACAATCGGCTAAACCCATGGAATCCCACCTTGATGCTGTCCTAAAGACCTTGAGTGACCAGACCCGATTGAACACCCGATTAGACCAATTGGATAACCAGATGACCCAATCGAATGCCCAATTAACTCATAGATTTGACCAAGTAGATGTTCGGCTAGGAACCCTAGAGGAGACACATAGGTCCCATTCTGAACCAGATCTTGAGTCACCTCCCCATCCTAGGAGAACCCCACGCCGAGATCCTTACTATGATGCTGACCTTAGGAGAAATCCAAATCCTAATCCATACTTTGAGGTTGAACCTAGGAGAGCCCATCGTCATGACCCAGTTCTAGAGGTTCACCCAAGGAGACCTAATCAGGATTTCATAGACCAGGAAGACAGGGCCTATAGAAACATTAGACTTGATGCATCTACTTTTGATGGCTGTCTTGACCCAAAGTTTATATAGATTGGGAGGGAGAAATTGACCAGTATTTTGAGTGGTACGATATGTCTGGGGAACGTAAGTTTAGGTTTGCCAAGCTTAAGCTAGTCCGCCAGGCTAGGTTATATTGGGCAACTATTGATAGAACACTTAGGCTAGGAGGCCATGAACCCATAGTCACTTGGAGGGCCATGAAGGCCAAGCTTAGAGGGAAATACGTTCCAACCTCATATTGCCCGGGTTTGTTGGATCAGTGGCAAAGATTGAGTCAGGGTAGCAAGAGTGTAGATGAGTACATCATGAAATTTGATGAGTATTCCATGCGATGTGACTTAGATGAAGATGTTATCTCGTCTAGGTTTAGGGCTAGCCTTAGGGATGACATTAAGAGGGAGTTTTACCTGAGAGAGGTCAGAGACATAGAGCAGGCCTACCAGATTGCTAGGAATGTTGAACATTTCCAGAGAGAGACCATCTTTCGTAAACCTGAGCCCATTAGAAACCCTAGCCCATACTCAGGATCTAGTCAAGCCTATCCTAGTCGACCTGACCCAAATTGACCCAACCTGAGTTGGCCCAGTCTAAGTCACCCTGACCCGAGTCGACCTCAACCTAGTACCTCCATGACCTATAGAGAAGATAAAGGCAAAGCTGTAGAGGGTCAGAGGAAACTCATCTCCCAGAAGGTGTGCTACAGATGCTGTAAACTAGGTCACTTTGCTAGCCAGTGTCCAGCCAGTGCCCTACACATAGGTGAGCTAGGTAAGGATGAGCGTGAGTTCATAGTTGAGCCTGAGGGAGAAGTTTATGAAGCTGATGAATAATTGATAAATGAGTATGAGGGAGAGGAGGAAGTACCTGAGTCTGAAAACCTGTTAGGAGTGGTTAGGCGCATCTTGACCGAAACCCAAATTAAGGAAGACTGGCGTAGGACCAATATCCTACAAACCTTTGTTAAGATAGGAGGTAAGGTGTTCAAGATCATAATAGATAGTAGGAGTTATGTCAATGTCATCTCTGCCAGTACAGTGAAATCTTTAGGATTGACCCCACTTCCCCATCCTAGCCCCTATAAGATTTCTTGGATAGATTCCACCTCCATCCCAATCAAATCTAGATGCCAAATCCTGATCAAATTGCAAACATATGAGGAGAAGATTTGGTGTGATGTCCTTCCCATGGGAGTTAGTAGTACTATCCTAGGTCAACCATGGCTTTATAATCATGATGTAATCTTGTTTGGTCAAACAAATACCTGTACATTTAGTCATCATGAAGAGATGTTTGTGATCCACCCGACTCAACCTAAAGACCCATTTAGGGGAGCTTCTAGTAGCCTTAAGGAGAAGAAAATAGGAGTTAATTTAATTAAGGCTAAGGAATTAGAGAAAGAAATCCCTGAGCCCATTGATATTGAAGAGTTGAGTCCAGTAGAAGAGAAGCTAGAGAGTGAACCCCTTGAGGATTTAAAGGAAAAGGATCCTGAATCCACTACAAAATTTGAAGAAAAAGTGACTGGGACATGATCAAACATAATAAAGGGTTCAAGAGAGTTGTCCATAAAGGAGGTCCAAGAACAAGTCCCTAAGGAACAACCCCAGGAGGTAGACATTAGTTTAGGAGACTTTCTTCCTAAAGACCTTCATGATGACCTTCCAACTGGTGCTGAGCCTGATAAGTCCATAAATCCAGTTCAACTATCCACACCTGCATTGAACACCGCACAGCATATGCATCAGGATATTAGCCATCAGAGTAATTTAAGTAATGAAACATCTAACAAACTGGCTAATTCCTGAATAAGAGCCAATGGATTCAATGTAGGGAATTCTATCTTGGTTCGGCTTAGGCCTAAAAAGAAGTTTCATGCTCATAGAGCTGGATCCTTAGAAGTGATAGAGAAGGTAGGACCCCATGTGCACGATTTGCCTTTGGATTTTGGCTTTAGCTCTACCTTTGTTGACTCCTTATTGATTTTGATGATAAGCAAAACGATTAAGTATAAGTTGAGGACTAATGATTTCCTTGAAGTATGTTTTTGTTGAAAAATGTGCTCACAAATTTGAAGAAGCTTATATGTTTGAAGAAGCCAAGTTTGAATGAAAAAGATTGCTCAAAGAAGACCTGGAAACTCAACAAATGCTTGATTGGTTGATTAAGTTAAATGGAAATTTGGTTCAACTCAAGTTCAGCCTTTTCAGTGAAGAATTCAGTAAGGTGTCGACTCAAAGTATCGACACATGATACCAAGTATCGACACATAGAATTGAAGTGTCGACTCAGGCCATTATGCAAGAATGTTTCAGATGGCATAGATGAAGTATCAACACATGGACCTGAAGTGTCGATACATGGATCAACACATCGCCTGAGATTTTCAAGCCACAGAACTTGCTGAAATTGAAGAACTGCTGAAGTATCGACACATGGAAACAAGGTGTCAACTCAAAGTGTCAACTCGACTGAGTAAGTGTCGATACATCTAAGATTTTCAGAGAATCATATTAGAGCTATTTGAATTGGGTATTGACTCAAGAAGTTAAAATGTTAACCTTATGTGTCGACTCACAATCTAAAGTGTCGACACATGAAGTTCTGACAACAATAATTGCTAGTTTTTTAAGTGCATAACTCATCCATTTTGCCCTCCAATAGCTAGTTTTTCAAGTCTAACAGCTAGAAACAGGATTTGAGGCCTCGGAAAAGTATTTATATGCTCCAAATCAAATCAAATGATAACATATTGAATATTATTGAATACCATTGAATAGTTTTAAGAAGAGAGAAGAAAAGTGAGCTTTAACTCCCATTCTTTAAAGATTCAACTACTCTCAAGCTAAAACAAGCCTCCAAGCATTCAAGATCCTTCAAAAGCATTGAAGTTCATCCATTCTTAAGCATTCAAGAGGCTTCAACAAGTTCAAAGCATCTCTATATTGAGCTTCAAAGAGATACCCACTTTGTTTTAGAAAGCTTACATTGTTTCATTACTTTTAAACTCTATTTATTGTAAGGGTTCTTGGTTAGTCTATTGTAAAACCAAGAGAGGTTATTGGTGAGCCTTTGCAAAACCAATTAGGTTGGTAGTTAGCCCATAAAACCACTTAGGTTCTTGGTTTGCCCGGAAAACCAAGGGAGGTTATTGATTAGCCTTTAAAAACCAATTAGATTCTTGGTTAGCCCATAAAACCAAGTGAGATTTTGACTTGTTGGCCTTGTAAAAATAAGTTGGGTTTTTTATTAGTGAGCCCGTAAAACTAATCAACTATAATCAGGTGTAATTATAGTGAATTTTCAAGGAGATCTTGGGGAGTGGATGTAGGTGCATTGGATAGCACTGAACCACTATATTTCTTGATCTTTATGGTTGATTGATCTCGCTTTACTTGCTCTTTATTTATTGCTCTTTAATTCCGTTGCACTTTTATTTAAGAGCATTGCATTTGAACTCATAGTACCTTGCATAATTAATTATTGAATTGGATTGCATTGCTTTGTATCAAGTAAAGTCTTTTTAGATTAATTTTTAGAGACCCAATTCACCCCCCCTCTTGGGTTGCTTACTGGGCAACAAGTGGTATCAGAGCCCTGTTCTCAGTGTATGGGTTTTACCACCTTGAATAAAGATCTATGGCGGCCCCAATTGGTACTAGCGTAGTTGAGGGTCAAGCCTCAAATAGACCTTCATTTTTCAATGGAACAAATTATACATATTAGAAAACTAGGATGAGAATTTATATGTATTCTATTGATTACAATTTATGGAAAGTTGTAGATAAGGATCCTCATATTCCTTCAGTAGTGGTTAATGATGTTTCCATCCCAAAGCTCAAACAGGATTGGGATGAAAATGACATTAAACAATCTGAGATAAATGCCAAGGCAATGAATCTCCTCTATTGTGCATTAGATCCTAGTGAATTCAATAGAATATCTACATGCATGTCTGCTAAAGAAATATAGGACACACTTGAAGTTACCCATGAGGGTACCGATCAAGTGAAAAACACTAAAGTAAATATGTTAGTGCACACTTATGAGATGTTCTGAATGGAACCTAATGAATCAATCACTGATATATATACAAGATTCACAAATATTGTTAATGGTATGAGAAGTCTTGGAAAGGTTATGTCTAAAGCTGATCTTGTAAATAAAATCCTCAGCTCACTTCCAACATCATGGAATCCGAAGGTGACCGCAATCCAAGAAGCCAAGGATGTTGACAAATTACCTCTTGAGTAGCTGGTTGGATCGCTCATGACTTGTGAGCTTAATCTGAAACAAAAATCAATGGACATAGACAAGAAGAAGAAGGGGATTGCTTTCAAATCAAACATATAAGAAGAATCGTCAATATATGAGTCCGAAGATGAAGAAGAAGATGAAGGTGAAGAAGCCCTCCTTGCACGAAAATTTAGAAGATTTATGAAGAGGAGGAAGTTTCCTTGCAAAAAGAAGTATCAATCAAAAGAAAAAGGAAAAGAAAAAGAAAAAGAAAAGGAAAAGGAAAAGGAGAAGGAAGTACCTACATGCTTCGAGTGCAAGAAGTTGGAACACTACAAGTTTGATTGTCCTCTCCTTAAGAAATCTAGGAAGAAATTAAGAAAGAAGGCAATGATGGCCATCTGGAGTGACAGTGAAGACTCCAGTTCTAAAGAAGAGCAGACCAAAGTTGCAAATCTCTGCTTAATGGCACATCAAGATAATGATGAGCTAAATTCCTATACTGAGATCGATTTTACTTTTGATGAACTTAGAAATGCATTTGATGAACTCATGCATGATTATAAACTGATTTTATCTGAAAATAAGAAATTAAAAAAGCATACAAATAGTTTTTCTTTTGAAAACAATTCTTTGCTAAATAAAGTTAGTGATTTAAAATCTAAAGTGTATGTTTTAGAAAAGAAAAATAATACTTTATCTATGGAAAATGAAGTTTTGAAAAGATCTAAGAATGTTATTTCTAACAATGATCTTTTGAAGAAAAATAAAGATTTGGAACTTGAAAATATTAAGTACAAAAATGAACTTGAAAAGATAAAGTCTTTTGTTGAAAAATTTACTTATAGTTCAGAAAATTAAATCTACTTTTAAATAGTCAAAGAGCAGTTTTCAATAAAGCAGGTTTAGGTTTTCGACCATAAAAGCAATAAAAATATTTCAAAAACTTTTTTATACCTGCATCATCTAGCATTACTTGTTTCTCTTACAAAAAATTAGGTCATAAATCATTTCAATGTAATTTAAGAAAAATCAATTCTTTTGGTAAAGTGTGGGTTCCAAAAGGAACCATTTTGAATGCTAACCTTAAAGGACCCAAGTTGGCTTAGGTACATAAAAACAAAGCTTGATTTTATTGTAGGTGTGTCTTGCGACTAAGGAGACAAAAGACTTTGGTATCTTGATAGTGGTTGCTCAAGGCACATGACTGGAGATGTGAAGCAATTCACTTCTCTTAAAGCTTTGAATGGAGGGAGTGTGACCTTCGATGATAATGGTAAAGGAAAATCATTGGTATTGGTAAGGTTCACATAACTCCTTCTAATTGTATTAGTAATGTACTTCTAGTTGATGGTTTGAAACATAATCTTTTAAGTATTAGTCAGTTTTGTGATAAAGGTTTTCAAGTAGTTTTTAAATCATCATATTGCATGATTACTAGTCTGGATTTAAATGGAGTACAATTCATTGGAAAAAGGCATGGAAATGTTTATTTGATAGACCTAGATGATCTATCTTTGCCTGATGGAGAATACCTTATTGCAGTGAATTCTACTAAAGATGAGACTAGTTGGCTATGGCATAGAAGATTAGGGCATGCTAGTATGTATCTTCTTTCAAAACTTTGCAAAAAGAATTTAGTTAGAGATTTACCTGAATTTTGTTTTGAAAAAGATAGAATTTGCCAATCATGTCAACTTGGTAAGCAAGCTAAAACTTCTTTTAAACCAAAAGATTTTGTAACTACTAGTAGGCCACTAGAACTACTTCATATGGATATCTTTGGACCAACTAGAACATCAAGTCTAGGAGGCAAGAGATATGGATTAGTCATAGTGGATAATTTTTCGAGATTTACATGGATTTTCTTTTTAGCACATAAAGATGAATCATTTTCAGCATTCATAAAGTTTTATCGAAAAGTTTCAAACAAAAAAGGAGTTTCAGTTGTTTGTATTCATAGTGATCATGGAACTGAATTTGAAAATCAAGATTTCGAAAACTTTTGTAATGAAAAAGGAATATAACATAATTTTTTTGCACCTAGGACACCTCAGCAGAATGGGGTAGTAGAAAGAAAAAATCATACTTTGGAAGAAATGGCATGCACTATGCTTTGTGAAAATAATTTGCCAAGATATTTTTGGGTTGAAGCCATTAATACTGCATGTTACATTTTAAATCGAGTTTTAATCCATCCTATTTTGAAGAAAACTTCATATGAACTTTGGAATGAAAGAAAACCGACTTTGAAATATTTTGAGTTTTTGGTTATAAATGTTTTATTTTGAACAATGAAAAAGATAATCTTGAAAAGTTTAATGCCAAGTCTGATGAAGGTATCTTTTTAGGATACTCTACATCAAATTGGGCATACAAAGTTTTTAATAAACGAACTTTGGTTGTAGAAGAGTGAGTACATGTTGTTTTTGAAGAATGTACTAACAAATCCTCTAGAAAAGAGGATACATCTGATGAATGTGCAGGTGCTGACAAGCTTCAAAAGCTAACACTGAATGATCAACCTCAGCCAAGTGACGAAGATCAAGACAAGAATCAAAAAGGTGATGACACTCCAAAACATCAAGATCTATCTAAGGAGTGGAGGTATGCAAATGGATATCCTAAGGAATTAATCCTCGGTGATCCATCTACAGGGATAAGAACTCGAGTGGTGTGGGCACCAGGATCCGACAGAGGCTCCTCAACCCTCTGTGGATCTTAGATTAGGGTTCCACTTCTGTGAGTCCTATAATAAGGCTATGAGCCAATATAATTTTATAATTTTAGTTATGTACCTAGTCTAAGTTTGTTTAGTCTTGTACCTTGACCAATTTGGGTCAAGTTTAGGTATGGGTCCATTGCAAGAGTGGGTCTTAAAATTTAGTCTCCTTGGAAGCAAGTAAGGAAAGAAGCCAAGTCAACTCAGGGCCCACTTATGCATCCTACATGGCGCCATAATATCTCGCCATGTGAGCAGCACACGTGGCATGCAAGGACGCCCAATGGGGAGGACCACTTCACTTGGTTCAAGCCTTTGTCCCTTCCCCCCATCAAGCTCATTTCCATGTAAGGGTGGTCGGCCAAGGAAGAATTCAATGGAAGATAATGGAGAGAATTCAAATCCCTTACTTCAAGCTCTCTAATCAAGCCTTCTTCCCAATTTGCTTCAACCTCTTTGGAAGGGAAAGACAAGAGCCTTGGACGCCTCCACCTAACACTCCCCTTGTCAAGCCTTGTACCAAAGAAAGAACACCAACAAAGGAAGGAGGAAGAACACATGCCTTGCTCCAAGCCCCTCTTCATGCCTTCTTCCAAAACCAAGGAGATTCTTAACAAGTTCAAGGCGCCAAGAACCTCACTCCAAGCCATGCATCATGCCACGCCCAATCCAAGGTCCCTTTGGTCAGCCAAAGAAAGGAGAAAGTCAAGGCTTTTGGCGCCCACCCAAGAAAGTTTGTATTTTTTGTTTCATTTGAAAGGGCCTTGGGTGCCTATTTAAAGGACCCAATCCCTCCATTGTAAGGAATTGAATGATTGAATGAAAAAAGAGAGTTTGAGTTTTATTTATCCTCCAACCACTGTCTCCTAGACTAGGTTTGAGAGAAGTTTCCTTCGTCCCCAGGGACGTCGAGTGGTGTGAGGCCACCTTTCCGTCACCCCAGGGTGTCGCAAGTCCTTCGTCCTCCTGGATGTCGAGTGGTGTGTGGCTACAATCCTTCGTCCTCCGGGACGTCGTGGGGTGCGAGGCCCCAAGTTATCTCCTTCTTTGACTTCGGAATCCAGCCGGACACCGGGCTCGAAGCCCTTCTCAACCCTATCTCAGTCCATTTCAATACGTCTCTCCATTTCGCTAATCCCTACTTTGATTGCCTACAGGTCCTCCCTGGTATCTCGGGCATCGGAGACAGTTTGCTTTGCCATCGCGACCATCCGATCGAAAGCCAGTGCATCCGCGGGTTCGACTGCTCGGGCATCCAGGCTGCATCCGCCGAGTTGAGCGATCTCTGCATCGGGCGCGTCAGACATGTGAGGTTTGCTCCCTATCTCCTAAGTAGGTATTGTGTTTCGAGCTTAGTCCTACCAGAATTTCTCAATCCCAGGATCCTGTTCTCATCTTCACTATTTAGGGACTTGAACTACTAGTGTAAGCTTATGTCATTCACTTTTCTTATTTCTAATCTTTGCTTGTGATCAGGAATCAAAACCCTAAGAAAAAAACATTTAAAACTCATCAACTATAAAAAAATTCCTTTGCATCATAAGCATCCATACTAGCATCCCTAGCCCCCCCCATTCCACACCATTTTTGGTATCAGAGCAAGGCTAGGACTAGTGCATTTTGTTTTCTTTCATTTTCTGCATTCTGGTCAGCCTGTATATTGTCTGATCATTGGATTGTTTCTCTCTGTAGAGACCTCCAAATTTCATGATTTTATTCTATTAGATCACATGAATTCAAAGTATTTTTTCTATTTTCTCAGATTTTATTTCAGTTAGAAAATCTCAGGTTAAATTCTATCTCTTGTTTCAATTCTAGCTTGTTTCTTGCATTTAGGGGCATATTTTAATTCATTTAGCATTCTACTTTTAAGTCATTTCAGTCTTTTTTTTTTTTTTTTGCAGGGCGTCAAATTAACATAGGGTCAGGATTTCATTACCCCCTAGCCCAAAAACCACCACCCGACATCGGCCATTAACTAAATTGTCATTTAATCTACTCTAGAGCCCCCCCGAAGTCGCCCCAAGAGCCAAGCTAGATTACTTGTTGGTGTGCTTGAGTAGCTGGTGTCTAGGCAAGTGGTTCAGGGACTAGATCCCGAAGGGAAGTGGGTTGGTTCGCTTACCTGGTCAATTTCTATTTGGTGTCTAGGCAAGCAAAGAGGAACCTCCACTAACCTTACACTTACCTAGCCAGTGCCAAGTTACTACTTCCAGGTTCATCTTCTAACCTCACATTAGTGAGATCTCCTAGGTCTAGCAAACCATAGCACCGTTCTGTGTGTGTGTTACATGTGCACTAGATTAGGAACCTCTTTTCACCCCCTTCTCCACCCCCCTATCGAAGCCATGGACCAACTTCGAGCTGACATTGGAACCCTAACTCAATCCCTAACTCAATCCATGACTCATTTAAGCAACCAGTTGAATAATAGAGTTGATCAAATAGAGGCCAGACTAGGACCCATAGAAGAAGTTGCTAGGCTCCGTGAGCATTTCCAGAGAGCTCCTGCCTACAAAAAACCTAAGCCCTTTAGGAACCAGAGCCGTATCCCTGGGTTCACCCAAGGTTATAGCCAGGCTTACCCAAGTCGACCAAGCCCAAACCGATCTGACCCCAGTCGACCAAGCCTAGCCCGACCCATCCTAGTAGTCCCCAGTCTGACTCAACCCCAATACAGTAGAGAGGACAAGGGTAAGACTATTGAAGTCCAGAGGAGACCCGATCCCCAAGGTAACAGCTATAGGTGACATAAACCTGGGCATTTTGCTAGTCAGTGCCCCGCCCCTGCCCTACTTATAGATGAACCGACTGAAACTGAACCCGAACCCATTGTTGAACCCCTTGAAGACTGTAAGGTTGACCCATGGAAAATCGAGGAAAGAAACTCCTGAGCCCATTAAAGAATTGAAAAAGATATCTGTGAATTAAGTTTAGTAGAATATGGTGAAGATGGCCCCAGGTAGAATTCATCGAGGAACCAAAAGAAAAGATCCTGGACCCATTAGAGACTGTGAAGGAGTAATTGAGCCAGGATCGAACATTGTAGAGGATGGTGAGGGTTCACAAGTATTGCCCTTACAGGAGGTCCAGAGCAAGTCCCTATAGAACTATCCCAGGAGGTAGACATCATTTTGAGGACTCTCAAGATAACATTCCCAAAGACCTTCCTAATGACCTTCCACCATCTAGGAACACCCATCTAGCCTTGGAACTTGCACCTGTAGAACAATGTCCAAATCTTAAGATTATCCTGAACAACCAGGTCTATTTCATGATGCCCAGATTACCCCAAGACTCTGACTCCTATTTTCTCCCCTTCCTAGAGCCATCTCACATTTTTAGAGCCATGGGGCTGCATTTTGTTGAAATCACCAGGCTGCATGACTCATTGAACCCATCCCTTTTGCCATTTACTTTTGGTACACTTTATGGCATTTGTTAGGGATCCTTGATAATTTTCTTGTACATACCAGACTAGGTCAAACCTAAGAGTCCATAATCTGTTAGGTCTAGGCCCTAGAGCGTCCAATAAAAAGTTTTTTTTAGTAGAGATGCATAGTTGAGTCTGCATTTTGCATCATGTTAGGATTATGCATTAATATTTTTTTTTAAAAAATTAATAATTTGGTTGATTCCCGAAAGCGAACCTAAGAGTTTGAAATAGAGAATTTTGTAATGATAGGCTCAGGCCTGAACGGTTTCCACCGGGAACCGTTAAGAAGCTTCATGCTCGTGGGGCTGGTCCCTTTAAGTGATTAGGATAATGGGCCCTAGGATTAAACCTAATCACTGCCACGGAATTAGAGCATGAGATTACTAAGGGTTCACCAGTTTGATTTTGACCGCTAAGAAAGTTCATGACCAACCCCAGAAGGAATACCCTAAGAAAGTTCATGACCAACCCCAGAAGGAATACCCTCAGGAGATTTTAGAGTTTCTGAAGGAGTTTAAGAATGTGTTTCCTGAAAACCTCCTGATCGCCTACCACCATTAAGGGGCATACAATATGCTATAGTTCTAGTCCCAAGAGCCACCTTGCCAAATCTACCACACTATAGGATGAACCCTACTGAGTATTTAGAGTTACAAAGGCAAGTAAAGGATCTTCTCGAAAAAGAATTTACTAGGAAAAGCCTGAGTCCATGTGCAGTTCCAACTCTTTTGATCCCTAAGAAAGATGGCACTTGGAGAATGTGTGTTGATAGTCGAGTCATTAACAAGATCACAATGAAATATCGATTTCCTATACTGCATCTTGATGACATGCTAGATATGATGGTCGGTGCTACCATTTTCAAAGATTGATCTAAAGAGTGGCTATCACCAAGTTAGAATTAGACTCGGGGATGAATAGAAAACTGCTTTTAAGACTAAGGATGGCTTATATGAATGGTTAGTGATGCCTTTTGGTCTGTCCAATGCTCCTAGTACTTTTATGAGGATCATGACTCAAGTTCTAAAAGCTTTTATTGAAAATTTGTAGTGGTTTATTTTGACAATATCCTCATATATAGTTAACTAAGAAGGATCACTTAGACCATCTTCGACAAGTGTGTCAAACCTTTAGGAAGGATAATCTTTATGCTAACTTGAAGAAATGTAGTTTCATGACCCCAAGGATCATTTTTCTAGGCTTTGTAGTAACTACTGAAGGAGTGTCTGTTGATCCTGAGAAGATCAAGTCCATAGTTGAGTGGCCCATACCTAAAAACGTACACGGTGTTCATAGTTTCCATAGATTAGCTACCTTCTATAGGAGATTTATTCAAGGATTAGTACAATTGTCGCATCTATTACTGATTGCCTTAGGAAGGGAGCCTTTAAGTGGACCAAGAATGCCAATAGAGCCTTCCTAGAAATCAAGGATAAGATGACCCAAGTGCCAATTTTGAGGTTACCTGACTTTTTGAAAGTTTTTGAAGTTGCTTGTGATGCTTCTAGAGTAGGAATTAGAGGAGTCTTGAGTCAAGAAAATCATCCAGTAGCTTTCTTTAGCGAGAAATTTGATAAGCTAAAGGATGAATATGAGAATTGTCCCGACTTTAGTTAGATTTACAAAGCAGTCAAACAAGGATCGTCTAGTTCGTATAGTGAATATACCCTCCAAGATGGTTACCTTTTAAGGAAAGTAAGCTATGTATTCCTAGACTTCTCTTAGAGACCTCCTAATTTGGGAAACACATGCAGGAGGTTTAGTTGGATATTTCGGTAGAAATAAGACCATTTTAGCGGTTGAGAGCCAATTCTATTGGCCAAATCTTAAGAGAAATATTGCCTAAATTGGGGCTAGATGTCGAACTTGTGATGTTGCCAAGCAGCAAAAGAAAACACTGGTCTTAGCATGGATTTTGTTCTTGGATTGCCTAAGACCATGAGGAGACATGATTCTATTTTATTGTGATCAATAGGTTCTCAAAAATGGCACACTTTCTACCCTGTTTCCAAACCTATGATGCCTCTAAGGTAGCTAAGCTTTTTCTAAATGAAGTGGTTAGACTACATGGTTTACCTGGAACCATAGTATCTGATAGAGATGTACGATTCATCAGTTATTTCTAGAAAACTCTTGGCACATGTTAGGGAAAACTCAAATCTTCTACTTATCACCCTCAAACCAATGCCAGACTAAAGTAGTGATCGAAGTCTAGGGCACTTGCTTAGATGCCTAGTTGGTGAGAATACTGTAAATTGGGACCTATTGCTGTCTAGTATTGAGTTTGCATACAATAGTTCAGTCAATAGGCCCACTAGGAAAAGCCCATTTGAAATTGTTCATGGATATAAGCCAAAAAAGCTTTTAGACCTTATTCCTTTACCCAGCATGAATGCATTTCTAAGTTTGCCGAGTCATATGCACAGCATATAGAGAATTGCATAAGAAATAAGTAAAAGATTAATGAGAGCAATGAATCATATAAACATATAGCTAATTCATGAAAAAGACTCAAAGAATTTGATGGAGACTTTGTTATGATCAGGCTTTGACCTGAACGGTTCCCACCTAGAACCATGAAAAATTACATACCCATAGTGCAGGACCATACAAAATAATTAGAAATTGAACTAATGCCTATGTACTTGAGTTACCACTTGAATTAGGTATAGTTCAACTTTAATATTTTTAGACCTTGTAGAGTATAATTAAGGAACCAACGATGATACCTAGTGAGCATTTTGGGCCTGATCCCATCCTAAGAGTGAACCTATCCCTGAGTGTCCACCAGCTAAAATACCAGAATGGAGAGACAGGATTGAGCAGATTTTGGATGACAAGATTATCGCTACTTGGAGTAAGGATTATCAACGTTACCTGGTTCGTTAGCAGGGATGACCTGAATTTGAAGATTCTTGGATCACTCGAGAAGATCTGCAAAAGATCAACCCCAACTTGCTAGAGCATTACCAGAGCTGAGTTGACCATACTCGACAGGGTCGAGTTCCTCCCACCCGGGAGAATTGGTGCGGACACTAGGACTAGAAAGAAATGACAGGTCAATCCTAGCCCTTGTGGATCACCTATGATAAGCCCTAAACCCCAATTTCAATTGAGTCCTGTATATACAGCCTAGTCAATTTTAATTTTTGTCTTGTAATTATAGTCTAGTTGATTCAATTATGTCTTAGTCATGAATTTGGTCAAATTGGGTTCAATTTGATCAAGTTGGATTGAAGTTAGTTTCAATTGAGTTCCTTAATTAGTTAGTAGTTTCAATTGAGTTTTGTAATTAGTTAGGGGGTTCATTAGTATCTTGATCAAGTTCAAATCAAGAATGCAAGCCAAGAAGGGACCCACTTCATGATGCCACATCATCTTGGATGCCTTGACCTTATGCACATCTTGCCACGTCACCATGTCATGTCGCGTCATCACATGCATGTCATCCTCTTGGTCAGCCACATGGTTCAATATGGATGCCCATCAAGAATCCAAATCTATCCAATGCAAGAAGCCAAGTTTCCAAGATTCAAGGGAGTTTCATGTTCCAAGAATCAAGAATTCCAGGAGTCCTACAAAATTTAAGAATGGTCATCATTCAAATTGAGGAGTCCTTGCCGCCCACTTTATTTCAAGCTTTGTCGCCCATGGATGAAGTATGCCATGAACCTTCTTTCCAGTTGTTCAAAGGAGTCAATCTTTCAGGCTTGAGTTGGGAGATTGCTGAGGCTCAACTAGGCTCCTTAGCCTTGTGGAGTGTAGCTGGGAAGGCGATGTAGAGGAGGATGTTAGTAGCCCCCTGGACCCTCATGAGGGCCTTGTAGCTTTCAAGGTAGTCCAAGGGATTGGTTGTCCCATCATTGGGATCAACCTAAGACATGCAGAATTGATTAGGAATTGGTTTCTCTTGGATTTTGCAAGAGAAGGGGGGATGGGTGTTGTAACTCAAGGGCTTGCTAGGGAAGCCCTGAATCTTCACAAATCAGCATGACAGATCAGCCAGCTTGCACTCTTGCTTCTCGAGGTACCTTTCTGCTCGATAATGGATGGCCTTATCTGTGGACCTCTCGGTGGAGGCCATCAAGGGTGAAGGGGGCATGGAGTGGTGGAACTCTCACCTTAGTTCCTGGCCATGCCGATGCTGTCGGTGCGAGAGTGCACCATGGTTCGAGGCCAGGTAGCTCTCCCAATCAGTCGAGCCATCTTGCTATTCCTTCCCAACTGCCTGCCAATCTCCTCGTGGGTGAGAGGCCACATGTGATGGTCCCTCCCGTTAGGACCATAGGCTGGTACGGGGATGGCAGCATGGGTCACCGATATTCCTGATTGCTGTTGTGTTGCCAAGGACCAATGTCGCTGATGAAGCTAACGCATCACTGTAGCCAAGGCCTGGACTTGCTGGATAAGTGCGATGATATGGGAGTCCACCGAAGGTGGCAGTGGTGGAGCGAGGAGCTCCCTCTCCGGGCTTTGCTAGTTACTGTGATAAGGGGGGTCCCCAACATGGCTAACGGAAGCTTCCCGTGCGCACGTCATCATCATGGGGCCATGGTTATCCATGGATACTCTTCTAGTAGTGGGGGACTTGCTGTTGGCTCTTTACATTTACCCCCCTTCCTGGCATGCCAATCTATTGCCGCCTAGATCACTATAACCTATAGCTCTGTCATATTATATGAGCATCGGGCTCCTTTGGATGCTTGGTCATCTTTTCAATCAGCACCCTAATCAGCTTGTCCTGTAAAAAAGAGGAGACCTGGGTCAGGAATTCCGGCGAGGATACTCCGATGATCAAGTTAATTGGGATGATCAAGGAAAACAGAGCCTCTATGATGGAGGGTTTAGGATACCCCTGTGTAGAGAAGTAAAATCAAATCTAAGAGATGAAAAATGAGTAGAGAGATAGAGAGCATGAAAGTTCTCTCTGTTGATTCCTTGTCCTTTTGCCTTCTTCGCCTTATCGGTTGTCTATCCCCCCTCATCGGAGGTCCCTTTTTCTATTTTATATGAGAGAAATAGCCAGACCGGGTTTGGGGTTTCATTGGGATGTCACTTTTTTGATATCCTCTTTTGATGGGGTTTTTCTTTTTCAGCGGCCTCCTCTCTGTCGGATCGATCCTCAGAAGGAGATCCTTCTATTGGGGGTGCTCGTTGGTGTGATATAGGTCCTGTTCCTCCAATGGAACAATTTTCCATGGGAGGTGTAGGCACCATGCCGCTGAGTCTCGAGCCATGGTGGAGCATTTCTATTCCAGGAGGGACCGTTGGTGCATCGCAGGGTCTGGTGCTTTAATAAGAGACTCCTCTTGGAGGAGATATAGGTGGTGTGTCACGGGAACTGGAGTCCCGGTTGCATGGCGAGGGGCGCAGACGACGTATTGCAGGGCTTGGAACCTGGTAGAGCATGCTTTGCATAGAGGGTGTAGGTGACGTGTTGCAGTATCTGGAACCTCTAGTAGGGTACGCGCCACCCTTTAAAGATTGTTGGTGGTCCAGAGCTCTCAATTTATGGCTTGAATTTTTTCTAGTCTTTATTCCCTCGCTCTTGGTTGACTCCCTGGTGGTTGATGACACCTCTTGGTTCTGAGCAGTAATTCTATCTTGGAAAGAGGGAGCTATATCTTGATAGCTCAACCCGGAAGGCGGGATCATGACCTCGATCAGGAGCTCGACCTTGGATAGGAGCTGACCTCGTTGGAGGCTCAACCTTGGAAGGTAGGAGCACGACCTCGATCGGGAGCTCAACCTCAAATGGGAGCTGACATCGGTTGGGGGCTCGACCTCAGAAGACGGGAGCACGACCTCGGATGGGAGCTGACCTTCGTTGAGGGCTCGATCTTGGAAGGCGGGAGCATGATCTCGGTTGGGAGCTCAACCTCGGATGAGAGCTGATCTCGACCGGGGGCTCGACCTCGGATCTTCATTTGGTTGCTGCATCTAGGTGGCATCTTCTGTCAGCATGGCTACCAACTGGGTCCGATGTGAATTCCATGTCAGCGATTGTGCCACATCAATACCAACACATAGTATGAGCTAGCACATTCATAATCTAACTAATATACTATTTTCTTCTTTTATTTTTTATTTTTATTTCCTCGATCATGTATTTATTTCCACTGGTAGTTTTGTTGATTATAGTTGTTTAATATATATAATTTTGATATTATTTTGATGTCTTTGTAATCATGAAATGAAATTGAACTATCATTATCTTTCTGGACCAGGTGTATTATTGCTTGAACTATCCTTATCATAGTGTTGATGCCAAACTCCCGATCTTGGATGACTTTTGGTGAGTCACTTAAATTGGGCCATGATGTAGGTGTCTAAGAAATCTTTCATCATCGGAGATGTCTTCTCACCTGCAAAAAAATCCCAAACTGGAGGAAGGTTCTCAGGTAGAGGACCCTTCAATGCTTAAGTCAATAAGAGAAGTTTGTCATGCAGATAGAAAACTTAAAAAATTAAATGGTAGAGCTTCCTAGCATAGTGCATAGCTTGGCTTTCCCCTGAAGGTTCTCGCTTATCGGTATTTATAGGCCTTTGACGTAATCAAATTTCATTGAAAAATAACCTGTTCTAATTAATCATAACGGTATATTGTTAAGACTAACCTCTTTCTATTGTAAAAAACAACTGGTATAATAGTTTCTTGTTATGACAGCTATTGATCTCTTGCTCTCTTAGTCAGACATTTTTTGGATGATTGGCACCTTTGCCTTAGTCATCAATGGTACTTTGGCATCTCATAAATTAGTTGCCTTATCTTATAGTCGACTGGATCCTTTAAGCATATTGCTTCCTTAGGATTAATCATTTGTCCATTTCTAAGCGTAATGCAAATAATCGATCATTGGATTGGTTGGTTGTCGTCGCTTTTTCATAACTGAAATAATTGAGCTACCATTTATTGAACTATCTAACTGATAGTCTTAATCAGCTAGTCTAATCTTTTGCTAATTGATGAGTATGACTATTTAGTATAACACATAAGAATCATCGAATGATCCAGGCAATTCCAAGGGCTCACTAGTTTTCAAAACTGAGTAAACAGAGACTCCTCCTTAATTCTCTCAAATGAAATGACAACTTTCTTTTCTTTTCTTTTCCTTTCTTGCTGACTTGTCTTCTTTCTTGAGATGTCCCTTTTGTCTAGCTTTGCTAGATTAATCAATTACATCCATCTCTCTATTACATCCATCTCTCTAAGTAGACCAAGTACCTTGGTGATCTTTCTCAACATCTCTTTAATGCCAGTTTAACATTGCCAATGGTTTACACAGTTGGCAAATTAAAAACCTCATATAGTATTAATTCTCTTTTGCTTGGAATCTTTGTTAAGAAAAACATGTAGGCTTACATTGTGAAGGTAGCTTTGTTGGTATCTCTCTAGATTTCTTTGCTTTTTTATTGCTAAAGGCCCCAAATATAGAGGTTATATGGCCATTATCTCTACCAACTAACAAGGTCTTCATGTAGTCTAGATTTGCCATAACAAGCCTAGAAGCAAAGCCTAACTTGTACTCTCAAGGCCTAAATTGAGCCTTGTGTCTGGTAATCTCCTTTATTGGTACTCATTCAGGCTTTCTTGGATGGTGGCCTAAATTTTCATCTCCCTATCATTTAAAATGGGCATCTCATAGTATGATAATGGCTTTGCTGTCCAACATTTGACTTTTACCCTCTTCCTAATACTCTTTTGCTTGGCTACCTTGAAATTGGCAAAATACTTCTTCATTAGCTAGCATATCTTCTAAGGGAGCATTTGATATAAGGTGATGACTCCCAGACTAAGGGTGATCTACGTAAAGATGATGGAATTATTTTGTTTGGTTGCATTCTAGTAATCCTACATATTAGTGATTTTGGATCATCCTATTTTTTAAATCACCATCCAACATGGTGATTAAAAACTCACTCTTAAAGATGGATATCCAACATCCCCATATCGCGATGATCTTAGATTAAAATACGTTAACCAAAATAGCCCTCATAATTGTGACAAACCATATAAAAAGGAAAGTATTCTTTTTTTCATCGTGATAATTTCTATGTTGTGATATTCTTTCCATAATAGGAGGGTGGCCGATTGGAGTGTTATCTTCATGGAAGAAGAAAAATCTCCTCTTAGCATCATTCTCTCTCTTGATTAGAAAAAGAAAAGCCATGGAAGAAGAGAAGACCAAGCATTTGAAGAAATCAAGAGGAGAGGAAGAGAAGTATTCTCTTTTTTGGCCATATTTTTTTTTTCATGAGGTATGGTCAGATTAGTATAAAGAAAGATCTAATCTTAGATTTTCTTGTTATCTTTCCTAGTTGATCTTTTGATTTTTTATTTTTTTTTTATAGAAAACAAGAAACAAAAATTTTGGTTTCTTTCATTTTAGCTTTGTGAAACAAAAGATTTTTTATTTCTTAGTTTTTTTTCTTATAGGGATATTTTTGGTATTATATATTCAGTGATCTTCTATTTCTATAATATATCAAATAGTTACTTGTATATATCTAAGAATCTTTAATCACTGCACTTTATATAACCGACAAAATATAGTGATCTTAGGGAACAAATCATTCCAAGACTTGGATCATATATATTCCTCGATCACCATGGTGATCCCATCTAGATCACCAAATGCCTTCTAAAGATATTTTGATAAGTAGATATATTAGGGTAACTATCGACCAAATATTGATTTAATCTAGTCATCCCTTTTTCATTAAACTCCATGTCATACTAATTGCCCCTCCAATGGTGCCAGCTTTAGAGCATAACCCCATGATCTCAACCAGTACCATGGTCTACTTCCTTTTTTCTTCTTGGATTTATTCCTACAAGCTTATGGAACTAATATTGAATATTTTTATATCAATTGATAATTATTTAATTGATTATTTAAAATTAGTAAATTCACATTGTAATAAAAAATCATTAAATTAGTTTAAAAAATATTTCTACATTATGTATGTTATATAATTTTTAATATTTTTTAGACTTCATTGGGTATTGTTATTAATTTTATATAACAAATTTATATTTAATTATAAATTATCTGAATTTCTTTTTTTAATTCAGATTAATGTACATTTATGAAGGATACTATGTATATTTTCATCTCATTTGATTATTTTTTGATTCATTACTTAAAAATAATGAATTCTCAATGTAATGAAAAAGATTAAATTTCTACTTCGAAAAATACTTCTAATTTATCCATATATAATATTAATTTTTATAATTTTTTATTTAAAAATATATAAGTGTAAAATATTCAAAAAATAATTTTACTTTGGATTAGTATAGCATTCTATGAGGATGCTACATATATTTTTCTTAGCCCATTGGTATGCTCAAGAGGTCACTTCTTTTATAAATTTATTTAAATTTAGGTTTAGAATTCTATTCATGTTATCATACCCGATCAAAATAAATTATTTCCAACTTTAAATAGAGAGTATCTTGCATACCCTTAAACATGCCATCAATTTTACAAATACATTTTTATCATTATTTTTTAAGTTATTTTTAATCCAAAAATATTTTTTTAACTTAATAGTATCTAGATTTATAGAATTATGTTTTTGGTTAGATTGCATAGATCATTCCTAGATCTACGGCATATCACGAAATCATGTTAAAATCTTGGTATGATCTCTTCTCATTTTCTACATTTTTTTTATCAATTTTGGCATGAAAAAGGTAAAAGAGAAAAGAGGGCAGGGAAGAAGGCCATTTACTTGATTTTGGCTTCAATCCACGTTAGAATCTACAAAATCTATCACCTTTCTTTGATTTTTTTTGAGTTGAATATATATATATATAAGAGGAGATGCGAAAGAAGACATGGAAAGCTCTCCCTACCTCCCTCAATTATTAAAGATGGAGAGAGAGTACCAAGCCAAACATGATGCTTCGGCTAATCGGGCTCTACTCTGATGCAAAGAGTTATGCAATGATGGTACGTTGATGATGGATAGTGATCAAATTGGTAGACAGATTCTTAGTATTTCATGCCAAGGTGGACCCTTCCTTTAGGGAAGGACACTCCTATCCAGGGATTACTTCTGATAGATAGTCTCTGATCAGGAGAATTTGGACCTTACCCAACCTGTATAATCCATCAAGGTGCAGGAGGCCCTCTGGTCTCTTGAGAAGGATAGAGACCTTGGTCCGGATGGGTTCCCTCCTCTATGCTTCTACCATTACTGGGCTATTGTTAAGGGTGAGGTGATCAAGACGGCATAGGTGGCCTTCCTTGTGGGTATCCCTACTAATTGGAAGAAAACTTTGATTACTCTTATTCTAAAGAAACCAGATGCTTCGGTGCCCAGCCACTTTGGACCTATCAGTCTCTGTACCACTCTCTACAAGATCTGTGCAAGGGTGCTGGTTAGGTGGCTGTAGTTGATCATTCCCCATCTTATCTATCTTGAGCAAGGTGCCTTTTGTCAGTGGTCGCTGCATCATTGATAATGTTTTCCTTGCTCAGGAATTCATGTATGATCTCAGGCATACCCTCTCGCGATGGAGTCTCATGGCGATCAAGCTATATATGGAGCGAGCTTATGATTGTATGAGTTTGCACTTCCTCTAGAGGATTCTTCATGATTTTCGATTCTAGCATAGATAGATCGGTTGGATTATGGACTATGTTGAAGCTCCTAGCTTTACTATCTTAGTGAATGATATCCCGACTAATTATTTTAACTTGACGGTTGGTCTTCACTAAAGTTGCCCTCTATCCCCTACCTGTTTATTTTATGTGCTGACGCTCTCTCCCGTGCTCTGAGGGGTGCAGTCAAGGGATTATTACTGGAGCCCTATTGGCTTGCTCCTAGAGCCCAGCTCCTTTTTCACCTTCTTTTTGCAGGCGATTACCTTCTTATTGGGCAGGCATCAATCCAGAATGCAAAATGCTTCGCCACCATCATCGAGTCCTATTGCTACAAGTCTGGTTAGCTTGTCAATCGACAGAGTGTACTATCATATTTAGCCTCAGAACGAAGCCCCAGATGAAGCAGATGATCCTTGCCAAACTTGGGATTTCTGAGCAGACTGGGACATTTACCTACCTGGGTGTCGCTATGACAGGTGCGAGGCTTTGGAGGATCAAGTGTAGATCCCTGGTGCAGCAGGTCCGTGATCATCTTGAGAGTTGGCAGGTCTCTTCTCTCTTCATGATGAGTAGGCTCACTCTCATTAGATCAGTCTCAAGTTCCATCCCTGTTTACCTCATGACAAACACAATACTGCCTAGCTGTTGCCTTAGGGAAATGGAACAACTCTTCAGGAATTTCCTGTGGAGTTCTACATATGACCATCAAGGGATTCACCTGGTTTCTTGGGATATTATCTGCCAACCAGTTAGGGAAGGAGGTTTGGAGATATAGTCGCTTCAGGTCAAGAGGAAGGTTTTGATTGCTAGGCATGTAGTAAGATACCTTCTTTCGGCAATTGTTTGTGAAACAGAGTGATGAGAGCCCACTATGGTACCTGGGGCTAGGATTCCCATATTCTGATCATGCATGATTGCTCTTCTATTTGGAGGGAGATCTATACCCGTGGTCCTGCTGTATTGGTCCAAGTTAGATGCTTGATTGGGGATGGATCCACGATTGATGTGAGCCATGATGCGTGGATCTCTAGCATGTCTTTGTGCAGGTGGTTGACTTTTGTCAACATGGAGCTAGTCGACAACCTTCGGGTCTCTAACTTACTGATGGATGACAGTAAGACGTGGAAAAATCAGGAGTTCACCAGACTTTTTGAGAGTCAGCTAGCTAATTGGATCCTCACCATCCTGATTTCGATTCACTATCGCCAAGATCTGAGGGTCTGGGAACTATTCCTGCGGCCCTATGGCTCCTTCTAGCACCCTTTATGATATGTACGGGATACCTTCCAAGACGAGGATGGAGGCTACCTGGATTTGGAGACTGCCTGTTCATCTGAGAATACATCTTTTTCTCTAGAAGGTGACTTAGAATCGCTTCCCCACAACGATATTAGTCGGGTGCAAAGGTATAGATCTACCGGTGACCTGCCCTATGTGTGGTTTTGACGATGAGTCCACCGAGCATACTATCCTGTGCTGCTCTACAGCGAGGGTAATTTAGAGGATGGCTGGGAAATGGCCTTGGGATGAGGATAATGGCCCCCGGCTGTGCTCTTTTCTTGACATGCTCCAGCATTGCTCGATCGAGATTATGGGACAGGCTGCCTACATAGTTTATCATATTTGGCTATCCAGGAATAGCATGGTCTTTGAGGCTGTGCTCGTTCCAGCCCATCGAGTTCTTTAGAGAGCCAGATCCATAGTTATGGAGTATCACCACTTTGACACTGCTATGCACCTTGCAGTCCCAGATTCCTGGGATTCTCATGTTGCCTCGGCAATGGCCCGGAGGGCTACATACATCTCGTGGGAGATCTTTCCTCTGGGCTTTGTCAAAGTAAACTTTGATGGCAGTTTTCAAGGTGCCTTGGGCAATGCTGGGTTTATTCTCTATGATGCTGAGGGCAGGTTGTTAGCTATAGGAGGCTCCTTTTTCCATAAACCTTCAGTTTCAGAAGTTGAGCTCAGAGCAATTTAGATGGGTATCACTCAGGCTATACAAGAGTTGCATGCCGATAGGATCATCATCAAGTATGACTCCTCTATTATTATTGGTTGAATTCAGGACAGGTCGGAGTAATGCCCAGTCCATACTCTACTTTGCGACATTTGGCACTTTCTTAGGCCACCCATTACGGTGATCATTCGTCATGTCTATAGAAAGGTGAACCATGCCACAGATTGGATCACCTCTTTCGTTGTCAAGCACTTTAGTGACTGGTCTTGGCATCAAGGTGATTGTGTTTCTCTATCTTTTCAGAATTTTCTCTTTTGACTTTCTGGGCCTGTACCCATCTTGTCTAAGTGCCCATCTGTATCAAATAAAATAAAAAAGAGTTATACCCTCCTGCCTTGTAGGTAAAACGGTCGATATGCCCGAACTAGGCAATTTCGGGATCGCACGCTCTTCCTTGGGCTGTACATTGGGTCATGCGGCCCCCTAAGATGTATAATGCTTGATTGTAGTGGTTTTTGCTCCTCTCGGCGAAGCTTGAAAGAAACAGCCTGCTTCTTGTTCATACGCTTGCTCTGGACCGTAATCTCGACGTTAGTTTCTTTAAAGAAATAGTAAAATAGTTCACAGAGATGTAGTATAGAAAGGAATCAAGGAATCCTGCATATTGTGATAATGAAAAAAATACACAATCAAGCCAAGATTAAACTTGATAATTGTTTGCATTCTGAGATAGCCAAAATGAGGACGGTCTTTAGTTTAATTACAGATGGTTCTAGCATCTTCCTTGATTCATGGAGCCATTTGAGTTTTGACCATGTTGAGCAAAATGGCCGCTTACCTTTACCTCTCATTTCTGAAACCTGCAACTTGTTAAAGTTTCCGGCATTGTTGGGCAATGTTAGTGCATGCAAACATCATAATTTTGCATAATAAAGGCTACAGCTGTGATTCTTGGAAGGCACCCTGGAAATTTTCAACATTATGGCTTGCTCAAAATTTCCTACATTTTGACTAACCAAAAGAAACCCTTGCGGTTTATACTCTGGCTGATAAATGTAAAAAATCAAATATTCAGGTTTACACAGATCGGTCTCAGGGCACCCATCCAATTATCAGACGGGTTCCGGTAACCAGACAAGAAATTCCATGTCTTGTTCATCTGTACATTATAATTTCCCTGCTCTGCATGTTGTTGTGCACAAATTTATTCCATGAAATCAGACTAACAATTATACGAGAAGAAAACCTTGCAGCCAAATCATACACTAACTTGAATCCAAAAGATGCAGACTATGGGAGTATCATCCATTGTTTAACAGAATCCCTTGGTAACAAAGACATTTGTGTAAGAAAACCGAAACAAAGTAACCATAATACTGACCAGCACATCACGAATTACTCATTTCATTGGTGAAAAAATTAATATAGCTCTATTTAAAATAAAGAATTACAACAGCAATATCAAGCAAACTTAACCAGACAAGCGATTTCCCACAAGGCGTACAACCTGATAGAATCTTGAGGGAGGGGTGCGGCAGCTTGGTCATATGATTACATCAGATTGCTTTCAAAAAACGACAGTTCACACTAATGGATATCTCACCAACAAGCCTAAACTTAGTCTGCAATGAGAGAAGAAAACACTAAAATGAAACTTAGTCACATATGGTGTCCATGCCAAGTGGATCTATTCTAGTAGTTCCTGGAGTAATGAGATCAATCTCCCCAAGCTTAAAATCTCTTTGATATTCTTTTAATATTTGAGGCACACAAATGCAGCAACATACATCAGTTGCCTGGATATTTTATCCAAAACCCTACACAAATGCAAAATCAGAAAAATTAGTTTGACAATTATAGAAAACAAAGTTTAAAATAAAGAGTACCAAACCTTGATTTAAGGGGGCGCATCAAGCAACCGCACAGTACGTGGAATCATAAACTCAGCAAAGATAGGATAATGTGATGATGGATAGAAACTGTCAATATTATCATTCACAACTTCACAGGATGCTGGAACTAGCGAGCGCCCTCTAAAGAGGATCCAGTCAATATGCAAATCCTGAGTCTGGCGATCCCAGCAGAGGCAAAGAGCTCTGAATATCAACTTTAGAAACTCCATAGCACCTTGTTTGTCTCCTGCAGCACCATAATCAATTAAAGTTGTTTGTCAGTTTCATTCAATTGAACTGCACACATCAGAAATATTATATCTGCAATGGAGAACCTACTAGGTATGGTAGTTTGTCAAAGGAAAGACACCAAAAGAACAATCAATTAAGGCAGGATGTTCTTAGTTCAGTGAGGGAAACTTCACTGAGCAAAAAGATTTAAGGCACAAAAATCAGCATTTCAATGTAAGAATCACCTTTGAATCCATGATATGTCCGTATCAAAGAGACATTTTTCCGAACCCGAGCATTTGGCCAGGCATCTCTCATATCACCAACAACACCATGTTCCCTATTAACAAATCATTAAGAATTATCATTTATTGAGTCTTCAATAGATTATGGTGAACAAGTTAAAATTACAAACCTATATACATTTCTAAATAATTCAGGTTAAGGGAATAGCCAAACAGCTACGGAGATTCTTACTATATTAAGTAGCAAGCATAAGAGAGAGAGAGAGAGGTGCAAAGATAGATAACAGTACGACAGTGGAAAGGTCAGAGATGCAGCTGTCAACTTGGACTAAGGGTGCTCAAAGAATTGAAGCCTTAAAATGCTGAACCTGAAGAGAAAACAATACTCAATGTGATGGAAAATTTAGAAAAATGGTGAGGGAAAAGGAAACATGAACTCAAGCAGAAAAACCTTGACCTAGTATTTACTGTCTTTCCTGCCCATTATTAGTGCTTTGATTGCAGAAACGCCTAAATGCAAGCCTAATTCTTAAAAGTATCTTCATTTTCTTACATATAATCCCTTATGTGGATGAAGTACTGGTTATAAATTGATTAAATGACAGAATATTCAAATAATGCATCAATCATTGTCACTCTCCTTTGATTGCTAAGTCTGCAAATGATACTCCAATCATTCTCACTCTCCTTTCAATCCAAATTTCTCAGAGCAGCAGTAGAAGCAGCATTCAAGTTTCAAGTTTCCAAATATATAAAGCCTTCATTCCTCATTTCTCAACACACTTGCAATCGCAATTCATCCATAAGTAGATGTCAAAGTAATATTTCAGAACATCCATTTTCCACGCTACACACCAACAGGGTAAGAGATTCAGAGAAACACCCGAACTGCATTTTTCCACGTAAAAACTAGAAGAGCATATTTATTTCCTTCTAGGGTAAAAAAGTGAAGTGAACATATTTATTCCCTTCTAGGGTAGAAAAGTAAAAGCATGCTACAGCATCAAGCATATAAAAAGAAATGTCAGTGCTGAGCAAACATACTCTTTTTTAAACAAGCATACATACCTTTTTATAGTTAAATATTACTGACACAGACTTTCAACTATGTCAGAAAAAAGCCCAAGAAACATTCAATAAGCAGTATCATTTTAGAAGCTGGAGAGGTAAACTTTTAACATTTTTTTCTCAAATCCAATATTCATATATCAAGTGTCAAGAAATATACCTAGATCTTCCAAGTAAAAAACGCCCAGTTGTCGACTCCTTTTGTGTGTTAAATCCTCCACAGTATACAACTGGCAAGTTAGGTGGCAAAGATGCTATGTGTTGCCACGTGAGTAAAGCACTTCGTCTTCGTGCACGAGGACTAAATTCATCAAGGTTCGTATTTACAATCTGGAAGCTGAATCCTGGTGGTTCAACTCTCTTAAGTTGAAATGTGTGGAAACCATGTCAAGGTAGCAAAAGAAATAATGCTTGATATTTGTACACGAAAATATATTAAAGGAGATAAAACATATGTGGCAGTCTAAAAGGATATGGCCCATGTAGCGATACAGGGCACTGTGGCTCCCCATGATATGCTTCCTGGAACAGAGGGGGATTCTGACAACCAAAAGGTACCACCTTCAAGAAGTTCCACCTTCATCAAATACAAGAAAAAGTTTAGGGCATTCAGGAATGATATAATTCTTAGTGACAGTGGTTTTGATGCACAAATATCAGAAATCACTAAGATCCAGCGAATGTCTTTTGGATCAAAAGCATAGCCAACAAATCTCTAGAAAACATTAAGAGGAAGGATCTGCCGATATGATACCTTTTCCTTATCATAGAAGATTGTGCAGTGTTCATCTGAGGTATCATGGGATCCTTTCCTTGAAACCCCAAATTGATCATAACCTGGAAAATTGGAGGAGACAAATTAAATAGTTGGGCACCTAATTTCATCATGAAAAAAATTATATATAAAGTTGTGAACTGATTATAAACTATATGAACATAAAACCATACTGGCCAGGATGTATAAGGCTGAAGGAACATGATAATGCAGTGGAAGAGAAAACAAGAAGGGGAAGGGGGATTGGGGTTATGAGACTTAATCTCCAAAATTGAAATCAATGGTATGGTGATGGAACTGAAATGCTGATCTTCATATCTACAGCTTTCTAAGAGCATCAAATGGATGCATCCAGAATCCTAAATGATATAATATATATTCAAATGATGCCAAATTTATGTTCTTGAGTTATTTTCTTTTTTTATATTTCTTTTCTTTTATTTGATTCTTTTATTTTTTATATTTTAATGAAGACTGCTGAAAGCCGAAAGTAGCATTCATTTCATTCATGAATCATTTAGAAACTTTGAAAAATTTAAAAATAGCCATCATATTTCTATCTAATATGATATTGTCAATCACATTATTCAAATAATTAGACATTATGAAGTTCTAAAAAGTATCAATTCAGTTCATTAATAGAAAAAACTTAAACATTACAACAGATGCATTGATGATAGCTACACATGGTAACATAGCTTCAGCAACACATTCATGTACACATTAGTTAAAGATGTGGTTGCTACTCTGAACAAACATGGTAATGAAGGGGCAAACCTATAATATTTTTCCAGAAAACCTGCTCCGGAATTGATTACAGCATGAATAAAGGAAATCACATGCATCAACCCAGACAGCTGCAATTTTGGGTTCACTAAAGTTGCTAGTAGACACTGACTGTACAATTATCGGATCCCAAATCATTTATGATGTCAAGTATTGGGGGAAACACAAATGCCCAAAAATGTTATGGTTTTTTTACCACTAAAGGCCTGTTTGAATGTCTAGAATTTTTAAACTTTGGATAAACACATGATAAGATATAGGATTTGATCCTATAAGATTATACATAAAATTCTATTGGAAAAGAAAATCTCATGTAAATAATCCTATCATATGTATGAATGATAAATTAGAAATTCTTACCCATCTTTCCTTCCTCTTCTCGCTTCCCTCTCTACCTCTTGTTTTATCCTTTTTCAACATTTCCAACAGTTAGGTAGATGATTCAATTTGACATGGTTTTAATATCAAAATTATTGCATGGATTATATAGGAGAAAGATATGAATTATAAATAAAATTTAATTTGCTAATTATTAGAAAGCTTGCTTTTAGAATTGTTTATAAAAAGTGAATTTTAAAAACCATTTTTATATTTTTTTTAGAAAAAATATGTATGACAAAAAAAAAACTTGAACTCAAAATCATTTGATGGCCCAACCACTGCCTTACCAACAAAACTACAATTTATAGCTAATTTTAAATTGATTAGTAATATATTTATACCATTTAAACTCTTATGTGTAAGTATCCAACACAAAACCTCCCTCTTCCTCTCCGCCTCCCGCGCCCCCCCTCCTCTTCTCCTCCGGCCAAACCCTTCTCTTCCTATTCTTCTCTGGATCCTCTCCGCCGCTGACAAGCCCCTTTTCGTCGAACCCACGCTCCTTCCCCACTGCCCACCCGCATCATCCCCGCCACGCCTACCTCATATCGGGCTCCGCTACGGCTGTCGGAGCGCCTGGCGTCGCAGCCGGAGTTCGGGAGGAGGGAGGGTGGCGAGGGTCCGGAAAAGTGGGGGGAGAGGAGGAGGGAGAGGGTGCGGGCGAGGTGGGTGACGGAAGAAAGAAGAAGAAGAAGACGAGGACGAAGGGAGAGCCCGATGATCTCAGAGAAAAAGAAAAAAAAAAGGACCATGGGAGGATTTTTTTTTTTTTTTTAAACGATTTTATCCATGGGATCCTATCGGATTTAGGCCAAATCCCACCCTATCCAAAGTGATGGAGTCATTCTTGGAATCAAAATTTTAAGCGATCTCAGATTGAAACCAAGCATGCACACAAAAACAAATAAATCAAATGGTGCAAATAAGAGCTAGGGGAAACATTTATATCAACCAAGAAAGTTTCCAGGAAACATCTAGGATGGGAAAGAAATCCAGCGATCTCAGATCGAAACCAAGCGAACAACACAACAACAGTCAGTATGATCACCTGGTAAACACTGCTGGAGGTACTCCAACTGCCACTTCAACCCTACAGCACTCAAAAAGACAACCCATCAAGAAAACCTACTCCTTTCGATTGACAAACCAAGAGAACGACGCGATCATGGTTCAACGAAAAGATTATGACGAATGGAAATAAAAAATAAAAAATCGGACCTTGTTGGGTGCAGAGGATGGTGGGGGAGTAGCTGGTGATGACGCTGATGCAGAGATCCCTCCGCTTCTCCCACGAGTTGGGGCTGTCGCTCGGCTGGTCTCCCTCATGGAGATTAAATGTCATCACCGTGATCGAAACGCTCATCTTTCTCCCCCTTCCTCAGAATCCCTTAATTACCAGGCTCCAATAAGGAGAAAAACAAAGCAAAAGGGACAAATATCTCGGATCTACATAACCTTGCTTCTTGAGAGAACCAATCTACATAACATTGGAATAAAAAATGACACCAAATCGCAGAGCTTTTCCCCTTCCTTGTTATCGAATTCTTGATCTTTTTCTCATCTAAATTAGATCAGACACGATGCGGGTGAAAGTTTGCGCCCTAATTATTAGTAGCAGCACAGCCTGATCAAAAGGACAGCGAAGGGAGACAGGGCGAGAGAGACGCGGAGAGCTTTAGTTTTTTTGTCGGCGATGGGGCAGGGGACAGAGGCGAGTCGTCGCGCAGCGCTGCCGATCAGGACCGTCCGTCGGGTGACCCTTACACGTAGGGCAACGGTGAGCTGGACTGCGTGCTGATATGGTCATGATACGCTAATATTACGCTCGTTTTTGTCTTTTATATATATATATATATATACCCCGCTCGTTTTTGTCTTTTATATATATACCCTTGCCGCGGCGCCCTCTGGAATCAGAAACAGGGGGAGGATTGTTAGAAAGAGATAGTTGAATTTATCCCCTTAAATCCGCGATGCTCTCCGGCATTAGAGCGAGGGAGAGGATTGTTAGAAAAATATATTTCATTTGCGTATCAAAGTATATTTTGAATAGGCTTTGCATCGACTATTTTAGTCATATATAGATATTATGGGATTGTTGTTTAAAAAGAAAAGAATATATTAAGATGAATATGCTATCTACCTCATTTTTATAGGTTCTTCTTCTAGGAAAGATGATATCTGTTAGGATATCCTGGTTCAGCTACAAACCAGGTTCCGGTTCGACTTATCGAAGCTCCGGTTCTCCGGACTACGGATTTTGGACTAAACGAAGGCCAACTGTAAGCAACTAAGGCTTCACACCAAACTACAGCATCCGAAGGTCAGTCCTTCGGGTGGCACCTTCGGTCCCGGCCGAAGTCTGAACTACTGATCGACTTCCGAAGACACGAACTTCGGTCCCCGCCATAGACATGATCTCCGGCCTCGGGAAAATATCAAGCCTTCGGCCCATGCAAGGGGAAACCCGAGGCTTGAAACACAATCTGTTCCAAAAAGGAAACTGTAACCAACGGTTGCAATCGACACCCATCATGCCATGATCATGGCGCACAATTCCTGTAGCCACGTCTCCGATCTGGCCGGAACCACTCATTGACAACCCACGATCGACTATCATGGGAGTGAATGGCTCCCCATGATCTCTGGAAAAAGAGCGGGCCACAGACCGGAGGCCATTTTTTAAATATGGATAAGGAGGATGGCTCGAGAGATACGCGTGAATAATCTCGCACATACACATTTTCAATCTCCAAGAGCTCTTTTTCTCTTCCACTCTCGACATCTTCCCCATTTTGTGGCTGGAATCCCCCACTGACTTAGGCATCGGAGTGTCCTTCGCCGGAACAACTCCGGCAAGGGACCTGTTTTGCAGGTGAACCAGGGAGCGGTCCTGCGATGCAGCGGCTCCGACCGGCCGATTCAGGGACTCCAGAGGACACTCCGACAAGGGACCTATTTTGCAGGTGAACTAGGGAGCGGTCCTGCGATGCAGCGGCTCCAACCGGCCGATCCAGGGACTCCACGCCAACAATATCTATAGCCATTCAATGGATATAACTATATAAGGGATGAACAGTTGAACAAATAGACTGTTCCAAAAATAATTAAAAGATCAATTTATTAACATAGAATCCTACCTGATAATAAAGTTATAATACAAGAAAAAACTGCATCAATAGCGGGCGATCACACAGTTATATCAATAATCTCACAAGACCTAGTCAAAATCCTTAGGTCTAAATATGAATTTATCCATATAGGTATGGTCCAGGTTGCTGCCAAACCCTTAGTCAGAAGAGGGATTGATACAACCATTCTTCTCTGTTTGAGAGATAGCCGCCTGACCCGTTTCAATGACTCTCTGTTAGGAATAGTATAATCAAGCTTGTATGAAGGACCCATTTACTTTAATTGTAATATAGCCTGACCCGTTTCAATGACTCTCTAGTAGGAATAGTAGAATCAAGCTTGTACAAAGGACCCATTTACTTTAATTGTAATATAGACCTAACTCAAGGACCAAAACATTATTAAAGCCTTAGAACTTGATGTTAAACTTCATGGATTTAATATCATACCAGGATCCTATCCTGTAGCAATTACTTTCAAAATTTTCTATAAGGTAACCAATGATCTGAACTACATCTGGGTGATTAACAAAAGAATCTTTGGAAGCACAACCTACTTCCAAACCAACACTCTGAAAGGAAACACACACATCCCAAAAATCCTGATCCAAGATCAGGTCTCCCTTCCACAAAATTGGCTCCTAGAAAAAGTTGTTCCAGCTCCTAGACAAGTACCAAGCACTATTGAATCAATCACTACACTTCCAGAAGAGGATGTAGAGATAAAATTTAACAGGAGCTTTCATGGAACCTATAGTCATAGATACTAATCGACCTCTCAAGGTCCAAGACTACCTAGGTCTAGACTCAGAGAAGTAGATAATGGACCCAGAGTTCCTCAAACTGTTTACAATGATCAAACATCACCTTCAATTTCTCCAACTTTTTCACAAATTACAGAAATGAAAAACTCTGAAATCTGTATGATATATAAAGATTTTACAATAGATAAATAAAAATTAAGAAAAGACTTTTATACACCAAAAAATACAAATAAAAGAAAATAATTTTTTAACAGTTTTAACAAAGAACAAAGGATGAGATCCAGAAGAAATATTATCAAATATTAGAAATCCTGAGAACAAATATAAACTTCTCCATCTGGTTAGATTATCATATGAAAGAAAACCCAATATAAGGAAACATGCTTGTAGAAAAGTGTGTAATCTCTTGGCAAGATGGGAAGGGTAAAACAATCGAAAAAATTCACCCTCATTTACAAGAAATAAAAATACCTGTGAAAGAAACACAAGTTATAGCATCACCTTTTAAAATTAAATCTAACCCTGTAGAAACATCAAATAGTAGAGACCTTAAAAACATAACAGAATAAAACAATTTTATAAATCAAAATCTAAAAATAATAGGAGACCAACTGACCAGGATTGAAGAAATAATAAAAGAAGAAAAACAACCAATAAAAGGTAAAGAAAAAATTCCAATATTTACTCCACATGAGATCCCAAAAAAATTGATTCCCCAATTAAAAGAAAGCAATATAATAACTGAGATCGATAAAAGACTAGAAAAAATAGAAATTCTAACCAACACTGTATTAGATACACTAGAAAGAACTCCGTCTTCAACATTTATGGTTCATAGGGGCAGAAATATTTCTGTCTTGTCCCAAGACCTGGAAACCTCCGACAGTGAGGATTCCATTGAAAGTAGCTTTGGTAGTAATAGTGAACCAGAAACTCTAAAGGGCCAAGACAGTAACAAAAATTTTGAAGTCAATAAAATTCAGACTTGGAATCAACCCACAAAATTATTCTACCACAGACCTACTCTTCCTGATATGGCCATAGAGGAAAAGCCATTACTTAGGCAGAACCATTATTCAACTAATACTATTTATGAATGGAATATAGATAGTCAAACTGAATATCAAATCCTTAACACCCTTCAAGAAATGACCATGGTAGCTACGGTTTACCGAACAAAACCCAATATTACAGACCAAGCTATTGCTCAAACTTTGGTAGCTGGTTTCACTGGACAACGGAAAGGTTGGTGGGATCACTACCTTGATGAAATTGATAGGAACAATATATTATACGCCTATAGAAGAAATGAAGAAGGTATAATTGTCAAAGATGAAGTGGGGGGAGCAATACAAGATTCGGTGTCAACCCTCATATTTGCAATCGCAAAACACTTCTTAGGAGATCCATCAAACTTGAAAGATAGAAGTTCTGAGATTTTGGCTAATCTCAGATGCAACAAGTTGCAAGACTTTAGGTTGTACAAAGATGTCTTCCTTACCAAAGTAATGACTAGAAATGATTGTCAACAATCATTCTGGAAAGAGAAGTTCATTACTGGACTCCCTCAAATCTTTGTAGAAAAGTCAAACTAAATATTAGGGAACAAAATAACAATACAATACCCTATGATAGACTCGCTTATGGAGATTTAATCAATATTATCAATTCTGAAGGCTTAAATCTCTGTAATGATCTAAGAATGAAGCAACAATTAAAAAAGGAATAACTAACCAGCAAAAGAGAATTAGGAAACTTATGTGAACAATTTGGTTATAATCCTTTAACCAAAAGAAAATTTCCTAAATCAAAACCTTGTCAAAATTGTACCAAGAAAAAATATCAGTACATTACAAAACACAAACAAATAGTAAACAAACCTATAAAAAGAGAAAAGAAAATCTTTCAAAATAAAAAACAAATAGGTAAACCAATAAATCAAATAACTTGCTTTAAGTGTGGCAAAGTCAGACACTATACCAAAAATTGTAAGTTAAGAAGAAAGATAAATGAAATACAACTTGACAAAGAAGAACTAGAAAATTCTCTCAAAACTAAGCTAGAAAAACTATTGCTTGAATCTGATGTTGAGTCTTCTTCAGATGAGTTTGAAGAAGATGATTTCCCATCCTTAATCATAAATATGATAACAAAAGAACAAAATTTACTCCTAGATTTCATAGATAAAATTAATGAACCAAAACTCAAAAAGGAGTATCTTCTCAAATTAAAAGAAACCCTAAATGAAAACCAATCATCGATGCTTCAAAGTTACAATTTGAATGATATCTTCAATAAATTTAGTCATCAAAAATAGAAACCAATAATGCTTCAAGACTTATAGTCTGAAGTGAACCAAATAAAAATGGAAATAAATCTAATCAAAGGATAGATAAAGCAATTAGAAAAATAAGAAAGTTTTGATACAGAACCAAAGCAAGACCCTCAAAATCAAAGTTTTTTAGAATTGATTTCAAACCTAACCATACAAAACTGGTATGTTAGAGTAGATATCATAATAGATGATTTAAATTAGAAACCATTGCTCTAATTGACTCAGGGACAGACTTAAATTGTATACAGGAAGGTTTAATCCCGACAAAGTGTTTCCCAGTAAGCAACCCAAGAGGGGGGATGAATTGGGTTTTTAAAAACTATTTGCAAGTATGTGTGCCAATTCAATAATCAATTCAAGTGCTAGTGAGATGTAAGTGTTGTGTGCTCTAAAAGAGTATGCAGTGAAAATTTAAATTGCAATGAAAGTAAGAGCAAGTAGAAAGAAATAATCAATCATAAATACAAAGCAAGTATAATGGTTTGGTACTCTCAAAGGCACCTACATCCACTTCCCAAGGTCCACTTGAGAATTCATTATAATCACTCACGATTACAGCCGATTAGTTTTTCCGGGCTCACTAATCAAAATCCCTTTTGGTTTTCATTAGGCTCACTGATAAATGCATAAAAATTAAGTATTAAAGCATACCTCCTCAGAAGAAATCTACTGGATGTAAATAGGTTTTCAAGCTGAAGCATCATTTTGAAGAAAGTATTGAACGATACAAAGTTCGCTTAGTAGTTAAGGACTATACTTAAATAAAAGGCATAGATTACTATGAGACTTTTATCTTAGTTACTAAGATAGTTATGGTATGAGTCTTACTTGGCTTACTTTCTATTAAGAATTTGTCACTTCATTAGCTGGATATTTAGAATTTTTTTTATATGATAATTTGGATGAAAAAGTATACATATCTTTTCCTCTTGGATATCCTCCATAAGGGAATGATCTTGTTTGTCATCTTAATAAATCTCTTTATAGACTTAAACTAGCTTCTTGAGTTTGATTTGCTAAATTTATCTTAGCTCTTTTGGATATAAATTTTACTCAATCCCAAACTGATCATTTCTTATTTCATTTTTACTATGATAATTTATCTATATTCATTCTTGTGTATGTTGATGATATTATTATTACTGGAAATGATAGCTATGCCATCCAATACCTTAAAACTTTCTTTTACCGTCACTTTCTAATTAAGAATCTTGATAATCTTAAACATTTTCTTAGTATTGAGGTTGCCCAATTCAAAAATAATATTATTTTTAATTAATACAAATATATGCTTGATCTTCTTCAAGATTATGACTTTACGGAAGCTATAATAGCATATTATCCAATAGAACAAAATCTTAAACTCACAAACACCAATGTTGAACTTTTTCAGGATCTTTTTTCTTATCGTCGTCTTGTGGAATGACTTATTTATCTTAATATTACATGATTAGATATTATATTTTTTTAATATCTTGAGCCAATTAATACATCAACATTATAAACCTCACTTGGATGCAACTCACCATCTTCTTAGTTACTAGAAGAGTCGCTAGGTCAAGATATTTTACTTTTATCTACTAATAATTTAAAGCTCAATACTTACTATGACTCTAATTAAATGAGTTATCTTATAATCCATCATTCTACTACAAGTTTTTGCATTTTTCTTAGTTAAGTCCTATATTTTGGAAGAGCAAGAATAATCTATTGTCTCTCATTCATCAGGTAAAGCTAAGTATCGAGCCATGATCGTTGCTACATGTGAAATTATACGGTTACATTCTCTCTTGCATGATCTTGGTATCTCTCAATTATTATCTAGTCACTTGTTTTATGATAATCAAATTGCTCTTCATACTATTGTAAATCCAATTTTTCATGAATAACTAAACAAATAGAAATTAATTATCATGTTGTTGGTGTGGAGTCTCTGGATCGGCCGGTCGGAGCTGCTGCGTCGCAGGACCGCTCCCTGGTTCACCTGTAAAATAGGTCCCTTGCCGGAGTTGTTCCGGCGGAGGACACTCCGATGCCTAAGTCAGTGACGGATTCCAGCCATAGAATGGGAAAGGTGTCGAGAGTAGGAGAAAAAAAGGCTCTTAGAGATTGTAAGTGTATGTGAGCGTGAGTGTTAGCATGTACCTCTCCAACCATCCTTCTTACCCTTATTTAAAAGAGGGCCTCCGGCCTGCATCCCGCTCCTTTTTCGGTGATCATGGGGAGCCAATCTCTCCCATGATTGGCGATCGTGGGTTGTCATTGAGCGGTTCTGGCCAGATCGGAGGCGTGGCAGCAGTTGCGCGCCATGATCATGGCACGATGAGTGTCGATTGTAACCGTTGGTTATAGTTGCCTTTCTGGACCAGATTGTGGTCCAAGCTTCGGGTTTCCCCTTGCATGGGTCGAAGACTTGGTATTTCCCTGGGGTCAGAGATCGTGTCTACGATAGGGACCGAAGTATGTGCCTTCGGAAGTCGATGAGAAGTTCGGTCTTCAATCAAGGCCGAAGACGTTATCCGAAGGATCGACCTCCGGATGTTGTGGTCCGGTATGAAGCCTTGGGTTGCCTGAAGTTGGCCTGTCCCTTGCTTGGTCTGAAGTCCATAGTCCGGAGAGAGAGGACTTCGACCAGTCAAACCGGAGTCCAGTTTGTAGCTGAACCGGGATATCCCAACAGTTGCCCCCTTACTCAGTTTTCGAAGCAAAGATTTGAGAAGTGAGAGTATTAGGGCCTTGTCGTTTTCTTCCTGGGAGGCGGTGCAGTGGATGATTACGGGATCCCTGATATGACTGTCCATCATGATTCGAGAATCAAATGGTGGATAGCTGTCACTCTTGGATTGGGGAGGAAGGAGAAAGTGGGTGGCCCTGAAGTCACCTTTTCTTTTTCCATTGCATGATAGTTGATGTAATCTTTTGGTTGAGATTTGGATGGTTGTGGTAGCTCTTCCCCGTCCGTTAGATGAAGGGTATACCTCATCATGGCGGTTAGTTGATGGTGGGTTACCTCCCAGGGTAACCTTGAGTCAATTTAACCCCGACAGGGCTCTAGAGACCCTTACTTTTCTCCTGGGGAAGGGCGAAGGTTCGGCCAAGGAAGCTTCTTCAACCTCGTCCCATCCTCCGCCCAAACTGTTCTGGACTACCAGTCTACTCCATAGGTAGAATCTTTTTTCTGCTCCCTTGCTTCATTCCTTTGTCATGGAAGGGATCATAGAGAGTCAGGGAAAAAAGGTCGAGCCCTCGGGGGCCGGAAACATAATAGGTCTGGAGTCGACTCCTAGCTCAGTTTCTTAGGGCAAGGCAGCCCTTCTTTGGGAACGCTATTGCATCCCTGAGGAGTTTTCCTTCGTCCTTCCCACGTCCGAGGAGCGGGTGAACGAACCTCCCCCTGGATGCCTAGCCGTATACGAAGATCATCTGAAAGCTGGTCTTCGGTTTCCCCTGCACCCCTTATTCGTCAAGATATTCCACTTGTACCAAGTGGTACCAGCGCAGTTGACCCCGAACATCATCAGGAACATTTGTGGGTTCCTGGTTATGTGCAGCATTGCAAATGTAGAACCTAGGACCAATCTGTTCATAGCTCCTTTCGTCCTCGAAAGGGATTTTCACAGCAATGGATGGTGGGTGATTAGCCCTAGGTCAGGCCGTAGGGTCATCAAGGATATGCCCAACGCCATCCACAGGTGGAAACCCATTTTTGTATTTGTGTTGTCTCTTAATTCATGGGGCTTCGATACGGTATGGAAGAAGCCTCACCTGACCGCCAATGACGGGAAGAAGGTCTTGGCAGCCGATCAATCGGACTATGACCTCCTGGTCAACTCCGAAGTTACCCCCATTCGGGAACTGCTGGAGAGAAATCTCCATCGGGCAGGAATTAGCAGATTCCCCTCATTAGGTATAGCGATAGGAATTTCTGCTCTTCTTCCTTGGATTTATTGTAGCTCAATCAATTGGAGTGAAATCCTCTGCTTGCAGGTGGCGGGATGAAGCCCGGTTTGAGCTGGCTCCGCCAGACTTCAGAGAAAAGGGTTGCACAAGCCCCCCTGACCAGGTCTGCAGTCTGGAAGAGGGCTCGGAGGGATGGTCCCGAGGGGGACCAAAGTACTTCATCTTCCCGGGGGACCTCAGGGGAAGACGTGCAGCTGTGGAAGGGGCTCCGTCAAGACCCCATCCAGTCGAGGCTCCACTAGCGGTTGTCTCCCCAGTTCACATAATGGGGAGCCCGCTTCGAGGAGTTGATGTGCCACCGTTTTGCCCCCCTGCTGCTGATAGGGGTGAAGCGCGGCAAGTCGAAGCAGAGTTCGCCTACGGGGCTTCCTTAGCCAGAGTCCATTCGATGAACTTCTCGAAGCTTTTGCCTATGGGAGGACTGCTGGTCCCGGCCGTAGCCAGGCAGGCATTGAAGGGTACGCTTCTGCCTCACGACGTGGTCGTTCTTCGGAATCGAAGCCTTCCTAGGGTATCCAATTCTGCCTTCTCTACCCTGCAACAGGTATGACCCTTGCCACTTCTCTTTGTCTTGAGAATTGTTCGATTCATGACCCCTCCCTTTTGATGTAATTGGTCTACGACCTCACCTTCATGGAGGAGGGCCTAGGGAATGTCGACAGCCTCATCCATGGCCTTAAAGAGGAGCTTCAGACTGCTAGGGCTGCTAAGGAAGTAGCTGAGGAGCTGAAGCAGTCCATGGAGGATCGTCTTGCCCGGATGAATGATGAAGTTTATGAACTGAAGGGCGAACTAAAAAGTTCTCATCTGACCATGACGGGGCAAGAGGCAGGGTGGAGGAGGAGTAAGAAACAAGTTGAATCCTTGGAGCAAGCTGCCAGGGAGGATCAGGAGAAGATAAAAAGCCTAGCCAAGGTAGCGAAGAAGGCTTCCAGGAGGGCCGAAGAGGCGATCCTGGAGTTCGAAGATGCTAAGGGGGAGTCCACATCTTTGAAGAAGCGGGTGGACGACGCTATGGAAGGTTTCAAAATGTCTCCGCAGTTCCAGGAGGAGATCAATGAAGCAACTTTGTATGGCTACCAGCACGGCTTCAACGATGGACTCTCCAAGGTAAAGGAGGCCTTCCCCCATCTTGACCTCTCCGGCATTCCCCCCTTTGATATAGCTGGAGAAGAAGAAAAGGAAGTGGAGGGGGCCGAAGCCACAGTAGAGGCCAAGGAGGCGCCATGTCTGGAGGAGGAGGCCACTGCCGTGGTTGAAAATCCGGAGGTGACCCCAACTCCGATCATGGTTCGGGAGGAGGCTCAGGCCGGAGGAGTCCAAGCTGAAGGTTCCCCGGTTCCGGCCCGGATTGATAAGGTCCTCTCAGAGCAAATTGATAGGTTGCTCTAGTCTTATGGTGTGGAGCCTTCTCCTGCTGATGTTGAGTGACTTAGGTCGCTCTGGATGTATTTTCCTTCTTTTTCCATTGTACTTATCAATGAATGATAGTTTTTCTAGACTCTGAAATGAATTCTTCCTTCTTTGGGTGTGCATTGTTATGCTTCATGTGTAACTCAAAACTGTTTTACCGTTCTTTTTTCTGTTTAGTCGAAAAGTCACGTCCGAAGGCCGTTTAGTCGACAAGAACTGGTTTTACCGTTCTCTTTCCTGTTCAATTGAGCAGTCATGGCCGAAGGCCATTCAGTCAATGAAGACGGACTTTGGAACGGACTGGAACTCCGTTGCCGAAGGCCGTCTCCTTCCTTCGGGTGTCAAGTTCATCCGTTGGGACGGACAAGAGTCATCTCCCCACCAATCAATGATTAGGGAGATTTGATTGCGATCCTTGTTGCCCGTGTGGCACGTTGATATACGTACAGTCATGATTTCTTGCATCTTGTGAGCCGTCGGGTCTCCTTTTTCTAAAAAGAAACCATTAATGATGCCGTCGCACGATAAAGATTTCTCCGGATTCGAAGCGATGGCAGTTGTTGTCCTGGGGATGGCTCCCGAGCGACTTTTTGGTTCTCGAAGAATCGCCCGAACACGTGATGCTTTCTGATGCGGCTGGGAAGGATGTGGGGCACGCCTCCCCGCAGTCGGTCATGGGTGCAGGGTCTTTATAAATAGGACCCTGCCTTCTGCTGTCAAGGGGCCATCGTTTCCGTAAGCTCCTTTCCTCCATTAATAATGATGTTCAGCACTTCTGAGCTTCGTCATGCGGCAAAAAGAAGGGCTATCGATCTGAATAGGATGCGAAGTCCAGAGTCTCTTGGGCCGAGGGAAGACGAAGAGGAGCCTCTCGTGGACCGCCTCGAGAAGAAGGTCCGCCTATTGGAGGCTCGGTTGAGGGAGGCTTGGGCCCAGGTCACGGTGGCGACGACGGCGACGGAGGAAGTAAGGAGGGAGGTGGCGGATGCCGTCTCAAACTTCAAGGCTTCCGCTGCCTTCAAGGACGAGCTCGCTAGGGTGGCTCTGGATTCCTTCCACCAGGGGTTCCAGGAATGTTGGAGGAAGGCCTCCAAGTTTTATAACTTGAAGGGCCTGGACAATATTAAGACCTCCGTTCCTTTTCCCGGGCATGAATTTGATTCTGACTCCGATAAGGGGTCGAATTCTGGTTCGAACGGGAATCCCAGGGGCCCTTCGTCATCCCACCAGATCTCTCCCCGTCGATACGGGAAAAACCCGGCAGGGAGTTATTGAAAATTTTCCACATCCTTTTGGTGCCATTTTCTCTTTTTTTATCTCTCTTTATGAGAGTTTCTTTCTTTTCTTTTTTTTTTGTTCTCTCTATATGAGAGTTTTTCCTTTCTTCTCTTCTTTTTTTTGTAAAAAAAACCTAAAAGGAATGAAAAAAAATCTTTTTGTTACCTCTTCCCATGTATTCTTTGTGATGTGTGTATGATGCTTTGTCTGTAGTGTAGACTTCGCGGACCATCTTCGGTCTATAGGGAAGAACTGGGGTCAGTTGGACCATTCTGAGAATGTCTGTTATCGACAGAAAGGATGACAGTGATCCTTTTAGGCACATGTTCGGATTTACCGTAGGGTAGGGTGTTTACACCGTCCCTGTGCACTTTCTGTCGTGATTAAGGTAGGCTGTTCAGGCCCGCCTCGGCGCGTCTTCGGATTCACTATAGGGTAGGTTACGAAAACCATCCCTGTGCCTTTGATCTTTTTGGTGGCCTAGTTAGACCATCCATTGCGCTCGTCGGGCATACCGATAAGGTGAGTGGATCAGACTCTCCTTTGCGCAGTTGACCGATTTTTCAAATCAGGTCACTCAGGCTGTTGTCGTTCAGTCGATGCAACTAGCCATTCTGAGTTGAGTGGGGTTAAGGAGCTTTGCACAGGAATTTCAGGAACTCTTTTATTGATAGTATTTGCAAAGGTTTTGTATATTCCATGGCCGGGATAGGGCCTTCCCCTCTAGGGTCCTGAGTCGGTATGTCCCTGGTCGAATAACTTTTTCGACTTGATATGGACCTTCCCAGTTGAGGGAGAGTTTACCCTATTCCGTTGGCCTGGATACCTCTGCTCTTCACAATACCATGTCCCCCGTGCGGAAAGTTTGCTCCTTCATCCTTGAGTTGTAATATTTGCTGACCTTTTGCTGGTATGCCGCCATCCTTATCTGGGCCTGTAGCCTGGTGCTTGATAGCAAGTCCAGATCAATCCTTCTATGATCAGAATTCTCAGGCTCTTCATAGTTGTCAATTCTCAGGGACTGTCAGGAGACATCAATAGGTAGTACGGCTTCGGTACCGTAAGCCAGGTTGAACGGAGATTCACCGATGGCCGTTCTCGGGATAGTTCGGTATGCCCAGAGAATGGAGGTCAGCTCGTCGGCCCAAAGTCCTTTGGCGGCGTTTAACCTTGTCTTCAGACCATGGAGGATGGTCCGGTTGGTGACTTCGGCTTCTCCGTTAGACTGTGGATGAGCAATGGATGTCAGTCGATGCTGGATGTGGTACCGAGCACAGAAGTCCTTGAACTTCGGATTATCAAACTATCTCCCATTGTCTGTGATGATGACATGTGGGATGCCAAACCTGAATATGATGGAATTTTTTATAAAATTTTCTACCTTGCCTTCTGTGATCTGGGCTAATGGTTCGACTTCTATCCACTTCGTGAAATAGTCGATGGCCACTAAGAGAAACTTCCTTTGCCCTGATGCTGGTAGGAATGGACCAAGAATGTCCATCCCCCACTGGGCAAAAGGCCATGGGGCTGCCAGTTGAGTCAGGTGACTCGTAGGTTGTCTCTGTACATTGGCATACCTCTGGCATTGGTCGTACTTCCACACGAAATCAGCTGAGTCCTTCTAGATGGAAGGCCAGTAATACCCCTGTCGAATGATCTTGTACACTAGAGATCTACCTCCCAAGTGGTCACCGCATATGCCCTCATGGACCTCTCTCAAAGCATAATCTGCATCGATGGGTCCTAAGCATTTTAGTAGTGGCTGGGAGAAAGATCTCTTGTAGAGGGTTCCGTCTAAGATGACGTACTGAGATGCCATCCAGCGGATCTTCTTGGCTTCTGCCTTATCTTTCGGTAGCTCTCCTTCATTCAGGAACCTGATGACAGGATCCATCCAACTTGGTTCAGTGTTGATCTGGCGCACCTCTGTAGCCTCTTCGGCTATGCTTAGAGTTTCAAGATGTTCGACAAAGGTGCACCCGAGAGACTCCTGTGCTGTAGTTGCCAGTCGAGATAGTGCATCTGCCCGGGAGTTCTCTGATCGTGAAACATGGATGATCTCAAAATGTTCCAGTTGGGAAGATAAAGCTCGTACCTTCTCCAAGTATTGCACCATGGTTGGATATTTTGCTGCATATTCTCCGTTGACTTGATTCACAACCAGTTGGGAGTCTGAGAAGGCTCGAAGTTGCTGAACTCCTAAATCTTTGGCGATCCATAGTCCGGTGAGCAGGGCTTCGTATTCGGCCTGATTATTTGAGGCATGGAAGGAGAAGCGAAGTGCGTACTCTATGGCATGGCCGTCAGGTTCAGCCAACATGAGTCCAGCCTCGCACCCAGTAGCATTGGAAGCTCCGTCCACATGAAGCATCCAAATGAACTTCATCTCCTTCAGGGCTTCTTCTTCTGCCGAAGAGGCTTCGTCTTTGGACTTCCAGGTGCACTCAGCCAAAAAATCGGAGAGCACTTGGGCCTTCATAGCCGCTCAGGGCTAGAAGCTAATGTTGAATTCACTCAGCTTTACAACCCACTTGGCTATCCTTCCAGAGGTGTCCGAAGATCGAAGAACAGCCTTGAGAGGTTAATCAGTTAGCACCATGATAGCGTGGGCCTAAAAGTATGGCCGTAGTCACTTTGCCACAATCACTAAATAGTAGATCAGCTTCTGCATCCTTGCATATCGCATTTCGGCGTCATGTAGGACCTTGTTGATATAGTAGATGGGCTTGTGAGACCCATCTTCCTCTTTTCGGACAAGAACTGAACTACTGCTTCATCTGAAGCAGAGAGGTACAGGTAGAGGACCTCGCCTTCTTATGGCTTGGAGAGCAATGGCGGGGTCTCCAGATACTTCTTTAGTTCCTCAATGGCAGCACGATAGTCATCGAACCATTCAAAGCCCTTTGATTGCTGGAGTACCTTGAAGAACGGAAGACATTTCTCGGCTGACCGAGAGATAAATCTGCTGAGGGAGGCAATCCTCCCTGTCAACTGCTGGACTTCCTTTTTGCAGGAGGGATGTCTTATATCTTTCAATGCTTGAATCTTCTCAGGGTTCGCCTCAATCCCTCGTTTGGTAACGAGGAAGCTCAGGAATTTGCTCGAAGTGACCCCAAAGGCACACTTTTCCGGGTTTAGCTTCATATGGTAGCGCCAGAGAGCGCTGAATGATTCCTCCAAGTCGCGAATGTGATCTTTCCGGAGGAGGCTCTTGACGATCATGTCATCAACATAGGCCTCCATGTTTCTCCCCAATTACTTTTCGAATACCTTGTTGATGAGTCTTTGAAATGTTGCTCCGGCATTCTTGAGGCCGAACGGCATCATCTTGTAGCAGTAGAGACCTTTATCAGTGATGAAAGCCATCTTCTCCTCATCTTGTGGATCCATTCTAATTTGATTGTAGCCAGAGAAGGTGTTCATGAAACTCAACAACTGGTGGCCAGCGGTAGCGTCGACCAGTTGATCAATCTTTGGGAGAGGAAAGCTATCTTTTGGACAAGCCTTGTTGAGGTATGTATAGTCGATGCAGATCCTCCACTTGCCACTAGCTTTCTCACCATCACCATATTGGCCAACCACTCGGGGTAGTGGGCCTCTCTGATGAACCTTGCTTTGTGGAGCTTGCTGACCTCTTCGTCCACAGCTTGCTGTCTTTCGGGGGCGAAGCTCCTCTTCTTCTACCGCACCGGGTTGTACCCACGGGTTACTTCCAGTCGATGAGTAATCACTTCGGCAGGAATCCTGGGCATATCTGAAGTCGACCAGGCGAAGACTTCGGCGTTGTTTCTGAGGAAACGGATAAACTCCATTCTGGTTTCCTCATCTAGTGTGCTCCCGATCTGCACAACTCTGGAGGGATCTCCCTCTGTCAAAGGTACTGGAATGGTCCTCTCCATGGGCTTACCAAGATTTGTAGCTGCATCCCTTGGATCCAGCTGATCTGGAGTTGTCGAATCCTTGAAATGCTTGTCTTCAATTATCAGACACTGCCATGCCGTCCTCTGGTTTTCTCTAACTTCTCCAACACCGTTCCTGGTGGGGAAGCGCAGCAAGAGGTAGTGAGAGGAGATCACGGTTCAAAATCTGTTCAAGGTAGGCCGCCCTAGAATAATATTGTATGTTGAGAGGATCCGGACCACCGTAAAGTTGATTGGCAGTGTCTTTTATCGAGATTCGGTGCCAAGGGTTACAGGCAACACTATTTCTCCTTCGGTATAAACTTGGTTGCCCCCAAAACTAGAGAGCGGTATGGAGGATCTTTGCAGTTGATGTCCAGGCAAACACATTTTAGAGAATGCATCGTATATCAAGATATCAGTCAAACTTCCATTATCAACAAGGATCCGTTGTACATCATAATTGGCCACTACAGCCAAAATTACAAGAGGATCATCATGTGGGAGCCGAACTCCCGCAAGGTCGTTGTCGGAGAAGAGGATAGAGTTGTTGTCTTTAAGTCGCTTTAGGGCATCGTCCTCATCCCTTCTCCAGTTGGTGGGTCAGTGTATCATCCCTACACCTCCGTTGGTGGGCCTTTGATTTGGCAATTTGGCTTCTTCGAGAGGTGGCTGGGGAACAGTCGCTCCCGACCGAGATCCTTGGCGACCGATGTATCACCCCAAGTACCCCCTCTTGATGAAATCCTCAATTGCATCCTTCAGCTGGATGCACTCTTTTGTGTTGTGGTCATGGTCCTGGTGGAATCGGTAATATTTGTTCCTGTTCCTGACGGAAGAGGAGGCCTTCATGGGACGGGGTCGTTGGAGATAGTTCTCCTTCTCTATCTCCATGAGGATCTTCTCTCGAGGGAGGTTGAGGGGGGTGTAAGAGTCGAATCTTCCTCCCAACGCTCTGGGCCTAGGAGGACTTCTTCGGCGGTCTGTATATTTGCCGTCGTTGTTATTGAAAGTTTGGAGACCTTGTCTCCTGTTATTCTTCTTTTTTGAAGAGGGTTTCCCTTCAATCAGTCATCGATACGCCGCCTGTTCTTCAGCATCGGCGTATTTCTAAGCCCTTGACAGGAGCTCAGTGTAGCTTTTAGGGAACTTCTTATCCAAGAAGAAAGTAAGCCTTGAGGTACGAAGCCCCTTCTTCAGTGCTAACATGGCCACGTGCTCGTTGAGATCTGGGATCTCAAGCGTGGCCACATTAAACCTGGAGATATAATCTTGCAGGCTTTCTCCTTCATTCTGGTGAAGGAGGAACAGTGTGTCTGTATTTCGAGGAGTCTTGCGGCAGGTCCTGAAATGCAAGAAAAATAATTTTTCTAACTCGAAAAAGGAATCTATGGTACCTGGGTGCAGGCTCGAGTACCACATCCGTGCGAACTTCTTCAAGGTAGCCGGGAATGCTAAGCAGTACATCGCGTCCAAAGCTCCTTGGATCATCATATGGGCCTTGAAGCTGCCCAAATGATCGAGGGGGTCGGAGGTGCCATCGTATGGTTCCATCTGAGGAACCCTAAAGTGCCGGGGGATGACCTCGGCCATGATGCAGTCGGTGTAGGGTGGGCGCAGGTCACCCACAATCAAGTCGTCGGGATCCTTCAGATCCTGCATTCTCTGCTCTCGCGCCTTCGCCATCTCTGACTCGATGGCTCTGAATCTCTCGTCATAATCGGGAGTCTGCTTCAGCGCTCTCTCCACAGAAGTGGAGTCTCCGGAGGAGGGTGAGGGAGTTTACCTAGGCCTTTTCCCTTTCTACGGGGAATTGGCAAACCTAGGCAATCTTGAAGTTTGGCCTTCAGGAGAGAGCTGAGAACGGGGGGAGGGATGCGCAGAATCCTCTCGTAGGGCTCTCTTTCTTCGGGATCGAGAGCTGTGTCTAGAGGCGGCCGGTGGGTTCCCCATCGGAAAGGCTATGTCTTGGAATTCTTGAACCATGGCCATAAGGTTGGTGACCTGGTTCACAAGATCTTCAAACTGCAGCAATCCCACAATAACTGTGGGAGGTGGAGCATCATTCTCCTCTGGGGGTGCACCTCCCTGAGACGGAGTATGACTCCGGCTTATAGAAGTGATTGGAGCTTTTTCTCTCGTCATCGAAAACTTCTCACTTCCCCTTGTCTGGAAGGGAGATTAAAGAATGTTAACGAGCGCTCCCCCTACCCGGCACGCCAATCTATTAGCGTGGAGTCCCTGGATCAGCCGGTCGGAGCCGCTACATCGCAAGACTGCTCCCTGGTTCACCTGCAAAACAGGTCTCTTGCCGGAGTTGTTCCGGCGGAGGATACTCTGATGCCTAAGTCAGTGACGGATTCCAGCCACAGAATGGGGAAGGTGTCGAGAGTAGGAGAGAAAAAGGCTCTTGGAGATTGTAAGTGTATGTGAGCGTGAGTGTTAGCGTGTACCTCTCCAACCATCCTTCTTACCCTTATTTAAAAGAGGGCCTCCGGCCTGCATCCCGCTCCTTTTCTGGTGATCATGGAGAGCCAATCTCTTCCATGATTGGCGATCATGGGTTGTCATTGAGTGGTTCCGACCAGATCGGAGGCATGGCAGCAGGAGTTGCGCGCCATGATCATGGCATGATGAGTGTCGATTGTAATTATTGGTTACAGTTGCCTTTCTGGACCAGATTGTGGTCCAAGCTTCAGGTTTCCCTTGCATGGGCCAAAGACTTGGTATTTCACCGGGGCCGGATATCGTGTCTACAGTGGGGACCGAAGTACGTGCCTTCGGAAGTCGATGAGAAGTTCGATCTTCGATCAAGGCCGAAGACGTTACCCGAAGGACCGGCCTTCCGATGTTGTGGTCCGGTGTGAAGCCTTGGGTTGCCTAGAGTTGGCCTGTCCCTTGCTTGGTCCGAAGTCCGTAGTCTGGAGAGAGAGGACTTCGACCAGTCGAACCGGAGTCCAGTTTGTAGCTGAACCGGGATATCCCAACACACGTTGTTCATGAGAAGTTACAATAAGGTTTAATACATTTATTTTTTATATCTACCAAGCACCAAGTTGCTGATATCTTTATCAAGTCTTTTGGTAAAGGATCAGTAGTTTTGTTGACCCCATAAGTGATTTTGATGATAACCAAACATTGGAGCATGCATTTGTTTTACTAACAACTCTTCAAGTGTTTTACAAGTTTTTGTAGGATGATTTCATTGTTTAATTTCAACTCCTACATTCCTAGTTTTAAAATGAGTTATGTTGTAAGTGATTCATGTAAAGAAGAATCCAAAGAAAAAGTTAAGTAAAAATCATAAAAATGGATTACTTCTAGATATGTTTCAAGTTTAAGTTTCTTAGAAATTTGTTAGAAGAGTTTGAAGAAATCTTGAAACTTTGAAAACTTGCTGGATGATTTCTGGAGAAAAACTGATATTTCACTGAAGATTTCATCCAAGCCGACTCGAAGAGAAAAGAGTCGACTCTAGCACATGGCATGCATGAAGATTTTTGGCACGCAGATATCCGAGCCGACTCGTCCAGAGTATCATTTCCTGAATCAGACAGGTGAGCCGATCCTAAGGAAGTCCGAGCTAACTCTATCATTTAGTCAGACATCCAAGCCGACCCTTAAGAGATTCGAGTTGACTCCTCCAGAGTCCAAAAAAAAGTTCTAAGAACTATAGCCAACCGAGCTGACTCTAAAGAGAAAGAGCCAACTCTTCCTGACTACATTTTTAATGGCCTGAGGATTCGAGTCGACTAGAATCAAGGTGAGCCAACTCTTATAGAGTGAGGAATCAGAATACTGTGCAACAGAGCGACTTAATTGAAAAAAGTTGACTTAACTAGAACTACTCTGAGGATCCAAACCGACTCGAGTAATTCGAGCCGACTCGAAGATCGATTTCAGACTTATAATGGTTAGTTCCAGAATTTGAAATTTGAATCCAAAAAGTACTACAATGATCAAATGTCACATCCCAATAGTCTACAACAACTAAAATCATTTGAGAAGAGTACAAGACTATATATTTGAGGAATTTGAACTACTTTAAACAAGAGATGATGAAAAAATGCTAAATTGAATATCTAAGCTACTTTATGAGCAAGAGAGCACTGCAAGAGCATTCAAGACAGTCTTCAAGCATTCACCAACTACCAACAAAAGCTTGAAAAATTTATTGAAGAAGTTGAAGAAGCCAGCCAAGTGCATTGAAGTGCAATCAATTGGGCTTCTCTTGAGCTGCATCGGCAACCATCCGACAAAATTTGTTTATCATTCTATTGCTCTCTTTTTACAATTCTTTTTTGAATTGTTGGGTTATTGGTGAGCCCGGTTTAAAAACCAAATAGGTTCTTGGTTAGCCTGTATTAAAATCACGTGTTGGGTTCTTAGTGATCCTGGTAAAATTAAGTATTGGGTTTCTTTGGTGAGCCCAGTTTAAAAACCAAAGTATAGAGATTTGGATTATGAGCCTGTTAAAATAATTTGACTGTATTCCAGTGAAAGATATAGTGAAAATTCCAAGTGGTAATCTTGGATAGTGGACGTAAAAGTTGGGTTGCTCCGAACCACTATAAAATTTTTGTGTTTGTATTGTGCATTCTCTTTATATCCTACTTATGCTTTTAATTACTTCAATCACAGCACTTAACACTTCAAGGAATTTTCAAAGAGCACATAACTGTTTAAACTTTTTAAATTTTCAATTCACTCCCCTCTTAGAAAAGTCACCTGGGCAACACTGGTATCAGAGCAGTGTCTCTGAATATATTTAGAGTAAAGATTGATGGCTCATCCCATGAGTACATTTTTGGCTGAAGGCCAATCTATCAATAGACCTCCACTCTTCACTGGCACAAATTATTCATATTGGAAAGCTAGAATGAAAATATATATTCAAGCTATCGATTTTTAATTATGGAAGGTCATTTTAAAAGGGTCACATATTTCCATTATCAAAATTAATGGCATGGATGTCCCAAAGCCTGAAGAGGACTGGGATGAACACGACATGAAGATGGAGAAATTAAATGCCAAAGCAATGAGTTTATTATACTATGCTTTGGATGGTAATGAGTTCAATCGAATTTCTACTTGCTTTTCTGCAAAGAAAATTTAGGACAAACTCGAAGTGACCCACGAATGAACTTACTAAGTGAAGACTTCGAAAATTAATCTTCTTGTACATAGTTACGAACTTTTCAAAATAGAACCAACTGAAACTATCTCTGCCATGTTTACTCGCTTTACAGATATTATTAATGGTTTGAAAAGTCTTGGCAGGGTTTATTCAAATGCTGACTTAGTACAGAAGATCCTCAGATCACTTTCGGATAAATGGGACCCCAAAGTGACTACCATCTAGGAAGCGAAAGATCTAAACACCTTACCTCTAGATGAATTAATGGGTTCACTCATCACGCATGAACTTACCATGCATCATAGAACTGATGATGATCAGAAGAAAAAGAAGACAATAGCCTTCAAAACTGCATTGGATTCAAAGAAAGATGAGGAATCTCACCTCCTTAGAAGACGATCTAGAAAATGAAGATATTGCTATGGTCATGAAGAGATTTAGAAGGTTTATGGAAAAGTAGAAAGGAAGATACTATAGAAAATTCCATAAACGAGGTGAGCGCTCCAAGGACAAGGACAAGGATAGAGAAAAAGAAAAAGAACAAGTGCCCATATGCTATGAATATAAGAAACCAGGGTACATTCATCGCGATTGTCCTTTGTTAAAGAAATCTTTCAAGAAGAAGAAAAAGAAAGCTATGGTTGCTACATGGAGTGACAGCGAGGAGTCGACTTCATCTGAAGAAGAAGAGATCATGAAAACTGCTAACTTATGTCTAATGGGTCTCGAAGACAAGGTAACATCCCTCGAATCTCAATTAGAATTTACTTTTGATGAATTGAATTCTGCTTTTCATGATCTACTATCTGAATTCAAAAAGACTGGAGTAAAGATAAGAACTTTAAAGAATATCAATGATTATTTATAAAAGGAGAAAGAAGAGATTTCATAAAAGAATAATCTATTGTAAAAGAATTTACATGCCTTTTTTGAAAAATACAAAGCTTTGGAAACTGAAAACAATGTATGTCTTGACAAAAACAAAGCTTTAATTGTTGAAAATAATGACTTGAAAAAGAAGGTTGCAAAGCTCAAGTCACTAGTTAAAAAACTTACTTTATCTTCAAATAAGCTTGAGTTGATTTTAAAAGATCAAAAAATTTCTAGAAACAAAGCTGAAATTGGTTTCAATTCTTTAATTTCAAATGGAATTTCAGCTACTAAATTCATATCTTCAAAAGCTTATGTTTCAAAATCAATATCTCAAGAAGCTTTTATATCTAATCCTTCTGTATCCATTGCTAGATCTTCAATGTATGTACCTAAGGTTACAAATAGAAAATCTGTTATATCTGCATCTGTTCAACATCATTCCAGAATTCTAGAATTATATGTTATGCATGTCATGAAGTTGGACATAAATTCTTTCAATATAATTCATTAAAGAAAAATGCATATTCTAAGAATAGAATTAAAAGAATTTGAGTTCTTAAAGGAACCACCTCCGCTAACCTGTAAGGACCCAAATTAGCTTGGGTACCTAAAAGAACTTTTTGATTTTTTGTAGGAATGTCTTGCAGCCCAAAAATTGAAGAAAAGATGATATCTCGATAGTGGCTATTTAAGGCATATGACGGGTGACAAGGATCAATTTATCATCCTAGAAATGAAAGAAAGAGGTATGGTTACTTTTGGAGACAATGGCAAGGAAAAAATAATCAAAATCGGTAAGATCAAAATAACCCCCTGTACTTTTATTGAAAATGTATTGCTAGTAGACAAATTGAAGCATAATTTGTTAAGCATTAGTCAATTATGTGATAAAGGCTTCAAGGTTGTCTTTGAATCATCTATGTGTATTGAAACAAACTCTCTTGATTCTAGCAGTAAGTTCATTGGACATAGACTTGGAAATATTTATGTGGTAGACCTTAATGATTTTGCCGTGTCAAGTAGTTCCAGTCTAGTTACAATGAATGTTAAGACCAAGGAGTCTTACTTACTTTGGCATAGACGATTAGGTCATGCTAGCATGCATACTATTGTCAAGTTAATTTCTAAGAATCTAATAAGAGGCATGCCTAAATTTAAAGTAGATCTTAATCATGTTTGTGATGCATGCCAAATGGATAAACAAACTAGGGAGAGTTGTAAACCCAAAAATATGATTTCAACTACTAGACCCCTTGAGCTACTTCACATGTCTTATTTGGACCAACTAGGACCACAAGCCTAGGTGGTATGAAATATGCTCTTGTGATAGTAGATGACTTTTCTAGATTTACTTAGATTTTGCTTATCGCTTATAAAGATGAAACTTTTAAAGTCTTTCGAAAATTTTACAAAAAAGTTTCTAATCAGAAAAATCTTTCAATAGTTTCAATTAGGAGTGATCACGGCACCGAATTTGAAAATCAATTTTTCAATGATTATTGCACAGAAAACGGCATTGATCACAACTTCTCCGCTCCTAAGATACCACAACAAAATGGTGTTGTAGAGAGAAAAAATAAGACTTTGGAAGAGATGACCCGAACAATGTTATGTGAAGGCAATCTTTCAAAGTACTTTTGGACAGAAGCAATGAACACTGCTATTTTATTTTGAACTGCATTTTGATTCGTCCTATTTTAAAGAAAACCCCCTATGAGCTTTGGAATGAAAAGAAATCCAACATTAATTACTTTCATGTATTTGGTTGTAAATGCTTTGTGCTTAACAATGGTAAAGATAATCTAGGAAAATTTAATGCTAAATCTGATGAAGCAGTTTTTCTTAGTTATTCATTACATAGCAAAGCATATAGAGTATTTAACAAAAGAACTCTTACTATAGAAGAATCTATGCATGTTATTTTTGATGAAACTAACCCCTCACCTTCTAAGAAAGAAGAGTGCATAGACAATGATACAGGTACACTTCAAAAAGAAATGGAAGACATGAGTATATAAGAAAGAGCAACTCAAGAAGAAGAAGAAATAGTAAGTAAGGATCATGCTGATCTACCAAAAAAATGGAGGTACATAACTTCTCATCCAAGAGAATTAATTATTGATGATCCTTCACAAGGTATTAGGACCAGGTCATCACATAGAGATAAATGCACATGATTACCTAGCCTTTGTATCATAAATAGAACCTCATACCTTAGAAGAACCTGAATCTGACCCAAACTGGATGATGGCCATGCATGAAGAACTAAATCAGTTTGAAAGAAATAAGGTATATATGGACTTTAGTTGAAAGACCATCAGACCATCCCATCATAGGAACCAAATGGATCTATAGAAACATGTTAGATGAATAAGGAAATGTAATTAGAAACAAAGCTAGATTGGTAGCTAAGGAATATAACCAAGAAGAAAGTATATATTTTGATGAAACATATGTACCTGTAGTAAGACTAGAAGCCATTAGATTATTTCTTGCATTTGCTTGCTACATGAATTTCAAACTTTTTCAAATGGATGTGAAAAGTGTATTCTTGAATAGTTTTATATCCAAACAAGTTTTTTGTAGAATAGGCACCGGGTTTTGAAAATCATGTTTTTCCAAATCATGTTTTTAAACTTAATAAAGCATTATATGATTTGAAACAAGCACCTAGAGTCTGATATGATAGACTTATTACCTTCTTGATTGAAAATAATTTTTCAAGACAAAATGTTGACAAAACTCTTTTCATCAAGAAGAAAGATAATGATTTATTAGTTGTACAGATTTATGTTGATGACATTATATTTGGTGCAACTAATAAAATTTTTTGTAGAGAATTTGCTAAGTTAATGCAGGGAGAATTTGAAATGAGCCTAATGGATGAACTTAACTACTTCCTTGGACTTCAAGTGAAACAAACAAAGGAAGAAATCTTCATTAACCAAGCCAAGTACACCAAAGAAATAATCAAAAAGTTTGGTATGGAGTCAAGCAAACAAATAAACACACCCATGACTCCAACCTGCAGATTGGATAAAGATGAAGATAGATCCAACATTGATCAAAAGCTCTATAGAGGTATGATCGGATCCTTGTTATACTTAACTGTAAGTAGACCCAATATCTTATTTAGCATATGTGTATGTGCTAGATTCCAATCCAATCCTAAAGAATCACATATGCTTGCTGTTAAAAGAATCATAAGATATTTGAAAGGAACAAGTAATCTAGGTCTATGGTTTTTAAAATATTCTTCATTGAATTTAATTGGATTTTCAGATACTGATTATGCTGGTTGTAAAATTGATAGAAAAAGTACTAACGGTACATGCCAATTTCTAAGGTTGAATTTAATCTCATGGCATTGTAAGAAACAAAACTCGATAGCACTATCTACTACTGAGGCAGAGTATGTTGCTACAAGGAGTTGTTGTGCACAAGTGTTATGGATTAAACAATAACTAGAAGACTTTGGTGTTACGCAATCTAAAATTCCTATCAAATGTGATAACACAAGTGCTATAAATTTGATAAAAAATTCAATTCAGCATTCAAGGACTAAGCACATAAAGAATAGATATCATTTTATTAGAGATCATGTTTTGAATGGTGACATTGAACTAGAATTCATCCTTACTGAAAGCCAACTTGCTGACATTTTCACTAAGCCACTCAATTAGGATAGATTTGAGATGATTAGAGAAGAATTAGGTCTTTGTGATCCCTTTAGATTTTCCAAACCTAATTCCTTCAAAACTAAGGAAAAATTATCTAGAGAACCTCCTATATCAATTCAACATCTTTGAGCACCTTTCCATGCAATTTTCCTATATTTATTTTCATTTTTGATCAATTTTTTAACTTTTTATGGAAAATTTTTGTTTGAGTTGACTCAAACAATTATGCTCAAGTCGAGTCGACTCGAATTACTGTTGTTTCTGGTTTTTCTTTGGTCGAGCCGACTTGAACAATTTTTGGATTAGTCGAGCTAACTCGGATATCGGGCAAACAGTTTTTTAATAGAGCTGTCAAGCCTTTTCTGAATTTTTTATCTTTTATTCTTGCTCAAAACCTTAGAACTCTACTCAAAACCTCTTCCAAAATCTCGGAAATCATCTCCCTCGAGCTCCATTCCTCCAATTTCTCCCAATTCTTGCAATGGCACCGAAAATGGCTATTATGAAGAGATCAAAAAGGGCTGCTCCATCTACTGAGATTGAAAGATGGACTAAGTGTCGGCAAGAGGAGCCGACTTGAGTAGTGGAAAGAGAAGAACAGAGGGAAGAAGAAGAAAGGGACTGATGCTAGGGCTATAGCAGCATCTACTAGTGAGGAGGATGATGATGATGAGAGTGCAAAGATACCTAGAGAGATCATTTCTGTGATACTGCTGCACCCTCTATATTGGAGCCTCCAGAGCATATTTTTGATGTTCCCATTACTGCTTCTACTAAGTTTGGCACCATTTCTGAGACTGCTATACCTGAGCCAGCTGCACATGGGACTATGGAGACTAAGCCTACTGGTTTCACTAAGGCTGTGGAGATAGTTCATACTGATTATGAGACTCCCTTACCTACTTCTCTACCAGCACATACTACTCCAAATCCATCAGCACATTCTATTGTTTATATTTTAGTGAACAGGAGTTTATTATCGAGCAGATGAAGTCACTTGCTGATACACTGACTAGCTCTTTGACTAGTATGTTTGGCGAGCTTCGCCAATCAATGGACACTAGACTAGACATGCTCAGCACTGAGATCAGAGAGCTTTGCACTTTGCACCAAGGTTGACTCACTTGAGTCATCTAGACCTGCTTCTCAGCTTGACACACGGCCCCTATCAGATTCTATCAGGTCAGCTACTAAAGCCATTAAAAATTCCGTGGATAAAAGTATTGAAGAATTCGAGGCTAAGTTGAAAGAAGTAAATTTCAAAATGGGTGGCATGGAAGATGGAAGAAGAATGGAGAAGGACTACACCAAGGGCATCGGAATTCTTAGATCTGAGTTTGGCAGACTTGGAGGTTCTGCTAAAGCATTTGCGAATGCCCAAGCTACTGAGCTAATTGCATTAAACACTGAGGTGAAGAAGCTTTATGAAGAGATGGACGTAGTTCAATTTCAACTTGATTAGCTCAAAACCACTGGCATTATAGCATTTGCCTCTCCTAGACCTATACCTACACCTCAACCTACACCTTAACCTGAACCTACCTCTACTCCACATCTTAGGCAGCCAGCTCCTCATCTTAGGCCCCAAGATTCTGAACCACAGTTTGTGGACCCAATAGCATCTATGCCATCTTTTGGACCATCTGTTGTACCACCTTTTGGGCCATCCAATAGTACTAAGGTAGATAGTGATAGTGAATAAGCTTTTATCTTAATCTTTTGTAATATGTAATGAAAATTTTATGAATGCAATGAATATATTTTTGGCATATCTTTTGTGTATAAATTGAGCTTGTGTAATATTCTCAAAGATACTTTCATTTGTATAATGCTTAGCAAAATAAATTTTAATTGGAATATCAAAGTTGAAAAGATAAAGTGAAATTATCTCAAACAAATTTTATCAACTTTCTCTTTATATTATAAAAATTAAGCCTTAAAAGTTTAATTGATCACCTTTTTGATTACTGGCAAAAAGGGGGAGAATGTTTAAAGTTGCATGAAAAAGAAAGAAAGATAAAGAGAGAATAAATATGAAAGAAAAAGGGGGAGATGTGATTAAAAAATGTGAAATTACATATATAAGTAAGGGGGAGAAAAATTGTTGAATCTAAATAACTTCAGTTCATGCTCTATGCTTTCAAAATCTGCACATATTCTTTGAAGATCTTAAAGCATTAACTCTGATACTTTTCATTTCTAATATATTACTAATACTTTGCCAAGTTGAGCTTTGATACCTTGCACACATTAATAGCTCTGATACTTTGTCAAAGTGCTAGTCTTAACACTCTGATAAATATAAAAGCACCGATACTGTATAGTTTCTTTTTCACAAAAAGCTCTGATACTTACTTGCAAATACAATTAGTTCCAATACATGTTAATGCTTACTTTCAAATTCAGTTATACATGTAATTGTAAAGATTTTTTTTCATGCCCAGTATTTTGTCATCATCAAAAAGGGAGAGATTGTTGATCCCATAAGTGATTTTGATGATAACCAAATATTAGAGAATGCATTTGTTTTACTAACAACTCTTCAAGTGTTTTACAAGTTTTTGTAGGATGATTTCATTGTTTAATTTCAACTCTTACATTCTTAGTTTTGAAATGAGTTGTGTTGTAAGTGATTCATGTAAAGAAGAACCCAAAGAAAAAGTTAAGTAAAAATCATAAAAATGGGTTACCTCTAGATGTGTTTCAAGCTTAAGTTTCTTAGAAATTTGGTTAGAAGAGTTTGAAGGCATCTTGAAACTTTGAAGACTTGCTGGATGATTTATGGAGAAAAACTGATATTTCACTGAAGATTTCATCCGAGCCAACTTGAAGAGAAGAGAGCCGACTCTAGCACATGGACGCATGAAGATTTCTGGCATGCAGATATCCGAGCGGACTTTAAGGGACCCGAGCTGACTCGTCCAAAGTATCATTTCTTGAATCAGACAAGTGAGCGACCCAAAGGAAGTCCGAGCCGACTCTATCATTTAGTCAGACATCCGAGCCGACCCTTCAGAGATTCGAGCCGACTCCTCCAGAATCTAAAAAAAAAGCTCTGAGAACTACAGCTAATTGAGCCGACTCTAAAGAGAAAGAGCCGACTCTTCCAAACTACATTTTTGATGGCCTGAGGATCTAAGTCGACTAGAATCAAGGCGAGCCGACTCTTACAGAGTAAGGAATCAGAATACTGTGCAACAGAGCCGACTTAATTGAATAGAGTCGACTCAACCAGAACTACTCTAAGGATCCCAGCCGACTTGAGTAATCCGAGCCTTGAAGGTCGATTTCAGACTTATAATGGCTAGTTCCACAACTTGGAATTTGAATCCAAAAAGTACTCCAACGGTCAAATGTCACATCCCAACGGTCTACAATGACTAAAATCATCTAAGAAGAGTACAAGACTATATATTTGAGGGATTTGAACTTCTTTAAATAAGAGATGATGAGAAAATGCTAAATTGAATATCCAAGCTACTTTGTGAGCAAGAGAGCACTGCAAGAGCATTCAAGACAGTCTTCAAGCATTTACCAACTACCAACAAAAGCTTGAAGCATTTATTGAAGAAGTTGAAGAAGCCAACCAAGTGCATTGAAGTGCAATCAATTGGGCTTCTCTTGAGCTGCATCGGCAACCATCTGACAAAATTTGTTTGCATTCTGTTGCTTTTTTTTTACAATTCTCTTTTGAATTGTTAGGTTATTGGTGAGCCCGGTTTAAAAACCAAATAGGTTCTTGGTTAGCCTGTGTTAAAACCAAGTGTTGGGTTCTTGGTGATCCTGGTAAAACCAAGTGTTGGATTTCTTTGGTGAGCCCGGTTTAAAAACCAAAGTATAGAGGTTTGGATTGTGATCCTGTTAAATCAATCCGACTGTATTTCAGTGGGGGATATAGTGAAAATCCCAAGTGGTAATCTCGGGTATGGACGTAGGAGCTGGATTGCTCCGAATCACTATAAAATTTCTGTGTTTGTATTGTGCATTCTCTTTATATCCTGCTTTTGCTTTTAATTACTTTAATCACAGCACTTAACACTTCAAGGAATTTTCAAAGAGTACATAAGTGCTTAAACTTTTTAAATTCCTAATTCACCCCTCTCTTAGAAAAGCCACCTGGGCAACAGGTTTTTTTTTTTCAAAGATAAACTAGGTATTCATGATCTTTATGCACCAACTTGAGGAGAGTATTATAAAATATCAAAAAATATCAAAAAAGATTTTTGTTGATATTGAAGAATATCATAAAATATCAAAGAATGTTAAAAAGATTTTTAGTTGGTATATCATATCAAAGAATATTTAAAAGATTTTTAGTTGGTATATCATATCAAAAAATATTTAAAAATATTAGAGAATATCATAAAAATTTTTATAATTTATTATATCAAGGAATATCGAAAAAATTTCTACAATATATATCACGTCCATTAAAATCGATTCCAATTCTATTTATTTCTTGTATTAAAATGATGGCATCTTGAATCTTTATTGTTGCCGCTAAATCACTCGTAACTGAAGCTTTGGCGGCATCGGGCATCCTGCTCGCTCTTTGATCTTGTTTTCGGGTGCGTATGGATACCTGCAAAAGATCCCGGACTGGATTTTCGATGGGGGATACTCCGACGCTCAAGTCAATGGGTGGTCTAGGCAGCAATAGAATGAAGAATTCAAGAATAGCATAGATGGAAAAGGGAGTAGAATGGCCTGGCTTGGGCCTGTTGGCCTTAGACCTTGCTTACCCTTAGAATGTCCCCTCTTATCCTATTTATAGAGGTTGTAATAACTAAATACAATTATATTTGTTGTAACTGAATAACCGAATAATCAAATAACCGAAGGTGGTTGTAACCAAATAACAGAATAACCGAAGGTGGTTGTAACCAAATAACAGAATAATCGAAAGTGGTTGTAACCAAATAACAGAATAACCGAAAATGGTTGAGGTGGTTATGAGACCAAGTGACAGGGTCATAACATTGCCCCCCACTCCTGAGCTGAAAATGTTGCTAGTGAACTACTTCAGTTTTGATTTCCTTTTCAACGAAGGGAGTAACAAGTAATAACCTTTGTACTTCATCGGTTGGTTGATTAGATCCGTCTTTGACTGATAATGATAGAGAATAAGATAGACTGGTCAGATCATCACTTAGCTGCTGAGTAATATATATTGATTAGATGCACTTTGGTGCGTCACCAGATTTGTCGCAAGATAGACCAAGGTCATTCCTGAATAAAGATTAAGACAAGTTGGTCGGGGCCATTTTGGCACTTTATTAAATTTATTGTAGTATATACCACATTGGTCATTATTGAGCCTTTGATAGAGAATAAAATAGGCTGATCAGGTCCACCTCTGCACTTCTATGGTAGATCACGTAGATCATCATTATACCTTTAATAGAGAATAAGATAGGCTTATCAGGCCTACCTCGGTACTTCATAGGGTAGATCACGTAGATCATCATTATGCCTTTAATAGAGAATAAGACAGGCTAATCAGGCCCACCTTGGCACTTCGTAGGATAGATCACGTAGATTATCCTTATGCCTTTAATAGAGAATAAGATAGGTTTTAGTAGGCCTTTCCTTGGGCTGCAGTGGGCCCTGATAAGATAGGCTTCAGTGAGCCTTTTCATGGATTTAAATGGACCCTGATAAGATAGGCTTTAGTAAGCCGTTCCATGGGCTTCAGTGGGCCTTGATAAGATTAACTTCAGTGAGCCTTTCCATGGGCTTCAGTGGGCCCTGATAAGATAGGCTTTCAGTGAGCCTTTTCACGGGCTTCAGTGGGTCCTAATAAGTAAGCTTCAGTGAGCCTTTCCACGAGCTTCAGTGGGTAGACTCAGAGATATATCAGCATACTCTGTGGATCTCTTTTCAGAAACATGTAGCTAGGAAGCGATTTCAAGAATCTAAGAAGTTAATGAATCTCCTCTAGCTCAAGAGCAAGCCTATAATTTTCATCCATAATCTTTTCTGAAGCCTGTACATCATGAAATGAAAGATTTCATTTAAAAATATGTATGGCAATGGCATACTCACAATTTTAGATATGGCATGGCCTTTTGGCCGGATTGTTGAGCTTCATGGGCCTTTGTAGGCCTTGGAGTTTGGGTGACCAGTGAGGAGATGCAGGATCTGTGGGCCTGGAGGTAGTTGCAGATCTGGGTGAGCTCACGAATAGTGCCCACTTGGGGCCGCCTCGTGCAACGCCACGGGTTAGAGGCAATGATCCGAAGGCGCTCCGAGTCCTTGATAGACTTTCCCACCATTTTGATGTCCGGTATGTCTCGGCCAAGCCGAAGAGAAGGCCGTAGAAGAAGAGGCGGACGTGGGAGGGCTTCATGGCCTCTAGGATAAGGAAGAGAGGAACAGAGAAGATAAGCCCTGTCCAGACGCGCGACTTCGGTGTGCGGAGGTTGATGGCGAAGTAATGGTCGGGGACGTTGCGGACGCCCGTCGAGGACATCGGCGCCCTCACGAGGAGGAGCTCGCCGGTGGGTTGGTCGATGGAATGGAAGGATCTTTTGGAATATGCAGTAGATCCGGCTAGAGGGCTGGTGGACGGTCACCAACATGGTCCTGCCCCCCGGGCAAGGTCGGCGATGGTGATCACGATATGGCCGGCGATCCTATTATGCTTCTCTGTCAGGGATCCCGCGCACGAGGGATTCGTCGATCATGCTGTCGTGGCTGCCAAGGAGGCCCGACTTGGTCATGATCGCCTCGTGGGCCCCATGATATGGAGCGACTGGTACTCCGGCGTCTGAGCTGAAGTCTTCACTGGGGATCCGACAGAGAAGTCCACAGGGTCTTCTATCTATTTTCCACCCACGGCCAAGGTCTTGGTTGGTGATCCGGTGGCATTTGGCAAGGGAGACTGCTAGAAGCAGCGGGCTTGAGGATGCTTTCGGGCTCCGGTGCCTGATCCACCAGCAACTCGTCGTCGGGAAACCTTGGTTTCCTCCAAACTGTCACCGGTTGGTAAGAGATCTAAGCTTGCGTTTTCTTTTTCTTTGTTCTGAATGAGATCATCCTGGATCTGATCACCGGTCGCTTCAATCTCTCTGTGGAGCTTGACCGACAGATTCTCTTCAATGAGTGGTGAGTCTTCAGTAGCTCCGATTTCCGACAGTTGGCGGCCGGAGTTTCCGATGTTCGCCGGGATTTTTTCAGAAGGTGAAGGATCCGGGAGAGCAAAACCCATATCTTCACCGTCTCCATGTTCTTCTTCAGATTCTCCATCTGTCACGGTCGAGTTTTCCTCCGATATCCCCTTCAACAGGTCATCTTCCTCTTGATTTGTTTCTGGGGTTGATTTCGAGATCCTACTGACAGGATCCGCCGGCCCAAGTGCCGGAGGAGGGTAGACCCGATTCTTGGTCTTGCGAGCTTGGATTTGGGAGAGGAGCTTGATAGAGTCATCAGCCTTATCCTCCCTCCTGCTCTTTTTATCATGAATTTCTTGAAATTCTCCTTTCCAAGATGGGATTCATCACGGTGCTCCTTCCTGGCGCGCCAATCTGTTGTCGCTAAATCATCCGTGACTGAAGCTTTGACGGTGTCGGGCATCCTGCTCACTCTTCTGATCCTACTCCCGAGTGCGGATGGACACCTGCAAAAGACCCTGAACCGGATTTCCGGCAGGGGACACTCCGACGCTCAAGTTAGTGAGTGGTCTAGACAGCAACAGAATGAAGAATTCAAGAATAGCACGGATGGAAAAGGGAGAAAGTAGAATGGCCTGGCTTGGGTTTGTTGGCTTTATACCTTGCTTATCCTTGGAATGTCCTCTCTTATCCTATTTATAGATGTTATAATAACCAAATACAGTTATATTTGTTGTAACCGAATAACCAAATAATCGAAGGTTGTTGTAACTAAATAACAGAATAACCGAAGGTGGTTGTAACTAAATAATAGAATAATCAAAGGTGGTTAAGATGGTTATGAGGCCAAGTGATAGGATCATAATATTTTTTTTATTTTTGTATATTTTAATATCAAATTATACCAATTTTTTTATTAAGTCCATTAATCCAGATGTATAAAGCAAATTTAATCAAAATATAAATCATAAAAATGAAAAAAAAAAAAAAAAAAAAAAAAAAAAAAAAAAAAAAAAAAAAAAAAAAAAAAAAAAACCCTTATAGCCAAGCGATTTCACATAAACTTCTTAAATAGAAATCGGTGTGCACCAAAAGAACGCTTCTAAACAACCTCAATCTATATCACCTCAAATAATAATTGGTTTTTCGAGGATCAGAAACGAAGCTCCGAGACAACCAGGTTTGTTCCACGTACGGCGTTTGAACTTTGGTAACGGCTAGTTCTCCGAGGCCATATCCGTAATAAATTAACATATCAACGGCATTTTCATTTCTAGGTTTAGATATAAAATAAATCAACTACACAGACAAAATGGAACGTACGGAACGTCCCACCGGCTACATCCGGTCCTCCCACACTTTCCGACCGGCAATTCGCGGAGCTCGGTTTAAATGCCCCACTCTTCACTGGCCCTGTCCCATTTATCGGTCTCTAATTCCCATCTCGTTAGCCGGAGGAACTCATCGCCGGTTTCCCTCTCGTCTCCCTTCTCTTGCCGGCGCTCCGCCTCCAGATCCGAAGCCTTTCGAGGCTTCCTAGGGTATCCCTTCATCGATCCGCGCGTCGCCGAAGAGATCCTGAGCTCATCCGGGGTGTTGGCGGCGATAGGAGTGGTTCCAAGGGTCGCGGAGGCGTTGGCTGGCCGAGGGTCGGTGGATGTGGGGTTTGTTTGGATCCTCTTTCTGATTTCGGCAATGCCGTGTGGAATCCACGCTCTGTCTAGGGTTTTTCCTATGGATTTGGGTGATGGGAGAGTGGCGGAGCTGCTGCAAACCCTAGGTTGAGCTGGAGTCGTGGATTGCTTAGCAGGAGCGATTTAAGTTGATTTGAGTGGTGGTTGGCAGCCAGAGCTGTCCGCTGTCTTCTTGGATGTGTTAATGATGCAAAAGCCTTGAGCTTTTGTTGTATTTTTGGCTTTTGGAGAGGACGAAGCGGAATTTGGAAAAACTTGGAAGATTTTGGGATCAGGGAGTAGTAGATTGGATGTCGGGTCCGCCGAAAGTCCGGTCAATGAATGTGGCTGATCTTGAATCGAGGCCAGTGCTGGTGCCAGCCGGAAACAAAGCCAGGTTGGTGGCCACAGCACGAAAGCCGGCTTCAAAGCCTCATAGGAAAGTAGAGAGAACAGAGGTCACGGCAGCAGAGGGAAAGAGGGACTCGAAACAGAGTTCAGATCTGTCTCCTTTATCTCTAAGTGCTCCTTCAGTGTTGGGAAGGCATGAGCTGCTGTTGCACTCGAACCTGTCGCTCAATGCTTCTTGCTCCTCCGATGCATCAACCGATTCTTCTTGCAGCAGAGCATCCACTGGGAGGAACGTAAGGACGAGCTTGACAAGCCGTCCGAGGCCAAGCACTCCAAGGCCTGAGAAGATCACGGCAAAGGTGGAAAAAATCATGCTGGATGATTCCTCTGTAGGTCTGCAGGAGCTGTTGCATGTAAAAAAGAAGTGTGCTTGGGTGACGCCAAATATGGGTATGGTTTCTTTGTTTCCAGCTCTTGGGATATGACTTGTTAGGTTGATGCAAATGCTCTGTTTTTTTCCAAACAAATACAATTCTATTTGATGACCATATTTCTTGCATGTATTTGTTTTCGAAAGAGTCTATGCCAGTTATATTTAATTGTTTCATGAATTCTTTGTCTGCTTTGTAGTTACTAGCAGAATAAGACTTTATGCCGGAATGGTCAATTCATGTATGTACTAAATAAAGAAGTCTGAGGTTACTCTTGGATTAGCTGTCATCGCCACATAGCAAAATGCTAGGGTTTGAAGTTTTTTGCATAAGTGTTTTGGTGCCAAATTCTTTTTTTTGTTTGTAGTTCAGGATGCTTCTGGTGCCTATCATTCTTTGTACCATGTTCACCAGTAAAGATTGAGTATTATTGATGAAACCTTGGACTACCTCTTCATTATATTTGATTAGAAGGCTTCAAATTTCCCTTTTCTCATCTTTTAGCTTGCCAAGCACCTTGGAATGGTTATTCTTTTTTTTATTTGTTTCCTTTTTTTTTTTAAGTCCTCTCTTTATGTTTAACTAATTTGCTAATTCTCAAGTCAGTTGGAACCAGAAACTTTAGTGCATCCCATTTCTTGATTCTCATTGCTATCTTTCTTTAGCCTTATTCCTGATAATCCGGTAACTTCATCATGAAACCTACATCATAACTAGTGTATTGACCACAGATTTCCGTATCGTCCACCTCTTCTGCTCCAAGACCTCATTAACTTTTTGGGTTCCATAACTGTGGTGGGGTGGTGGGCTTCTGCAAATCCTAGTTGAGCTGTAGTCTTGGATTGGTTGATCCGAGCAATGTCTAGGGTTCATATGAGCTGATTTTTAGTGGTGGTTTTCAACTGGAGCTGTTGATTCTGTTTTGGATGTGTTCATGATGGGAAAGTCCGGAGCTTTTTGTTATTTTCTTAAATTTTTGGCAGCCTATACATCTGGCTCAATCCAGCTTCATTTCAGAATTCTATTGCACTGCATAATGTTTTCTCGTGCATGCACATTCTTAATTCCATTGCTCGTGATTAGCATTCCATTGATGCATCAGTGGATTTGTAAGGTGAAGTCATTTGTCTTTCATTTTAGTCAACTTATATGTTTTTTTTTTTTTGGTTCCTTATATCTTTTCTCTTCTTGGTCGTTACCATTCCAATATGAATACGGGGTATTAAAACTATACATCAACATCCACTGATCTTCCCAGTCCTGAGATTTTTTGCAATTTCAAGACAGCTTCACTTATTAACTACTACTTGTGTCTCAGTCTTATCTAGATTGCTTCCTTGTTTTAAATACCTGGCATGATTAGCTTTGCCTTGTGGGAATATCTCCCACCTGCCTTTGAATTATTGCTTATTCTGCTTGTGGTGCTCCATTGTTTCTCCTTATTTTTAGTTGCCAACATAATGTGTTGGTAGTTACTTCACCAGCTAGCTTCTTTTTGTGCTAATTGACTTTTTTAGTTTCACCTTCTGCTAACCTGTTAGCCTATATTTTCTTCACCTCTAAGTTTGCTTGGTTGGAAACCTGCTTTTTTACTTGTGTCACCTTCACTTAAAGGTGTTAAATGTTCTGAATATTTTGAACTTGGCTTTAAAATAGCTTGGTTCAGGCTTGATTTGAAGCTGGAAAAACCAAGCATCAACTTCAATTTAGGCTCAAAACTAATTTCAAGCATAGACAGAAAAAGACCTGACTTGATCAGGCTGGGCTTGATTCCCTTAAAAATGAATAGGTATGTGCATAAGCACGCCTGCATGCACACACACACAGACACGCACATGTCTGTCTGTGCACATATGAAGTTTAGACAATCCAATGGTCCATAAAATAAAGATTATTTCAATCTTGAATATTTATTTACTTTTTGAATCCATTAAATGTTAGTCTAGATCTGAACCAAGCTTGAATCAAGCATGAACCTAGATTTGTTCAAGCTTAACTTAATTTCTATCTCAATTTAGGACTTTCAAGCTGATCAATTAGGCTTTTATTCGGCTCAATTTGAATTTAAGCTCAAACCGTGCTTGAAATACTAGTAAACAAATCAAGTTTGATCTCAACTTTCAAGCTCAAAATTAATTTCAAAAAGCTTTATCAAACCCAGGTTCTATGATGCTTGGCTCATTTACACGCCTACCTTCATTGCTTTTTGCCCTATACAGTCTTAAACTTTGCACTGCAGCTTCATCAATGCTTCTCTTCAACATTGGAAGCACTTGAAGTACACATAAAGCTTTATAAATAATATCATTAAATGCCATTTGATTTGCAATTCTTTATCTGCTACGACAGATCTAGCTTATGCTTCTTTCCATGATGAAGAATGGGGAGTTCCTGTCCATGATGATAAGTATGCAATCCCAACCTTCAGTCATTCTTTCCTTTAAAGAGCTCAAAGGTTCTTTATCATACAAAAACTGCAAACTAAAGGGGTTCTAGTGTATCTGCTTATTCTGAACAATGTACAGGAAATTGTTCGAGCTACTTGTACTATCAGGTGCATTGGCTGAACTTACATGGCCAGCAATTCTCAGCAAACGACATATTTTCAGGTAGATCTTATTAGCTGCAAGACTTGATGGAAATATCAAATGCAAATATTAACATCCCATTTTGCTTCTCTCAGGGAAGTTTTCATGGATTTTGACCCCATCTCAGTCTCCAAACTGAATGAGAAAAAAATTGTAGCAACAGGAAGCACTGCCAACTCCCTTTTGTCAGAACCAAAGCTACGAGCTATCATTGAGAATGCACGCCAAATACTCAAGGTCATTTCCTTTCTCTTGTCATTATGCTGTCCTCATTGCAGATGGCTTCGGTTAGGTGCTTTCATTTGTGTACCTGGGATTGTTTTTCAATAAGCCGCTCATTACGGCAATAATAACTGTCTCTAAATGCAATGTTGTTGGTTATGGAGAGCTATCTCTACACATCTTGGCCGGATAATATGATGTTTGAAGAGCTCCTGATTTTCTTTATTTCCAGTCTGAGTTGTATTCTGTTTATTGGGAACCAATCAGTAAAACCACTCCTGAACCTTTTTCGTTAGACACACTTGTCATTTCAACTTGATATTAAATTGATGCAGATCATAGATGAGTTTGGATCATTCGATAGATACTGCTGGAGCTTCGTGAACCACAAGCCCAACATCAGCAGATTCCGCTACCCACGTCAGGTTCCTGTCAAAACCCCTAAAGCTGATGTGATCAGCAAAGACTTGGTTCGAAGGGGATTTCGCAGTGTGGGGCCAACGGTCATCTACTCCTTCATGCAGGCTGCGGGGCTAACCAACGACCACCTCATCAGCTGCTTTCGATTTGAAGAGTGTATAGTTGCTGCATCATTAGGCAGGGATGAAGGGAATGAGATCAATGCTAAGGCTAAAGGTGAGGTGGAAAAGAAGATAAATACATGCTAGGAGATGGTAGACTTTGGATTTGTCGATAGCCATGGATGTGCTGAGCTATTCAAGCAGTTTTTTGGGGATGGGTGGGGACCGTTTTCTGTACACCACTGATACTGCTGGATTACCTTGGAAAAAAAGAAGTGGCAGCCTTGTGTGTATAAAATATATTTTTGATATTTATGCATGTTGCTTTGTAGATTTTATACGAGGCATACCCTACACCACGAGCATGTGGCCATGCACCATGCCAATCACAGATATTGGTTTCATCATGCACTCTTCTCATTTTGCTGCTCCACTTACCTTCTTCTGATTGGCTCCTATGGTGTGCTGCTACCGTGGTGCACGCTGTGCAGTGTATAATTTCTCCAGGGAAAGGGATTGATGTTTCTCACCTGCTCATTTCTTTAGTTTGATAATTGGGGAGCGTTTATGGCTTCCCTTTTGTGCAGAAGGGGAGGACAGAACAGTCGGCTAGGATTTGCAGTTAATGTTGTACACTTGTACATCATGTTTCTGGGCAGGGTCCCTTTCCTTTGGATTTCCCCATCAATGGTAAGTAAAGGACACAAAAATTGGTTGGCCTATAGATTGCAAAAACATTATAAGTTGAAAAATACACCGGGGCTGTGTAGAAAAAATATACTATGAGATATGACGGGATCATGTAAGAATCACATAATTTTATTTTATTAAAATTTTGAATGATAAAAATATTTTTTTAAAAAATTATGATATTTCATGGTTTGGATTATAATATTTTATGATTTGGATCAAATATTTTTATAACCAATTTGACAAAATTATCTCAGATATTTTATGAATAGAGTTATAATACTGTTTATAAACTAGATTATAGTGTATCATAAAGGAAAAGACAATGATAAATATTTAACATACGTTTGAACGGTAAAAATGTTTTTTTTTAAGATATCCCGTGATTAAATTGTGAATAATGTTTATAATTCGATCATGGGATATCATAATTCTATTCATGAAATGTTATAACCTGATCATATGATATTATAATATTTTATAAATAAAAAAATATTTTTATTATTTAAAATTTTTAATAAAAAATAAAATTATAGATATTGAATGTATGTTAAAAAGTAGATTTACATGGTCCGATCCAATCAGATGGTGCGATATATTTTTCTCTACTACAAATGGTGTACAAAAAAATTTCTCTTATAAGTTTAGATGTTTCATACTTGGCTACGTGGTTAACAGCACTTAATTGATGGCCAGTTTTACTGTCCTTGATTTCCCGTTATATTGTTATTTAATATGAAAAATAATGTAAATACACCAACCTACATCACTATTTAAATGATGGTAACCTAGTATTTTGATTTCTTTGCCTTTTTTCAAAAACTTGTGTAAAGACTTTACCTGGTAATGGATCATTTTGATTGACTGTTTATCGAGATTGCTATCGGCGTGACTCCTGTATTAGAAATTGTTTTGATATACAAGATATGGAATTTTTTAGTTTTTTTGAGAAAAAAGGAAAGTTTATTGGCCCTTTTTTATTTTTTTTTAATGTCTAGAGCCAAAGAGGCGATAAAGATCAGCCCTTCAAATGCAAGTTACAGTACAGAGAGGCATATGACAAGCTGCGGTCTATTACAAAGAAAAATTTATTTTCTATGCAGCATGTACACCGGGCGGCACACACCACCGATGACAATGGCTTATTTTTACAGGCTTCATTCGTCAAGTACTCATCATCCATCACTAAGATGGTAGCTCAATTAATAGAAATTTAAATTTTTCATCCATCCATCGATCATGGATTCCATATCAAACATGATCTAATAGAGAAGGATCCCAGCGAAGGATAGCTGCGAGATTTACAACACCTCCCCCCCCCCCCTCCGCCCAACCCGTTTGTCAACAAAAAAAAAAAAAAAAAAAACTCGTCATCCAAAAATGGATAGCGACATGTACAGCCATATGGTTCACTTCGTGTGCCTCGTGACTGGTGCGTGGCCACCTGGCCATGTTTATTTCCAAAGGGCCGGTCCACGAGACTTCTGTGTGTGCGTGTAAGAGAGAGAGAGCATGCTGATCTAATTAACAAAAGAGGGTACAATAAAAAAAAAAAAAAATGGTGACATAACTTGCTCTTGTCCTCAAGAAACATGAAAGTCCGAACCATCAACACACTTATTATGATTAATAAATAACCAATTGTCTTCGTATGTTGGTCATGCCTATTGATCGGGCTTCTACTACAAGTATTCAGGCATGGAAATCTATACAGGGCACGGAAACCGTGCTTCAGAACTGCAATCAGTCTGCTCTTCATGAACTGATGATTCTATGATGGAAATGTCTAATCTTGGATCACAAATGCCACTACCAGACTATACATAAGCAAATATAACAGAAGTTGACAACAACAGCAAATAAACAACAAACATCAAAATTCAATCAAACTTGTTGATTCAAGAGTTTTGGACTGGCACTGTTGCAGGATTTTCACTAAAAAGGGGGTGTTTCACACCCTCAGAATTAGTTCTGCTGGCCTCCCCGGCTGCCGAGTTCAAACCAATGCTTAGAAGAGTTTGAGCAGATTCCAATGCCTTTTCACCTCCAAGCTCTACTGCTCTCTCGCCATCTAAGTCAACACCTACATCTGCTTGCATCTCTTTTGATGGTTTTTGATCTGATAACATATCAGAAGTATTCGATTGTTCACCAGTATCTGCTGCTGCAGCAGTAATTAGAGCAGCAGCTGGTGAATCACTGCTATTTTTTGGGGTTGGCTGTTCATGGTTGTGTGTACCCTCGTAAGTTATAACAATACATTTTGCATCATCCGAAGCCCTCTCAACATGCTTACGAACAGGACATCCATTATGCGTGCATCTATAGTAGCTTCTGAAAAAATATCACGGGAGGATCAGAAAACATATAAAAGGTGACAGAAGCAGCAATTACGATAGAAAATTTAAAGCATCAACCTACATTAGTGTCTATTAACTTCCGCTACGTAACCAAGTTTTACATAGATTCACATATCACATATTTAAGCATGTCAAAATGACCTTGAAACATGATGAGTTGATTACCATCCACAAACATGTGGTGTAACCAAGTATGATATTTAAACACCAATAACATTAACAACACATGGACCTTCAATTTAGGTTGATGAATAAATTAAGAACAGTTTATAAAAAATAAGGATATAGTGTACTTCTTACAAACTATTATAAGCTAACTGATTCAGCATTCTTCCTTTGGTATGGCACAGGTATTTTACACTTCCATGATCAAATATGAGATGTGATTATTATCTGATGTCTGAACATGGAGATAAGCTTAGTGGTGCCTGCTAAATGTCATGTCACATATTTATCAACCAACTCATAAGCATGGTATGCAATTGACAGTTCTGTTCCATTAAAATTAACATTGCATTCTTAATTGCTTAAAAAGACATCTTATAGTGCATTTTCCTCAAATGCATGTCAGACTAGACTCAACCTTAAAAATTTACCTCCAAGATTAGCAATGGATATGGAGTTGGCATCTATAAAAACTTGGCAAGATTAAATAAATTAAATGGCTCAAGCAGGTTGCTCTGCCTATAGTGCTAATGCAACCTGACAGGATCAGACAGTAAGAATTAATTTAAATTCTAGTAATAATTTTCATATCCAATTTGCCCTCATTTTTACTATTAAAATAGCTAAATTAGCAAAAGAGAGCAATTGAACAGGTGAAAGGTGGAGAAAGTTAGAGAATATGAGAGAGAATTAAAGCATTAATTAGCAAAAGAGAGCAATTGAACAGGTGAAAAGTGGAGAAAGTAAGAGTATATGAGAGAGAATAAAAGCGTTTAGATAAAAAACACAGAGAGAACCAAAGATAGAAGACTCATAACACTTAACATAGAAGAAAAATACTTCAATCTATTAATTTTTATGGCCAAAACTGTTTTCACACCATTCCCTCTCCTCTTTTAATAGTGGACATGATGAGACTCTGGACTCAAAGAGCTAAGCTGCCTTAAACTTTTTCCCCTAAGAAAGAAAAAAAGAGATAAGAAAAGGAAACAATATACTTTTTGACATTCTAAAAATAGAAAAGAGACATCTATGGAACCAACATAAAAAGACATAAAAGACATTCCAAAACACAACTCCAATGACTTCAAATCTTGACTAGCTGAACCTAGACATAAGGACTTTGTAGACACCAATCCTATTCAAGATAGGACTCAAAATCCTCACTACCAAAAAAGCCCCAAATCTGAGCATGAATATCATAAGAAAATAGAGAACACCTAACATTCCCTGAAAGATTTAAATACAACAATCCTTAACTCCTAAAACTAAATAAAACAGTAAAATTACTTGCAAATAAAAGCCAGTTTTTTTTATAAAAAAGAATAATTAGATCTAAACCCTGATTCAGATCCAACTAGATCAAGTGTAAGCTTCAATGATGGACATAAGGAAATGTGAGGACAAGCATGACTCTAATGCAAGGATGACTTTGAAACCATCATGTTCGTTGGATCTGGTTTCTTTTTCAACATTTGAGAGAGGATTTATCTTCCGTCACCTAAGCATGCTACATTTAGTCACATGACATATTTTAGGGCACATGTTCTTGCGTGTTCTTTATAGATGTATTTCTTTCAAGGGTTAAATAAGTCTATAACTGAATTATATACAGTTGATTGCTGTTCTGTTTGTGAGAGGTTGATCTCCTGTAGCTTTATGTATCTGGATTAATACCCTTATCATACTTTGCATTTACTTGCTCAAGTTTGATGGCATTAAGCACAGGATCATGACATTTGTCAAAAATGTTATTCCCTATCATATTAACAAGAGAAATCCTATACCAGATTTCACTGTTAAGTAAATAACCATATGATCCTCTACGTGCTTGAATCAACAGAAGTGACAAAACTCATTCATCCTGCCACTTTTAGGGTATGGTGTCTTTGCCATTGAACAACCATCAAATGATCTTCAGATAGAGCCACCAAATGCCAAGCCAACCTCCTACAAATAAAATTTAGATTATGCTTCAACTGGTGATAGTGAGAACTTACCCAAGTCAGGAGAGAGTGCTGGAGCAGAATCAAGCATATGAGAGGGGAAGCAGATTTCTTAAAGAGATTAAGGAAGAAGTTGGAATGTTGGTGCAAGACCAGAATTCCATTAGTTCCTCAAGGGGTAAAATTAAGTACATAAGCCAGTAAAGAATATGATTTGGACATTTCAATTGCTACTGCACTGGCTGTTTCAATATGTCAATGCCTTCCATTTTCATTCTGTGTGAACTCTTGAAGCTTCTTAAAAATTTGAGCAAGCATCATTGGTCCATCCAGAAGCCCTTTTGGACCTAAATTTTACATGTCTTCTTTTAGCTATTGAGATTTTACTCATAATAGAAACTTAAGACTATTTTTTTGTATCTTAGCACATATTACATAATTGAGGATGAGCTTTGGCACAATGTTAAGGTTGCTCTACTCCGACCTAGAGGCCATGAGGTCAAAACAAGGAAATACCCTCTCTGCATCTGGGGTAAGGCAGCATGGTGCATACATCAACCCTCCCCAGACCTCGTGATGGCAGTAGCCTCATGCACTCATCTGCCTTTTAGCATACATCACATAATCTTTTTGGTTTTCTATGTGTCATTTGCATTAGCTTTTCCAAGTACTCATCATGCTCTACTTCGGCCACAACACTCTTTGATTTGTCTTCATTGGGCAAAGTTTACTTTAATTCTGGCAAAAGCCTCTTTCAAGTGTGATCACTTTTTTTATGCAATAATCTGATTCACCGGCTTGACATGGATAGTTCTGTTTGGTTTTTGCACCAAATCTTCTGTTTACTGGTTTGTTGTCTGACATAATTAGCTTTTCCATTTGCCAGCTTTGATTATTTTTGGATACAAAACCCTTTATTTAGTCTTTGCTGGACTGTGATCCCTTATTCCAGGCTCCAACTATCTCGAGGCAACTCTTAGAAACCGATGATCTGTTAAACCTTGTTAGATTTGTCTGCAACATCCTACTCTCAATTTTGACTTTCAAGGAAATCTCCAAATCCTTTTATAGTTATTTTAAAGCTTGCTGTGTTTAACCCACAGCCACCTTGAGGTTTCTTATCTCTTGCTTCTTCTAGTTATTGAAATTTTCTAGTTTGTTTTAAACAAGGTTTTAAATCCCGTGGGACGAGGCTGTCCCAGTTTTTTCATGGAATGGGACGCATTGGCATCCCGTCCCGTCCCGATACTCGAGACAAGAGATGTCCTAAGATGTCTCGATTAGGATGCTGGGATGCTGATGGAACGTTTTGTCCCAACACATGAGATAGTACCCCGTCCCGGTGTTCCGTGAGACGTCTCGTGATGTCCCGCCGGGACCTGAATCCTTGGTTTTAAATAATATTCATAGAATAAGTAGAACGAATCATCCCAGTGAAATGGCTTCAAGCTGGATCTCAGTGGTTGGAGTGGATTTTAACATCCAAGTGGTTCGTGGTTCAAATCTGTTTTCCATTATCTTAAAATAGAACTTTCAAATTTTATTGAACCCAGCCCAACTTGGTTACCAACCTGACCGGTTTGCCAGTTTTCTAGAAAACTGGTTGGTTTAACCCAGTTTCCACCAGGTCAATGCAAATCCATTTCTATTAGAAAACCAAACAGGCCAGGCCTCTGGATCACCAGTTTTCCAGTGATTGGCTGGTTCAGTCTGGTTTTTGTAACTATTGATATAGGAGCAAGCGAGCTCCAAGTTCTAACCTGAACCCAACGTAGATGGCTTTTCATATCATAACATTGATAAGCCCTGAACCTAAACAATTGACAATTTGGTCCAGATTGAGCATTGGATTGTCTGATCTGGTCTTCAATGGCAAATGTTGTAAAATTACAACTTTGGATAAGGTAACCTGGGTCTAATTTTGCTGGACCTTCTGTTGACAAACCTATGCAGTATTGAAATACCTTTAGGATGGTTGCAGATCTCTTATCTGCATGGACCATTTTTAGGTGGTCAACTTATGAGATGACATCTCACATAATTTCTAAATAATCTGAAAAATTCGGGCCAGTGAGATGTTGAGTTTCAACTAGTCATAGATATAATGCATTTAAATGACTGAACAATGACGGACAAATATGAGGGAGAAGCACTGTTGACCATAGGACGCATAACAATAAAGGCAATCTCACAAGTTCAATGTCAAGTTCTAGAAACATGATGAAGGTTTCCATCATCATTTGACTCCTTGTTTATTATCAGGTTGTCCGTTATAAATTCTCTCTTCAACTTGAATAGGTAAAGATTTTAAATTGCAGAGAGTTGTTGATAAAAGACTATGCATGAGCTTGGGAGGATATGTTTGATGGGTGGGTTGACATCATGGAACCTTAGTGGGGTAAATCAATCATGTTATAAATGGAACCTTAGTGGGGTAAATCAATCATGTTATAAACGTTAATAAGTAGGGCATGTTGTTCTTGAAAGTTGCTTGTGCAAGAACCGTGGTGGATCATTATCACTACAGATTTCCATAATGATTCTGGTGGGCAGGAGTTATAAAAAGAGGGGTTTGCAAGAGAGAGTTAGAGGACCATGGCTCATAAACCAGTTATCAAATTGTGGCCTATTAACCCTTTAGAGGAGGTATTATTTCTTCTGAGTTGGAAGAAACATTATTTGGTGGTGTTGCTATAATAAATAGTGAGTTTACATGGAATAATCTCATGGTGGACATCAGTCCTGTCTTCAAATAATAAAATCTTGATGTCTAATGAGTGATGGATTCTTTTGATAGTTTGTAAAGTTGGCCTTTCAAGACCTCTCTCTTATGACATGTTTTAGTCAAAATCTGGTCTTGGGCTCTGACTATATACAAAAATTAGGATTTACTAGGCCCTTAAACACTCCTTCATCTACATAAATTCCTCTTATTTTCTTCTAATCTCTGTGGCCAAACCTTTTTTATTCTTATCCTTATTTCTTTTTGTCAAGGTCTCCAAAGTCCTATCGTTTCTCATATTCACTCTCCTGTACATTGACTAGTATCTTCATTTTATTATCTGACTGCCTATTCTAACAGGCTCTACAATTAGGAGGCAATAATTTTATTTGCTAACGAAATCATTTCTTTTCCTAGTAAAAGAAAAGGAGCTTCTTGGATATTACTGAGCTTCTTAATGTCTACTACCAATTATCAAATCATAATGCAGAACATTGGCATGCCCAAATTTTTGTCAAATGGTGTGAAGGGCTATGTTGTCTCAATACATTATTTCATGCTTGAACAGTTTTTTTGTGTATCACGCATGTCACCTGGAAGTTGTCTGGAAATATATGGATTTGATGAATCCTCCAATGGATAATGATCGGAAGATTGCATGATGTCATATAAATTCTGCTATGCTTGGGAAAAAAGATCAATAAGGGGTTTAAAAGGATGCATAGCTGTTCACTGTTCAGAGATTGTCAAGATGGGGTTTATGATTTCGCTTAAATTTTCATTCAAATGGTGCCCGATATGAGGCCTTGTCTATTTTGAGCCTGGTTTAGTGATTATCAGGTCACAAAGAGAATAAATGACCTATATAAAAGTCCACACAGCCCCTAAAGTCTGCAAAAAATTTTGTTATTAAAGTAAACAAATTTGCTTAAGGCATGATATAATTCTTTATTTTCAAAAGAGGAGGTGAACCGGGGCGAGAGACTTTGGTTTCTTTTTGAGACATGAAGAGATGCCATGGGATTTAGAGGGGAGTAAAGTCTATCCTCTTGCTTTCTCTCACATTGTTTGAGAAATCATGATTCAACCAGTTTGGCTCCTTGGCCTACAATTTATGGACCAATGGTGAAAAAAACTTCATTGTTAAATATTTCCTTCTTGATCGGACTTTCTCATGTCTAGATAAACCAAAAAAATGCTGCTTTGTGATTGCATGAGCATAAAATTAATGGCCAAGAATGTAGGTCTTTCTACAACTTGCCTTTTAGGCTTCACAGCAGGCTCAATTCTCGTCCAACAAACTAGCACTCAAGATTTGACATACCATACCGTACCGGGCCGTATTGGTTCAGTATCAATACACGGTAAGGGAGGTGTGCTGATACTCAGTATGTCGAACCAGCCCCATACCGACATAGTAATAGATTGGCACCAGTACGGGGCTTAGTATCAAGATGGCAAACCTTGCCAGCACCAATTCAAAAGGTTGACATTAAGTTAAAAAAAGACCACAGTACTCCCTAATTCTGAGAGACAAGTTCTTGATCCTTCAATCCCACATCATATAATGCCACTGCAATTGCTAGTCAATGTTCTAGTTCTTTCTTTCCTCTTTGGCAACTTCAAATTATATAGATGTCATTGTTGCAGCTGGACATGGTTTCGTACAAGCTACCTTGGCTAACAAAATGGTCATCCAGGCAGGACTACCTAGTACCTGCCTTAACATGTGCCATAATGTTTATGTAGGATGAGATTGATCTATAAATTAGTATGAGATGTTTCTCAGTTGATAGTTCCTATTAACTTTCTATGTTTTATCTAATTAGTTATCTTCATTTATTATATGATGCATCTTTGTTAGTTTCTCCTTTTATTTATTGTTTATTTTAAACATATTATTTTGGGTCCTCCTTGAACTCTGGGCACCCACCTAGGCACTTGCATGGCACCTATGCACTAGGTGGGCCCCTCACTGCCTATCTACCATCTACAGTCTTCTAGAAAATTGAAACTAGTCATCGGCATAAGTGTGAATGCTAACTTAGAGATTGAATAATGGACTTAAGGTTGGATGTAGTGAGAAAATATGTCCACTTCAACTTTTCCCTTTCATTTTCTTTTTCTTTTACTCCCTACTTTAATTTATTCCTCCTTACATATCTTATCTGACATAATACTAAAATCAGGTCTGCCTTAGTGACACCTAAAATCTTCTGTTCTCATTTCTACCATTTCCTGAAAATAATTCCCCAACTCCTCTACTTATGACTCATCTGAAACTGTTTAAGTGAATGTGTATATAGCCGTAGAAATTGAGGGGTACAAATAAGATTTTGTACTACAAAATCCTTATTTTTTCAGTTGTAGACATGCAAACATAGGTAACCGGGATTTGATGGATATCATTTACAATTAAGCAACAATCCCATTATCATTATTAAATGATATCAGAGGAAGTGTTATATGCGGAAAAAAATTGAAATAGCAGTTGCAATGTAGAATTTCCAGGACAAATTGGCTGTCTTTTAAAAGAGTCAAATGCCGTGATATGTGGAGAGTGAAATCTACATGGTGAATAACTGTAAAGAAGGGAGAAGTAATTGAACATAAGGTACTCTTAAGAGTTCCAGCAAAACAACTTACAAGGTGGTCGACTCAGGTTGAGAATTTCTAGAGGTTGATAACTGAAAGTTGCTAGTTGCTGACAATAACATGGCGGAAACATCATGAGTCACGAGAACAGACAGTGGAGAGTTTGTTCATATCACTTTCAAGTTATAAAGCCAGCTTCATGGATTGATTTGAGCAAATCCAACCTTACCTCTTTTGCAATCTGATGTCAAGGCTTTTCAAGTTTTATGGTTGATCATTAAGGATATTTTTCATAATTCATAGTTTTGTAAGGAGCAAAAAACTCAGAAGGCTGTCATAATTAGGGTGGCATGTTATTGACCCATGAGATGGTGAGTGTCATGCACGTCATGTTCAGAAACATAATATTAATGTCAACTATCAAGGTTACCATGAGACATATCAAGACTTCCTAAATGATAGTGTTTGTTGACATTTACCAGCCGCCACATGTCTCAAGGACTAAAAAAAAGATCTCTGATGTAATGATAGGCTTGATTACTTTTCTTCATGGTGACAAGAAGTGGCATAAAAAGAATTTGAGAATGGCATTACAATCTGTACGGTCAAGAAGTGCATCTTGTGTCATGGCATTTCAATTATCCTTGGCATCCTACATTGTCCAGCCATCCAAAATGTTTGACACAGCCGAGAACCTACATTTGAAGTTTCCAGGTTAGACCCTGAAGCTGAGGCCCGGGGAGTGTTATTGATCATCATGAGGGTTATGATCTGTCAGAGACCTTTTATCTTCAATAATGATGAAAATTATAGATTTTTGTTAGTTATGGAGGAAATGCACTCATGCATAGATTCCCCAAGTTTTTTTAGTATTTGCAAATGGGTTTTGCAATGGGCCTTCCTATTTTACCGTACTGGCTAAACCCAATTGTCTCTGTATCCTTCTAGATGGTTTCTGAAATTTGCAAACAAGAAAAGAACCTCTATGATAAAATTAGTTGCCTCCACTACCCCCCCCCCCTCCCCCCCACCCCCGCCCCACAAAACAAAATAAAAAAAAAAAACTTTGGTTAATGTAATGATAACTTGTTCGATACATCTAGCTGAGTATATGAAGCAAATCTTCAAAAATTTGCTAAATCCTTGGGGATTATGTTCTTGATGTATTGTCGGTGGAGTGGTTAAAATATGGTTCCTTATTTGAGGTAACGGTTGGAATTGGTGCCATCCTAATTCCAAGTACCTGTATATAAGACACGGGCGAGAAGTAGGGATATTCACCACTGGTCTCACTACATAATCTGAGACCTAGATTAACTAATGAGTATGCGGTTCTGTTGGCATTGAACATCATCAGTTCTCAGGACCAGCAGGTTAGATGGGTGTGCAAGTGATTTGGGGCTTTATGAATGACAGAAGCACCAGCAGTTGTGCTTTTAAGTAATGCTTGATAACTAAATCTAATTTGTCAATATAAGAAACAAAGGGACATCACAAAGTGAACCCTGTCTGCATCCACATTTGAAAAGGTTAATGATATGTTGTGGATGGTTTTGCAACTTTCCTTGAGTTTGCCTGTGAAATATTATTCTCTGTATACTGGGAGCCCAAAATATTCAAATGAATGTTCATAGATGGCGATATAGTCAAAACAGGGCAGTGGCTAAAATGATGTGCAGCTGTTTGCCATGTTTACTGGTGAAGGGACAAGAAAATTATTTTGGGATAAGAAGATGGTCAACTCTAGGGAACTCTAGATGATCCTAGAGGAGATGAAAGGCTTATAAGCAATAGAAGAAACTGATTTAAAGAAGAGCATATATGTTATTTACTATTTAGGTTTAAATATGCCTGTTCTTGCATAAAGTTCAGTAAAACCTATTTAGTATAGCAAAATTTACAAGAAAAACTTAATGATACTTATCAAAGCAAAATAGATGCACAGGGAAGATGGTCATAGATATGTGAAGGCTGCCTCAGCTTTTGTTTAGGAAAAGTTGTAAGACTATAAAGGGTGATCAAGACTTAAACAAATATAAGGAATTGTGTACCTACCCAGAAAAGCTAAATGGGCCAAGCCACAAGAGATTAGAATGGTAGTGAGTACCTATATGCTAACATGAGGCTGAGTAGTCCAAAGAATTATGAATTCTAGGCAAGAAACGTAAGTAGAACCATGCTATTGAGAAAAATGTTCAACTAGTAAAAGGTTGACAGCTTTTCTATTAGGTATTTTCAAAATTTTACTATTTAAACAGTTAAAAATATAAATAGGTTATAATTATTTTCTTACACTATATACACCTTTTGATTTTCTTTTCTTTTAAAAAATACATAATTTATGATTATTTCATATTAATGCTGTAATTAAAACAGTTTAACATAAAAATCCATGTGATTCAAAGAATAAGTTTGCAAAATAAAAAAATTCTCAATAATTATGCATATTATTCTTCCATTATGCCTAATTTCTTAATAATTTTGGTCATAGACCAGTCCAAACGATTGACCCGATTGAACTAGTGACCTAGCTAGCTGGGTCGACCTCTACTCTAGGCTTAATGGCTATGCCTATGAAAATGCCTTGTTTATTTTGACCCAACCGGACTTGATCAAAATAGCCAAGTCACCCAGCCTTGTGAGCTAGGGACTAGCTGGATAGAATCCAACCAAGCTGATCAGAATCACCATGTGAGAGGAGGAATCGTTGCATGAATCTGCCAGAACCCTTGCCTCCTTTCATCCTTGTTGAGTGTCAACATGGGTGAGCCACCGATTTGCGAAAGTGAGCACAAGAGGATCGCGAGATCACCAGCCTCCTATTTCTTCCCTTCACCAGCTTCCATGACCACCATGAATCTCCTCCTCTTCTTCTCTTCTCTTCCTCTCTCTCCATCTTTCTCCCTACCTCCTCCTTTCTCCGCTTCGGGCTTGCCATGCCTCATCTCCACCTCATTTGTGGCCAGTATGCCTTGTCCGAGCAAGGTAATGATCCCAATTTCCTCCCTCATTTTCCTCTCCCCTTTTCTTCTCTTCTCTAGCATTGCCACCCCCTTGCTTTGGGCGGCTGTTTCTCTGCCAGCCATGTCCCGTGACCAGCACCCTTGCCGAGCACCACCCCTTCCCCCCGGTGGCTTCCCTTGTTCAAGAATAGGGTGGGCAAATGCCTCCCTGTTTCAGTAGAGAAAAGATGAAAGAACAAAGAAAGAAAAAGAGAAAGCGAGAGATAGAGAAAGAAAAAACAGAGAGGGAGAAGAAAAAAAGATGGAAAAAAAAGAGAGAGGAGAAAAATTGGAAAAAAATAAATAGATAAAAATAAAATAAGAGATTCCATCTCCTGCTTGTTCCATTCTCTATGTACCCCTAGGATGGGGTCTTGAATCGGTGTTGTGGATTGGACCAATCTTTCCTACCTCTTTTCCTCGGTTTGGATTTAAAGACTAATCAAATCCATTTTGATCCCCTAATATTTTCTAGTATAGATTTTAAAATAGTTAAATTTGAGTTAACTTGTGTATTTTTTCAAAGGTTTTGGATAGGTGTTGCTGATTTGCCCATCTAAATCTAATAATCTTTGGATGAACTAAGGTAAGTAACCATGACACGAACTTTACTAATTTTCATGAAAGCAAATTATAAATTATATTGACATTATTGGCTCTACATTTTCTTGAAAATTCATAATCAAGCATATGACTGTGAAATAATTCATGTTTTTATAGTATTGTCTAATGGATACTTATGTGTGAATAATTTCTAAATTGTGAAAAAGTGTATTTTGCCACTAAAGTGATATATATATATATATAGGGTGCAATTATAAATTATGAATTTTATAAAAATAATTGAATTAGTATAAATAATTTTATGATAGTTTCATTTTAAAGACTTTATGAATTGCAAACTCTATAACAAGGTTCCCGGTACCGGTACCGGGTGCCGTACCGGCGGGTATACCAACCTATTTTTTTAATATTAAAAACATTCCCCCCTCCCAAAAATACATTTAAAACAAAAAAAGACCTGAACCGAGCCCGTATCAGGCTGAACCGACTGGTTCATACTGGTATGGTACCGTATCGTACCGTACCGGTACGGAAATCTTTTTTTTTTTACCGGTCTGAATGTCGAACCGTTTAAATGGGCTGAACCGTACCGGCTAGCTGCCGGTACGGTACGGTACGCCTGTACCGGGCGGTACGGGACGGTACCATGATCCCTGCTCTATAATGCCATTTAATACCCTATTCATGTATGATTTAAGAAACTATGTTTTAAAAACTTAAAGAAATATGATTTAAAAAATAAGATTACATGCACTTAGATAGATATATACGATCCTTGCAAATGGGTATAACAATTGGCACACAACCCTCATCGCTGGATATAACAGTTGGCATATAGCCCCACCAACGGATATAATAGTTGGCAGACTAAGATATCCAGTCGATTATGATCATGTCACAGGTATGGGATGACCTTAGCATTCAGTTTGAGAATATTATTTTTATGCTATAGTATGGCTATTTATAAAATTTGCATAACTTGTGCATATGCATATTGGTTTTATGACATGTTTTATCATGAAATTATTATGAAATACTTTAATTACCTAGCTAAATTGTTTAATGAACTAGGACTATATTTAAGTTATATATTTGGAACCACATTTAAGAATCTGCATGTTTTATGCATAAATGATTGGATTTTCATATCATGGATTGTTATATTATTATGCCTATGACATGCCTAATTTGTAATAAAAGTTATTTTCTAATGATGCATTAATTCATGGTTATTTATGGAATTGTGAAGCTCATCCTTTTCTTTGTTCTTTTCAAATAAATAAGGTTGCTAAGAGCAGGAAGAGATATATCAAGTGGAGGTTAAGACTTGAGATAATATGCTTTAAAGCATAGTAGCAGGTTATTAATAAGTCTTGTTGATAATTATAAAATTATAAGTTATATAATTTTGAATATTTAAATGCTAGATTTAGATGCTCTATACCTGCACCTTTTTGTTTAATAATAAAAAGAATTGGGCTACTTTTATTATTGTATAATTTTATACGAACTTTCTTTTGTGGGATTCGTGTTATCGTAGGTGACACCCCATGATAGCACGGCCATGTAATATTCCAAATTTGAGGCATGACACTTAATCGTATCAGAATATAGGTTTGATCATGGATAAAGTCTAGTAATGGATAGTTAGGTCTTGTCTAGTTATGTTTAATTGAATAAGAATAAGTAATTTTTTTTCTCGGCTATGAAAATTGATTAATATTAGTATTTATGATAGGTAAAAATGAGCTTAAAGGAAGAAGAAATCTTGGCCAACTTTAATGCAAGAAGAAGAGGAGCAAGAGTGACTGCTAGGGGAGATGCCAACCAACCGGTTGAGCAAGCTCCTAATACTTTAGCCACTTAGGCTGATATTACTGGAGTGTACTGAGTAGTGGCTCAACTGCCCTAGCAGCAGCAGCGGTTTTAAACAGCTCCTCGACCTCTATCCATCCTCCAAAATCCTACTATGAGAGATTTAGGAAGCTCAACCCACCACATTTTAAGGGTGGAGCTGATCTTTAGTAGCCAAGATGTGAAGCTAGGAGATGGAGACGATGTTTGATGCACTACAGTTCCTCGAAGATCAAAGAGTGAGTAGCCATTCCAATGCTTAAAGGAAATGCTGAATTCTAGTAGACTGCAAGTAAGACTGCCTATGAGGATGCAGGAACCAGCTTTCTTGGGAGGAATGTGAAAGAATATTTTATGACAAGTATTTTCCAGGATCTATGAAATTGGATAATGAGAATGAATTCCTAGCTCTATGAGAGACAAAGAACTAGTCAGTGCTTAAATATGCCAATAAGTTTAATGAGCTAGGATACTTTTGCCTCATGGTATTGAGTCTTAGAGAGGCAAAACGAATAGGTTTGAGCAGGGTCTAAGATATGCAATTCGGTCTTGCTTGTCCTCCCACCTTTTTCTGCAACTACAAAGATGTATTGGAAAGGGCTCTGAAGGTTGAAGCAGACTTGAAAAGATTCAAACAACCAAGGGGCAAGAGGAAGAGGCTTAAATCAATAGGAGCCCGAATTGACCAACAGGAAGACTCAGAGAACAACTCTAAGAGGAAGAAGGATATCAAGATTTGTGGGTACCACGGCAAGAATCATGATGAGCCTTGTCTTAAGAAGCTTAGAGTGTGCGACCAGTGCTGCAAGGTTGGACATTTGGCACAAGATTGTCCTAAAAAGAAAAAAGATACTGATGCAAGCAGTTGAGTGGTAGCAAGTACAAATCCAAAAAACCAAGAAGATGCTCATGTGTTATTTGATTTCGATTCTTCTAAGTCCTTTGTATCTTCCAGGTTGTTGCATCTTTAAATTATTTATCTGAGAAATAGAATGAGCCACTATGTTGCCATTTCACTTGTGAAAACAAATCTTATTAATGTTGTGTTAAGAACTATAAATTCCAGGACAATTTTTTTTTTAGAAGAGAAGAATGTGATGCCCTGTTTATTTAAACCCAGATCAACTCGGTTGAAATGGCCAAGTCGCCTAGCCTTGTGAGTTGGGGGGTAGCTTGATGGAATCCAACCCAGCTGGTTGGAATCCCCATGTGAGAGGAGGCAGGGTCACGTGCATCTAACGGAACCCTTGCCTCCTTCCATCCTTGCTGAGTGCCAGCATGGGTAAGCCACTGATTTGGGAAAGTGAGTGCAAGAGTATTGCGAGATCATTGGCCTCCTATTTCTTCCCTTCCCTGGCTTCCATGACCACCATGAATATCATCTTCCTCTCTTCTCCTCTTCCTCCCTTTCCATCTTTCTCCTTACCTCCTTTTCTCCACTTTAGGCTTGCCATGCCTCATCTCCACTCGATTCACGGCCACTATGCCTTGTCAAAGCAACGCAACGATCCCGGTCTCCTCCCTCATTTTCCTCTTCACTTTTCTTCTCTTCTTCGGCATCACCACCCCCCTTTTGGGCGGCCATTTCTCTGCCAACCATGTCCCATGATCCACACCCTCACCGGGCACCACAACTTACCCCCGATGGCTTCCCTTGTTCGAAATGGGGTGGATTCATGCCCCCTGTTTCGGTAGAGAAAAGAAGAAGAATAAAGAAGAAAGAAAAAGAGAGAGAGAAAGAAAAGAAAAAAAAAAGAAGGGAAAAAAGGAGAGAGAAAGAAAAGAAAAAAGAGAGGAGAGAGAGAGAGAGAGAGAGAGAGAGAGAGAGAGAGAATTGGAAAAAAAAGTAATAAATAGTTAAAAATAAAATAAAAGATTCCATCCCCTACTTGTTCCATTCTCCATGTACTCCTAGGGTGGACCTTGATAGAGGGTCCTAAATTAGTGTTGCAGCAACCATTTGGACCAACCTTTCCTACCTCTTTTCTCCGGTTTGGATTTGAAGCATGATCAAATCCATTTCAGTCCCCTAACATTTTCTTGTCTTGCATATAGATTTTAAAATAGTTAAATTTGAGTTAACATATATATATTTTTAATGGTTTTGGATGGGTATAGCCGATCCGCCTATCTGAATCTAGTGATCTTTGGGTGAACTACTGTAGGTAACCTAACACCAACCTTACTGATTTTCAAACTACCAGTCAATTTCAATGAAGAACGAAAACATAAAATATAAATTATATTGATATTATTGGCTCTGCATTTTTTTTGCAAAATTATGATCAAGCATATGATTGTGAAATGATTCATACCTTTATAGTATTGTTTCATGGATACTTATGTGTGAATAATTTCTAAATTATGAAAACATGTATTTTACAACGAAAGCATTATATCTAGAGCCCAATTATGAATTATGAATTTTTATGAAAATAGTTGAGTTACTGTAAATAATTTTATGATCGTTTAATTTTTAAAGATTATTTATGAATTACAAACTCTATAAAGCCATTTAATACTTTAGTCATGTATGATTTAAGAAAATATATTGTAAGAAAATATGATTTAAAGAAATATGATTTTAGAAATAAGATTAGAGGCTCTGAGAAAGATATATACCAACCTTGCTAATAGGTATAATAGTTGGCATACAGCCCTCGTTAGTGGGTATAATAGTTGGCATACAGTCTTACCAACATATATAATAATTGGCATATGGTCCCAATGGATATAATAGTTGGCAGACTGAGATATCCAATCGATTATGGCCTTGTCACATGTACAAGGTTCCCTTAGGTCCTTAGCATTCAGTCTGAGTATTGTTTTTATGCGACTATATTTAAGTTATATACTTGGAACTATATTTAAGAATCTACATGATTTATGCATCCATTATTGGATTTTTGTGTCATGGATTGTTATGCTATTAAGCTTATGAAATGCTTGATTTGTAATAAAAGTTATTTTCTAATGATGCATTAAATCATATAAAACTTAATCTTGATCTAGTAAGGTAATGCATGGTTACTTATTGAACTGTGAAGCTCATCCATTTTTTTGTTCCTTTAAGATAAATAAAATTGCTAAGAGCGGGAAGGGATATATCAAGTGGAGGTTGAGATAATATGCTTTAAAGCATAGTAGCATGTTATTAATAAGTCTAGTTGATGATTATAAAATTATGAATTATATAACTTTGAATATTTAAATGTTAGATTTTGATGCTCTGTACCCACACCTTTTTGTTTAATAAATGACAAATTATTGGACTACTTTTAATTATTGTATAATTTTATAAAATTTTTCTTTTGTGGGCTTCATGTTATTGTGGGCAACACCCCATGATGGCGCAGCTATGTCATGTTCCAAATTTAGGGTGTGGCAGCCTATGCCACCTTATATATATAATATGTCAATGGTGCAACACAAGCATACAATAAAACAGTTATGAGCATAATATCTGATAGGCTGATATAAAAAATCTGATCATCTCACTTATAGGAAGCAACCCGTTTTAATACACGGTGGAAACTGGTGCCTTCATGCACCATAACAAAAGAACATATTTAATAATGGAAAATGCATCTTTGGAATAGTTTAGGATAGCTATTTGAATGGAAGAAAGAATGTTATCGATAACAACAACTTTAGATGCCATTTGGCATCACTTTCATTTTACTTATTTTTAAAAATAGAAAACAGAATTTTATTTCTATTTTATTTTTTAAATTATAAAAATATAAACATATTTGATAAGTTAATTATTTTTAAAAACATAAACATAATGATGGTGGTAGAGATAGAGATAGGTGGCGAAGATAGTGAAGGCCATTGTGATGGTGGTAGGGGCACCGATAATGTGGTGGTGAAGGTGATTATGGTGGAGGTGGTGCACCAAAGGCCATGGTGGAAGTGGTGGTCACATGGAGGTGAGGGGTGGCAATGGCAACGACTATGATGGTGGTGATGATGGTGGATGCCATGGAGATAATGGTAGGAGCAATGGTGATGCTGGAAACATTGGTGGCAATGATGACGATGGTGGTGATGGAGATGATGGTAGTAAGTGATTGTAGTAGCAGGGATGACTCCAGCAGCATGGTAGTGATGGTGATCGTGGTGGAGGTGTTGATGGTGGTGATAAAAAACAGTTTCTTATATTTAAAGATAGTGAAAGCAAGAATTTCTTACTTTCATTTTTTTTCTAGAAATAATGAAAATGGCTTATAAAAAAAAGAAAATAAAAACAACGGTACCAAGCATGTTTTCTGCCATGATGTCTATGTTTTTTTTTAAAAAAAAAAGGAATAAAAGCAATGCCAAATAGGCCCTTAACTTTATATGAATTAACAATAAGATTTCCTTGTAATATCTATGATCCCAATAATATTGTATATTAGAGTAGGCCTAGGTTATTAAGGAGTAAAGGGGAGATCTCCATGAAATAACAATCCAATCCAAGCTGATACAAACGCAAGAGACAGATAAATATAAAAGGCATACAAAGAAAAGAAATACCTGGGATTGGGATTACCCTTGACAATTTTCTGTCCATACTTACGCCACCTATAGCCATCACTTCCATGTCCCCCCTCACATGCGGTCTGCATAACAATCTTGGGTTCCCTCACCGTTCTGAGTACCGGTCTTGAAAAATTCAAAGTGCTTTCAATGAGCCTGCCTCCAACAAAAAGAGAAGCTTCAGTAAAATTTGTGGCAAAAGAGTATAAGAAACAAATTCCAAGAAATCTTAACTACTTGCCTGCGCTTTGGATCCGGTTCCTCACCAATATATTCTTCATTCTTAATCCCTGCATCCCCTTCACAATCACTTGAACAGTATAGCTGTCGTGCAGGGGTCTCATTGCCAGAAATCTGTTCTGGTTTACATGTTGAAGGTTCAGATTCATTAAGTTCACTGCTTGGAAGCTCTAAGATTTCATTCTCTCCAGTAGTTGCACCAGACTGAGCTCCTCTCTCTTTTGAACATCTAGGTTTTCGAGGAGGGTCATGGTTGTGTTGGCCTCTGTAAATAATTTCAACAATCTGACCATCAGGACAACGCTCAACCTTTTTCTTAGCAAAACAATCGGTATTTGTGCATTTGTAGTAGCTTCGAGAACTCTCACTACTTTTCACCTGCTTCTGACCATATTTCCGCCAGTTGTACCCATCACTGGTAGTTGTCTTTACAACAATATGAGTAGATTGAGGTTTACGGACAGAAGGCAGTTGCTCTGTCTGTGGTGTGCACACACTGTCGGGGACTGTTGAAGGCCTCTGTTGCAATGGCACAGGGCTAATTGTAGATGAGATAGGCTGGGGAACTGAAGTTGACACTAAGTCTGATGAAGAAGAAGGATATGCTGCTTGCAGCTGCATCTGTGCTTGAGCTGTCACAGTCGCCAAGACTGCTTGATGTGTCATAGCAAATTGCCCCTAAATTTCAAAAGAAAGATGTAACTGATATAAATAACAGACAGCTATACACATCATCATGATTTAGGTAAAATAAGGGGTACCAAACCATAATATAATGAATTTCCCTTCGCAAAACGTTGCAGCAATGCCCATTGTCTTTTATGCTAACTAGGATGGTTGAATACTTCATACAAAACAACTGCCGAATTAGTAAATACAAAGACCTACAGATCATGTAGAGTATAAACAGGAAGATGAAAGTTATCGATGTAACAGGCCCAAGTGATTTCTAGAACATAGAAGAACAGTTAAGCAAATGATCTGTCAATTAGAAGATAGACCTGGCTACATATTTCCATTTTCGCAACTGACCAACCAACTGCCCTTGCAGGTACATACACAGGTTATTATCTCACCAATAGCCTCTTGGTTTGACTCAGCATTTTTTTGGTAGATCATTATAAGGTTGATCGTCAGTTGTATAATTTTTCTCAGATTCTGATGAATCATATGTAGATCTTTAAAGCCAGTTCAAGATAGACAGGTTAAGCTGGCTTCAAAATTACAGTAACATTAAGGAGTACCTGTTTGTACACATGAAGTTCTCCTGCCACGTGGCACAAGGGGATTGATGCAACTTGCAGGAATTGGTGCAATGCATGGGAGGTGGTTGATCATTTAGTTGCAAACCATAATTAGTGGGCCTGAGGAACTTCTTTTGCATGATTAATGGACGCTCCAGAGCATTTTTCCTTAAAGGGAAGTCTAAATACCTCACTAAGTTATCCACAAGATACCTAACATATATGGATGAGAACGGCATGACAAGAGGATACCTGTGAGCAAATTTTGTTAGAGTTGGAATTTTTAATCAAATTCCTTTTAAAAAGGTGATTTTCAGTCTCATCCTAAGGCACTTGGAATTTTGGAAGTAATGGCCTCTTCAGTCCCTCTATTTCACCCTACTTCCATCTGGTTTCCTTAGCTCAGTTTCAAACGAAGAATTCAAGCTAATTTTTTCACCCAGTAGTAGGCTATCCAATGAATTCTAAGGAATACTATTTCTGCAACCTAGTTTCCTCCAAGTGCAAATATATCAAAGCAAGTGACCTCTCCAAGATCACCTGACCTGACAGCATTTTAAACCTATATCTCATTTTATGCTTTTCTTAAGTGAAAATTAATTGCTAGACACAACTTAGCAGAATGGTTCAAATGTCCTTAAATATTCCATATAACAGTGAGAATCCTAACTTCTGAGCTAAAGAACTAAAAAAAACAAATTCTTTAAACCTAGAAACGTAACACAACAGAAAGGAAAAGAGTGGAGGTTTATATCAAAAAAACAAAAAGAAAAGAAAAGATAAAGACTATAACTAAAAGTTTCAACAACAAAAGTGCCAGTAAAGAAAGCAGTCGCTATCTCGTAGCAACCCCAACTCTACTAACGAGCCTAAAACCCAACCGAGAACTACTGGAGCAATTATCTCCGAAGAATTAGCAAGACCAAGGCGCAATTCGGAATCTAACAAAACTAAGAAAGCAAGCTAAAAGCACCAGCAAAACTATCGGCACAAAACTAACGAAGGAAGGATTAGGGTCACCGACCGAGAATCCAGGCGACTCGAGCAGCGCGGCGGGGGCTAGGAAGCAAGGCACGGCGACCACCGGGAGCCGCACGGCGTCGACAGGCAAAGCGATGATCGGCGTCGCGCGGGGGCTCCCCACCGGCGATGACATGGCCCCGGCGAGCAGCTGCGAGAACGACCGCCCGTCGGCGCCCACCGCCACCGGATTCTCCCTGGCGGTGGAATTCGGCGCTTCGACGGCCTCCGAGCCGGATTCCTTCGCAGCGGGAGCAGCATCGGCGCCAGGATCGGCAGGCGGGGAGCTCTCCGCCACAGGAGGCGGCGACGGCGGCCTGCCGCCGGCCTCGGCGGGCTTCTCCTCAGCCGGGGCGTCGGAGCACGGCCGCTTCTCCGCCATGGAAGCTTCAGGAAGCTTCCTTGGGTTTCGCGCTTCGGAGATGGCGAAAAAGAGAGAGAAAACGGAGCAGAAGTGGGAAGTTGGGGGGGGGGGGGGGGAAGGAGAAGAGGACGAAGTCGAGAGCGAGGGGCAGCCCGGGCAGGGGTTCTTTGGCTTTTGACTGGAATTGACCGGCCAAGAATTGACGGCGTCGAGTCGTCCGTTAATGGAGGACCAGCAGGGACGGCTTCGCTTGGTGACAGCGGGGCCACTCTTTGGCGTGACGGCGGAGACGGCCGTTTGCAGTTTCCGGTTTGACCTCAACATAGTAACCCTGCGGTGTGGCCTGTGGGTCGTGCCGCTGCCGCTTTGGAGCATTGGGGGGTTCTTTTTCTTTCTTTTTCCTTTTTGCTGCCTGTTTTGTTTTACCTTTTTGGTGAGGGATCGGAGGGCGGTTTCCAAGTTAGGGAAAAGGGGCCTGAATGAACGGTTGAGTAGGTGAACAAGCTGAGTGTATAAATGTGAACATGGAGGACATTTTAATAGTTTAATGGTTGACAAGGGTATATCAAATTGTGGGCCATCTAATCCATGGACTTGTAATTAAAATTGATGAGGAAGAATTACTGGACGATATGTCTGGTTTGATAACTGATATCATTAAAATTTTATTTTGTAATATATTTTTAATTTTTTTTTTTATTAATGAAATTCTTGAGAACATTTTGGCTGGCTTGTAGAACTGTGCTTGCTAATTGCAAGTCTAGGTGAACAAACTAGACTATGATGCAATGTATGAGATGGTGATTTTCTCTAAAAAATGTCTAATTTTATATGTTGTCACTAAGGCACGAAGATCTCTCCCCTCCCTAGTTCCCCATCCCCCCTTACCTATGAGATGGTGATTTTCTCTAAAAAATGTCTAATTTTATATGTTGTCACTAAGGCACGAAGATCTCTCCCCTCCCTAGTTCCCCATCCCCCCTTACCCTTTTCATTTGAATATGTGATCTATTGAATTTAAGGATTAAAAATAAAATAATAAACATCACACTGCCCAAGTAAAAGTTCTTCTTGAATCCTGATAGATATTTTGATCAATTGCAAAGAAACAAAGAGCATAAGATCTTGAACCCTGACATCATAGGCTTTGGCTACGAGATGCAAGATGATAGGGTAATTAAAAATTGAATAAAACTAATGTAAACAAGATAAAATTGATGTGCATAGCCACTTGTTATAGTTTTATAAAACAGGAGCATATGAAGGCTAAACATTATATTTAAAAACTCAAACCATATATATTATGAATGCTTGATCCTATTTGAAGAGGCATTTGCATAAATAGTTTTGAAGGGAAGTATGAGATACAACTAAAATATCTTGACAAAATACTAGTCATATTTATACTTTGCATCCTAGAAGTGAGTATTATGTATCAGTCCAAAAGTTAAAAACTAGGAATGAGAGGAGTGATTACATTCATTCAAGGAAAACAATTTAATTTATCCTATACATACTTGATAATTTTAAAAAAATTAAAATATCATTAATAGCTTTTAGCTTAATTAGTCGGCTCCCTTGCCTAATTCTCTATCCCTGGGAAGGTCCAGGGTTCTTAATCTAGTGATGGCTTATGACTACCATGTTGCTCCAAACATGTGTCTTACAAGATTTGTATTATAATTCGATAAGGCTCTAATGAATAAGGACTTGTCCTAACGGTGATACCTCTTTATTTAGTAAGTAAAGGTTCTAAATTTGCTTTTTGACTAATGTATTTTCAAAAATTAGATTCGGATTATCATAATATAGACGTGTCTCCTTCTTCATCTCTATAATAAATGAATAAATAAATAAAAGATGGTATCAGAATACTTGTGTCACTGTATAACCATGTAGAAATATACATTTTTTAAAATGAAGGCTTTGAATTATACCGATAATCTAAGTATACTAGGAAAATTAGTGTCTCAAAAAATATAAGATCAATTAGAAACAAATATTAGAAAGGTTGCAAATTGAACATTATTCTTTTGGTATTTAAAGAAATTTGCTATTTGAGTTTGTTGCCGAGCTAGACCTCCCAAGAAAGAGGGTAAATTAGATTTTTCAAAAATTTGGATCAAATATGTACTGCTTTTTATGAATTGTGAAGTGAAGGTAAGCAGAAATATGTGCTTGAGCTATCCTAACATAAATTGCAAAATTTTAAAGTAATAAAGTAAGAAGACACAAATACACAAAAGTTTTTATAGTGATTCGGTGTATCCAATACCTACATCTACTTTCCAAGTCTTGAGTTTTTTTACTACAATCTTTCTAAGATTATAGTCAAATTGTTTTCCTGGACTCATAATCTAAAACCTCAGCTAATTTTTGGCAAAGAACTTAATTTTAATTCCTAATTAAAGTTAGTTATAAAAAGAATGGAACAAAAATAGAGAATATAAATATAAAACTCCTTAAAAATGAACAAGAATAAAATAATGATGCTTTAAAAAGAAGACTCCTAGGAATTTATTGGAATCTTTGAGCTTATCTTCTTGCTGAAAAGTTAATGATGAGAGTCTTTTCAGGTGACTGGGAAGTAATAGCTTTCAATTCGATGCTCCTTGGTTATTTTTCTTTGTTTTCAACTTTTCCTTGATTGCCCTAGGAATATTTTCAGTTGTAAGTAATAGCTTTCAATTCGATGCTCCTTGGTTATTTTTCTTTGTTTTCAACTTTTCCTTGATTGCCCTAGGAATATTTTCAGTTGTTGATACTTTCCAATGAGTTTAGTAGGCTTTTAATATATTTTCAAAGCCAAAATGACTATTTGTGGCCATTGGAGTACAAAATTTGGTCGTTAGATTCAAATATGGATAGTTTTACATTTTCTGCAAAACTAGTCTTTGAAGAACTAGCCATTGGACTGTCAGTAGGCCTCGAGTGGACTCGAATTTCATTCAAGTCAACTTGGATTCTATCTAAGTAGACTCGGCCTAAAAGAGTAGACTCGATTTCAATTTCTTAAAAAGTATCTTTCTATTTCTCCACTATCGGGTCAATTCAGATTCTATCTAAGTAGACTCGATTCTTATCCTCCAAAAATTAGCCTTGTGTAATTTCAACTCTTCCTATTAGGTTAACTCGGGTTTCATTCGAGTTGACTGGAACTTTTGCATGCCAAATTCTGATTTTGTAGCCTTTACAAAATTTTTGATCTGACTTTCCAAAATACTTTTTTTTGCTTGAATTGCACATGCTTTTTCCATTCTTGAGAGCTTCAAAAATATACCTTTTACATCTATACTTTATTAACCTTAAATCTTTTTTTTTTAGGATTTTAACATTTCCTAAAATATAAACTTACTCAATTTATTAGTTATATTATGCACTCAAATATTTTATTATTCATCAAAATCAATCCTTATCGCCAACAATCTCTCCTTTTTTTTATGGTGATGATAAAACTTTGAGTATATAAATAAATGATATTAAAATAAGATATATGTATAACATGGCATAATTGAAGATTTCAAAAATAATTCAAAACATTTGCAAAAGCATTAGCATTTTAAGATTTACAAAATTCTATGATATATTTTATCTTATAGAATTTCATTACCTGAGTATTAGAGCATATCATAGCAAAACTCAAGGAATTACATTACTTTGGTATCGAATATCAGAGCATATTACAATTTTCAAGATTTCATTTATCATTGGAGCATAGTAGAGCAAAACAAAGCAAAAATGTTTCAAGATGTATTAGTTTCAAGATACAAGATTTTCATATATCTCCATGATATCATTTTTCTTTTAGAATTACTTACCTTTCTCTTCTTTTTATCATTAAATAGAAGTATAGGCATAATGACACAGATTTGTCTCTTCTTTTATAAAATTTTAATAACATTCTTAGAAAAAATGGAAACAAGTATCATAGATGTTCATTAAAAAAAAAAAAAGATCACACAATATATATCATAAAAGCATTTTAGAGTATCATAAAGTGGCACAATGTATCATATAACAAAATAAATGTACCGCTCAAAATGTGATGCCATAGTAGTACACTAAGATACAAGAAATACGGCTTAGTAAACATATAGCCACAACATAATGTCATACAAGATAGTAAGACATATAGAAGCAATATATAAATAGCCCAAAAACTTTCTAAGCAGTCCTAGAGCTCTAACTCTGGTCATCAGAAGGGATCTCTAAAGTCACTAAGGAATTAGCTTCAAAGGATGAAGGATGAATTATCTCACTTCTAGTCTTGGAAGATAGACCAATAGCCGAAGGTGGACATCTCACAAACGATCTAGCATGGGTCCTAATAGGTACAGATAGATCATGCTAGCTAGGAATGGGTTGGGTAGAATAAGGAGGTGAAACTTTGGAAGTTGATCTACTAGCTGTTGTTACTGTTGCTGGGAAGAAGATGGTGCAGATGATGCTGCTAGACTTGCTGGTATGCTCTTGGAGCTAATATCTCAATAATGTTGGTCAAAGTATGGGAGATAGAAAACATGGCTGCACGTTGAGACATGCCTAATCGATCACTAGCACTCAAAATGTCCGTGACTCCAGAGTTGAGTCTCTTCCTAAGCCTGCCAGTCTCATTAGCTAACTTAAAATTTCTAGGCTATTGCTCAAAGTGACTCCTTATCTTAGCCTGAAGCCTATCAACTCTGACAGAAAGTTCCTGAATCTTTGCTCTGACTAACTGACTGACTACCTCGGCTATCCCCTATATGAACTGATCATCAGATCCACTACAGTGATGAGAAACTTTGGGTTTCTTGGGAGAAGGTGCTGATACAGGTGGTGTAGTAGCTATTGGGGATAGAACATTAGATGCTCCTGGTGGAGTAGAGGGCTCCTCTCTACAAGCAGGGGACTCAAGTGGATCTGCTCTATCCTGATGCTTCTATCCTGAAACCCTACGAACCTAGTGGCCTTTCACCTTCTGGTGCCCCATCCTATGAAGGGTCCAGTTATAATACTCATCGTAACTCTGAAGCTTCTTAAATGACTCCATCTCAAGAGATACATTGAAAACCCCAAACACTAGAGTCAAAACCATTCCATAGGGTAGGCATACTTTCACTTTCCCTGCTGCCTCCCTTATCAGTACTAACATGAGACCTGGAAAGTTTATAGAGGAGCCTTCAATCAAATGGTACATCAAAGCTAGCTCCCTCTCGGATATAAAATCAAAATGGCTAGTCTTAGAAATAAAGATTTTACCATTAATGTGATGGACAATCTCATATGTATGGACAAGGTACTAGCAATCAAATCTCCAATGTCATCAACATCATCTCTGTCTAACACACATATAAGGCCAATCCTCCTCCTCAGTTAATCTCTTTGGTATAATACCCTAGGAGGAAACTCTAAGAATCTGACCTAAGTTCAGGTCTATCAAGGTGAACTTAACTCCCTTGACAATAGATGAAATCCCACAAGGAGTCCTCTTAAGATTTCCTTAAAATTTCCTTACTAGTTTTGGATTGGTTGCAATATTTAAACAATAGAATTGTTCCCACCTCTGAGCTCTAATAGAATCCACCATCATCAAAAAAACTTGAAATTGATCCATCTACCTATGTTGACCACTCTTCCTACCATTCTTTCAATTCAAGCGTAAGAGGGTGAGGGTGCCAATGCAGGGCAGAGGGCTCAATCAGCTGAGATGGTTCTGGCTCTGACCAAGGCAAGATCAGGTGTGCTTCAGCTTTGCAAGTAGATTCTCTTCGCTACCTCTCCCTTTCCTTGATTACATGAACCATCTTTAACCATGGTCGCTTCAAATGCTGTGCAAGCTACTTCCGAGGTCCCATCACTTGTGGAAATGACAAGAAATCAAAGGAAAACAATAAAAAAAAAGCAATTCAAGAAGATTTGGACAGATGGAGGGATAATATGAGAGGATTTACTATTTCTAGGACATAAAGGAGGGAGAAAGTGATGGTTTTAGGATTTTCTTTGAGAAAACAAATGGTCTAAGGGTCCTAGTTTTTAACATGAAGTCTCAAAGCTAAGTCGACTTGGATTAGAATTCTAGTCAACTCAAATTCGAGTAGACTCGGATTCATAATTCGAGTCAGCTCAAATTTAGGTTTGAGACAAAGTTTAAAAAATAGAAAAATCAGGATCTATAGGGTTTTAAAAGAGATTTTAAGGATTTTGAGAAAAATAAATTTCAACTAGATAAAGATCCTATCATATAGGAATAGTTGAAACTAAGAAGAGAAAGGGATGTTCTATCAAATGGACCACAAATGCCTAATTCTTTTCTAATCATGCTAAACCTATTCTCACTCAAGGGCTTGGTAAAAATGTCAATTAATTACTTATCAATACTAACAAAATTAAGCATTACATCTCTATTTTTAATATAATCTCTTATGAAATGATATCTTGTCTTGATTTGCTTGGTTCTTGAATACTGAATGTTAAATTTATTACATTAGTATTATCACATCTTATAGGAATGTTATTTATTTGATACCAAAATTTTTAAGTTATTACTTAATCCATAAAATTTGAGTATAATAACTTTTTGCTATAATGTATTCGGCCTTGACTATATATAATGCTACCAAATTTTGTTTCTTACTAAACTATGAGATTAAGTTAACTCTAAAAAATTGACAAGTTCTGTTAGTACTTTTTCTATCTCATTTATAACCAACAAAATCAGTAACAAAATATCCAATTAATTCAATAGAAGAATATTTTGAGTACCATAAACCAGCATTAATAGTACTTGATAAGTATCTAAAAATTCTTTTAACATCAAGTAAATATGATTCTTTATGATTAGATTGATATCTTGCACGCATCTAAATACTGAACATTATATCTAGCTTATTAGTAGTATTATAGTATGGATGACCTATTAAAAAGAACTGCTAGTATGTAGAAAAGTGTTTGCCATAAGCTAATCACTTATTCAAGGCACAGGGTACCATATGACCAGAGCCAATCACTTATTTAAAGTACAGGATACTAGATGGCTAGGAACCGATCACTTATTTAATACCAGATAGTTAGAAGTCGATCACTTATTCAAGACACAGGATGCCATGGCCAAGAGCCGATTACTTATTTAAGACGAAATACTAGATAGCCAAAAGTCAATCACTTATTCAAGGCACAAGATACTAGACAACCAAAAATCGATCACTATTCAAAGTACAGGATGCTAGATTGCCAGGAACCAATCACTTGTTCAAGGCATAGAATACTAGGTAGCCAGGATTTTATCACTTTTCAGGGTATAGAGTACCAAATGACCAAGAGCTGATCACTTATTCAAGGCACAAGATGCTAGATGGCCAAGAATCGATCACTTATTTAAGGCACATGATACTAAATGGTCAGGAGCCAATCACTTATTTAAGGTACATGATACTTAACTACTCATGACAGGTTTCGACTATTTACCTGAACCAGGTATAAAATTCAATAACTTCATTTAATATGAAGCACATATCTTAAAATCATTAGAACCATTATAACAAGGTTGATAAAGTGATTATCAAGAAATATAATAGATCATTTAACAAACCACTTCACAAACTAACCTCTCAATAGCCTAACCGACTTAACCACTTTCTTAATGATGTAACCATATCACAAATGGTTATAACTGCCTAACTAACTCAGCCTTCTATTTCTATAAATAGAGGATCGAAGGAATCTCTAGAGGATAACTTTTAAATACATACTCTTTATTTTTTTTATTGCATGTTCTCCATCTCAAAGTTGACTTAAGCATCAAAAGGTCTCTTGTTAGCAAAATTTTATCAATTTCTCCAATATTAAGGATTTCTTTTATAGGTCAAAGAGTCCATCGAGTTCACTCCAAAAGTTATCGACTAATTTCTTGGAGACCCTCAAGAGCCCAGAGCCACTCCAATATAGCTAGCTTATTTAGCTTGGAGAGGTGTAGCAACAAGCAACAAGGATCCCATCATACTTTTATAAAGCTTTTGATGTATACTTTTATCTCTTTCATCTTTATCATGCTTACATGAGACTTATAGGTGTGCCAATTTTCTTAGAGTTCTCAATTTCAAACCTTTTAAGTATTTTCTTAGTATACTTTATTTGGTTGATAAAGATTCCCACTTTTATATGCTTTCTTTGGAGTCCAAGAAAGAAGTTAAACTCTCTCGTTATGCTCATTTCGAACTTCGAATGCATTAGCTTAATAAAATTTTGATAAAGAATTTTGTTAATAGTATCAAAGATAATGTCATCTATATAAATTTGAATAACTAGTAAATCATCAATTTTTCTTTTCAAAAATAAGATAAGTCTACATTTTCTTTAATAAAATTATATTTAAATAAAAATTTATTTAAGTGTTCATACTGTACATGAGAGGCTTATTTCAAACCATATAATGATTTATTCAATTTATAAACATGACTTAGAAAATCATGATTTTCAAATTTGGGTGGTTATTCAACATATACTTTTTTAAAAATAAAATTATTTAAAAATACACTCTTGACGTCTATTTAGTAAAGCATGAAATTCATAAAACAAGCAAAACCAAGTAGTAATCTAATAGCTTCTAGTCTGACTATCAGTATAAAAGTTTCATCAAAATCAATACATTCTTTTTGGCTATATCCTTTTATAACTAATCTAACTTTATTTCTTATAATTATACCATTTTTATTTAATTTATTTTTGAAAATCTATTTAGTTTCAATGGTAGGATGATTTATAAGTTTATCTATAAGGATACATATTTTATTTCTTTGAAATTGGTTAAGTTCTGCTTGCATAGTATTTATTTACTCAAAGTCATTTTTAGTTTTTTCTATAGATGTATACTGTATTTGTGATACAAAAGCTAAGTAATTGTAAGAATCTTATAAAAATGATCAAGTTCTTATTCTTTGTGATGAATCACTAATAATAAGATCTTTTGAACATCTATAAGCGTACATCCATTCCTTGGATAGTCTATCTTACTTTGTTGATATTTTGTGCTTTCATCATCCTCCTTCTTTGAATCTTCATTTTTATTTCTAATGGATAAATCCTTTAATATAAGATCCTCTATTTTCTTATTTAAAATTTCTACATCATCATCCAAACCATCTTTCTTTCTTAAAGATTTGACATTAGCTTTATCAAATATAACATGAATTGATTCTTCAACAACAAAGATCCTTTTATTGAAGACTCTATATATCTTGCTAAATGATGAATAACCTAAAAAGATTTTCTCATTTGACTTAGTATCAAATTCTTTTAAATTATCATTATCATTATTTAATACAAAATAAAGATATCTAATAATATGAAAGTAGCTAATATTTGGTTTTCTATTTTTCCAATGCTCATTTGGGATTTTCTTTAAAATTGGATAAATCAAAATATCATTTAAAATATAACATGCTATGTTTATTACTTCTATCCAAAAATATCTAGGGAGGTCGCCTTCACACAACATAGTGCATGTCATTTTTTCTAAAGTATAATTTTTTTTTTTCTACTATCTCATTTTATTAAGGTATCTTAGATACAGAAAAATTATGTTTAATTTTTTTTTATTATAAAAGCTTTCAAAATTTTGATTTTCAAACTTCATTCTATGATCACTATGAATAGAGACAATTAAAAAACTCTTTTCATTTGAAACTTTATGATAGAACTTTGTAAAATCTAAAAATACTTCATCCTTTTGTGCTGAGATCAAAATCCATGTAAATCTAGAAAAATCATTAATAATAACAAGTCCATACCATTTTTCTCTTAGACTTATAGTTCTAGAAGGTCCAAACAGATCCATATGAAAAAATTCTTAGGATTTACTAGTTGAAACCATGCCTTTTAATTTAAAAGAATTTTTGAATTATTTTCCAAATTGACATGTATCACAAACATGATTCTTTTTAAATTTTAGTTTTGGTTAACTTTTCCCAATATCTCTTTTAAAAAGTTTTGAAAGTAAATTCATACTTGCGTGACCTAATTTACGATACCACAACTAACTAGTCTTATTATTTTAGCATTCATTATAACTAGATATTGACCATTCTTCAAGAATAGATCATCCAGATCCACTATATAAATATTGACATATTTATATCCAATAAATACAATGCTACCATCAATGGGATAAAATAAAATACACATAGATAATTTAAAAACTACTTTACAATATTTATCACAAAATTAATTTATGCTTAGAAGATTATTATTTAAAACAATCTACTAGTAAAATATTTTTAATAAATATATAGACGATGATAAAAATTTTATCAATACCAAGTATGTAGCCTTTTCCATTATCTCTAAATATAATCATTCCCTCTTTCTTTATATCAAAGATGATGAATTGAGTCTTATCATCAACTATCATGTGTCTTAAGCACTTACATCAAGTTACTATTTCTTTTTTCCTCCTTAGGCTGCAAGACACATCTATATAAGAATTCAAGTCATAGCTTTAGGTGCCTAAGTTATATTAGATCCTTTGATATTAGTCTTGTTAGTTCTTTTTGGAACCCATACCTTTTTAATTTTTTTACTATTAAATTTTCTAAAGTTACAAAGATAAGCTTTATGTTCTATTTTTTCATAACAAAAATATATGATGTTTGAAGAAGAGCTAAAAAGGGCTTTGTTAAATAAAGTCTTCAAAAATTTTTATTTATTTTGAGCATTAAAAACCAAACCAACTTTATTGAAAACATCTCTTTGATTATTTAAAATCATTTAAAACTTTTTGGAGCGAAGAGTAAATTTTTCAATAAAAAGTTTTAATTCTTGCAACTCATTTTTCAGATGCTAGTTTTCTTGTAGAACATCTTCATTATTTTTTAAAATCTTTTCTTTTTTATTTGACATTTTACCTTTTTATGTCCTTGTTTATTATATGTATATTTTCAAATTTAGCAAAAATATCAATAATGGCACTTTGATGTTACTATCATCTAGAGAATTTTTAGATATTGCCTCTTCTTCTTAAACTATGAGATAAAGGTTGGCCACTTCTCGAGTTTCTCCTTTGGAACTCGAATCGTCACTATCACTTCATGTGGCTATTAATGCCTTATTCTTAAATTTTAAGAACTTCTTAAGTTGAGAACAGTTCACTTTGATATGTTCAAGCTTTTTGCATTCAAAGTAAATGGGCTACTCCTTCTCTTTTTCTTTCTCCTTATTGCTTAATTCATCTTTGTATGGCTTCTTCTTGAAGCTTGGCCTCTTTTTTCTCAAGAGCTTCTTGAACCTTTAAGCAACAAGGACCATCTCATCATCATCTTCATCCTCTGATTCATCGATTTTCTTGTCTTTATTTGTTGTTGACTTGAAAGCAATGGACTTTTTCTTTTTGAATTCTTCTTCATCTTTTTTCTCATTATGAGCTCATAAGTCATAAGTGACCCAATGAGTTCTTCAAGTGGAAGGATGCTAAGATTCTTTGCTTCTTAGATGGTAGTCACTTTTGCTTCCCATATCTTTGGAAGAGATCTAAAGTTTTTTTTGAATAAGATCACTATTAGTATAAGTTTTACAAAAACTCTTTAAATCATTAGTAATATCAATGAATTTAGTATACATGATATTAATAATTTTATTAGTCTCTATTTTAAATAATTTATATTTATGTATAAATATATTAATTTTAGTTTCTTTTACTTGATTGGTACCCTCATGAGTAACTTCTAATCTATTCCATATTTCTTTAGCAAAACTATAAATAGAAATTCTATTGAATTCATTAGCATCTAATACATAATATAAAATATTCATAGCTTTGACATTTAAATCAATTGTTGGCGTGGAGTCCCTGGATCGGCTGGTCGGAGCTGCTGCGTCGCAGGATCGCTCCCTGATTCACCTGCAAAATAGGTCCCTTGTTGGAGTTGTTTCGGTAGAGGACATTCCGATGCCTAAGTCAGTGACGGATTCCAGCCACAGAATGGAAAAGATGTTGAGAGTGGAATAGAAAAGAAAGCTCTTGGAGATTGAGAATGTGTAATGTGCACGATTATTCACGCGTACCTCTCGAGCCATCCTCCTTACCCATATTTAAAAGATGGCTTCCGGTTTGTGGCATGCTCTTTTCTTGGAGATCATGGGGAGCCATTCACTCCCATGATAGTCGATCGTGGATTGTCAATGAGCGGTTCCGGCCAGATTGGAGGCGTGGCTGTAGGAATTGCGTGCCATGATCATGGCATGATGAGTGTCGATTGTAACCGTTGGTTACAGTATCCTTTTTGGAACAGATTATGGTTCAAGCTTCGGGTTTCCCCTTGTGCGGGTTGTAGGCTTGATATTTCTCCAAGGCCAGAGATCATGTCTATGGCGAGGACCGAAGTTCGGGCCTTCGGAAGTCGATGAGTAGTTCAGACTTCGGCCGGGGTTGAAGGTGCTACCCGAAGGACTGGCCTTCGGATGTTGTAGTTCGGTGTGAAGCCTTGAGTTACTTACAGTTGGCCTTCGCTTAGTCCGAAGTCCGTAGTCCGTAGTCCGGAGAACCGGGGCTTCGATAAGTCGAACCGGAGCCTGGTTTGTAGCTAAACCAGGATATCCCAATAGTTGCCCCCCTACTCTCAGTTGTTGAAGCGAAGATCTGCCTTGAGAAATAAGAGTATTATTGCCTTGTCGCTTTCTTCCTGAGAGACGGCGTAGTAAATGATTACGGGATCTCTATTAAGCTGCCCATCATGATCTGAGAATCAGATGGTGGACATGTGCCATTCCCTGATTGGGAAAGAGTAGGTGACCCTGAGGCTATCTCTCCTCATCCCGTTGCACAGTGGTTGAGGCAATCTTTTGGTTGGGATTTGGATAGTTGTGGTGGCTGTTCTCCGCCCGTTGGATGAAGGATAGATCTTATCCTGGCGGCCAGTTGTAAGTGGGTTACCTCTCAGGATAACCTTGAGTCAAATTAATCCTCTGCGGGGATCCAGAGACCCTTACTTTTCTTTTGGGGAAGAGTGAAGGTCTGGGCAAGGAAGCTTCTTTAACCTCATCTCATTCTTCGCCCAAACCGTTCTGGAGTACCAGTCTACTCTTCAGGTAGAATCCTCTTTCCCCCCTTTGCTTCGTTCCTTTGTCATGGAAGAGACCGTAGAGAGTCAGGAAAAGCAGGCTGGGCCCTCGGGGGCCGAAGATATAGTAGGTCCGAAGTCGGTCCCCAGTTTGGTTTCTCAGAGCAAGGCAACTCTTCTCTGGGAACGTTACCACATTCCTGAGGAATTTCCCTTCGTCCTCCCCATGCCCGAGGAGCGGGCGAACGAAGTTCCCCTTGGGTGCCTAGCTGTATACGAAGATCACCTGAAGGCTGGTCTTTGGTTTTCCCTGCACCCCTTCTTTGTTAAGATTTTTCACTTGTACCAAGTGGTGCAAGCGCAGTTAACCCCAAAAAGCATCAGGAACATATGCGGAAACCTGGTCATGTGCAGCATTGCCAATGTAGAGCCTAGGACTAACTTGTTCTCGGTCCTTTTCATTCTTAAGAGGGACTTCCATAGCAACGGATGGTGGGTGATTGGTCCCAGATTGGGCCGCAGGGTGATTAAGGATATGCCCAGCACCATCCATGGGTGGAAACCCGTCTTTGTGTTTGTGTTGTCCTTCGACCCATGGGGCTTCGACACTAAGTGGAAGAAGCCTTGCCTGACCGCCAATGATGGAAAGAAAGTCTTGGCGGCCGACCAGTCGGATTATGATCTTCTGACCAACTCGGAAGTTGCTCCTATCCGGGAGTTGTTGGAGGAGAGGAACCTCCATCGAGTGGGAATCAGTAAATTCCCCTCACTAGGTATAGCAGTGAAAATTTCTGCTCTTCTTCTTTAGGTTTTATTGTAGCTCATTTAACCGAGGTGATCCCCTTTGCCTGCAGGTGGTGGGATGAAGCACAATCTGAGCTGGCTTCTCCAGACTTCGGAGAGGAGGGTGGCACAGGCCCCTTCCACCAGGTCTGCAGCTCGGAAGAGAGCTCGGAGAGATGATCCCGAAGGGGACCAAAGCGCTCCATCTTCCCGAGGCATCTCGGGGGAAAATGCAGTAGCCGCAGAAGAGGTTCCAGCGAGGCCCTGCCCAGTCGAGACTCCAGTGGTGGTCACCTCCCCAGTTGACATAATAGGGGGCCCGCTTCAAGGAGTGGATGTGCCACCGGTTTGCCCGTCTGCCGCTGATAAGGGCAAGGCACGACAAGTTGAAGGAGAGTCCGTCGGTGGAGCTTTTTCAGCCGGAGATCGTCCAACGAACCCTTCAGAGCTCCCGCCTATGGGAGAGCTGCTGGTCCCGGAGGAGGCCAGACAGGCGTTGAAGGGCACGATACAGCCCTGCAACCTGGAAATTCTCCGGAATCGGAGCTTTCACAAAGTATCCAATTTCGGCTTTGCCGCTCTGCAACAGGTATGATTATTACCGCCTCCCTTGCCTTAAGAGTTACTTGACCCTCAATTCTTCTTTTTTGATGCAGTTGGTCTATGACTTCACCTTCATGGAGGAAGGCCTGGAGAATATAGATAGCCTCATCTACGACCTCAAGGAGGAGCTTCAAACTGCTAGGGCTACCAGGGAAGTAGCCGAGGAGCTGAAGCAATCCATGGAGGACTGTCTTGTCCGGGTGACTGATGAAGTTCGCGACCTGAAGGGCGAACTAAAAAGCGCCCACTCGAGGATAGCGGGACAAGAGGCGGGGTGGAACAGGAGCAGGTGGCAAGTTGAATCCCTGGAGCGGATTGCCAGGGAGAACTAGGAGAGGATGGAGAGCCTGTCCAAGGTGACGGAGGAGGCTTCTAGGAGGGCCGAAGAGGCGATCCTAGAATCCGAAGCTGCCAAGAGGGAGGCCGAAGCCTTGAGGAAGCAGATGGACAATGCCATGGCTGACTTCAAGATGTCTTCGTAATTTCAAACAAAAATTGATGAAGCATCATTGTATGCCTACCAGCACTACTTCAATGATGGGCTTTCCAAGGTAAAAGAGACCCTCCCTCACCTCGACCTTTCAAAGATCCCCTCCTTCAACATAATTGGAGAGGAAGGAGAAGAAGTGGAGGAGGCCGAAGCTGCAGGGGAGGTCGAGAAGCCACCAAGTCTGGCAGAGGAAGCTGCTACCTCAGTCGAAAACCCGGAGGTGATCCCGACTGTGATCTCGGCCCAGGAGGTGACTCAAGCTGGAGGAGTCCAGGCTGAAGGTTCTCCCATCCCGGTCCAGATTGATGAGACCTTCTCCGATCAAGTAATAGGTTGCTCCAGTCCTGTTGATGTTGAGTGACCTGGATCACTCCGAATGTATTTCCTTCTTTGTTAACATTCCCAGAGAAGAGTTGCCTTGCTCTAAGAAATCGAACTGGGGACCGACTCCGGACCTACTATATCTCCAGCCCCCGAGGGCCCAACCTGCTTCTCCTGACTCCTATGGTCTCTTTCATGACAAAGGAATGAAGCAAAGGGGGGAAAAAAGGATTCTACCTGAAGAGTAGACTGGTACTCCATAACGGTTTGGACAGAGAATGAGATGATGTTAAAGAAGCTTCCTTGCCCAGACCTTCACTCTTCCCCAAAAGAAAAGTAAGGGTCTCTGGATCCCCGCAGAGGGTTAATTTGACTCAAGGTTATCCTGGGAGGTAACCCACTTACGACTGGCCGCCAGGATAAGATCTATCCTTCATCCAACGGGTGGAGAACAGCCACCACAACTATCCAAATCCCAACCAAAAGATTGCCTCAACCACTGTGCAACGGGATGAGGAGAGATAGCCTCAGGGCCACCTACTCTTTCCCAATCAGGGAATGGCACCTGTCCACCATCTGATTCTCAGATCATGATGGGCAGCTCAATAAAGGTATCGTAATCATTTACTGCGCCGTCTCTCAAGAAGAAAGCGACAAGACAATAATACTCTCATTTCTCGAGGCAGATCTTCGCTTCGACAACTGAGAGTAGGGGGCAATTGTTGGGAATCCTGGTTCAGCTACAAACTAGGCCCCGATTTGACTTATCGAAGCCCCGGTTCTCTGGACTACGGACTTCGGACAAAGCGAAGGCCAACTGTAAGCAACTCAAGGCTTCACACCAAACTACAACATCTGAAGGCCAGTCCTTCGGGTAGCACCTTCAGCCTCGGTCGAAGTCTGAACTACTCACCGACTTTCGAAGGCATGAACTTCAGTCCTCGCTGTAGACATGATCTCCGGTCTTGGGAAAATATCAAGCCTTCAGCTCGTGCAAGGAGAAACCCAAAGCTTGAACCATAATCTGTTCCAAAAAGGACATTGTAACCAACGATGATGCAGAACAAAGAACAAAGAAGCGTATGCGGAAGTAAAATTAAGATTAATTCTTTTTTTTTTATATATTTCAGAAATTGGCTTCGACTCAAAGTAAAGTTAAACTAAGTTGATGGAAACTAGGTAAGGATAGAAAGCACAATTTAGAAGAAGCTAAGTTATCAGAGTAGTTCAGAAGTAACGGATCGCTGGGGGTTGAGAAACTCCCAGACCTAGGGTTTCGCTTTGAACTTTCAACAGGACAGAAATAAAGAGAAGAGACGGTTTACCAACCAGACAGTGATCTTCACAGAATTTGGGTGGAAGAACTCTCTCGAGCAGATTGTTGGATCCTCGGAGTCGGCAATCTTCGTAATGGATCCTCCAATACTGGTCTCGTGGCTGGGTCGGCTTCTCCTGAACTCAAGATCTGGGAAGAAGAGAAACAAGTGATGGATTCAGAGACTCAGGGAAGGATTTACCAATTCGAAGAACTTGAAGGCTGATGTCGCTGAGATCCGGATTCTCTTGAAGGCTGATTCGACTCCCTCTGGAAAGAGCTTTGGATCTGAAGTATCCGGACTGTAGCTGGATGCTGGTGGTCGGCCTGGACTTGGAGAGAATGGCCGTGAGAGGTGGGATATGCTAGGGCTTGGTGGAAAGAGAAGGGTGATGGGCGGCTAGGGTTTGGGAGTGAAGTGGCTAACCTAGGGTTGGGGTTTTGGAGATCTCACACCTCCTCAAGGTTCCTGGGGAACCCGGATTTACTCCCTCACAGAGCTCAACACCTGGATGCAAGTGCGGAAGAGAGAAAATACAAAGTTTGCTCACAAAAAAATTTGGTTTCATTCATCTCTTTTTTTCAAGAGTTACATAGAGTTGAATATATAGACATAACAAAGAAATAAAATTTCATACACTTCCCATGTGGGACTAATAGGACTAACCCACACTTTAGGCATCAAATTCTCTTCCCAAGACTCCTTCCATGAGTGGGCAGCCCAAAAACTCCAAGAAAACTTGAAAATTAGCTCCAAATGGCAGGTTATGGGGGTGTCTCCTAGTATCTCTCCATGAATCAAGGATTTTCCCTTCATGGTTTGGCTCTTTTGGACACCTCCTAGTCTTGCTCCACAAGTTTAGGCTTCTTCCTTTCATGGCTTTGGCACTTTAGGAAACTTTTGGGTGCCTCCTTGATTTTCTCCCCAAGACATGCTCTCTTTCCTTTTATAACTTGGGTTTTTATGGAACATTGTGGGGCACCTCCTTGATCCTCTCTTCAAGAAAAATTCTTGCCATCCTAGCTTGGGTTTATCTGGAAAGAAGTTGGCTCCTCCTTGGATTGAGGTATCTTGATGGATTTCTCCCCCAAGTGGCGCATGAAAGAAGGGACCTGCTTTCTTATGGTGTGGGGACCAAGGCATACTGGATGGAGATGTGGCGCCTCCTGGACTTTGGCGTGTGGCTGGGAGTGTGGCGCCCACTTGCTTGGTCTTGGGAGAAAATGTGGCACCTTGGAGAAGACCTAGACCACTACTAGGACTTGTATTGAGTCAACATGACTCAACAAAATTTAAATTGCAGGGAAATACAGACTCAAACTAAAATTGAGTTGACCAAGTCAACCCTTATTACAAAACCAGAAAATCCTAATTCTTCGGGCAATGTCAATCAGAGATCCAGATGGAGCCCTGAAGTCTTCTTCTGAGTCTGGTGCCCGCACCAAACGATTACAATCGACACTCATCATGCCATGATCATGGCACACAATTCTTGCAGCCACGCCTCCGATCTGGTCGGAACTGCTCATTGACAATCCACGATCGACTATCATGGGAGTGAATGGCTCCCCATGATCTCCGGAAAAAGAGCAGGCCACAGACCGGAAGCCATCTTTTAAATATGGGTAAGGAGGATGGCTCGAGAGGTACACGTGAATAATCTCGCACACTACACATTCTCAATCTCCAAGAGCTTTCTTTTCTCTTCCACTCTCAACATCTTCCCCATTCTGTGGCTGGAATCCGTCACTGACTTAGGCATCGGAGTGTCCTCCGCCGGAACAACTCCAGCATGGTGGGGACACCTGAGGCACCAGAATAAGACAGAGGCTTTTCAACCCTCTGTAAATTGATCAATAATTTATGAGTCCATCTGTAATAAGGGCTTAGCTCATCTGAGTCTATTTTAGTTGTTATTTGAATATTTTTAGTTATTATTTCAGTTCTGTACTAGTCAGCTCATGTTGAGCTAGTTCAGTCCAATGCTAGTCAGCTTATGTTGAGCTAATTTTATTTTTTGAGTCCTGTCCAAGCATACTGAAGACTCAAGACTATATCATACAAGTGAAGACCAAGTCCAACTAGATTGAAGACATGGAAGTATAGCCCAAGTCCAACCCAGCTTGAAGATTTGAAGATCCCAAGAGAAAAATTCAGAAAACCCTGATTTCTTGTAGATGCCCTCCAGATGCCCAGAATCCCTTCTAGATGCCAAAATATATTCATATACCAAGGCATTCATGATTTTAGAGGTCCATCTGCATCCTAGCCCAAAGAAATCAAGCCCAGGCGCTAAGCCCAAGCCCCTAAGAAGCAAGATACCAGGGAATATTCCTGCTACCTGGCTACCAGGCCACCCCAGCTTCCAAAGGCCCAAACCCATGCACCCGGGCCCCTTTGGACCGGCCCCTTGCTGCTCCTAGAAGCCCAACACGCCCCCCTAGGTGTTCTTGGAGTGTTGACCAAGTCAAGAGAATTTTTAGGGATTTTTCTACCTAATATTTCCTTATTTTCTAGCTAGGGTTTGAGAGGGAAAAGGATTCTCATGTAAAGACTAATGTGCCCTTACTTGGAGCCCAAGGTTAAGGGTCTATTTAAGGGACCCTAGCCTCTTGTATGAAGGGAGAATTTTTGATGAATGAAAACCTTGAGTTCTTCTATTGAGTTGTGTGATACCCTGCTGTGTGCATAAAGGGATTTGCGAGAGTTTTTCTTTCCAGTGCTGCAATCATCTTCCTGCTGCCAACAAACATCTCAGATCCCTGGATGCCCACTCCAAAAGAAGCCTTCCCTTGCTATTTTTTCTTTGTTTTCTTGTTCCTTTGTGAGTTTTCTAACCCCTGACAGGTCGTTTACAGGTCCCCGAGTTCCTACAAATCCAACGACTCCAGCCAAGCCTCAATCGGATCACCGAGCAGAAAGCCAGGTATCCGCGGGTCTTTGGCTCGGTTTTCCAGGCCGCATCTATCGAGGAACGAGAGACCCTTTTGCTACATTCTTCACAGACATTGTCAGGTACACCCCCTCTACCTCCAGTAGTTTTATTATAGGAGAACTTGCCCTAACCGAGGCTTCTCAGCCCCAGCGATCATTCTTTTCTACTTTTCTAGGTCCTAATCTGCATGCTGATCTTCAAAAATTCATACAAAATTCCCTACAGATAATTTGATCTGAAATTCAGGAAATAATCACCTAACTCAACATGTAAAACATACAAAAAAAATTGCATGCATATTATTTCCCATCATTTGCTATCAGAGCTTAGATTAAGGCTTGTTTTCTATAATTTTTTGTCTGTATATACTCTGTTAGTTTAATTATTTCTCCTAATAAAAACTCCAAAAATTCTGAAATTTATTTTGATGGATTAATCATAATTCACAATAATTTTAGAATTTCTCAGATATTATTATGGCCTGTGAATTTTCTGCAAGCCGAAATAGGGCCTGCAAATTTTCGGCTTGTTTTTTCAGCAAGACAAGTTTGGAAGTTTTAAGTTTTGTTTAGCATTTTTTGCATATCTTTTAATTTAGTATATTCCTGAATATTAGGCAATAATTGCAAGTTTTCTTCTATTTAAGAAAATATAAAAAAAAAATAAAATAAAATTACATATTCTCCAAAATACCAAAAACATCTAACCCTAATTTGCATCATTTGCCTGCCATCATTGCATAATCTACTTTAAGGGCACTCTTGCTATATCAGATGGGGGGAGGAGTTGATAACCTCTCCATAGTCAAAAACCACATCCCTTGCATTCGGTCCCAAGCCTTAACCTAAAATTAACTAGACTTAATTTGCCCTAGTGGGCTAGGGACACCAACTGGTCGGGTCCGGGCTAGTGTTAGATCACTGTGTCAAGTTAACCTGTGTGTGCCTTGTGCTCAGTGTCTAGAACGGTGGTTTAGGGATTCAATCCCAAAGGGCTTGTGTGCTGGTCTGCCTACCTGGCCAATCTCTGATTGGTGTCTAGGATTGGCAATCAGGGACCTAACACTCCCCTTACACCTGCCTGGCTAAGTACAGGGTTACTATAGGCTAGTTTGCCACCCTGATTGAGCATCTAGTTTGGACTCTAGGTCTAGTCAGCTATAGTAGGTCTGATCGAGTCTTGCATGAGCACTAGATCAGGAGTTTTATATCACCCACCTCCTTCACAAATGTCTGAACCCATGAAAAATTTACAAGCCCAAATAAAAGCCCTAGCTGATCAAATGGCCCAGATGGCTACCCAGTTAACTCAGTCTCGTATTCAAACCAATGATAGAATTGTCCATCTTGCCGATAGGTTTGGCCAGTTAGAAGGCCATGTAGGGACCATAGAAAGAACCCATGGGTCACAGTCTGATCCAGATCCTGAGTCCCCTCATCCTGACCGTACTACAATCCTCAACCTAGGAGGACCCCAAACCCTGATCCATACCAAGAGGTTAAACCTAGGAGAACCCCTCAGCCTGACCCATACAATAATACTGAACCTAGAAGAACCCCTTACAATGACCCTTATTATGATACTGAACCTAGAAGAACCCCTTACCATGACCCTTATTGTGATACTGAACCCAGGAAAACCTAATACTCTGACCCATATAGGGAGTCTAATCCTAGGAGAACCCAATACTCTGGCCCATATAGGGAGTCCAATCCTAGGAGAACCCAATACTCTGAACCATATAGAGAGTCCAATCCTAGGAGAACCCAATACTCTGACCCATATAGAGAGCCCAACCCTAGGAGAACCCAATATTCTAATCCATATAGGGAGTCCAACCCTAGGAGAACCCAATATCTGACCCATATAGGGAGCCCAACCTTAGGAGGACCCCATACCATGATCCATCCTTAGAACCTGACCATAGAGCTGACCCAAAATCCTAGACCCTAGATCTTATAATTCCATGACCCATAGATATGCACCCTTGTCCTATGAGCCCAGAGAACCCATAACCCCTAAGTATCAATCTAGTACTAGTCAGGTTTTCCTTAGTGAACTTGAACCCCATAGAATTAGCACCCTAAATATGAGCCTAGTAGTGAGCCATACCTTAGGCAACCTGACCTACTAGGATTAGTGTCCATAATCAAAAACCAGGAACTAGCCAATTTTCCCCTAGCCGACCTTCTCCAAACTCCTGAGATTGACAAGGCTTACATTAACGCGGAAGTGTAGAAGCTGATGCAAACTTAGTGGATGAGTATGAGGAGGAGAAGAGGAGACACCTTTAGATGACCTAGAATTAGCTGACCCAATAGATACCCAGGTAGAAGCCAACCTAGAGGTGGTTGACCTGACCACATCCAACCTAAAGCTATAGTGGAAGAACAAATAGAGGAAGAGAAATAGATACAGCTGCTAGAGCCTTACCTGAGGAAACAATAGAGGAGAGCCAAATTATAGAGTCTAGTCCTAAAATCCAAGAACCTGAAGAATTATTAAGAACTTGATCTCTTTGAATCAGTACCCTCAGGATGAGCTACTCATAGTTCCCATTAAGGACCTCTTCCTGAGATAGTAACCCATCCTTCCATTATGCAAACCCATAGCTATACCGCAACCTCGTAAGGTTAGCCTCATTAGTCTAGGATTAGTCCCTGACATGCCTTTATATCGAACTTTATCCAACTAACTTTGAATCTTTTTCCTACCATACCAAACCTAATTCTGAACCCACTTCCTATTTTCTGCCCTTGCCTAACACCTCCAGCATTCTAGGATTATTAGATGCATTTAACTGAGATTAGCATATTGCATGCATTCATCACACATGTTAGGTTTGCATCTTACTTCTGGCATACTCTTTGGAATTGCTAGGAGTTCACTGTAAATTTTCAAGTGCATGTCAAGCTAGGATCAAACCTAGAGAACCTATAATCTATTAGGTTAGATCCAAAGAGTTCAATAAAATTTCTTCAATAGGAATGCATAGTCGAGTCTTAGGTGTCAGTATGAGTCCTTTGCATCATCTTGTTAGGAGTATGCTATGCCCAGCATGTTCACCACCGCACTAATTTGAAACAACTGGCTAATTCCCGAAGATGGATCAAAATAAGACAGAGGCTTTTCAACCCTCTGTAAATTGATCAATATTTATGAGTCCATCTGTAAATAAGGGCTTAGCTCATCTGAGTCTATTTTAGTTGTTATTTGAGTATTTTCGAGTGTTATTTCAGTTCTGTACTAGTCAGCTCATGTTGAGCTAGTTGGTCCAATGCTAGTCACTCATATTGAGCTAATTTTATTTTTTTGAGTCCTGTCCAAGCTACTGCTGAAGACTCAGACTATATAATACAAGTGAAGACCAAGTCCAACTAGATTGAAGACATGGAGTATAGCCCAAGTCCAACCCGCTTGAAGATTTGAAGACCCCAGAGGAAATTCAGAAAACCCTGATTTCTGTAGGTGCCCTCCAGATGCCCAGAATCCCTTCCAGATGCCAAAATATATTCATATACCAAGCATCCATGATTTTAGAGGTCCATCTACCCTATCCAAAGAAATCAAGCCCAGGCGCCAAGCCAACCCCTAAGAAGCAAGATACCAGGAAATTCCGCTACCTGGCTACCAGGCCACCCCAGCTTCCAGAGCCCAAACCCATGCACCCGGCCCCTTGGGCCAGCCCCTTGCTGCTCCTAGAAGCCCCACGCCCCCCTAGGCATCCTGGAGTGTTGACCAAGTCAGAGAATTTTTAGGGATTTTTCTACCTATATTCCTTATTTCTAGCTGGTTTGAGAGGGAAAATGATTCTCATTAAGACTAATGTGCCCTTACTGGAGCCCAAGGTTAAGGGTCTATTTAAGGGACCCTAGCCTCTTGTATGAGGGAGAATTTTGATGATGAAACCTTGAGTTCTTCTATTGAGTTGTGTGATACCCTGCTATGTGCATAAACGGATTTGCGAGAGTTTTCTTTCCAGTGCTGCAATCATCTTCCTACTGCCAACAACATCTCAGATCCCTGGATGCCCACTCCAAAAGAAGCCTTCCTTGCTGTTTTTCCTTTATTTCTTGTTCCTTTGTGAGTTTTCTAACCCTGACAGGTCGTTTACAGGTCCCCGAGTTCCTACAATCCAACGACTCCAGCCAACCTCAATCGGATCACCGAGCAGAAAGCCGGGTATCCGCGGGTCTTTGGCTCGGTTTTCCAGGCCGCATCCGTCGTGAACGAGAGAGGGAGAATTTAATGTGTTAGGAGCTGCTATTTAAGGGACCCTAGCCTCTTGTATGAAGGGAGAATTTTTGATGAATGAAAACCTTGAGTTCTTCTATTGAGTTGTGTGATACCCTGCTATGTGCATAAACGGATTTGCGAGAGTTTTTCTTTCCAGTGCTGCAATCATCTTCCTACTGCCAACAAACATCTCAGATCCCTGGATGCCCACTCCAAAAGAAGCCTTCCCTTGCTGTTTTTCCTTTATTTTCTTGTTCCTTTGTGAGTTTTCTAACCCTGACAGGTCGTTTACAGGTCCCCGAGTTCCTACAAATCCAACGACTCCAGCCAAGCCTCAATCGGATCACCGAGCAGAAAGCCGGGTATCCGCGGGTCTTTGGCTCGGTTTTCCAGGCCGCATCCGTCGAGGAACGAGAGACCCTTTTGCTGCAATCTTCACAAACATTGTCAAGTACATCCCCTCTACCTTCAGTAGTTTTATTATAGGAAAACTTGCCCTAACCGAGGCTTCTCAGCCCCGGCGATCCTTCTTTTCTACTTTTCTAGGTCCTAATCTGCATGCTGATCTTCAAAAATTCATACAAAATTCTTTACAAATAAATTTGATCTGAAATTCGGAAAATAATCACCTAACTCAACATGTAAAATATATAAAAAAAATCGCATGCATATTAGTTCCCCATCACAGTAAAGGACCTGTTTTGCAAGTGAATCAGGGAGCGATCCTGCGACGCAGCGGCTCTGACCGGCCGATCCAGGGACTCCACGCCAACATCAATAAACTTCATATCTTGCTCATCTTAATCACTTTTGGGTTTGAAAACATCAAATCCATCCACTCTAATTATGGGTGTGTGTGGGCCATTGACTATAACTCTTCAAAGTTGATAGTCTAGTATTTGAACATAATTACATATGCAAGCTTTCTAATAAGTGTAGTTTGCTCCATTGAACAAGGGTGGTCGGTTTGTCGATTATCCTTTAACAAAAACTATGCAAACTTGGGTTATCATTTGATTTTAACTCTTGATCATTGGATCAAATATAGTTGAGTACCAAGGCTCTGATACCACTTGTTGCCCAGCTAGAGATTCTAAGAAGAGGGTGAATTGGATTTTTCAAGAATTTAGATCATGTACTACATTTTATAAATTGTAAAGTGATGTTGAGTAGAGATATGTGCTTGAGCAACTTTAAAATGAATTACAGAATTTTAGAGTAATGAAGTAAAAAGATAGACAAAAATATATAAAAATTTTTATAGTGGTTCGATATACGTGACACCTACATCCCAAGTATCTTCTTGAAAATTTTTACTATAATCTTATCAAGATTATAGCTGAATTATTTTCTCAGGCTCACAATTCAAAACCCTCATAGCCAATCCTTGGCAAAGAACCTAACTTTAATTTTCAATGAAATTAGCTACAAAAAAAGAGAACAAAAGTAGAGAATATAACATAAAGCTCCTTTAAAACGAGTAAGAATATAATAATGATACTTTAAAAAGAGACTCCTATGAATCTATTAAAATCTTTGAGCTTGTCCCTTACTAAAAAGCTAATGATGAGAAGTCTTTTCAAGTGGTTGGAAAGTGATAGCTCTTAATTAATGCTCTTGATTTTTCTCTTCATTCTCAACTTTTTCTAATTGCTCTTAGAATCTTTTAGTTATTGATGCTTTTCAATGAGTTTGGTGAGCTTTAACATATTTTTAGAATCAAAATAATAATTTGTAGCCATTCAAGGATGAAATATAGTCGTTAGAATCAAATCTGGGTAGTTCTATTTTTTAATAAAACTAGCCATTGGACTATCAATAGGTCTCGAGTCAACCCGGATTTCATTCGAGTTGACCCGAATTCCATGTGAGTAAGCTTGATCTAAAAGAGTAGACTTGATTTTAGCTCTCAAAAATATATTTCTATTTGTCCACTATTAGGTTGACTTAAATATTAGAGTCAACTTGGTTTTCATTTGAGTCGACTCGGATTCCATCCAAGTCTACTCAGTTCTTAACTTCCAAAAATCAACCTCTAAAATTTCAGCTCTTCCTATTAGGTTGACTTGGATTTCATTTGGCTCGACTTGGTGCATGCCAGCTGATGAAACTTTTGTGTGCCAAATTTTGATTTTGTAGCCATTATAAAATTTTTAATTTCCATTTGCAAAATACTATTTTTGCTTAAAATGCACGGACTTTTCTTTCTTGAGAGCTTCAAAAATATATCTTTTACATCCATAATTTTCAACCTTAAATCTTTCTTTTTAGAACTTTAACATTTTTTGAAAATATAAACTTACTCAATTTATTAGTTATATTATATACTCAAATATTTCATATTCATCAAAATCAATCCTTGGGGTGAACAAAGTTTTTGTTAGTAAAGTTATACCTAAGAAATTAATATCAAGTTGCTAGAATACAAGTTTGCATGATACACATTTAGTGTAAAATGGATTAGGTAAAAATGGTGAATGATATTAAGGAAATAAAAAAAAAATCATAAGCAAAAATTAAAAATAAAAACTAAAATGAGAGATAAAGCTATGAGGTGGATAAAGTTATTAGAGATGGATAAAGTTATTAGGGAGGGGGATAGACAAAAGAGAAATAAGTTGTTATAAAGTAGCTAGTATAGAGAGAAAGGGTTTTGAATAAAGTATTCAAATTAACTATGTGCATGTTTTCTCCAAAATTATTCACATTGATTACTATTATGTAATAAAATATTATTTGTAAATTAGAAATATCCAATTCATAGGCAATTTTGATAGTTTCAAAGGACACACCAAAACACTCTTTCCATTAGAATTACCTTTTCTAAAAAAATTAGTATAGATATAAAAAAATGAATAAATTTAAGATGCAACTCAATTTTTAATTATAGCATCTCTACTATTTTAGTCATAAAAGCTAAGCTTGCATAATTAGACTCTCCTAAGATTAGGATAGGGGGATTGAGTGGCTTCACCCCATTAGCTAAAAATTAATTAAGAAGAGATGATAGGAGAGTGTGTTTTCTTAGATTAAGTTTCTTTAGAAAGCTAAGATTGTGTAGAGAGGGAAGGGAATGGTTTAAGAGCTATAATTGAATCCTAAAAAATCTAAGAGATCATGAAAAAATTTGAGGTGGTAAAGGCCTATTAGCTAAGGATAAGTTTGGTTAGGCTATGTCAAATCATGAAATAATCTAATGATTTCTTAAAATCATTTATGGAAAAATGATTGAAGAAAAAAATAATTTTTATTGTATTTGATTGGTAAAAAAATCACTCCATGAAATAATATTGAAAAAACATTACCATGTGGTGGAGATAATCCTATATAGGAATATGACCAAATATAAACATGTCTATGAATATAAAATAATTTTTTGATACAAAGATTGTATTGTAATCTTTAATCAATTTTTATATAATAATTATAATTATATAGCCCTTTGCATAATACCATTTGCATCCTAATTGTTTTGCAAAAGTTTTTAATTTTATAAATTAGAAAGATATCAAAATAAATTCAATGATTACATATGTATTTTATTGAAGATATTTTTGTTAAGGAGAGATACATCAGGGCTTGGTGGTCTAGCATAGCATCCAAAAATCCAATCAGCACCAGATATGCCTTTGCTAACTTAAACATCCATGCCACCTCTCTATAGCTCTCCACCTGGATGCCAAACCTTGTGCTCACCTATCCACTGTGGAACATTGATCATCACTAGATCCATCCCCATCTGCTCCAGTCGTGCATGCTCCAGGAGTGGTCAACATAAATGCTCATTGCCTGAGGAATACCTAGTCACAGGGACGTGTCATGCTAGTTACCACTCTTTGCTTTACCAATTATTGTATGGTCTCTGTCGTGAGCATGCTTGCAACCATCAGAACATGCCTGACGCCACTCCTTGCAGTGCACACCATACCTTTTCCTAGCTTTTAGGTATCCAGTACATACATATAACTTATTCCCTGGGAACCCTCCAGGTAAGCCAAGAGAAGCCAAGGAAAGAGACCAATGGCCATGGAAAATAAGCCAACAGAGAAGAATGGAGGAGCAAGACAAAGTAGAACCAAGAATCCCCATCTCTTGAGAGAGCATCATCTTGAGAGCATACCCTAAAGCTTCCTAATTCTATGAACATCCATCTGCGTGTCCATCAAGACATTTGTAGGCCTCCCTAAATACTTTCTACCATCCACAAAGTATCCACGCCTCCATAACTCCACTCACTAGTGTGCCCTCTCCTGAGAAGCAAACCTCATATGCATTGAGAGTCCCTTCTCCTAGAGACCTTATTCCATCTTCCTCTTTTGTTCCTTCTCTGGCTCCTCCCATTTCATTACTTTAAGCTCCAAAGGGGACTCTAAGCCTCATTTATTTGCCCGTTTGAGAGATTGACTTAGGTATTAGAGGATCCACCATCGGGGTACCCCCCGGGTGTGGGCCTTCTAACCCTTCTTTATCTTATAAGACCGACTCCAAGTAATAGGCCACTGTGAGACTCGGCTCCATATCACAGCCACCTTAGCTTTAGCCATCTTCAAATCGAACCTGAGTTAGCACCACCTCTCAGCACAGCAATAGACTGGTGCTAGAGGAGGGCAAGGTTTCCATAAACTTCATTGAGATTTGAAGTTTATCTTAGAATGTGTCTTGTCTCCAGTTCATGCCATGGCCAAAGGCAAGAGGATGATCGTCTCGGCTCCCATCGAGGTGTCTGTAACTTTGACCACCTCGCCTTCAACTTCCCCAGTAGAGGAAGAGGCGGGACTGATGACTGCTCCAACCATCACCATCGAGCAATTCCAGCACCTCTCCCAGCACGTCGAAGCACTGGTGACCTTAGTATAGGGCCTACAACAAGCCCCTTCAAGGTTGGAGGTGTAGCTAACCAGCTACCCATCTCCATCACATCCACCTTCCCCTAAGCAAGGCGAGTAGCCTAGGGTGCAAGGCAAACCTGAAGCACAAGTCGAGCCTAGGGTCACCCTTATGTAGAGCCAGAGGCCCCCCAAGCAAGGCAGTCGGCTCAAAAGATGAGGTGAACCTCCCGTCGAGCCTCAACCTGACCTGTTACATCTTGCAATCATCGCTCTTATCAGGAGCCAGAAGAGGTGAATCAATCTGACTCTCCAGTTTTTGTTTCTTTCTCCTTTATATAGGATACTTCATTGAAGGAATCTTTAAGCCATGCTCCACCCAATGGTCTAGGTAATGAGGCAAGCTAGCATGCAAACTATAAGAGATGGATGGCTACCTGAAGGAGCTTCACCAGCAAAACTTGGGTAATGAACTTGGTTCATGGTTTGCCCCCAATTTTCTTGCAAGATTATGGAGACACTGGTACCTCCCTGCTTCAAGGCACCACTATGAAGGCCTATGATAACACTTTCTACCCATTCGATCACTTGGAGAGCTTCAGATCTCTCATGTTTCTCTAGGGGGCATCGGACGCCCTTATATGCAAGACCTTCCCAACCACCTTCGGAGAGGCGATGAGAGCTTAATACACCTGGCTCCTGCCAGGATCAACCCATTCCTTCGAGAAGTTTAGCCAACACTTCATGGCCCAATTTCAAAGTAGGAAGAGGCCCAAGCGAGGCTCATACTTCCTTTTCTCCATCCAACAAGAGGAGGGTGAATTTCTTTGCCATTGCATGGGTCACTTCAAAGCGACCATGCTAGATGTTCATGGCCTTGAACCATCCATCACCATGTTATCCCTAAAGAAAGGATTGCATTGAGGCAGTTTCTACTTCTTTCTTTCCAAGAAGTTCTCCTAGAGCCTTCCCGAGCTCTTTGCCCGTGCTCAAAAGTTTATCAATGCCGAGGAAGGCATGGTGGAGAAGTGAAAGGGGAAAGGCAACTGAAAGCATCCTAGAGAGGATCGCTCTAATCCTACCTTTCCTTCTCAGATACATCACCAATAATAGAAGAAGAAACAGACAAAGAGTTTCATCCCCAATCTGGAAGCCCCGGGTAGCCTTATTGCAAGGACTTCACCCCTTTGAACACCCCCCGTGGACAAATCCTAAAGGAGATCAAAGATCAGGATATTATCCAGTGGCCCAGAAAGATGGGCAAGAAAGTCCAGAAGGATCCTAAGAAATACTACCAATTCTATCGAGACTATGGGTATAACACTGAGGACTACATCATCTTAAAGAGGGAGTTCGAATTGTTGATTCAACGAGCCTACTTGGGCAGCTATGTCTGGTAGCCCAATGCCTATGAGGCCACTAATGAAGAGCCAGTGCTGACAGCCAAACCCCTTATAGAGGATAGAATCCTTGTCGGCACCATCTCAGGTGGACTGGCCACTTGGGGACAAGCTCCTTCGGGTAACGAGCCTATGCTAGAGTAGCCCAGATGGAGATCTCCTATCCTAAGCACCAGAAGGTAGAGGAGGATCCCATTACCTTCTTCGCTATCGATACAAATGTCGTTCTATTCCCATATAATGATCCTGTAATTGTTTTCCTTACTATTTCAAATTATGATGTAAGAAGAATCTTAGAAGATAATGAAAGCTCCATAGATATTCTCTTTTATTATGCTTTCTTCAAGATGGGCTTACCTGAAGATCGCCTCCAAAGGGCTGATATATCCTTGACTGGTTTCTCTAGAGTCACCATCCTTGTTGAAGGTATCTTTACTTTTCCTATGATGGTCGACCGAGCCCCAAGGTAGGCCACGACATTGTTAGATTTTTTGGTGGTCAGGATCCTAGCATTCTATAATGCCATCCTAGGAAGACTGGGACTGAACGGTCTGTGAGCTATGGTCTCGACCTACCACCTACTCATGAAGTTTCCCACTCTCCACAGGGTGGGCGAGGTCCGAGGAGATCAAGCCTTAGCAAGGCAATGCTACTTATGTTGACTCCGTTATTGATTTTAATGATAAACAAAATACTTAAGTATAAGTTGAGTACTAACTATTTCTTTGAAGTATGTTTTTATATAAAAAGGTGCTCATCAATTCAACAAAATTTGATTGATTGTCAAACAATAAAAAAGTTCCAACTATGGATGAAAGATCAATTTAAAGTGGACTTTAGTAGTTGAAGAATGCTTAAAAGGATACAAGAGTTTAACACAATTTGGTTTCAGCAGAAGTTCAGTTATTTTTGAAGAAATCTCAGTCAAGTGTCGACTCATAACTCAAGTGTCGACTCGTGACAGTGGAAGTATCGACTCGAGCCAGTATGTAGAAAGAGTTTCAGATGGCATGGCTGAAGTGTCGACTTAAGGTGTCGACTCAAGGATCGGCTCATTGCCTGAGTCTTTTTTGTTACAGAACTTGTTGAAGTTGAAGACTTGCCTGGAGTGTCGACACATGGATGTTAAGTGTCGACTCAAAGTATCGACTCACCAGTGAAAGTGTTGACTCATCTGAGAATTCCAGAGAGCTTCATTGAAGATATTTGAATTAGGTGTTGACTCATGGAATGCAAGTATCGACTCACAGCTTGAAGTGTCGATACTTGGAGTTCTGAAAATAGTAACGGCTAGTTTTTCAAACGCAGAACTCACCCCTCTTGGCTCCCAATAGCTAGTTTTTCATGTCTAATGGCTATAAACTGACTTTGAGGCCTTGGAAAGGTTTTTAAATGATTCAAATCAAATCTACATACAAGAAGAATCAAAAAGATTAAGAGAGAAACACCAAGAGAAAGAAAAAGTAAGTGCATTCACTCCTATTCATTGAGAGCAACTACCTTCAAGCAAAAAGAAGTCTCCAAGTATTCAAGAGCCTTCAAGAGCATTCAAGTTCAACCTTCTTGAGTATTTATTGAAGCTTCATCAAGTTGAAGGCAGTACTACAACAAAGCTTCAAAGAGATATCCTCTTTTATTAGAAAGCTTTCATTGTTTCTTTACTTCAAACTTATTCTTGTTGTAAAGATTTTTGGTTAGTCTATTGGAAAACCAAGGAGGTTTCTGGTTAGCCTATTGAAAAATCAAGGAGATTGTTGGTTAGCCTTGAAAATCAATTAGGTTCTTGGTTAGCCCGCAAAACCAAGGGAGGTTGTTGATGAGCCTTAAAACCAATTAAGTTCATGGTAAGCCCGAAAAACCAAGTGAGGTTTTCACTTGTGAGCCTTGTAAAAACATGTCGGGTTTGATTAGTGAGCCCAGAAAACTAATCGGCTATAATCGGTTGAGATTATAGTGAATTTTCAAGTGGACCTTGGAGAGGGGATGTAGGTGCATTAGAAAGCACTGAACCACTATACTTGCTTTGTGCTTGTGATTGCTTGTCTCTTTAATTTGCTCTTATTTTTATTACTTTTATATTTCTGCTGCATACTCACTAAGAGTACTTTATACTTGCATTCATTATACTTAGGTTGATTATTGGATTGGTTCACACACTTGCATTTCATTTAAATTTTAGAGATCCAATTCACTCCCCTCTTGGATTGCTTATTGGGTAACAAGTGGTATCAGAGCCCTGTTCTCAGTGTATAGGTCTAATCGCTTTGAGTAAAGATCTATGGTAGCCCCTATTGGTACTAGTGTAGTTGAGGGACAAGCCTCAAATAGACCTTCATATTTTAATGGAACAAATTATACTTATTGAAAAACTATAATGAGAATTTATATGCATTCAATTTATTATAATTTGTGGAAGGTTGTTGATAAGAGTCCTCATGTTCCTTTGATTGTTGTCAATGGTGTTTCCATCCCAAAGCTCAAAGAGGATTGGAATGAAAATGATATTAAACAATCCGAGATCAATGCAAAAGTAATGAATCTCTTCTATTGTGCATTAGATCCTAGTGAGTTTAATAAAATCTCTACATGTACATCTGTCAAGAAAATATGGGACACATTTGAAATTATCTATGAGGGTACTGATCAAGTGAAGAATACAAAAGTAAACATATTAGTGCACACTTATGAGATGTTCCGAATGGAACCAAATGAATCTATCACTGACATGTACACTAGATTCACAAACATAGTAAATGGCATGAGAAGTTTAGGAAAAATTATGTCTAATGTTAATCTTGTCAACCAAATTCTCAGGTCACTTTCAACTTTATGGGATCCAAAGGTGACCGCCATACAAGAAGTAAAGGATGTTAACAAAATTACCCTTGGAGCAATTGATGGGATCGCTCATAACTTATGAGCTGAATTTAAAGCAAAAATCTATGGATATGGACAAAAAAAAAAGGGGATAGCCTTCAAGTCTACTATTCAAGAAGAATCTTCGAATGATGAATCGGAAGAAGAAGAAGAAGATGAAAGTGAGGAAGCACTTCTAGCAAGAAAGTTTAGAAGGTTCATGAAAAGAAGGAAATTCCCTTACAAGAAAAAGTTTTAAACAACCAAAGAGAAGGGAAAAGAAAAGGAGAAAGATAAAGAAAAGGAGAAGGAGATACCTACATACTTCGAGTGCAAGAAGCCTGGACACTACAAATTTGATTGCCCTCTCCTAAAGAAATCAAGAAAGAAGCTTGTGAAGAAAGCTATGATGGCAACCTCGAGTGATAGTGAGGATTCCAGCTCAGAGGAAGAACAAGTTGAAATTGCAAATCTATGTCTTATGGCACATCAAGAACAAGAAGAGGTAATTTCTGATACTGAAGTAGATTTTACCTTTGATAAATTGAAAAATGCTTTCAATGAATTAGTGCATGATTACAAACTAATTTTATCTGAAAATATGAAATTAAAAAAGTATGCAAATAGTTTTTCACATGAAAATAATTCTTTGTTAAATGAAGTTAGTGAATTGAAAAATAAACTTGATGTTTTAGAAAAGAAAAATAAGGCTTTAACAATGGAAAATGATGTTTTGAAAGATCTAAAACTATCATTTCAAATAGTGATCTTTTAAAGAAAAACAAGGATTTAGAAATAGAAAATAAAAACTATAAAAATGAACTTGATAAAATGAAATCCTTTGTTGAAAAGTTTACTTATGGTTCTAAAAAATGAAACCTTCTTTTAAACAACCAAAGAGCTATTTTTAACAAAGCAGGATTAGGATACAAACCTCAAAAATAGCAAAAGTATATGAAAAACTTTTTTATACTTGTATCATCTAGTATTACATGTTTTTCATGCAAAAAACAAGGTCACAAAGCTTTTCAATATAACATGAGAAAAATCGATACTTTTGGAAAGGTTTGGATTCCAAAAGGAACCAATTTATGTACTAACCCTAAAGGACCCAAGTTGGCTTGGGTATCTAAAAACAAAACTTGATTTATTTTATAGGTGTGTCTTGCAACCAAGGAAAATAAAAGACTATGGTATCTTGATAGTAGTTGTTCAAGGCACATGACAAGAGATGTGAAGTAATTCACTTCTCTTGAAGCAATAAATGGAGGGAGTGAGACCTTCGATGATAATGATAAAGGAAAAATCATTAGTATTGGTAAGGTTCATATCTCACCTTCTACTTGTATTAGTAATGTATTCTTAGTTGAAGGTTTAAAGCATAATCTTTTAAGTATTAGTCAATTTTGCAATAAAGGTTTTCAAGTTGTTTTTAAATCATCTTATTGCATGATTGATAGTCCTGATAAAAATGGAGTAAAATTCATTGAAAAGAAGCATGGTAATATTTATTTGATAGATTTAGATAATCTATCCTTGCTTAATGGAGAATGCCTAGTTGCAATGAATTTTACTAAAGATGAGATTAGTTGGCTTTGGCATAGAAGAATAGGACATGCTAGTATGTACTTACTTTCAAAACTTTGCAAAAATGATTTAGTAAGAGATTTGTCGAAACTTAGTTTTGAAAAGATGGAGTTTGTCAAGCTTGCCAATTTGGAAAACAAGTTAAAACATCTTTCAAACCTAAAGGTTTTGTTACTACTAGTAGGTCATTAGAACTGCTTCATATGGATCTCTTTGGACCAACTAGAACATCCAGTCTGGGAGGTAAGAGATATGGATTGGTTATAGTGGATGATTTTTCAAGGTTTATATGGGTATTCTTTCTTGCTCATAAAGATGAATGTTTTTCAGTATTTGTGAAGTTTTACCGAAAAGTTTTTAATGAAAAAGGTACTTCAGTTATTTGCATACGTAGTGATCATGGATCTGAATTTGAAAATCAAGATTTCAAAAATTTTTGTAATGAAAAAGGTATTGAACACAATTTTTCTGTACTTAGTACACCTCAGTAGAATGGGATGGTAGAAAGAAAAAATCATACTTTAGAAGAAATGGCATGCACTATGCTTTGCGAAAATGATTTGCCAAGACATTTTTGGGCTGAAGCAATTAACACTACTTGTTATATTTTAAATCGCATTTTAATTTACCCTATTTTAAAGAAAACTCCGTATGAACTTTGGAATCAAAGAAAACCAACTTTAAAATGTTTTCGAGTTTTTGGTTGTCAATGTTTCATTTTGAATAATGGTAAAGACAATCTTGAAAAATTTGATGCCAAGTCTAATGAAGGTATCTTTTTAGGATATTCTATATCAAGCAGGGCATACGAAATTTTTAATAAAAGAATCCTAGTTGTAGAGGAGTCTGTACATGTAATTTTTGAAGAGTCTACTAACAAATCCTCTAGGAAAGAGGATACATCTGATGCTTGTGCAGGTGCTGAAAAGCAAAAGAAGCTAACATTGGAAGATCAACCCTCGAAACAAAGTGAAGAAGATCAAGATAAATATGAAATAGAAGAAGCCATACAATCCACACCAAAGCATCAAAATTTATCTAAAGAAGCTAACATTAGAAGATCAACCCTTGCAACAAAGTGAAGAAGATCAAGACAAATGTGAAAGAGAAGAAGCCATACAATCCATACCAAAGCATCAAAATTTATCTAAGGAGTGGGGTATGCTCATGGACATCCTAAGGAATTAATCCTAGGTGATCCATCTAAAGGGGTAAGAACTCGATCCTCAATTAGAAATGAATGTGATTATAATGCTTTTGTTTCTAAAGTAGAGCCTAAATGTTTTGAAGATGCTGAAAAAGATCCCAACTGGATAAATGCTATACAAGATGAACTAATTCAGTTTGATAGAAATAATATTTGAAAATTACTAGAAAGACCATCAAATGTTTCTATTATTAGCACAAAATGGGTGTTTAGGAATAAATTAGATGAAAATGGAATTATAACTAGAAATAAAGTTATGCTAGTTGCCAAAGGCTACAATCAGGAGGAAGGAATTGATTTTGATAAAATTTTTGCTCCTGTTGCTAGACTTGAGGTAATTAGACTACTATTAGCATTTGCTTATTTTATGAATTTCAAACTTTTTCAAATGGATGTTAAAAGTACTTTTCTGAATAGTTATATTGCAGAAGAAGTTTTTGTAAAACAACCACCTGGTTTTGAAAATCATGTACATCCTGATTATGTTTACAAATTGCACAAAGCACTTTATGGTTTAAAGCAAGCACCCCGAGCATGGTATGAAAGACTTAGCAAGTTTTTGATTGAAAATGAATTCTCTAGAGGCCATGTTGATACTACCTTATTTCTAAAGATGAAAAATGATGACTTATTAGTAGTACAAATCTATGTTGATGATATTATTTTCGGTGCTACTAATGAAATCCTTTGTCAAGAGTTTGCTAAGCTTATGCAGGGTGAGTTCGAAATGAGCATGATGGGAGAACTTAATTTCTTTCTCGGACTCCAAATCAAGCAAATCAAAGATGGAATCTTCATCAACTAGCTAAGTATATAAGAGAAATCTTAAAGAAGTTTGGCATGGACATTAAGCCAATAGGTACACTACGAGCCCCTCTTGTAAACTTGATAAAGATGAGCATGGTAAATCTATTGATAAAAAATTATATAGAGGTATGATTGGCTCTTTATTATACTTGACTATTAATAGACCAGATATAATGTTCAGTATATGCATATGTGCTATATATCAGTCTGATCCTAAAGAATCTCATTTGTTGGCTGTTAAGTGCATTATTAGATACTTATTTGGTACAATTGATATTGGTTTATGGTATTCTTGAGACTCATCTGCTGATTTAATTGAATTCTCTGATGTTGATTTTGCTAGGTATAAACTTGATAGAAAAAGTACTAGTGGAACTTGCTAATTTATTGGAGTTAACTTAATCTCCTGGTTTAGCAAGAAACAAACTTCAGTTGCACTATCCACAACTAAGGCTCAGTATATTGCAACAGGATGTTGTTGTGCTCAAATCTTATGGATTAAGCAACAACTTGAAGATTTTGGAATCAAATTAACTAAGACACCTATAAAATGTGATAATACTAGTGCAATTTGCTTAACTAAAAATCCTATTCAGCATTCTAGAAGCAAGCATATTGAAATTAGACATCTTTTTATTAGAAATCATGTTGAAAATAATGATGTTGTGCTTGAATTTATTTATATTGAATTGCAATTAACTGATATATTGACTAAGCTTCTCCAAGAAGATCGGTTCAGTATGATTAGAAGAGAGCTTGAGGTCATTAATTTTTTTGATTGAAAAATTCTAATCTTTGACCCATGAAAGATCAATTTTGATAACAATCATATTTAATTTCCTTGAATTTCACTGCAAGTCTATTGATTCTGATCATTGCTTCATTTTCTATTTTTTTTTAGTTTTAAGTCAAAGTGTCGACACTTGTAAGTGTCGACACCTTGAAGTGTCGATACTTGGCCCTGTGTCGTGAGTCGACACTTGAACGGCGACATATCGAGATAAAAACCTGAAATGAGGTATTTTTGTGATGTTTTCTCTCCCAAGTCGAGCTGACACTTGCCCTAACACCATTCTATCCGCTTCTTCCCTCTAATTTTCAACTCCAACCCTCTCAAATTCATGTTTGGGATGGTTTTTGATTCGGTCTTTGGCATTTTCCCTCTTCCATTTCAGTTTTGGATCGTTAAAACCCTAGATCTCCTCTCCTCTTATACTTCAATCCTTAATTTTATAGAATGGAGCCTAGGAAGCAAGTTGTCCATCATCCTCAGCTGTCCAATCAAGAAGAAAAAAGAAGAATAAAGGCCAGACATGAAGCCAGTGCACCGGATGCCCCTGCTCAATCTCTTTTTCCTACGACTAGTCGGATGGGTACAAAGATCATCATCGTCGGATGCCATGTGGACTTTGCGTTCATCAACCAGCAGCATTGTCGGATAGGCCAGTGGCTCAGGGATGCTGGTTTGGTTCCATTTTGCTCTTTGACATAGAGATTTTACCCGATCTTGATACGAGAGTTCTATGGATCTTTAGCCCAAGGCAGTGATGGATGGGTCGCACAGGTCCATGGCAGAGATGTCCTAGTGATAGCAGAGATTCTGAGTAGAGTATGGGACATACCCATGAGAGGATCTATGGTTGATAGCTTAGTAGATAGGTTCAGTGGTCTTCGATGTATTTTCGAGTCAAATGACCTACCTGAGGGAGCCACTGTTGTTCATCTAGACTTTCAGCTGAGATGAGGCTACTGCATCACATTGTTACCCGGATCCTTCTATCGAAGACCGGCCATTTTGACTTCATCACAGAGAGAGAGCTACTAGTGATGGTGTCTCTGGTTCAGCATACTCCTGTTTGCCTACCAGTACTTATGGTACATCAGATGATAGAGGCATCTACGAGTCAGAGACTGTGTTTGCCCTATGGGATGGGCTTGACTTTGCTCTTCAGAGCTTATGGTGTTGTTATGGATGATGAGCCCTACTGGATGTTACCGCACATTGATGTCTATGACATCATATCTCTTCACTGAATGGGGTATCAGCTAGTCAGAGGCCAGTGGAGACGATGAGTATCAGGTCAGGTCACTGACAAAGATGAGGATACAGCGGAGGAGGAGCGTATATTTTCGAGTGAGGCAGGACCTTCAGAGACACTGACATACCTGAGATTCAGCCCGAGCCTTCAGCATAGCCCGAGCCTGCTCCTCAGCCCGAGCCTGCGTGATCAGATATTCTAGGAGCTTCTAAGAGTCTTGAGGACAGAGTTGCTCACATTGAGACAGAGATTATGATCATTCATCAGCGAGTCAACAGTTTCATTATGGAGACTAGAGAGAGCCATCAAGGTTTGAGAGATGGGATCTCTACCATTCTATCCGCTTTGAATAGACCCTCTTCTGGGAGTGTTCCCGATACTTCAGCTCTAGCTAATTCTGCTCCAGTTCCACCTGCTCCAGGACTAGTCATGGATGATGATGATGTGACTAACTCTGATGAGTTTGACTTTCCAGATGTGATGATAGAGCTAGTGCCGGAGATAGCAGCTGACCCTCCTAGGAGTCCCATTCATGATCCATTGAGTTCATCCTTCCAGACTCCTATCCTACCCATACCTCCTTCTAGACTAGCTGATCATTCTACCATTCCTATACTCACACCTATTATTTCTTCAGTTGATACACCTATTTTTGATATACATGTTGTTGTTTCTCCATCATTACATACATCTTCCCTTATCCGGGAACTAAGATTTTATACTCCTGGTTTCCATTATCTTGATTCCGGTCCTTTATTTGATCATATACCACATCCTACAGTTTTTGAGACTATCACTCTGATCAGTTCTTCTCTTGCTACTGACATAGCTTCTACCTCTTCTGCTTCAGCTAGAGGGAGAACTTATGTTAGACACAGAGGATAAGGTCGTCATGTTCCATCCAGACCAATCAGGACTCATTTTCGTGATCTTCGATCTATGTAGCCTCGTTCTCATACTTTTACTGATACCGGACTGATCGAGATTGGATCCTCAGATGATGAGGATAATGCTTAGGATAGTTTTTATATTTAGATAGTTTATATTTCTGCACTTGTTATATATTTCTTTTGATGTTTATTTACTCTTGTATCAAATGAATGAAACATTTTCTTTTACTTCATGTTATGACTTTGAATGAATGAAATGCTTTATTTAATTTCAGTGATTCAATGTTCTCCTTTATAAATGAGTGAATGACTTACATTTATGTTCGAGTTTATTGCCTTCTTCCTTCCTTTTTTTAATGATAATAAAAAGGAGGAGAAATAAGTATAAATGTGAAGTGAATGAGAAATAAGTAAGTAAAATGAGAGATAAGTTTTTTTTGCAAACTGCTTTGAAAAATATTTAAAATCTGAAAAATTTCCATTCATTATGTGAGGGGGAGTAATCCCTCCATTAAATTGGAAAATCTATTTTGTGAAAATTTTTATGTCCAATTCTTACTTTTAGATGCTTAAATTTTAGCATATTATCATTAAAAGATCTTCAAAAATTAATTTTACAGATCATCTCTTTAGGGAGAGTAGTTATACCCTTCATAGTGTTCTATTGCTGAATTTATTACTCTTAAGCATGTTTTCTTTAGAGTATCATGATACATGAATTTATTTCTTATATATATGTTAAGCTCTGATACTCTTAGCTCAAATCAGTTTCAAAAAAAAATTTTAAAATCTATAATAAACATCTCTTTCTGTATTTCAATATCTATTGCAATAAGCTCTATGCACATTGAATTTTTTTTCTTTAAAAGCTTATTATGGAATTTATACTTAAAGATTTTGTCATCATCAAAAAGGGAGAGATTGTTGACTTCGTTATTGATTTTGATGATAAACAAAATCCTTAAGTATAAGTTGAGTACTAACTCTTTCTTTGAAGTGTGTTTTTATAGAAAAAGATGCTCATCAATTCAACAAAATTTGATTAATTGTCAAACAATGAAAAAATCTCAACTATGGATGAAAGATCAGTTAAAAGTGGATTTTGGTAGTTGAAGAATGCTTGAAAGGATACAAAAGTTCAACACAATTTGGTTTCAGTAGAAGTTCAGTGTTTTTGAAGAAATCTCAGTCAAGTGTCGACTCAAAGTGTCGACTCACAAGCCAAGTGTCGACTCATGATGGTGGAAGTGTCGACTCAAGTCGGTACACAGAAAGAGTTTCAAATGGTACGGCTGAAGTGTCAACTCATGCCAGTCAAGTATCGACTCCAGGTGTTGGCTCAAGGATCGACTCATTGCCTAAGAATTTTTTATTACAGAACTTGCTGAAGTTGAATACTTGCCTGAAGTGTCGACATATGGATGTCAAGTGTCGACTCACCAGTGGAAGTGTCGACTCATCTGAGAATTCCAAAGAGCTTTATTGAAGATATTTGAACTAGGTGTCGACTCATGGAATGCAAGTGTCGACCCTAAGTGTCAACTCACAGCTTGAAGTGTTGACACTTGGAGTCCTGAGAACAGTAACGGCTAGTTTTTCAAATACAGAACTCGTCCCTCTTGGCTCTAACGACTAGTTTTTCGCCAGCTCCAGCACCAACACCATCCTTGGCTATCCACCAGTAGCCAGGGACTCCTGCGACCCATGCCACAGCACCTCGTGATAGCCTGCATTCCTTCCAAGGAAGGCCTTCACAACCGCGAGCCACCACCGACCGCCGGGGAAGCCACCATACACCAACGAAGAGACAACAAGCCAGATCTACCGATCAGGAGAGCCAGTCCCCGACCCTCGAGCGGGTAATAGCTAGAGCCTGCCGAGGTTGAAAAGGCAAGATCCCCCGTCATGGACACCATCTCATGTCCCTTCTCCGGCTCCTTCAGCCTCCATGGAGGGTTCTACTGACTAGGCCATTAGGTGCATGGCAGAGAAGTGCCTGGAGAAGCAGGAGCATAAGCTGGCGAAGCTTACCTGCCGGTTTGCAAATCTACAAGGCTCCACTAGCGAGCCAGCAGGCTACAATAACCGTCCCCCTTTCTCCCGAGAAGTCCAAGAGGAGCCAATTCCGAGTCAGTTCCGCATGCCACAGTTGTATCCCTACGACAGGATCACCGACCCCCTGGAGCATCTTGAGGGCTACAAGGCTCTCATGAAAGTCCAGGGAGCAACCAATGCTCTCTTCTGCGTTGCTTTCCTTGCTACTCTCCAGAAAGCAGCCCGGGTGTGGTTCACCCGCTTGGAGCTGGAGAGCATTAGTTCATTCGCTCAGTTGGAGCGAAAGTTCATAGCTCACATCGACGCCTACCGGAAGGTGCCACAAGAGGCAGACAGCCTCTTCTCCATTAGACAGCAGGACCACGAGCTCCTATGGGACTATGTGGCCCGCTTCAAGATTACCATGCTGGAGATCTGCAACCTTGATGAGCTAGTCGCTTTGCTGGCACTGAAGAGAGGACTCAGGAATTCTCGCTTGACCAACTCTCTCGACAAGCAGCCCCCGAAGACTTATTCCGAGCTCCTCCTCCATGTCCAAAAGTACATCCACACCGAGGAGGCGGGTCGCACGAGTAGGGAACTGGATGGAAGGCCTCTGAAGAAGCCAGCTCCCGGGGAGACCTTCGAGATGCGGAAGCTTGGACCAGCCGCACCGAACTTCCGCCAGAGGTCGAAGCCAAAAAGAGACCCCATCCTGGAAGAGAACTTTACTCCTCTCCTCGCTCCAAGGGGGAAGATCCTTATGGAGATCGAGGGTGAGCACTATTTGAGACGCCCACCTCCACTGAAGCCATCCAACGGTCACGACAGGATGAAGTACTGCCAGTTCCACCACGATCATGGCCACGACACCGAGAAGTGCCGCAACCTTAAGAGGGAAATTGAAGAATTCATAAAGAGGGGCTACCTCAAAAGGTTCATGGGGGGTAGACCCCCAACGGAACCTCAGGCGCTCGCCGCACTCTCTCCAGTCCCTGTTGTCGATAATCGCCCTACCGAGAAGTTGGTAGGGATGATATGCCGGGAAGTCGAGCGTGCTTCCAAGAAGGCCCGGGGTGGGAGAAATTCTGAGAATTTACTTCCCTTTACGAGGGAAGGGGGGATGAAAATAAAAATGTAAACAATGATGCTATGGTCTTCGAGATGATGATCGCAAAACATCCTATAAAATATATCATGGTTGATAGTGGGAGCTCCATGCATGTGCTTTTTTATGATGTTTTCTCCAGGATGAATCTATCCTCTGCTTAGCTCAGACCCGTGCACACACCCCTCGTTGGTTTCATAGGTGACTCCGTAAGAGTCGAAGGGGAGATCATTCTCCCCATAACTGCTGGGATGCCACCTTGGTAGAGCACTGTCATGATGACTTTCATGGTGTTAGGCTCCCCTCAGCCTACAACGTGATCCTTGGCAGACTCGGGCTAAACCTGCTTGACGCGGTCATTTCCATGAAGTGGCTATTGGTGCAGTTCCCAACTCTCTATGGTGTCGGGGAGATGAGGGGGCACCTCAGCCGATCCAGCACTGCCTCCAAACCGTCCCCAGGGCCAAAGCTGCCGAGGGCAACCCTAGTGCAGATGACCTTGACCAAATGGTGCAGGATCCCAGGGGTGGCCCGATCGATCGCTTGCTGTCGTATCCCCTCAGAATTGACCCGACGAAGATGGTGTAGATAGGGGCGCAGCTGCAAGATGATGAGCAAGCCCACTTGCTGAAGTTTCTCCGGGCAAACATTGACGTGTTTGCTTGGACGGTGGTTGACATGCCTGGGATCCCACCAGAGATCATCACCCACAAGCTGAGCATCCACTCAAAATATCGCCCTGTGCAGCAAAAGAAAAAAAGTTTTGCACTAGAGAGGCAAAGGACGATCAACGAGGATGTGGACAAACTCCTCGCAGTCGACTTCATTCAGGAAGTGCAATATCTGAGCTGGCTAGCAAATGTGGTTATGGTAAAGAAGAATAATGGGAAGTGGAGTATCTGTGTGGACAACACCGATCTCAACTGAGCCTGTCCAAAGGATAGCTTCCTTCTACCGAAGATCGACCAGTTAGTGGATGCCACCTCGGGGCACCACTTGCTCTCCTTTATGGATACATTCTCTGGATATAACCAGATCTGGATGCATGCAGAGGATGAGGAGCACACTACCTTTGTCACTGATCGAGGGACATACTGCTATCGGATGATATCGTTGGGCTTGAAGAATGCTGACTTCACATACCAGCACTTGGTCAATCGGGTCTTCAGGGACCAGATCGGTAGGAACATGCAGGTCTATGTGGACGATATGCTCGTCATGAGCAAGCCGAGTTCGGATCATGTAGCTGATCTTGCTGAAGCTTTCCAAAATCTCTGGGAGCACAAGATGAAGCTGAACCCGGCGAAGTGTGCTTTCAAGGTAGCAACAGGGAAGTTCCTTGGCTTCATGGAGACCCAAAGAGGTATCGAGGCAAACCCGGAGAAGGTCCAGGTGATCATCGACATGGAGCATCCAACCTCGAAGAAACAGGTCCAGTGCCTAATGGGTCGAATCGTCGCATTGAGCTGATTCATCTCGAGGTCGGCGGACCGCTGCCTTCCTTTCTTCAAGGTGCTGCACAAGATGAACGACTTCACCTAGACAGAGGAGTGCAAGGTAGCCTTCGAGGAGCTTAAAGACTTCCTAACATCACCACCATTGCTCTCCAAGCCAGAGATGGGAGAGGAGCTCCTGCTGTACCTGGCAGTCACCCCTGGAACTATCAGTTCGGTCCTCATCTGCACGGATTAGGACGGGACCCAAAAGTTGGTGTACTATGCCAGCAAGATCCTTCGGGATGCTGAGATCAGGTACACCTGATCCGAAAAACTCATTTTTGTACTTATCATATCTGCTCAATATCTCAGGCCATACTTCCAAGCGCATCCGATCACGGTCTTGATGGACCAGCCCTTGAGGGCTATGCTCAGTCATCCCGACACATCCGAATGCTTGGCCAAGTGGGCATTAAAGCTCAGCAAGTTCGACATCGCGTATCGACCGAGGTCATCTCAGAAGGCCCAGGTGCTGGCCGACTTCCTGATCGAGTGCGCAGGACTTGCCGAAGAGCCAAAGTAGACTACCTCGGAGAACCAAGAGGAGCTCGGAGTCGAGGAGGAGCCCTAGATCCTCCACATCGACAGCGCATCCAATGCGGGCAGAAGCGGTGCAGGTCTAATCCTCGCCAACAGCGATGGAGTTGTAGCTGAATGCGTACTTCGCTTCAAGTTTTCCATAATAAATAACAAGGCGGAGCACGAGGCATTCCTCACAGACCTCAGGGTCTCCCGCGATTTGGGTGTATGAAGCCTGAAGGTCTTCACCGACTCCCAACTGGTGGCTGGACAGGTCTCCAGAGAATATGAAGCCAGAGACCCCCAAATGATGAAGTACTTGGAATAGGTCCACTCAAGCACACTAGGTTTTCAATGCTTCAACATCTCTCATATCCCCTGAGGTGAGAATGCCTGTGCCGATACACTGTCAAGGCTTGCGACCTTGCTGGACTCGTCACTAGGACGCACCCACATCGAGTACCTCGAAAATCCAAGCTACGAAGCTCCCACAGAGGTGCAGCAAGTCATCCCAGAGCCGAGCTGGATGGATAGGTACATCAGATACATCACTGATGGCACCCTGCCGGAAGACCGAGCAGAGGCCGGCCTTATCAAGAAGAAGGCCTCACGGTTCATCCTCATTGAAGGACAGCTCTACTACCAATCCTACTCCTATCTGCTCCTCAGATGCCTGAGACCTTCAGAGTCGACCTTCGTGCTCCAAGAGATACACAAAGGCCTTTGCGGAAACCACATCGGATGGAGGACCCTTGCATCCAAGGCCCTCCCACAGAAATACTATTGGGAGACCATGAGGGAGGACACCGGTGACTTCGTGAAGAGGTGTGACCGGTGCCAGCACCACGCACACATACAGCGCCAACCGGCGATGCCGCTCTCCCAACTCTCCGCCCCATGGCCATTCGCCTAGTGGGGGATGGACATCCTCGGTTCATTTCCCACAGCATCAAGGCAGCGGAAGTTTTTCATAGTGGCCATCGACTACTTCACCAAGTGGGTAGAAGCAGAGCCACTGGCATGGATCACGGAAGCCAAGATCCACCAGTTCTTCTGGAAGTCGATCATCTGCCATTTGGGCTTTCCCACAGCATCATCACTAATAATGGTCAGTAGTTCAATAACCAGGAGTTCCAAGAATTTTGTGCTGAGCTCGGCATCCAACATCGTTTCACCTCGGTGGCTCACCCCCAGACCAATGGGGAAGCTGAGGTGACCAACCGGACCATTCTCCAAGGGCTCAGAACCAGGCTAGACTAAGCCAAGGGCAGGTGGACAGAAGAACTCCCCAGCATTTTCTGGGCCTACTACACAATGCCCAGGATGGCCATGGACAAAATGCCCTTCAACCTCACTTTTAGTGCAAAAGCCGTTGTTCCGGTCAAACTCGGCGTACCCACACTGCAGGTACAGCAGTACAGTGAAGCAAAGAATCCAGCATGCCTTCTTCTCAACCTGGGCCTTCTCGAGAAAACCAAAGGCAAGGCCCAACTCCGGATGGTGGCTTACCGACAGTGTGTAGCTTGGTACTACAACACGCAAGTGAAGCCGAAGGTCTTCCACCCAGGTGACCTAGTACTGCACCGAGCTGAAGCCTCTCAACCTCGGGAATGTAGCAAGCTCTAACCAAACTAGGAAGGCCCCTACAAGGTGGTCGAATCTCTTCCACAAGGAGCTTACTATCTCGCGAGTCTGAACGGTGCCAGATTCCCGTGGACATGGAATGCCTGCAACCTGAGAATATACTATCAGTAATGTAAGGCCTTTTCCTAATAATAATAAAGATCCCCTTTTGTGAAAACCATTTTTGCCTTGCAGGGATGTCCCTACCCTGTCCAAGGTTTGGTACGCCAAAGCCCGGAGCCTAGTCCTTCGGCACCAAAGCCCGGAGCCTAGTCCTTCGGCACCAAAGCCTGGAGTCCAATCCTCCGGCACTGAAGCCCGGAGTCCAGTCCTCCGGCACTGAAGCCCGGAGTCCAGTCCTCCGGCACTGAAGCTCGGAGCCCAGCTCACCGGCACCAAAGCCTGGATCCCATGACCTCTGGCACTCAACCCTTTGGCATCAAAAGCACGGAGCCTAGTCCTCTAACACCAAAGCCCGAAGCCCAGCTCTTTGGCACCGAAGCCCGAAGTCCAGCCCTTCGGCACCCAAGACCGGAGCCCAGCTCTACGGCACCGAAGCCTGGAGCCCAGCCCTCCAGCACCGAAGCCTAGAGCCCAGCCCTCCGGCTCCGAAGCCCGGAGCCCAGCCCTCCGGCACCGAAGCCTGGAGCCCAGTCCTTCGGCACCGAAGCCTGAATCCCATGACCTCCAGCACTTAGGCCTGGAGCCCAGCTCCCAGGCACCAAGGCCCGGATCCCATGACCTCCGGCACTCAGGCCTAGAGCCTAAGCTCCCAGGCACGAAAGCCAGGATCCAACACTCTTCGGCACCAAAGCCCGGATCCCAGGACCTTCGGTATTTAAGCCTGAAGCCCAGCTCTCAGGCACCAAAGCCCAGAGCCTAGCTCTCCGGCACTGAAGCTTTGAGCCCAACTTTCCGGTACTCAGAAACATTCATCACTTCTGAAACATTCAGAAACAAAGTAGAAGCAACTCGATAAGTTGAAGGACTTCTCTCTAACTTCATCACATGTTCAAAAAAAAAAAAGAAGAGAAGAGAGAAGAGAAAGAAGGAAGAAGTTCTGAGCCAAAGTGACTAAAAGAAGTTACTTCATTGAAAATCAACTGTTCATTACAAGTGTCTCTGGGCCCCTGACATGCCGGGCAGCCCAGGTCAAAAACAAAGAAATGTAAAATTACAAAGGGACCCTACCCTACTTGGCCGAACCATTTTCTGGATGGTGTGATTGCGGGATGTTATCCTTCAGGGCCTCAGGCTGCACATCTTTGGCTTCAACGAACACCACCGGTGGAGCAGGATCAGAGGCCGCGACTGGCTCCTCAGCAGTCCTCGAGACCGGGTCCGGTCCCCCCTCCGAAGTCCCAGTATAGGTGAGGCAGCTTCGAACCTCATTCGGGATGAAGCCCTCCACCTTAGAGTGGAGGTACATAAAACCCTTATAGAAAGAGTCCAACGCTGTCTCATGGAACTTGGCGGCGAACTCCTCCAAAGCCCTGTACTTTGCCATGGCCTCCGCAGATCCCTTCTTTGCAGCCTCTGCCTGGCCGACTACCTCGGTAGCCCGCTTCTTTGCCACCTTCGCTGACTCAGCCACCGTTGCTGCCTCCTTCTCAGCAGCGACGATTCTTTTCTCCACAGCGGCCAATCTCTCCCTTGCCATCTATAATTCGGCCTGAAGAGATTGGGCCCGCTCCTTTTGCTGGACAGCTACAGCATTAAAGTCTCTCAGCCTTGACTCAATGGCCTTGAGCTCCTCTGCCTTACTTTTTGACCGGCTCTGTTCCCGATCCAGACTCTCCTGGAGCTCCTTCGAGTGCCTTTCAGCACTTGTGAGTTCCTTTTGAAGCTCCTTGCTCTTCAAGCTGAGCTCCCAGGAGGCATCATTCTTCTCTCTCAGCTCGATCTTCAAAGACTCGAGCTCTGCTGCTCGTTGCCAGTCCTTCTTCAACCAATTTTTGCAGCAATCTCTAATCAGAAGAAGCTCAGCCCCGAGCTATACTGAAAGAGATGTTAGCAACAATATAGAGTGAAGAAGGAAGGAATGAAATGAAGGAAGATACCTACCGAGAAAAGATGGGGGAATGTGCTGCCAATTGCATCCCCCAGTAGTTTTTCGGCCTTCTCCCGCCAGTCACATGATTGGATTGCAAAATCTATCATGCGCTCCACTAGCCCCTGGTCCCAGACCAGTGAGACATTCGGTGCCAGTTTGAATGGGACTCAGTGGTAGTCCCTCTCTTTCTTGCTCACCCCAAAAGCAGAGTTGCCCACTCCGCCAGTAGAAGAGGCTTCGAGGGCCTGGTGGGAGCTCGGCTCCTCCTCAGACAGCAGTCCCAACACCGGCTCTGTTCCTCCTTGCTCCTCCTCGACGACAATGACCTCCAGAGGAGGAGACATCATGACGATGGATATGGTGGTGGCCCTGGCCTGGGTGACCACCTCAGGCTCTAGGGCAGAGGCCAGCTCTCATTGCCTCGGCCGCTCTAGAGTGGGCTTAGCAGCCCTCTAGCCCAGCTCGGGCTTCACCTCGATCACCCTCCTCTCTTGCTCGGGGATGGTCTCGGCTTCCCTTCTGCTTGGCTCAACCAGCGGGTGGGAGCAGTCGCCGCGCCACTCTCGTTGCAAGCCCTCTTCGAGGGGGTCTTGCCCACTACCATTGGAGGACCCCTCTTCTTAGTGATCGAGAGCAGGTCATCTAGTGAACACTTCATACTTGCACACAGAAGAAGGAAAGTCAGTTCCAAGTTTAGAAAGACAAAGACAAAGGATACAAAAGAAAAAGTTCGAGCCGAACTCACCCAACTCCCTCGTTGGGTCGACCCCAGCCTCGAAAAGGTTCTGCTCTGACAACAGAACCTCGAGAGAAGGAATCTGGGCAGTACGGAGCTGCTCAAAGATCTCTCGGTCAGCTTCCTGGATCATGGAGTTCCAGTTAGGGGACCGATCTGGGTCGCTCCAATCCCAGTCGACCCCCTTGATCATTGCAAAAAAGTATTTACTCTTCCATCCTTTGATGGAAGGGGGGAGTTCAAATTTGATACCCTTCGGGTGAGAAGAGATAGACCACCACCCCTCCTTGAAAGGGTGGCGCTTCAGAGTGAAAAAGGCCCTGAGCAAGGAGAAACGGGCTACAATCCCATGAAAGTGATAGAGTACTATAAAGCAAAAAATAGTCTTCACAGCATTTGGCCTGAGCTGAGCAGGAACGAGATAATAATTGCTCAGCACTGATAGGAAGAAGGGATGGAAAGGAAATCGAAGTCCCCCTATGAAGGTCTCTTCGTAGAGGGCTATCCAGCCTGGGCCACTGTAGGTGACCCGTTACCCCGGTCGAGGGACTGAGAGTTGGACGGAGTACGGGATGCCATAGACATCCCGGATGGTCCCCAGTTCCTCAGCAGAGATCGTCGAAGCGATCCCGCCATGACCTGTTGACCGAGCAGGTTCGGTGACGGGTTTAGGTGGAGGAGGAGGAGGGGGGCTAGCTCTAGGCTCCCTAATGACTACCCCAGTGGGTGGATGCCTCCTACTAAGTTCGAAGCGTGTTTCTTCCCCCTCCTCATCAGAGGAAGAAGAAGGTGGCTTCGGCCTAGAAGGCCCCACCTCACCTTGGTTGGTTGAGGGACGGAAGTTGGGGTCGAAACGAGACATCTACAAAAATGGGAAAGATGAAGGCTGAAGAAGAAGAGGAAGGCGGAATACATCCGAGAAGGCCCTAAGCTCGAAGGGAAACTCTGCTCTGTTAGGAGATGGGGGAAAAAAGAGACAAAATTGGTTTCTAGGGGAGTCTAAGGTGGTCGGGGGAGAAGTGAAAACTTCGGTACGATGGCGGGCACACGAGATTTGAAAGAGAAGGCATTTTAGGAAAATCAGCTTTTCATTTTGAAGTGACCCGACATCTAACCGTACCGTTACAGCATCTCAGCTGATAGATCTTCACCACATGTCGACCATCGACATAAGGGATGCCCCGCATCAACCATGGCTGCTCTGAATTCCGTGCCAGTAATAACTGCTCCAAAGACGTGGCCACGTGGCTCCTTTGCACTGGTTTAGAGAAACCACCTTATGAAGTGCCAGCGATCATGGTCATTATTGTGCCGGATCTTTTCCTTTCCATGTCACCACCGCAATTACTCCCTTCGTCCTGAGTGCCATGTGCCAATGAGCCTCGGGAGTGGGGGGCAATTGATGTGGCAGGATCACCGATGTGGGATCCCAGTCAGATGCCACGTCGGATAAAGCTACCATGTGGGATGTCTCAGCCGGACTCCTTTGCCTGGTCGCACTCCCTTCGGGTCGAGATGCCGAGGTCGAAGTCGAGCTTCGCCTCTCTTTCGCCCGGCCGTGCTCCCTTCGGGTCGAGATGTCGAGGCTGAAGTCGAGCACCGCCTCTCCTTCGCCCGGCCGTGCTCCCTTCAAGTCGAGACACCGAGGCTGAAGTCGAGCTCCGCCTCTCCAAATCGGCCCCACCTCGGACGAAGAGATCTGTAGCCGAAAGAAGTCGCAGCTCCCCCTGGATGATGGCCCAACACCCGAATACTACGAAAAGATGCCTGCCAAGCCGCTATGATGATCCCAGCGGCCACTTATACCAAAACGGAAGGAATCCTCCAATCGAGGCTCTGCATTCTCCACCAACCGGCTGCACCCTCCGAAATTGGAAGTCAACCAGTGGATCTGGATCCAGGAGGCAATAGCCCGTCGATCGAGGCTCTACTAAGTTATCTAAAAGGAAGCGACCAGAAGGAATGTCAGCATGAACGGTAGCTTCCGTACCCCCAGAATGGAAAGGCAACCCATCCACAGCATAAAACTTCGCTGCACGTATCCACAAGCATGGAGAAGATCTCGAGGTAAGCGGTGCACAACACCCCCAGTTAAAAGGGGGGCTCTCAAATTGAAACAAAAAAAATCTCCTCAAGATCACTTTCAAGCAAAGATCAAGACGAGTGAGGTCCAACAAGCAAAAAGGGGACAGCGCACAGGATGACAATGCTCGAGGCTATCGTGAAATCTCCAGGAGAGGTCTAGATGGACAAGCCACCCAGCTCGAGCTCTCCTCTGCTGTCACTCCTACAATCTGTGCTCGGCTCACTCGCACTCTCTCACATTACAAATTCTCCTCCTAGCATGGAGTCCATCTTCGGGGCTCGACCAGGAGGATCTGTTTCCTTGGATCGTTACTGACTTGACTGTCGGAGTGCCCCCACCGGAATCCTCGATCTGGATAACTGACTTTGTTTTGTAGGTCCGAGCGATCGTGCATGATATCGAGTGATAGGAGCACATTCTGACCTTGACCTCAGCTACAGCCCATGGCGATCTTGGCGGCAACACCAAGTATTCAAGAGCCTTCAAGAGCATTCAAGTTCAACCTTCTTGAGCATTTATTAAAGCTTCATCAAGTTGAAGGTAGCACTATTGATGGGGGATGAAAATAAAATGATGAATGAAGAGTTTTAGCAAGCTAACCAGCAAACAAACTTGAGCAATTAATTATCAAATAAATGGGCTAAATTAATCCAAGAAAAGAATTTTTATAAGGAGACTAGTTGATCTAATTTTTAAGACCCACAATGTAGATCTAGTTCAAAATAAGGATTAGGATCTTCATGGCAAGGAAACCATCACTACTAGGGCAAGTTAACCTTCAAATAATCATATTTAATGAAGCTTAGGAAGAGTTTTTCTACCAACAATGATGGCTAATTATTTGGTGGAAGAAAAAGCTCTCATCACTCAAGGATTGAGGCCTAGAAGTCAAGATTAGCACTCTTTACTTTGAGACTCACCTTGGCCTTGATCTTTGGCATGGAGACCTTCATCCTTGACCTAGGAACCTGAGAGAACCTACAAAGAAATTTGGGATTACACCTGGAAGAAGAATTGAAGTTGGAATGGAAACAAAGAAAAAAGGAAGAAGAAGAACGTGGCCGATGGCTTAGGACTTGGAGCTTGATCATAGATCCATCAATGGGCATCCCATCCTTTACTCCTTGCAAAATCACTCTTCACTCTCAAACTCAAACTTAGAAAACTCTCATTCTCTCCTTGGATAAGGATTTACACACTCAAACTAGCTAGAAAACTTTCATTCCAAACAAGAACTTAAGAAAACTAGAACACAAGGAAACAATCCTTTCATTAATTCAAATCGTAGCATATAATGAATACAATGAGAGCCTAGGGGCCCTATTTATAGGCTCCAATGCTAGGAATTTTGTACAAGGGTGGAGAGGAGGGGATAAGGATGGCTTAGTTGGCTCCAACAATTTTTAGGTAGGTGGTTTTAACTAAAAATAAATTATTGGTAGAATATTACAACCACTTTGATATGTGGCATCTAGAAGATCCTAATGTGGCTTCCAAATGCTGATGTGGAGGCTTAGGTGTCATAAGTTGTGGCATCCCACATGTCAAATATTATTGGGGTAGTAGAAGGAATCTTTATGTTTTCCATAAAACTCTTGATGTAGTGTAATTCCTGAAGGTGAAAAACACCTACACCTAGCATACAATATGCTTGAAAAGAGGGCAGAAATATATGAATTTTAAAATAATTTTAAGACATGCACAGCGAAAGGCTCGGTAGATAGATCTAAATGATCTACTGATCTGCCCGCAACAGGAACTAGTATAAAGATCTAGCATGCATATAACATAAAAAACAAGAGAATATATATAAAAGTACCATACCTTTATACCTCTGAGAGAAGTAGTGGAAGTGCTATGAAAAGGAAGAGGGTGCTCGAGCCACACACGCGTCTGGCCTCTACAGAAAATTCACACCTGGGCTCGACTCTGATCAACTCTCTCAGAGTGCTGGCTCTTCGAGATCCTTGGCCGAGCTTCTTCTAGGAAGACTAAGAGGAGAGCAGGAACCCCTTCCCAAAACCTCTCTTCCCAAGACCTACCCAATCCCTAGAACTCTCACAACCCTTCTCTATCTCTCACAAAGTATTCTTTTGCTGTTGTTGTAACCTCTACAGCCTAAAGAATGACCCTCATTTATAGGTGCAGCCATAAGAGGGAGAAGAAGGATGGAGGATAGATGAGGGGAGAGAATGGGAGAGAGGATCAAGGCCATTCCAAATGGATCCAACCCATTAAGGTAAGTATGACTTTCATACCATAAAGACTTGGAGCCAAAACTTGTTTGAATTCAAAATTCAAACCAGGTCAAAACCTGCCCAAAAAATCTTCATGAAATCCTTCCAGAAATCTATTCATCATAGGAAGTGTCAACACTCGAAAATTGCCAAGTGTCGACACCTACATAATTCCAAGTGTTGACACTTGGAACCTGGTCAATCAAATTGACCTCTGGTGATGTCAAACGTTTCTCAATCATCGATTAGCCAAAGATTAGATAGAAATCCTCTATGGTGTGTGACCCCATAGGTTCGAACACTAAGCCGGTAGCACTAGAACATTTTTAGTACTAGTCAAAGTCTTCATCTAGCAATGATACCCGACGTCCGAATAGGTTGAAGATACAGAGCACCTCATAAGAACCTCTAGCATATGGTTGCCATATAATTCATCCCTTTGACCTTACAATGCTCAGGATGACCTAGGATTAGACTGCCAACCCTAATTTGGTTTATCCATACATGTCTCAACCTTACAAGTTCTGTGACTCTTCACAAGAACTACCCTGGCCAAGGTTTTGCTTAATTGAGACATAGTGAGTCATTCACTCCAAACTATTTAGAGAGGTCAATTCCATCTTGATCCACCATTGCTCCACAAATACTTGACTGTACCTAGAAACCTTGCATCACTGGATTAGAAATCTAGGTAGTCCAGTATTAAAGTATAGTGAGTTGCTTGCAAGCTGCCATGGTGACCTCAGGTCTGAGGGACACATATACCAATATCCCTTCATGAGAAACTCTTTGGTAGAAGGGAGCTCCGCAGATGGTCACGTTCAATGAAATGTCATATATTTTACTTGCATGTCACACCAGTGTCTCCACACTCCTTGATTAAGAGAACAACCAATAAATATGATATACAATAACTTATACTTGATACATCGTCGTCCTATAACAATATATCCTTTAGTTGTGAACCAGTTTAAGAACTACCTGATATATCCTCTCTATATCAAACAATATAGTTCTAAGGACTCCATCACACAAGAGTTCTTTACAGGAAAATGTAAATATGATGGATAGCCAAAATAAATAACTTTTATTTATTACAAGAATTCATATACAAATACAAAGATAGCACAACCGTCTATAGCCTAGACGATTGGCTTTGTGACACAATTCCCAACAACTCCCACTTTGACTAGAGCCAATCAGTACAGAATCTCATTCCCATTTTCCGTTTACAATAGTCAAACTCTTGAACTCCGATGGCTTTAGTGAATGGTTCAGCCAAGTTCTCCTTTCCATTAATCTTCTGAAGGTCGATGTCACCTCGTTCCACGATCTCTCATACAAGGTGATAGCACCGTAGAATATGCTTTGTGCAGTGATGAGACTTCGGCTCTTTAGCTTGAGTAATGGCTCCAGTGTTGTCAAAGTACACCAGAACAGAACTATCAAGGGAAGGTGCCACTCCCAGCTCATCAAGGAACTTCCGCAACCACACAGCTTCCTTCACTGCATCTGATGCTGCAATGTACTCTGCTTCGCACACTGAGTCTGCCATAGTAGGCTGCTTGAAAATTTTCCAATAGACAACTCCTCCATTCAGGATAAAGACAAAACCTGACATACTCTTGCTATCATCTTTATCTGACTAGAAACTGGAGTTAGTATGCCCCACAAGTTTCAAGTCAGATTCTCCATAAATGAGCCATTGGTCCTTAGATTTCATAAATACTTAAGGATGGTTTTTACCACTTTCCAATGAGCTTCACTAGGGTTAGACCGGTATCTGCTCAGTACACCTAGTGAGTATGCCATGTCTGGTCTAGTACATGTCATGGCATACATGATAGAACCCACTGTCAAAGTATATGGGATTCTACTCATGCGCTCTCTCTCCTCAAGAGTTGTCGCACAATTCCTTTTGGAGAGATTAATTCCAGTGCCTATCGGGAGATAGCCTTTCTTGAAATTTTTCATGTTGAACCGTTTCAGCACGGTGTCGATGTACATAGACTGGGACAGTCCCAGAAGCCTCTTAGATCTATCTCTATGGATCTTCATACCTAGTATATAAGAGGCTTCACCCAAGTCCTTCATAGAGAACTGAGATGATAACCAGACATTTATTCCTTGCAGTGCTGCAATGTCATTCCCGATTAAGAGAATGTCATCCATATACAGCATAAGGAATACAATCATAGAACTATTAGCCCATTTGTAAATGTAAGGTTCCTCTCCATTCCTAACGAAGCCATATGACTTGATATACTTATCATCTCGCATGTTCCAACTCCTTGATGCTTGCTTCAGTCCATAGATGGACTTTTGAAGCCTGCATACCTTTGACTCATCTGTGGATGTGAATCCTTCAGGTTGTATCATATACACCTCCTCTCCCAGCTCACCATTCAAAAAAGCTATTCGGACATCCATTTGCCATATTTCATAGTCAAAGTGGGCTGCTAAAGCAAGCATAATCCAAATGGATTTGAGCATTGCCACAGGAGAGAACGTCTCGTCATAGTCAATACCATAATGTTGACGATACCCTTTGGTAACCAGACAAGTTTTATAGGTCTCTACCTGCCCGTCTACGCCCCTTTTCCTTTTGAAAATCCATTTGCACCCAATGGGTTTTATCCCTTCAGGTGGATCAATCAATGTCCATACATTGTTGATCTCCATGGACTCCATTTCAGATTTCATGGCTCCTAGCTATTTCTCAGAGTCAGACCTCTACATTGCATTCATATAAGTGATCGGATCCTCATTGTTCTTATCGAGTTCAATGGGATCACCGTCCCGGATCAAGAAATCATAGTATCTGTCCGGTCGGCTTGGTACTCTATCGGATCTCCTTAATGGTTCCTGAGTGGGCTCCGGGTGTGATCTAATCACAACCGGTTCTATGTTGTCACCTAAGTGTGTCGGTTCTTCTACTTGTTGAACTTCACTAAGTTCAATCTTAGCGGCTACAATTCCTTCACCAAGGAACTTCTTTTCCAAAAAGATAGTCCTAAGACTGACGAACAATTTTTGTTCCTCAGCTAAGTAAAAGTAATACCCCTTAGACTCTTTTGGATACCCAACAAATAGGCATCGGTTAGACCTAGGTCCAAGTTTGTCCATTTTCGAGCATTTTACATAAGTCGGGCTCCTCAAACTCGAAGGTATGAAAGTCTCGGCTTACGTCCAATCCATATCTCATATGGTATTTTGCTAACTGACTTACTTGGAGACCTATTTAGAAGGTAACAAGATGATTCTTAAGCATATCTCCAAAGGATATCGACAGAGAAGCAAAGCCCATCATGGACCGAACCATATCTAACAAGGTTTGATTCCTCCTCTCAAACACTCCATTTAATTGAGGTGTCCCTGGAGTTGTCCACTAAGAAAGAATCCCATTCTACTTGAGATATGTCAGAAACTCATTGGAAAGGTATTCATCATCTTGATCGGATTAAAGGGTTTTGATACACTTTCCGGTTAATTTTTCTACTTCATTACGATATCATTTGAATATTTCAAACGATTCAGATTTATGTCTCATCAAGAAGACATAACCATACCTCGAAAGGTCTTCTATAAAAGTAATGAAATAAGGGTACCCTTCCCTAGCACTAACATTCATGGGTCCTCATATATCAGTATGTATCAGACTTAGAATCTCATTAGCTTGTTCACCTTTTCCAGCAAAAGGTGACTTTGTCATTTTTCCAAGAAGACAGGACTCATAGGTTGGAAGTGAACTATCTTTACTAAAATCGAGGAGACCCTCAGTTTTCAACCTGTTTATCCTATTCCTGTTAATATGACCTAACCTACAATGCCATAGGTATGCATCGCTGACATTATCTATCCTAGGGCGTTTGCAAGACATGTACATTATATTAACAGGTCACGATAGTACATAGATGCCATCACGCATTTGTCCATTCAAAACTATAGAATCATTCCAAATGATTTTGCAAATGTCATTCTTTATTAATAGTTCGTAACTATACATGGTCAACTGGCCTACCAAAATGACATTTAAAATAAAAGAAGGACAAAAATAACACTCATTCAAAATGATAGTACAGGACTCAAAAATAAGTTTAAGGACTCCTAACGCCAGAACTGGAACTCGGCTTCCATTTCCTACGTTCAAGAACCTCTCGCCATCCTCGAATCTTCCACTAACTTGAAATCCCTACAAAGAATTGCAAATATGAATTGGACTTCTTGTATCCAATACCCAGTTAATAGTATCGCAAACAGAGAAACTACAAGGTGTTATCATATAAATACCTTGTCCAGGACCATCCTGTCACCTTTCTCTTCTTGTACCTGTTCGGATCAAGGGAGCAATGTAAAGAGGACAGTTCCTCTTCCAGAGTCCCTACTTCTTGTAGAAGAAGCATTATACACGACTCTGATCAGCCTTCACTTTCTTGGCCAGACTGGACCTAGAAGCACTAAGCACCTTTCTCCCTTTATTATTTTTCTTCTTCCCTTTCTTAAAGGGACGACGCCCTCCTGAAGAACCTCCCACTAGATTCACCACCCCTTAATTCAACTGGTGGTCTTTTGCATAAGTCTGCAGCAACCCCAACAGACCATGGTAGTTGATTGCAGGCTTATTCATTCTATAATGATCGAGAATGTCTAGATAAGAGGAGGGAAGAGAACTCAAAATCACATATTTCCCAAGTTGTTCATGCAAGGGACAGTCGAGCTTGCCCAGGCACTTAATCATCTCGAACATGTATAGTACATGATCAGTGATCGAGGCCCCATCATGCATCCGCACGTTGTAGATGGCACAGGAGACCCTGTACATCTCAACATCATCTGGTGTCCCGAAAGACTTCTTCAACCTTTGAAGAATTTCTTCCAGTTGGGCTTCCTCGAATTTGCAACTGATCTCGTCGTTTATCGACGCTAACATAATGCATTGGATAGTGGTCTTGTCAGAGGCCACTTCTGATAAGTGTCTCTAATAGAACCCTGAGCAGAGGTAGCAGGGATCTCAGGTGCCGGATCCGATATCACATACAAGATCCGTTCGTGCTCCAGGACAATCCTGAGCCTTCGATACCAGCTATCGAAGTTGGGTCTATTAAGCTTCTCATTGTCGAGAAGAGACCAGAGTGATAGGTTGAAAGACATCTGAAAGGAGAACCAAAACTAATTAGTGTATATGAATTATTAACCTAAAGACATGGACTTTAGTCTTAAAGGTCCCTCCCACTATTTTGCACAGATTGGTAGCCTCTACCTCCAATCCGAGGAATTACTTTAATTCTTTAGCAGGTACTAAAGTCCAATAGACAACACATGAGCCCGACTTTGGCCGGCCCATCCATGCATGTCTAAAGGTAGGTTCTTCAACCGATTACTTCTCCAAGTAACCTCTAGTAATAGGGTTTTGCCCCAAGGAGCACTTCAATCGGCCTTTGGGCCTCCTATTGAAGGTCCTGGTTAAGTCCAACCATTAACATGACAAAATTCAATGCTTCTAACTAACGAATAGTCAAGCCCGACTTTAGCCAGCTCACTTGACCACTATTAAGAAAGTCGTACCGAGCCATCATATTATAAACATCAATTTCAATAGCCTGATGAACACCCGATCTTTGGATCTGCCGATGAATACCGAACTATTGGACATATTACTATCCCACTTAATGGGTGGCTAGGACTTGGTTATTCCTATAACTTTGTCCTTTTAAGGATCTAATAATTTAGTGAATTTTTAATTAATGTAATGGATGAAGAGATGAGAAGACATGGATCAACCTCCCACTGATCACATCAGCAATCTAGGAGGGTTACACATAACTAATGATCCATGGGCACCTAAAATCAGTCAAGACTGATTAACCTTGGGTGACAAGGGTTAACACGAGTCAATAAGCTATCTAATCAATCCTGATTGACCACATTGGCCAGGTAAGCGAGATCATGGGTTGGGTTCTGTCATTAACCGTCTTGCCTTAGACTCCAACAGAGTTGGCCAAGTAAGAGGTAGTTCCAAAGAACCATGATCACAATGCCAAACTTATCTCGACACCAATCGATTTATCAGACTCGATTAGACTAGTCTAAAGACTCAAGCTTTTCACTGAGCCACAAATTAGATCCATTTAGATTATGGACTAATCAATCTAACTATTAGAGAGATCTAAAGAGAAGAAATCCTAACTCAACATTTGATTAGATTAGTTCTCTTATTAGTCCAATGCATCTAAACTTAGGTCTAACCCAATTAAGGACCTAATAGAAGCTAACCCATGACCCTTAAGGCTTATTGAAATGACTTAAAATCTTTGAATCAAATTCCTAGAGTTATTAGTCATTCTTAATTAAAAATTAAGTTCAATAACCTTAAATAAATTAAAATAATTTCAATTTATAAATGTAAAACAATTTTACAAAAAATTAAAATTTGAATTCACTATTTTTCAAAATTTTTCAACCCAAGTGTCGATACTTCAGGAGCAAGTGTCGACTCAAGACCTGAGACAGGGAATAGAAAACAGAACAACATGTTTTTTGGCACGCACTCAAGTGTCGACACTTCAAAGGTCAAGTGTCAATACTTCAGGGTCAAGTATCGACACTTTAGCCTGTCTCAGAAAAAAAACAGAAACCAGATCTCAGAAAATTTTCTTATGAGTCGACACTTTAAAAGCCATGTGTCAACTCACAGCCTGAGATAATGAAAAAACAGTGATTTCAAATCTAATGTTTCTCCAAACATACAATCAAAATCGGTTAATAAAAACTCTTAGATCTTATCTAAAGTTAATTTATGATCATTACATTAGATTAAAACATTTTTAATCTATAATTTTCTTTCTTTTTATTTTCCTTATCAAGAGTTTATCACAGTGGCACCCCTACACGCTATAGAAGATCCCATTGAATGAGAAGAGAGGGTCTTGCAGCCCTACTTCTCTCCTATGACCGGACGGCCATGGTGAAGCACTCAATCCAAGTACTTAAGAAAGAAAGGAGATGTTATTAGCATGTTAGCATCATTATACTACAAAATGAACCTATTGCTCTGATACCATTGAAGGTGAAAAACACCTACACCTAGCATACAATATGCATGAAAAGAGGGAAAAAAGATATGCATTTTAAAATAATTTTAAGGCATACACAGTGGAAGGCTCGGTAGATAGATCTAAACGATCTACCGATCTGCCCATAACAGGAACTAGTATAAAGATCTAAAATGCATACAACATCAAAAACAAGAGAATATATAAAAAAGTACCATACCTTTATACCTCTGAGAGAAGCAGTGGAAGTGCTATGAAAAGGAAGAGGGTGCTCGAGCCACACACGCGTCTGGCCTCTACAGGAAATCCACACCTGGGCTTGACTCTGATCAACTCCCTCGGAGTGCTAGCTCTTCGGGATCCTTGGCCGATCTTCTTCTTCCAGGAAGACTAGGAGGAGAGCAGGAACCCCTTCCCAAAACCTCTGTTTCCAAGACCTACCCAATCCCTAGAACTCTCACAACCCTTCTCTATCTCTCTCAAAGTATTCTTTTGCTGTTGTTGTAATCTCTACAGCCTATATAATGACCCTCATTTATAGGTGCAGCCATGAGAGGGAGAAGAAGGAAGAAGGAGAGATAAGGGGAGAGAATGGGGGAGAGGATCAAGACCATTCCAAACGGGTCCAACCCATTAAAGTAAGTATGACTTTAATACCATAAAGCCTTAGAGCCAAAATTGATTTGAATTCGAAATTCAAACCAAGTCAAAACCTGCCCAAAAAATCTCCATGAAATTCTTCCAGAAATCTGTTCATCACAGGAAGTGTCGACACTCAAAAATTGCCAAGTGTCGACACTTCACCACGTATCGACACCTGTAAAATTCCAAATGTTGACACTTGGAACCTGGTCAATCAAACTGACCTCTGGTAATGTCAAATGATTTTCAATCATCGATTAGCCAAAAGATCAGATTGAAATCTTCTATGGTATGTGACCCCATAGGTTCGAACACTAAGCTGATAGCACTGGAACATTTTCAGTACTAGTCAAAGTCCTTATCTAGCAATGATACTCGACGTCCGGATAGGTCGAAGATGCAGAGCACCTCATATGAACCTCTGGCATATGGTTGCCGTATTATTCATCCCTTTGACCTGACAATGCTCAGGATGACCTAGGGTTAGACTACCAACCCTAATTTGGTTTATCCAGATCATGTCTCAACCTCACAAGTTCTGTGACTCTTCACAAGAACTATCTTGGCTAAGGTTTTACTGAATTGAGACATAGTGAGTCATTCACTCCAAACTATTTGGAGAGGTCAATTCTATCTTGATCCACCACTACTCCACAAGTACTTGACTATACCCAGAAACCTTCCATCATTGGATTAGAAATCCAAGTAGTCCAGTACCAAAGTACAGTGAGTTGCTTGCAAGCTGCCATGGTGACCTCAGGTTTGAGGGACATATATACTCATATCCCTTCGTGAGTAACCCTTTGGTAGAAGGGAGCTCCGCAGATGGTCACGTTTAGTGAAGTGTCATACATTTCACTTGCATGTCACACCAGTATCTATACACTCTTTGGTTAAGAGGATAACCAACAAATGCGACATACAACAACCTATACTTGATACATCGTCGTCCTATAACAATGTATCTTTTGGTTGTGAAATAATTTAAGAACTGCCTGATATATCTTCTTTATATCAAACAATATAGTTCTAAGGACTCTATCATACAAGAGTTCTTTACAGAAAAATGTAAATATGATGGACAGCCAAAATAAATAATTTTTATTTATTAAAAGAATTCATATACAAATACAAAGATAGCACAACCGTTTATAGCCTAGATGATTGGCTTTGGGATATAATTCCCAACAATTTCTTCTCCCCCAAGGTTGTTTGATGAGTTGTTCCCCCATGTGCTTCAAATCTTGGCATGAATTGGGCTTGGACTTGGTCTTGAAGAGGCTTGAATGGTTGGTCTTGGACTTGAAGAAGACGCCCTCCATCATGCTTTGGGCTTGAGCTGAATGGGCTTGTTCCATGTGTTGGCTTATGAGCCAAATCATGCTTCAAGAAAATTTGGCTTATGAACATATTTCAAGAAAATTTGTAACTTACTTCGAAAACTTTATTGACTATAGCTGCAAAAATAAAGTGAGTTAATTAAAGTATATATTCTTATTATGGATGTCCCCATCAACTACAACAAAGCTTCAAAAATATATCTGCTTTTATTAAAAAGCTTTCTTTGTTTCTTTACTTCAAATTTATTCTTGTTGTAAAGGTTTTTGGTTAGCCTATTGAAAAACCAAGAAGGTTTTTGGTTAGCCTATTGGAAAACCAAGGAGGTTGTTAGTTAGCCTTGAAAACCAATTAGGTTCTTGGTTAGCCCGCAAAATCAAGGGAGGTTGTTGGTGAGCCTTAAAACCAATTAGATTCTTGATAAGCCCAGAAAATCAAGTGAGGTTTTGACTTGTGAGCCTTGTGAAAACAAGTCGGGTTTGATTAGTGAGCCCGAAAAACTAATCGGCTGTAATGGGTTGAGATTATAGTGAATTCCCAAGTGGGCCTTGGGGAGTAGATGTAGGTGCATTAGAAAGCACCGAACCACTATACTTGCTTTGTGTTTGTGATTGCTTGTCTCTTTAATTTGCTCTTATTTTTATTGCTTTCATATTTTCGCTGCATACTTACTAAGAGCACTTCATACTTGCATTCATTGTACTTAGATTGATTATTGGATTGGTTCACACACTTGCATTTCATTTAAATTTTTAGAGATCCAATTCACCCCCTCTCTTGGATTGCTTACTGGGCAACAACATGACAACCCTTAAGAGCAAGAAGCCCAAGGAAGCCATGTCCATCGAGAGCCTTGACCTCCAAAACCAGCAGAGGCTACAACAAAGAGAGCCTGTAAAAGAACTAGTTCCTATTCCCCTGGATCCATTTGACTCCTCCCGTGCAGTCTATATTAAAAGCGAGCATAATGTGGAGTCTAGGGCCTGCCTAGTGGACTTCTTCCACATGAATACCAACATCTTCATGTGGACAGCAGTAGATATGTTGGGCATCGATCTTGAGGTCATGATGAATCACCTCAACATCGACCCCATGCATCCCCCAGTTCACTAGAAGAAGAGAAGCTATGCCCTTGAACGCCAGCATGCTATCAAGCAGGAGGTAAAGAAGCTTTTGGAGGCTAGGTTCATCCGTGAAGTCCAGAACCCAAACTGGCTAACCAACATTATCCTAGTGAAGAAGGCCACCAGTAAATGGCAAACACATATTGACTTCACTGACTTGAATAAGGCCTCTCTAAAGGATTGTTTTCCTTGCCCAAGACTAATCAGCTTATGGATTTAATCTCTAGGAATGAGACCCTCATCTTCATGGATGCCTTTTCTGGGTCAACTAGATCTAGATGGCATTGAGAATGAGGAAAAGATGGTGTTCATCACCGACCAAGGATTGTATTGCTACAAAGTCATGCCCTTTAGTTTAAAAAATACTGGAACAACCTACTAGTGCCTCATCAATAAAGTCTTCAATAACCAGATCGAGTGTAACATAGATGTTTATATCGATGACATATTGGTAAAAAGCTATAAGGAGCACCAGCACATGGTGGTCCTGGAGGAGACCCTCCAGACACTATGAAGGTACCGCATGTGACTGAACTCAAAGAAGTGTGTGTTTGGGATCTCTTTCGAGAGGTTCCTAGGTTTTATGATGTCACACCTTGGAATCGAAGTGAACCTTGAGAAGTTTCGAGCGATCCTGGAGATGACACCCCCCGAGAGTCGGGAGGAGGTTCAGCATCTTACAGGGCGGAGGTTCAGCATCTTACAGGGAAAGTCTCTATGCTAAGCTAATCTGTAGCAAGGTCTAACAATAAGTGCCTGCCCTTTTTCAAGGCCTTGAGATAGATCAAGACTTTTCAATGGATAGAGGAGTGCTAGATCACCTTCGAGCAACTCAAGACCTACCTCGCCACAGTGCCACTTCTTACAAGACCAGTCACGGGGGAAATGCTCTACCACTACTTGAATATCTTCCCCATGGTCATGAGTTATGTGATCATCCAGGAGGAGGATGGAGTACAGAAGCCAATCTATTACATCAGTCAAATTCTCAAGGATACAGAGACCCGGTAGTCAAAGGTGGAGAAGGTCACCTTTGTCCTTCTGATCTTGAAAAGGTGACTTTGGCCCAACTTTTAAGCACACTCCATCGTGGTTCTGTCCGATCAGCCCCTGTACCAAATTTTATAGAAGATCTATATCTCTGGGAGGGTCGCCAAGTGGGTCATGGAGCTGGGCAAGTTTGATATTCATTATTAGCCTCGTCCGTCCATTAAAACCCAGGCATTAGAAAACTTCCTATAGAGTGTACCATCCCTGACGGGTGGATACTGGACCAAAGCCGGTGGAGCCAGCAAAGCTAGATCCAACAGGCAAGCCTTGGACTCTCCATGTTGATGGTACTTTTAGTGCTGGAGAGTTGAGGGCTAAGATGATCTCACCAACCCAAAAGGAGTCATCGCCAAATAGGCACTTCTCTTCAACTTCAAGGCCTCCAACAATGAGGCGGAGTATGATGCCCTTCTCACAAGGTTGAGACTCACTCACGAGCTAGGGATTCAACATCTTAGAGCCTTCAGTGATTCCCAACTAATTATGGAAAACGTTCATGATGAGTTTGGCACCAAATCCCCCACCATGGAGAAGTTTTTCAAATGGAAAAAGGAGATCACATCATCCTTCCTTTCCTTTGAGATCATGCAGATCCCCCAAATAGAGAACATCCAAGTGAACTTACTATCAATACTGGCAACCTCTGGCTACACGGATATTCCAAGGGCCACCTACTTAAAGAACCTCAAGAAGCATAGTATCGAGAAAGAGCCAATCCGGGTCCTCCAAGTGAGAAGCAAACCTTTCTAGTTGGACCCTTTGATTTGTTACCTACAGGAGGGGACATTACTGGAGGACAAGGTTGAAGTGAAAAAGTTCAAGTATTGGTCCTCCTTGTCCATGGTACTCAATAGGAAGCTCTCTAAGTGAGCCTACTCGATACCACTCCTCCATTGCCTCTATCCCCAAGAAGCAGATTTTATCCTTTGGGAGGTTCACGAAGGGATCTACAACACTCTCGTAGGAGGCTACACCTTAACCTACAAGATCTTGAGACAAGGATATTATTGATCAAGCATTCTCAAGGATATTATTGAGTACATATGGTGCTACAACCATTGCCAGAGGCATGCCCACATCTAGCACCAACCAGCAGTACCTCCTAGCTCCTTGAGCTCTCCATGGCCCTTTGCTCACTGGAGGATAGATATCCTTATCCCTTTCCCATCAACCATCAAGCAGAAGAAGTTTAAAATCATCACCATCAACTACTTCACCAAATGGATTGGATCATGGCAGAACCTCTAACCCGAATCACTGAGAGAGAGGCTCAAAAGTTCATCTAGAGATCGATCATCTGCCACTTTAGGCTTCCTCACATCATCATCATCATCGATAATGGTAGACAGTTCAATAATGCATCCTTCAAAAAGTTCTGTGAAGACCTATGGATCAGCTACCAGTTCACTTCAGTTGCATATCCATAGATAAATGGAGAAGCTGAAGTCACCAACAAGATGATTTTCTAAGGTTTAAAGACCCGATTGGATAGGGTCAGAGGACTTTGGGTAGAAGAACTCTACAGTGTCCTCTGGGCCTACCACACCATCCATCGACTTTCGATGGGTGAGACCTCACCTCCAGAACTGAAGCTATCATTCCTCTAAAAGTGGGCTTGCCATTGCATTGAGTAGAAGCCTATGACAAGCGGCACAGTTTAGAACACCTAAGGGTGAATCCTGACCTCTTGGAGGTTCGAAATAGAGTCCATGTTTGGATGGCTGCATACCAGTGATGCACAGCTCGCTACTTCAACACCTGTGTGAAGGTGAAATAGTTTTGATTCGGAGATCTTGTTCTTCGAAAAGCAGCTATCAATCAACCCACTGAACATAGGAAACTCTCTCCAAACTAAGAAGGACCCTATCGTATTATTGAGATAGTCTGACCTGGAACCTACCAATTGGAGTAGCTAAACGACATCCCCATTGTTTGCACCTAGAATCCTGATAATATCTGGCCGTACTATTAGTGAGATGTTTCCTTGGCCACTATACTTAATCTCTTCAACGAAAACCCCCTTTTGATTCTAAGGAGAACATGCGGTGAAAGCTAGGGACTCTCTCAAAGCCCTAGACGAGGTTATTCTAGATGAGGTTCCAACATCCCTTATTCTTAGAAGGCCTAGGCAAGGTTGTCTCGGGTGGGGAGCAATTAAACTCCCAAGCTAAATCATGATATCATAAGTCTTGGTTAAGCAATAAGCCTCTCAAGTTTCAAAGTCTTGGACAAGGTTGTGAAGAAATCGTCACACGGTCCTAGGACAACACTTATAGGTTTCAAAAAAAAATTAATAAAATGTAGCAAAATAAAACCTAATCTAGCATGCATAATAGGATCCATCATGAACATATTAGATCTAAAAGTAAATCAAAAGGAAGTAATCCACTTACCTGCTACACTACTCCATTTTTATTGTAAGATCGGATCTGACGGATGTCCTGGGTTCTACTGGAGCCATGCATGCATTCAGCCTCTACTGATATCCACATGAAGATGACCTGATCGAAGCTTCGAGGTTACTGGAGTACTAGCACCTTGCATACCTCACTTCGATGGTTGGATCTAATCTTTCTTCCATCATCTTTTCTTTTTCTTTATATTAGAGATCATGAAAAAAGATCTTCTCTTTATAAGAGATCATGGGAGAAAATGATCTCTCTCACATGAGCCATTCACGTAAAAGATGAGAGGAAGAGAAGGAGGGGGCAATTGAATTTTCCCTCCTTTTTTCTGTGAAAATTTGAAAAAAGAAATATGGGGCAATGGTAAGGTTAGATCACATCTCAAATTGAAGCTAAGAAAACTCCACACACTAATCTATGCCCTTATTCTTTTTCCCATTCTTATCATTCCACAATAGAGTCCCTTCTCTCCCTAGAGTCTCACCCAATCTAAACTTAGGATAAGGTTTGAATCAAATTCAAAAACCTAAATCTAAATAGATTAGGGTAAGATGATAAGGGAGAAACCTTTTGCACCCTAACTCTTTGGAGTGCCCCACAAGGCTTCCATGCACAAAATCATCATGAAGAAGGGCGTGGTTCTTTCTTTCTTACACGTTAACAAGACAAAGAGGCATGGGGAGGGAGAGAAATTAGGTTTAGGAATTGGTTCAATAATTAACTCCTAATCTTAACTCAAATAGGATTCTAACTAACCTAGTTTCTAATCCTATTAGGTTTTGATTTAAATCCATAACCAATTAGGAATTGGATCCTAATCTAATTAGGATCTTTAAACCCAATAAGAATAGATCAAGCCTAATTAAATTAAATAAGATTTAATTCACTAAGGATTAGCCAACCAATTAAGTCAAACCAAATTGGCTTGCAACATTTATAATTATATTAGTTCAAATCCTAATTGGACTAGGACATCATCCAAACTCAACCAAATCGAATCTAATTCAATTCGTATTGATCCTAATCATAATTAAATGATCAAATCATCTAATTAATGATTAATTAGACTAAACTACGTTACAACTCTTGTAATAAAGCCCTCCTTGCTAATAATTAGTAAGTACCAAAATTAGTAGGTGTCAAACTTAGCAGGTTCTAAAATTAGCAGTTTCTTAATATATAACTCTTATATATACTGATCTAACCACGTGATCAGGTTAAGCTCTTATTGTGTGTGATCTCTCAGGCTTTATTTTATCTAGTAATGAGACATACCATGATCTTCAACATAGTATCATCAAAACTCTTTTCAATGGACCGGAATAATTTCAATTCATCCCATTAAAGATTTATTGATCCAAAATAATCTCTAGTGAGTTCTTACAATCCACCAGTGATGTTTAGTAGCATGTAGTGGTCACCCAACAGAATAGAAGGATGAACCCCTAGGTATAGTTACTATGTAATTGAGTTTTTCTATCGAGAGTACAGATAGGATGCAGGTCATAAAAGCTCACCAAATCCTAAGCATCTATCATATGCTAGATTTAATTAGTCTAAGTCTAATTTATAACTCATGAAAACTCTTTTCCATCATTCACACTATCATGGCCACAGATTTTCAGACTTAGTTTCTTAAATTATATAGGACTACACCTTAACTACTAAGGTCGATAGATCCTCTATAAGTATACTTCCAACTCCTATAGTGAGCCTACTACAGTCAACAAATATCACAAAAATCCGAATATCTAGGATCAATATTTTATATTATCAAATTACAGCAACCCCACTATGAGTGGCCAAGGCACCGTAAGTCAAAGAACTACTCATATAATTATAATATCGTGAAAGTCACTGATGAATAAGTAGATATCCATGTAACTTTTCATGATCATTACGCTCGGTATCATTATTCTTTAACAATTATCCACACTCTCGCTCCAATATTTCCATACTATAGACTCGAGACTCGTCTACCCAAAGAGAAGATATATGTGTATCAATCTAATTGGATCAATCACCATCCCTGGATGATCCTACGATTAGAAATATTTAGAAATAAATTTATAATGATACATATCTCAAATTCTCAACTCTTGAGAATATGTGTCATTATCCATTAATTTCTTGAACAATACATGGATACAACATATATAAAAAAATCTAATTTTAATTATTAAATATAATTTTATATCCTAAAAATAAAATATGTGTCAACTAGATTGGCTTCTAAGATATACATTTAATAATCTTTCACTTATACTAAAAACAATCAGCCATACACTTTAGCCCCATCTCATGTACTTCAGTTTCAGCTGACCAAAATTTACTAAGCTAGCAGATCTATGACATCTCATGTGGATTTTACTATCTGCACCTTAATAAGGTAGTCATAAATAAAATCATCACTTTATGTGTCCAAACTTCTGATGAGACCTTGGTTCCTTAGCAAAAGCCATGGCACCAATGTTGTTATGATAGGGTGTTATGTCATCTCATGACATCTCACTTATTTTTGCAATAATCTATGAACCAAAATACATCCATGTGCCTTTAAAGATGGTGATTGAGTTAGCCTCCTTGGTCAAACCTTCAATGATCGATGCCAAACCACCATTGTATAAAAACACATCATATGTATTTTCCCTCAATTCTCCCACTCTAAATATCTAAAATATATTTTTAGTACTTCTCAAGTATTAAAGAATGTTATCATAATTATCTAGCACTCACAGCCTGGATTGAATTGATATTTGCTCGTGACATTCATAGTAAAAATTAGATTATATATATAGCATGGTTTATATGAGGCTCTTTATGGCCAAAGCTCAAAAGGATCTAGCTCATATTAAAATCTCTTTAAATATTTTAGGATACATTTTAGAGATTAATTTCATGCCTAAGGAGTCAAATCCCATATCGGATTTTAGGCTAAACTTGTTCAATACTTCCTTAATGTACAATTTTGTGATAGGCTTAGCTTCCATCTTGGTCAATCTCATAAACCCCGCATTCCAAATATAGGATACTTTCCAAATATCTTTATTGAAGAATTACCTAGACAATTATAATCTAACCAAGGTCAGCATAGGAATCACATTTCCAATAAGAAAATATTATCCACATATAATGCACAAAATTATATACTTCTACTGACCATATGCTCCTCTTCTCGTTCTTGGTAGAATCAAATCATTTGATCATATCATAGAAATGAGTATTCTAATTCCGAGCAACTTGATTTAGTCTATTTATATAGACCCTTTATAGCTCAGACCTTGTGATCTCTTCACTGTCCATCAACCTGATCTTATCATGGTTAACTGTAATAGCAATTAGTTGGACTTTAGCATGGTCTTAGGTAAAAAAGTTTTCATAGTCAATACTAACTATAACCTTTTACCTAAGCCTTGCCTTATAGATCTCCATCTATTTTCTTTTTATAGATCCATTACATCCATTAGGTACTATACCTTCTGATGGATTCATTAAGGTCCATATTAGATTGGAGCACATGGAGTCTAACCTCATGACATTGAACCATTTCTCGAAATCAATATCTAACATCTTCTCGTTATAGATTTCTAGGATCATCTTTATGTTCCTTTCTCTTACAAGAAAAAACTTTTTTTGAATCCTTTATAAGTGTACCTCTGTACATTTTGGAGGATGGGAGATCTTACAAGACTTCTAAGGTGGAGAAGAAAATATATGCACTGGCTTCACTCAAATGGATTTTATAGGTTCGATGGCTCGTTGCTCTTCGAAGATGATCTCTTTGAACTTAGTTATCTTTCCACTACTAAATTTATGATAAACTATTTAACCATTAACATAAACATTGGGTCACAACTATTTGTAATCCATTAGGAAGAAGTATCTTAACAGCTCTTTAGGATATAGGCCATTAATGACTTAATCACAAACTTATTCAACTATATCTCATATAAGTATGAGAAAAGAGATTTATTGTAAACCCAATTAAATAGGTTTACTGAATTATATAATCATATCCTTAAAGATAAATTAGTGACTCTCATAACGGATTGAACCATATCCAATAGGGTTCAATTTCATTACTCAAGCATCCCATTGAGATTAAAATATAAGAAGAGTCCATGGTGAGACTATGCCATATAACTTGAGATGATTCTATAATTCTTCTTTAAGATATATACTTTCTTAATCTAATCAAAAAATCTTAAGGAGCTTTTCCTGGCTTGCATGTCGAATATGCTATACATATTAATGTGTACCCAAGTAAGCATATTAGTAGTCCTCACCTTTATCCTTTGTCATACAAAAGATAACTTAGTCAATAGTCTTCAAGATAAGATTTATAAATTGGAAATGACTAAATAGTCAATTAAACAAAAGGTCCATGGTTGCCCATGGTTTTTAAATTGTTAGTCCTTGCTTTTCGATATGACCAAACCTAAGATATTAGTTATATACTTCATGTTAACATCATCTCAAAGATTTTTCAGATCCTACAGTACTCACTAAGTGCTCAAAGATTCATCATATGTAAGTAGAGACTAAGATTAATAAAATCATTTGAATCTAATTCATTTCTAAAATAAATGGATCAATGATTTTATGCTAAACAGAAATCAAATTTCTGTCCAAAGAAAAAAATCTCTTTAAGTAACTGACATACCTTCCAAAGGTATGTTCTATTTATTCTTCAAGGATTCCAGATACATGGAACAAGTTCTATGGTCATTGAGCTTAAATTGGAAACACCTTTCCATTATCAAGAGCCATCTCCTTGGAAGATCCTGACTCTTGCCTCTTCCTCTAATCAGACTATCTTTTGGAACAGAAAGTCTGCTTCGCATTAGAAGCATGTCCCTTGAACTTTTTAAGATCCCTTTAATAGTCACCAATGTGTTGACCTTATTATCTTAACCTTATTCAAATGGTAGTTTACAATAAACTATCCACATAAATTAGAAAAATATGGCTAGATCAAATCCATTTGCAATCCTTTATACATCAACATGTCCAAGCTTTTCAAGCTCCAAATCCTTAATCATTATCAAACAATGATCATGGATCGATTATACTTAGGTAAGCCTTCCAAGTTTCAAAGTCTTGGGTGAGGTTGTCCCAAGCACCCTGGCGAGCAATCAGATACTCAGGTGGGTCACGATACTCGTAAACCCTGGCTAAGCAATAAGTCTCTATTGGATTTTAAGGAGATCATTATGCAACTTAGTAAGACTGAATTATAAAATTTCATGCATAAACATAACACTTTATCAGTTAGAAACCCTAATTCCCAAGATCCCTTATTCGATTACAACTAATATGTCATAAAAAAAGGTTAATGAAACATACCTGGAGTGCTATATTCCACTTCTTCCACTAAACTCACAAGTGTAAGTCCTCCAACAGTGATCCACACAAGATTTGAAACAAGGAAGAACTCCTTTTTGAAGTTGCTTGCCCGGGTAGGACTCTTTCGGCAGCCTTTTAGACTTTGGCCTTTATAGGACTCACTATCCCACTATAGGACTCTTTGGACACTCTTCTAAACCACTCTTGGTTTTAGGACAACCCTCCTTTAGGACCCCTTAGGCTTATGTCCTAAAACAAAGCCTTTTCCTAATAGAAAAGACCTTGTCTTAACAAGACAAGTCTTGTCTTAAAGAAAGGAAGAGGGAGAGAGAAAAACTCAGATGGATAATACGGTAGAATCTTGACTCCTATTTCAGATTACTGAATGAATAATCATCTCATTCCACCATACACCCTTTAAATAGTTTCTTAAGGGGCATGAAACACATCCCAAAATCTCTTATTAGATATGTTTCTTCATATCTGATAAGACTATTTAGGATTCAGGAGTCTTATCTGATATCTCTTCATGTCCAAATGAAACCTTCTCATGTCACATGGCATGTACCAGTCTCTGGAAGAGCCAAGAGGCATCTTCTCATTTCTCAAAAGTTGGAGAAAATCGAAGAGATCTGAAAGCAGAAGGACTCTGCTTCAAACCGTGCGCCCTCTCATGAAAAGTCGTAACCTTTCATGTGTGCCATTCATCCTTTCCTTCTACACGCCAATTAAAAAATCATTGACCCGTCAAATCCTTCATGAAAGGGCATGGAGATAAAGATAAAGATTAAAAGAAGTCCAATCAACAGAAGAAACTCATCTGCAGAAGGACTCTTGGTCCTTTTTGCGTGCCAAATGAAGAGTCGCTTCTCTTCACAATTCGGTTAACCTTTTTCCACACCATATGCTACCTTTGACAAAGTTAAAGTATATACAATATGAGTTTCAAATGAAAGGGCATTAAATAAGCTTTTCGACCATATAAAAATTTTCTCGATCAGAGAACTATAGACCCTTCTAGGCCCTTTTGAATGCCAACATGTCATTTAGGTACCAAGAGTCCTATGCCTTAAGGACTCTTCATAATTCCGAGATAAATACTCCAAAAAATATCAGATAAAATCTAATAAATTCATCCTACTTAGAATATAACCCAATTTAGGTCTCCCATAAATTGGTTAGTCCATTTAGCAAGCAACCAGACCCAATCCAATTGGGTTTATAAATTAGGTTAGCCTACACATACTAGTGTGTCACCTAGCTAACCAATTAGGATCCTATGACCCTAATTAAATCATGAATGACTTCCTTGTCCAATCTCTAGTGTGTGTGACCCATTGGGTTCCACATCTAGCTAGCAGTAGGTTTAGGTTTGAGCCGATTTGATCCAATCGAACCCGATTGACCTAATTAGGTCAAACTAGCTCATCTAATTATCCAATTCGAACCATCCATCGAATTGACTCATGAAATCAATCCAATTGGTTCATGAATACCTACAAGACAAGATTGACATCTAGCAACATGTCATGCTGACCTAAAAGATGAGGAATTTGATAGAAATTACCAAAATATCCTTCAGTAGTAAGTTACCGTATAATTCAATCTTTTGATCTTCCATTATCCCGATTAAGTGATAGGTATGGATAGATGTCAAACCCTAACACTTAATCATATCGAATCTCAACTCGATAGTGAGGACTCGGCTGATGACTGATTAGATTCCACTAATCTCATCCCGCTTTGATCAAAGGCTCCTTAAGTCACTCATCGAAGAGATTGCATAGGATAACAATTTCTCTTACTAGAAATGATCGATTCCTTGTTAGTCCACTCATATCCTCCATACACCTTCCATCATACCCAGAACATCCCATACTTGTCGTAATGGCATGAATGAGTATAAACCAAAATATGGCTTAGTGTGCACAAGGAACCATGGTGACCTCAGGTCTAAAGATCACATGCACAACTCCTACTCAGGGATCTATCTTTTGACAAGTAGTAAGACTTCCATAAGATAGTCCCAGTACGGATCAGTTCAGTGTACTCATACCCTGATGAGCACCCTTATCCTTGTATTAGTGTCTCTACACAAGTGGTTGTGAGACCAATCACTCTCATCATCTGAGCATACATAGGATAAGCTAGTCTTATAGGATTCATTGATCCCCGAATCAATGGTTCAATGACTAGGAACATTTTAGATTAGGGTTTATAGAAAATTAGGTCTCACTGTTATGAACTTCATCATAACCCTAATTCCATTGCTCTAATCTATGGGGTTCATCATAATCATAAATAAGACACAACAGTATATGATGAAAACAGATGCCTTTATTAATATATAATGTCATACAAGAGTTAGAAGAATACAAAAGAAGGCCCTTACAATGATTGGCTCTTAGGGCGCTTTTTTATTAGTTTCCTAGGTTCTAAAATCTTAGATGAGGTTCCCCATGGCACCCTGGTGAGCTATCAAACTCCCAAGCTAGGTCACAATACCTCTAAGTCTCGGTTAAGCAACAAACTTTCTAAGCTTTAAAGTCTCGAATGAGATCATCTTAAGCACCTTGATGAGCCATCAGACTCCCTAAGTCTTGGCTAAGTAGTAAGCAACCAAGGTTTGAAAATCCTAGGAGAGGTCGTCCTAGGCAAGGTTGGCGAGCCCTCCATGTGACACTCAAAGCATTCAAGACATATAAGCAGGCACAAGCAAATATCAAAAGAATAAAGATTTTATTTCATTGATAAATGTCAAGCTACACATGTTTGCGACTTTACAACTAGATTGCATTACACCAAGATTGCCTTGAGAGGCAGATGGAGGATAGGGATAAGTTACACAGGTTGTATGAGACTCCCTGATGCTTCGAAGTACCTTTGATGCCTCACCTGCAAGAAAAGAATCAGGACTAAGTTAAAGCTCCTCGGAGGTTCCAAGACTTTGATAATTAGATGAGGATCCTCCTGAGAAGCTCCTCCTCCAGGTTCTGAAGGACTCCAAAATCCCTTGGAAAAGCTTGAAAGTGACATCATCAGCTAGCAAAGAGAAGATGTGTAGTGCCCATAAAAGACCCTGCCGATGTGAAGGGAAGGTGGAGGCAAGCCACGGGCATTGTCGAGACTCACCCATAGAAGATGGAGAGGAAAGCCCTCGAATTCATCAAAGATTTCAAATGAACAGCCTCTACCATGATCTTAGTGCGAACCCATAGGACAAGGCAATGTTCCTGAGGACTCCTACTCCTAACCTGGCTGACTCCCAATAAAGAGCTAGGCCTAGCTCAATAAGGTCTAAAACCATGTTGTAGGTGGTGAAGGGCCAACATTGCGCCTCCCTCATATAGATTTACCAGACGACGAGCGATGCATGTCCCTAAAGTTGCACCCAATGCAAACCCATCCACTATTGAACGTGAAGATGGGTCATGGTGGAGGAGGAATGGAGTGATGAAGCTTACAACCATCACCCCTCCCCTAGCTCCATCATTTGACCAATCAATCGGTGGTGGCATTGGCCTTGGAGAGAACCATTCCATCAAGAAGGGAAACTCGACAATGCCACCACCAGAGGAGGCTGACTAATGCCTCAGCATTCCTCCAAGCATAGGAGTTCCGGATGGTCTTGGTCATGAGTGGCTCCGCAAGCCTTATATTGTTAGAAAGGCCTAGAGAAGGCCACCACGCACATAGCTAACCAACACACGATGAGTGGCCACATCCCATCCACCAGTTTACTTCTCCCAGATTTGGAAGATGAAGCACCGTGCAATCTTCCTTGGGTTGATGTTTCCTTGAGAGGTTGCACATCTATAATTCTTTACACTCCATCGAGGCAATGTCACGACTACATTAGAGTCATGTCCACTCAAAGACTTTTCTGGGATTAGGTTAGCATTAATAGTCACCTCGGGCCATGTTAGATCCTATAATTAGGGGGCAAGTTGGACCTACCCATTTCCCTAAGATGCAACCGGGTCCCAAGATCCTAACAACATCCTAAGATTCATGTGACAGCATTCCCCAGATGATAGCATATCCTGCCTTGGACGAGATTGTCCTAGGTGATACAAAGACACCATGGATGTCACAAGTTTACATCAAAGGAAAGAAGGCACCATGTAACAAGGAATGAAAACTAAAGAAAAAGAAGTTTTTATTTTCTTAAGGAGGAAGTACAAAGTTAGGGAGCTTCAAGGCTTCTTCCAGCTTCTTTTTTCTCTACACTACAAAGTCTACAATCTCCTCAGGTGAGGTATTCTGAGGTATGAGTGACCCAATTGCCTTGCCTGCCTCAAGGTAGTGTACTAATGCAGGACAAAATGAGATGGATGGTGAAGCCTAAAAGATTAGCTATCTTTGATGAGCAAGGAATCTTACATGCACTAGCTAAATGAGCATGAGAGAGCAAGAAAATGCAATGAAAGAGATTATTAGTTCAAAAGTTGAAACACCCATTAATAAGATCTTGTTCAAATTAAGGAGAAAGGACCATATGGCTAAGAAACCATCTTTACTAGGAAAGTACCTTCAAATATTTAGATTTTAAGAGTTTAGGAAGGGTTTCCCTACCAATAATGAAAGATAAAGTGATTGGTGGAGGGTTCACTCAATACTCTTAGGAAGGGCGAGTGGAAGGTAAGACTTACACACCTTTGGCACTGGACTTCACTTGTTGTTGGTTCCAAGGCGAGGTGACCGTCATCTTCAACCCGAGATCATGGAGAGAACCTGTAAAAGAGATCATTAAAAGGCATGGAAGCAAAGAGAAGAAAGGAATTGAAATAAGAAAGGGAAGAGAAAGAAAATAGGAAGGCTTTTGGAGCTTGGACAGCTTTGACTTGGGTCTCACACCCTCCCCTCACAGAGTGACACTTCAAACGACCATGGAAGGACTTCATTGAAATGGAATGGGCCTCACACCCCCTTGGTGGGGACACCGGAGGCACCAGAATAAGACGGAGGCTTTTCAACCCTCTATGAATTGATCAATAATTTATGAGTCCATCTGTAATAAGGGCTTAGCCCATCTGAGTCCATTTTAGTTGTTATTTGAGTCTTTTGAGTTTCAGTTCTGTACTAGTCAGCTCATGTTGAGCTAGTTCAATCCAGTGTTAGTCAGCTCATGTCATGCTAATTTTATTTTTTTGAGTCCTATTCAACCATATTGAAGACTCAAGACCACATCATACAAGTGAAGACCAAGTCCAACTAGATTGAAGACATGGAAGTATAGCCCAAGTCCAACCCAGCTTGAAGATTTGAAGACCCCAGGAGGAAAAATTCAGAAAATCCTGATTCCTTGTAGATGCCCTCCAGATGCCCAGATTCCCTTCCAGATGCCAAAATATATTCATAGACCAAGGCATCCATGATTTTAGAGGTCCATCTGCATCCTAGCCCAAAGAAATCAAGCCCAGGCGCCAAGCCCAAGCCCCTAAGAAGCAAGATACCAGGGAATATTCCTGCTACCTGGCTACCAGGCCACCCCAGCTTCCAGAGGCCCAAACCCATGCGCCCGAGCCCCTTTGGACTGGCCTCTTGCTGCTCCTAGAAGCCCAACACGCCCCCCTAGGTGTCCTTGGAGTGTTGGCCAAGTCAAGAGAGTTTTTAGGGATTTCTTCTACCTAATGTTTCCTTATTTTCTAGCTAGGGTTTGAGAGGGAAAATGATTCTTATGTAAAGACTTATGTGCCCTTACTTGGAGCCCAAGGTTAAGGGTCTATTTAAAGGACCCTAGCCTCTTATATGAAGGGAGATTTTGATATATGAAATAAACCTTGAGTTCTTCTATTGCTTTGTGTGATTACCCTGCTGTGTGCATAAAGGGGTTTGAGAGTTCTTCTTCCTGGTGTTTGCAATCATCTTCCTGCCGCCAACCATCCTTCCAGCCCCTCCAAAACTTTCTTCCCTTTGCTGTTTTCCTTTATTTTTTTGATCTCCTTTGAGTTTTCTAACCCCTGACAGGTCGTTTGTAGGTCCCCGAGTTCCTACGAATCCAACGACTCCAGCTAAGCCTCAATCGGACCACCGAGCAGAAAGCCGGGTATCTGCGGGTCTTTGGCTCAGTTTTCCAGGCCGCATCTGTCGAGGAACGAGAGATCCCTTCGCTGCGATCTTCACTGGGCACTTCAGAAGTTGTCAGGTACACCACCTCTACCTTCGGTCTTTATATTGTAGGAGAACTTGCCCTAACCGAGGCTTCTTAGCCCCGGCGATCCTTCTTTAGTATTTTTCTAGGTTTTAATCTGCATGCTTGGCTTCAAAAACTCATACAAAATTCCCTACAATTAATTTTGATCTGAAATTTGAGAATTAATTACCTAACCTGACATATAAAACATACAAAAAGAATTGCATGCATATTAGTCCCGCATCACCCCTCCCTCAAGGAGTGACATTGCTTGTGGCAATGGAAGAAGAAAGAAACAAGCAAGAAAAATGGGCCTCACACCCTCTCCACACTTGGAGCAAAAATAATGGTACACAACCAAGGAAAAGAAGACTTCAAGCTTTCATTTCATTCATCAAGTGCCTTTCTTACAAGGGGTTAGGAGGTATTTATAGGCCTTCATAGAATTCGGCTACAAGGGATAAGGCTATCATAACCAACATTAGTTGTAACTAATTTGGTTATAACAAATAGGTAGGTTATAACAAGATTAGGTAATTGGTTGTAACAATAAGAGGTTAGTTGTAACTATAGTTGGTTGCAATCAATTAGCACATGTGGCAGGATGATACAACCTTCCTTGCTGATGTGGCATCCTTGTTGGAGGGTGAAGTGGAGAATGAAGTGGCATTCCATATGGCAAGGTAGTTGGAAAGTTATTTCAAGTTGTTCCAAGTAGTTGAAGGGGGTTGGAAGTAGTTGAATTAGTTGGTGCCCAAGAAGGAAGTTGATGATGTGGTGCCCAAAGAGGTAGTTGGCATCATGTGGCTCCCAAGGAGTTGAAGAAGTTGTGGAAGTTGTGATAGTTGTTGTAGTTATAGAGTTAAGTTAGCTTCAATAAATATGGTGAGGAAGTTGAAGTAGTTAATGCTTCCTTGCTTTGCTTCCTTGCTTTTGTTCATTGATCATCTTGACTAATTTACCTTAGCAATAAATCCATAAAGAGTCTGGGTGAATTAGATTAGCTTGAAATCTTTTTCCATTGCCGGTGTCTGCACCAATTCTTTCAGGGTGAAAAGAACTCGACCCTGTCAAGTATGGGTCAACTTGACTTTGGTATTGTTTTAGCAAGTTTGGGTTGATCCTTTGTAGGTCCTCTCGAGTGATCCATGAGTCTTATGATTCAGGTCATTCTTGCTAACGAACCAAATAGCGTTGATAACCCTTGTTCTGGGTAGTAATAGTCTTATCATCCAGAATTCGCTTAATCCTATCTCGTTGATTTGGTAGTGTAGCTGGTAGACACTCAAGGATTGGTTCACTTACAAAAAATGGGATCATGTCTGAAAGACCACTAGGTATCATTATTGGTTCCTTATACTCTACTAGGTCTGAAATATTGAAGGTGGAATTGATACCAAAGTTAGATGTAACTCAAGCATATAGGCATTAAGTCTAATTTTCTTTATTATTTTGAAAGGACCTACACCACGGGCATGTAACATTTTCATGGTTCTGGGTGGGAACAGTTCAGGCTTGAGCCTAATCATCACATAGTCTCCTTCATAAAATTCTTTGACTCTCTTACGAGAATTAGCCATATGCTTATAAGTCTCATTGCTCAAATGCAAATTTCTAATATGATGTGCATATGACGCATACCAACATCTAATAAATTACAGGCTTGACCATGCATTCCTATCGAAAGAAATTTATTAAGTCTTTAACTACAACTTTGTACTTGATCCTTGGTTGGTGGGTGACATGCAGATGAAAATTTTACATGGACTCCTAATAAATGCCATAAGGCCTTCTAGAAATAGGTAGCAAATCTAACATGCTTAAAGGATTTATGCAATATGTTAACCTCAACAAAGTGTAATCGAGTGGTTCTAGAAGCATTGGAAGCCTTAGGATAGGATAGAAAATAAGAAGAGGGTTTATGGAATAGTCCTTGATTAACGGGGATGACCTTAAGGTTTGGACATTGATTATATCTACAGGCAATAAAAGGTCTACTTTATGGAAGGATGAGTCAGCAATTTTAGGAAAGAGATGTTTAACCAGGACTAAAGGAATCAATTCTCCCTGAGGGTACTGAATTGAAGAAATCATGTCCTCACTAATTTCTTCTTATTCTTGAATTTCAAGACTAGGCTCTATAATTTGATTCTCTTCTAATATTTTCTTAGGTAAAGTCCTAGTAATAGCAGTGTTATACTCCTCATAGTTTTTTTCTTCTAATTGTCTTTCCAATACAGCTTCAGTCTAAGTATTTTCCTGGTCAACTAGTTCTGGGTCTGCCATATTTTTTTTCTCTTCAATGTCATTTTTATGAACAAATGGGGTAGTAGGGGTGCTAAGGTTAGGTCAGCCTGGGTGCACTTGACTAGACCCTAGTTTTTTATTAGGGGTACTATTCCCAGTGGGTTCAAGTCGACGAATTGTGGGTCCCCTTTGGAATCTCTCGTAGTTTCTAGCTATCTGATAAGCCTGTTCAAGATCATGGACCTCTCTTAAATAATTCTCTCTGAATGTCCTCACGTAGTCCAGCCCTAAATCTAGATAGGGTCATAGCTTTCGACTCATCTATTGTACACCTCATAACATATTCATCAAATTTGGTTATGTATTCAGATACAGTCTTATTTTCCTGACTCAGCCTCTGCCATTGATCTAAAAGTCTCTGGTGATAGCATATGGGGAGATACTTTTCCTTAAGTTTAAGTTTCATGGCTCTCCAAGTAGCTATGGATATGTCTCCTCTTTGCCTTGTTATCCTTTCAATATTCTCCCGGTATAGTCTAGCCTGGTGAACTAACCTAAATTTAGCAAACTTAAACTTCCTCTCTTCATATAGTTCATACCACTCAAAGTACTGGTGTATATCTCCTTCCCAATCAGTGTATACCTTAGGATCAAGACGACCATCAAAGTAGGTGCTTCTAACCTAATGTTCCTAATGGCTCTTTCCTTTGAATCAGTGGAGTCTTGGTGTGGGTGTCTATGGTCATGTTTAGGGGTGGGATCATGGCGATGGGTTTTGGGACCAAGGGGAGTTAGTCTGGGTAATTCAGGTTTAGTATAGGCCTTACGAGTCTCTTCAAGGGTCCCGATTCACTCTTTTATTTGGTCAAACCTAATGTTTAGTTGTTTGCATTGTTCAGTCATGGTTCTCAACAAAGTTTCAAGATTTGGATCCATGGTGATACTTGCTTAAGTTTGGGAATGTTGGTATGGGGCTCCTGATTTAGTGGTCATGCAATACAAATCTAGCTTCTAGGGCTCCTAGACCTAGAAATTCAAGAAAGCATGAATTGCCAAAGTACCAATCAAGACTACAGTCACCCTTTCAATTGGCCAAGTAAGAGATGGGAGTGCGGGAGGCTCCCCTCACTTTCACGAGGTCCTAATTAAAAAATCGCATATCCACTTAAGGCATTTACCATTGGACCCCTAGCCTTAGACACCAATATCAATGAGTAAATACAGAATCAATCAATACTAAGTCTCATCAAGCATATGAACTTGACTCATTGATGTCCCTAGCTCAGGATCCTACTTGATTTTAGATTAGGCTCAGGTCAATGCAAGATATAGGTGGTTGTTTTGAGCCAAGGAAAGATAATGAACTCCTTACCTTATCTTGTGATTGAATGCCCTTAAGTGTTTTAGAATGGATGCACAATCAAATCTCCAACTAACCAATAGAACTTGTAAATCAAAATTCAAATTTTAAAATCTCCAAACTCAAGTTTTAATATTGGAATTTTCAATTTCAAAGTCCAAATTCAGAATTCATATTTTTTTTTGAAATTTTAAAATTTTGAAGGGAAAACTTGAAGGTGTGATACTAGAAATTAATGCAAAATTTCAGCAATCATACTTGTCCTAGTAAACTATACTCTGATACCAAATTGATGTGGGATAAGATGAGATGGATTGTGAAGCCTAGAAGATTAGCTATCTATGATGAGCAAGGGATCTTACATGCACTAGCTAAATGAAGCATGAGAGAGTAAGAAAATGCAATGAAAGGGACTATTAGTTCAAAAGTTGAAACACCCGCAAATGAAATCTTGTTCAAATTACAGAGAAGGAACCATATGGCTAAGAAACCATCTTTACTAGGGCAAGTACCTTTAAATATTTAGATCTTAAGAGTTTAGGAAGGGTTTCCCTACCAACAATGAAAGCTAAAGTGATTGGTGGAGGGTTCACTTAACACTCCAAGGAAGGATGAGTGGAAGGTAAGACTTACACACCTTTGGCACTAGACTTCACTTATAGTTGGTTCCAAGGCAAGGTGACCTTCATCTTCAACCCAAGATCATGGAGAGAACCTGCAAAAGTGATCATTAGAAGGCGTGGAAGCAAAGAGAAGAAAGGAATTGAAATAAGAAAGGGAAGAGAAGGAAAATAGGAAGGCTCTTGGAGCTTGGATGGCTTGGACTTGGGTCTCACACCATCTCCCTCACGGAGCGATACTTCAAATGACCATGGAAGGACTTTGTTGAAATGGAATGGACCTCACACCCCCTCCCTCAAGGAGTGACATTGCTTGTGCCAATGGAAGAAGAAAGAAACAAGCAAGAAAAATGGGCCTCACACCCTTTCCACACTTGGGGCGAAAATAATGGCACACGGTCAAGGGAAAGTAGATTTCAAGCTTTTATTTTATTCATCAAGTGCCTTTCTTACAAGGGGTTAGGAGGTATTTATAGGCCTCTATAGAATTCGGCTACAAGGGATAAGGCTATCCTGACCAACATTAGTTGTAACTAATTTGGTTATAACAAATAGGTAGGTTATAACAAAATTAGGTAATTGGTTGTAACAACAAGAGGTGAGTAGTTGTAACTATAGTTGGTTGCAACTAATTAGCATATGTGGTGGGGTGATGCAGCCTTCCTTGCTGATGTAGCATCCTTGTTGGAGGGTGAAGTGGAGAATGAAGTGGCATTTCACATGGTATGGTGGTTGGGAAGTTATTTTAAGTTGTTCCAAGTAGTTGAAAGGGGGTTGGAAGTAGTTGAATTAGTTGGCGCCCAAGAAGAAAGTTGATGATGTGGTGCACAAGGAGGTAGTTGGCTTCATGTGGTGCCTAAGGAGTTAAAGAAGTTGTGGTAGTTAAGTTGGCTTCAATAAATGTGGTGAGGAAGTTGAAGTAGTTGATGCTTCCTTGCTTTGCTTCCTTGCTTTTGTCCATTGATCATCTTGACCAATTTACCTTAGCAACAAATCCATAAAGAGTCTAGATGATTTAGATTAGCTTGAAATCTTTTTCCATTGCCGATGTCCGCACCATATACCCTCATGATAAACTCGCCCATATTAAAGTTGGCATTGAAGCCCTGCATACGAGCCCGGTTGGCAGCAACCTCTACATCCAAACTTGCATCGAGGCTTTTCATGCATGCTTCCTGAGGTAAACGAGAAGAACCCTTAGTTTAGTCACCAACCGGAGACCCGGTGCCACCTTCGAAGGCCTTTTCCTTAGTACTACTCACTCCTTGCTAGTTATACTAAGCGAAGGTGAGCTCCACTTGTAGAAGGTCGGCTTTCGCCTCTGCCTCTACCACCTGTATCCACAGCTTTACTAGGAACCTAGATGCTTCCACCCTGACAGTCCACTAGGATGTGACTGCTTCCTCTGCATTGGTTATCTTCCTCTGCAAGAGAGTGATCTCTCGTTATGAGCCTTCCTCATCACCTGCAGGCCCACCTATTGAGGGAAGGGCTACCTTGCCCTCTTCTGCAGACACCTCACTAGCAGTGCCGGATAATGCACTCTATTCATGAGGTACCCCTTCACAGTAGCCTCACCAGTGATGCTAGACAATGCATCTTGCTCATGAGGCATGTCTACTATGGCAGAGCGAGATCCCCATGTTATGGATCCACACCCCCTTTGCTGGGGCCTTCCATATGGACTGCCATGTCATCGCCTGTCAGAGTCTTACCTTGAAGTTACACCCCTAGAAGTTTCATGGATTGAGCTTCCGCAAACCCATGATCCTCCATCTGCATGCCCTGCAAAACTTTAGCCACAACAGTAGAAGTACCGCCCCTAGCTAGTCTCATTCTAGCACCATCATCAGTAGCAAGCCTAGTGATCTTCCAGTAAGCAGCCTTCAGTTCCCAAGTTAGCTCCTTGTTCATGTCCATATACATGTCCAACCGATGTTGGAGCGTCTATCAATCCTCCTTAGCCACCAAGGCATCACTCTTGGCAATAGCGCACCCGGCCCTCGCAGTCTCCAACTCGTGCTTAGCCCAGGTGAAATCATGGTTAGCCTAGGCAAGCTCCCTCTCCAAGCCCATGTTTCGATCCCACATCAATGTGATGCAAGTTTCAAGCACTAGCCAGAAGGAGGAAATTGTTAGTTAGACTAGCAAGAAGGACTCGCAAGTTGACAGCAAAGCCTTACTTGTAGGCATTAGGAGGTGCAATCGATCAATCTCTCAGGTAGTAGATTGGGCATCTGGCTAATGCAAGGCAGGGAGACATGAAGTTGATTGCTATTGTTCATCATCATCACAGGAAATATTCTAGACAAAGGACCCACCATGGATGGAACCTCTGCAAGAGTAGCGTCCACCTTGTATGCACCTTCTATAACCTTCTTATCTTCTTTACTACCTTTCCCACCACTTCTCTAGCCGCCTTGCCCTTGGTGTCTCAACGGCGATCGAGAGAGTCTCCACTATAGCTTAAACCATTGGTAGACCCGCCATGACAGGCACCTCGATTCCTTTCACCACCTCACTTATCAATAAATCGGTGGTGGCCTGAAGAACTCCAGCCACAACCTAAACCACTGGTAGACACACCATAACGAGCTCCTCTTCTTTAGCTATTATGGCAACGGTTGGCTTTATCAGTGTGCAAGTACCAGGAGTCCAGCCATTTGCACCTCCCTCTCCTCCAGTCAGCTAGGAGTGTGAGCAGCTCGTCTACCAAAGCCACCTCCACTATTCCACTGTCATTGAGGTAGGTGTGGCCATCTCCATCTCTTCCATCCGAGCACCAACCTCAGGTTCAATGGCAGGCACACCCGAAACCCCTTAAGCGATGCCCTCTAGAGAAGTCGGTGCCCCCTCAACCACAGTAGTGCCCTTCCTCTTTGCCTCAGCCTTCTTCTTCCAAGCCTTCTTCTTAGTGAGACACCTAACCAGTTCCTCCAGTGTGAAATTCATTGCCTATGCAACAATGAGTCTGGTTGAAAAAGGGAGGGGTAAGTTTGATGATGTCAGAATTTAGTAAAACATTCCATTTCATTCATTCTTCAAATATTTTGTACAAGCCTCATCGGCTAGTAAAAAAAGAAGAAAAGCAAAAAGGGAAAGCAAGATGGTGCGTGTCGATCATGGAAGGCTGGCGAGATCTTCATCGTCCCTTGAGCCCTCTTTGTTAAAGCCCTCGCCACCACCCAAAGGTAGCTCCACCTTCAGCTTCCCGACATCCACACCAGGAAACAAGTTGGTGGCTTATGTCTTACATAGTTTAAAGCCTTGCAGAAAGATGTCCTTGTAGGAAACTAGTACCTCTTGACGGTACTCCTTTCCCACTCTGAAGGCTTTGACCTCCTCTATCGCTGACTTGGACACCCATGCTTTAGCTACCTGTGCCACTTTTTTTGTGGCTGAGATTTGGTTCTTGGCCTCGCCGAGTGCTTCTTCCATTACCAAGGCCCTTGCCTCAATAATAGCAACTTTCCATCGACCTTGGAGGTCTTCGCCTCTACTTCGTCAAGAGACTTCTCTACTCGAGTAGCCCTCTCTTTAGCCCTGGCGAGGGTCACTTACGCATCAGCAAGATCCTTCTCCCTTTGGCTCCATGCCTCTACCAACATGCGATGAAGCTTTATGCACTCGATCATGATTTTGCCAAGACAGGTAGACTCAGCGACCAGGGAGGCTTCCACCATCTCTGCCCTCTCCCACTCAATTGACAGTCGCTCGCTAGCCAAACTGAGCTCCTAGACCGCTTTGTCCCATTCTTCCTCCGCCATCCTAGAGAGCTTTTGTGATTACACCAACTTGTTGAGGAGACAGTCCATATATTGCGGTAATCCCTAGGTCTCCATGAAACCCTACATTCAAAGGCCACAATTCAAAAGATCTTCATGTCTAGTAGAGAGTCAATACCAAAAAAGACCAATAGGAGAAGAACTTACCGATGCAATGACCTGGACAAGCCATTGCAGGCCCTTACTGGTGGGACTCCCTCATGCCTACTCTTTGATCTTCGAAGGAACGGAGTCCTCTAAGAGGCTGAAGCACCTTGCCACCCCTAACAGGTGAACCTCATCCCAGGCCATGGAGGACATCGACCCTTCGCCCTTGCCTACACCAGCCACGAGAGACACTGCTCGCTTTACTTTGGTAATCGTTGCCTTAGCCCTTGCAGCTGCCCTGGTCACTCTCATTAGAGTCTTCGCTACTGGCACCAGGGCCTTGCAAACCAAGCATCTGCAGCAATCATCAACCCACTTTTACCTACCTCTGGAGCCTCGTCTAGGCCCGGTTGGGAAGTCCATTCCAAGTCTTGGGGAGCCTGCCCTCCTACCTTCGCCCTTGTGGTGGAAGTTTCATCAAAGCCCGGAGTAAAGCCCAAAGGTGGGTGGACCCCTTGCCCTTCTTCGCTTTCTTCATCGAAGATGGGGAGTGAGCCCATTTCCCCTTCAGGTCAGTTGAAGTCAGAGAGGGCAATCTCTTGATAGCCACACCCGCAGCCTGCATTGGATCATCAAGCCTATGCTAGAAAGTGAAGTTGTTCATCCATCATAAAAGTAGAAGGATATCCATCTAACAGTTGGAAGGGGACCTACCTTGGGATAGGAAAACTTTGGTCATGTAGAGAGCCTCCAACTAACTCTCTGATAAAATAACGTAGTATGGTTGGATATGGACCAGCATCAACTTGCCCACCATAATCTACTCTTGTTCTTACAACATTGGGAGATCCAACCGCTGCAAGTTATCCACCTCACCCAATCATCCTAGGAACAGCCATGACATCTAGAAGATCATGAAGAAGAATTGCAACTTCTAGCATCGAAGTTTCTATGGACTTGAAGGAAAGCTAAACCACTTGTGGCATACCACCACCCTAGACTCCTCGGATTGGCTTTATCTGAAAGAAAGCATGGAACACCCATGTCCTGAGCTCCATGCAGTGATGGACCATCAGGCTAAAGAAGCCAATGATGGCTCTCCACACATTGGGAACCAACTATGCCGAGCACAGACAGTACCACCATAGTAGATCCACCATAGTTGAAAGCATGGAGATCCTAAGCCATGCATTTAGAGACTCCTCATGAATGGTGTCCCTTATCGCCATCCCATCGATGACCTACTCTTTCTCATTAGGAACCTCCAACTGGATGTCCACCAAGAAGCCAAACATCTCCCCAAGCTGACGAATTCTCTCCTCCATCAAGGTAGAAGCCATGATCTCAGGTGTTAGATCCAGCTCCTCTGCCCCCATGACTGTCACACACTGGACATAGAAAAAAAAGGGAGAATGGAAGAAATGGAGGAACCCACCGTAAGACACCATCGATACTCCTTTCTAACAACCTGAAGACCTCTCTCCACTACCCTTCTGCTCTCAGTCATCCAGATGTTGCAAAAATGGAGGAGGCCTAACCGGCTTTCACTTTTATATACATCGAAGGAGTGCCTATTACCGCCTTGCCATTCAACATGTCTCACATCAATTCAACATTGAATGCACCATCCGAGGAGGCACATCATAATGTCTCAAGTGTCTGATCAATAGTAGTAATGTTTAAATCTGCCACTATTTCAGATGACATCACCTCCTGAAAAGCCATGCCTATCCTCCTCCACCACATGCCTACCTTGGCACGGATCTTGAAGAGCATAGCCTTGCTTGTCTCACCCAGCATAGTCTCACCTGTCTCATCGTGAATTGCCTCACCTAGCGCAACCTTGCCTGTCTCACTACGAGCTACCTTGTCCAGCATAGCCTCACCGGCCTTGCCACTCTTATTCCGACACTATGAGCTCCTGTGCCCCACCGAACCAGCTAGAACTCTACTTCCTATATCCAAGGCCCAGAAAAAATAAGGCCACTTGGACTCCAAAGTGGGGGACAACTGATACATCAGAGCTTGGTTGGTCCAGCATGGCTCCAAAGATTCAATCAGCACTAGATACGCCTCTACCAACTAAAACATCTGGGCCACCTCTCTGCACCTCTCCACCTAGATGCCAAACTGCACGCTCACCTACCCATTGCAGAACATCGATCATTGCCAGACCCATCCCAGCCTGCTCCAATTGCATGTGCTCCAAGAGTAGCCACCATTAATGCTCATTGCTTGAAGAATGTCTGGTCATAGGAATGTGCCATGCCGTCACCATTCCCTGCTCTTCCACTCGCAGTATGGCCTTTACCACGAGCATGCCTGCAACCACTGGGACATGCCTAACGCCACTCACTGCAATGCACATCATACCTCTTTCCTGTCTTTAGGTGTCAAGTATATGCCTATAACTTATTCCCTAGGAATCCTCTAGATAAGCCAAGAATAACCAAGGAAAAAGGTCGAATGCCGTGGAAAATGAGCCAACGGAGAAGAACAGAGAGGTGAGATAAAGTAGAATCGAGAACCCCATCTCTTGAGAGAGCCATCATCTTAAAAGCACACCCTGAAGCTCCCTAATTTTACAAGAATCCATCTGAATGTCCATCAAGATATTTGTAGGCCTTCCTAAATATTTTTCACCATCCACAAAGTGTCCAAACCTACATAACTCTACTCACCAGTGTGCCCTCACCTAGGAAGCACACCTTATATGCACTAAGAGTTCCATCTTCTACTGACCTCATTCCATCACCCTCTTATGTTCCTTCTCCAGCTCCTCCCTCTGCATTACTTTAAGCTCTAGAACTGATTCCAAGCCTCTTTTTTTTGTCCATCTAAGAGACTGACTTAGGTATCGAGGGGTCCGCCATCGAGAAACCCCCGGGTGTGGGCCTTCTAACCTTTCTTTGTCTTACAGAATCAACTCCTAGTGATAGACCATTATGGGACCTAGCTCCACATTAGCAGCTACCTCAGCTCCAACCATCCTCAAATCGAGCCTAAGTCGGCACCACCTCTCAGCATGGCAATAATATGGATTACCATCACTCAAAAACTTATAAAATATCAATCCTCTTATAGTTTTTATTTTATCTTTTCTCTTTACCATCTCACTCTTCTATTTTTCATACCAAATATGGTATTTGATATAGAATTTATTTTTTCATACTAGATTATCCTTAACCAAACAAACCTAAGAGATACTAAGAGAGAATTGAATAGGTAAATCATAGGGATTGAAGGATGGTGTATTTATTTGAAGCATACTTCTTTGAAGAGATAAGATTAAAGGAGAGAGGGAAGGCTAGGACTAGTGAAAAAAGGAGCTATATGATGAAACTTAATTGAGTCTTCCCTTCCTCACAATGATAGACAATACGGAGGTTGGATGGCTAGCTAGAATATTATGGAAGGAGAGAAGATTGATCAATGGTATAGATTGATGGTGACATTGATAGGAAAATCATTAGATTTAAGGGAAGATCTAGGATTACTTTAATCTTTAAGGAATGATGGTGCGGGCTCCAGACTCAGAAGAAGACTTCAGGGCTCCATCTGGATCTCTGATTGACCTTGCCCGAAGAATTAGGGTTTTCTGGTTTTGTAATAAGGGTTGACCTGATCAACTCAATTTTGAGTCTGTAATTTTGTCATTTCAATTTTTGTTGGGTCATGTTGACTCAGTCCAAGTCCAAGGCCCAGGTAGGTGTCATTCCCTTTGCCATAGGGCACCACATTTTCTAGCTACAAGTGGGTGCCACACTCCCTGCCACATCTCCATCCAGTGTACCTTGGTCCCCATGCCTCAAGTAAGCAGGTTCTTTTTTCTTGCACCACTTGGGGGAGAAATCCATCAAGATACCTCAATCCAAGGAGGAGACAACTTCTTTCCAGATAAACCCAAGCCAGGATGGCAAGAATTTTTCTTGAAGAGAGGATCAAGGAGGTGCCCCACAATGTTCCATAAAAATCCAAGTTATAAAAGGGAAGAGAGCATATCTTGGGGAGAAAATCAAGGAGGCACCCAAAAGTTTCCAAAAGTGCCAAAGCCATGAAAGGAAGAAGCCTAAACTTGTGGAGCAAGACTAGGAGGTGTCCAAATGAGCCAAACCATGAAGGGAAAATCCTTGATTCATGGAGAGATACTAGGAGACATCCCCATAACCTGCCATTTGGAGCTGATTTTCAAGTTTTCTTGGAGTTTTTGGGCTGCCCACTCATAGAAGGAGTCTTGGGAAGAGAATTTGATGCCTAAAGTGTGGGTTAGTCCTATTAGTCCCACATGAAAAATGTATAAAATTTTATTTCTTTGTTATGTCTATATATTCAACTCTATGTAACTCTTGAATTTAAAAAATGATGAATGAAATCAATTTCTTTGTGAGCAACTTTGTGTTTCTCTCTTCCACACTTGTATTCAGGTGTTGAGCTCCGTGAGGGAGTAAATCCGGGTTCCCTAGGAACCTTGAGGAGGTGTGAGATCTCCAACCCCAAAACCCTAGCTTAGTCCACCCATCTCTACTCCACCACCAAACCCTAATTTTCCATCTTCATCCCATGGCCCCTCTCTTCCACATTGAAGCCGGTCACCAGCATCCAGGTTCAGATCAACTGTTTCAACTACAGAGCCAGTTCAAATGAGAGTCAGATCAGTATCAAGATCTCCGGAACTTCTACATCCAACAATCTTCATTAAGTCCTCAGGTCAGTGTCTTTCTTTGAGTTTCTGGTTCTTCTTTTGTTCTTCTTCTTCCAGATCCTGAGTTCGAGAAGGAGGCCAACCTTGCCATAGGACTACAATCCGAGGATCCATTGCGAAGATACCTCGTCTCCAAGGATCCTATAATCTGCTCGAGAGTGTCCTCCAATTGAAGCAACGAGAGATATCACTGCTAGGTAACAAGAACCTTCCATTCTCACTTTGTCTGTTTCATTGAAACTCAGAGCAAACCCTAGATCTGGGGGTTTCTCAATCCCCAGCGATCCTACTTTTGAGTTACTCTGATAATCCACTCCTTTTAATTGTGCTCTCTGTCATTTCTTTGTTTCTTTCAACATTAGTTTATCTTTCCTTTGAGTCAAAGCCGACTTCTGAAAATATATATTAAAAAAAAATACATTAATTTTAATTTGCTTCTGCATCCCACATATCCGTTCTGCATCAAATGATTTGGATACTAGATACAGGGCACCAAAATTAAGCTAATGTAGGTCAAGGATTTAACACCTAAATAAACAAGGTTAATTGCAAGAGGAGATTTTAGATTTGTTATTTAGTGGAGCTAGAATTAGATAGGACAAAGAGTTCATGTTTGTATATGGATATATGGCAAGAGAAGAGCAAGCAAGGACAAGAGAGAATAATAAGATGCAAAAAAAAATGCCACTTGGCAAGTAGTCTCCATAGGAGAATACGATTGTGGGTTAGGATGAGCATGGTTTTATCATGATGTACCATTATAAGTAAGTGAAGATTCTCCTTGGATACACTCATATCTCTTATAATAACGTGATATAGGTCATGATGTGAAAATATCAAGAAATCCAATAACATATAAGCATAGCCCAACCTATATTAGGTTCATGTCAAGCTCAATTTGGATAAAATTATGAGATTTAGAAGCTAATTAGGCTCATATACTATGGCCCTGCTTGGGATTGTTGTTGGTAGTAGAGTTTTTGAAGCTTTTATAAATAGGTTTTCAAGAAATAGAGCTTTTAGAAGTAGATTTTTTTAAAAAAAGTTATTTTCTATTTGGTAAAAACATTTTCAAAGTGATATGAAACTTTAGTATTATTTAGTAACCAAAATAAGAAGGTACATTTGATATGATAAAATGAAAAAAAAAGTATATAATATAGTATTGTATAATAGATAATAATATAATGGAATAATATATATTATTATATATTAAAATATTATTATATTATATATGTTATATAATATTGAATACTATATCATATTAACATAATATGATATATAGGACACGATATGATAGAATATAGTAATGTATTATTAATAGTACATTATCATTATAGCATAATATAATGTAATATACAATATACTATAATAATATTGTAATATAATATAATATAATGGATTATAATTTAATCTAAGAATAAATTAAACTATAGTATCAGAATATAATAATATGCCATAAATATTATAATTATAATTATATACTATAGTATCATAATATAAGTATTATTATAATACTATAATATCATAATTATAAGAATATGTTTTATTATGCTTGATGTGGCAGGATAGTTGACGTGGAACACCTGTCAGACGCCATGTCAGAGAAGGCTGCCATGCAGGATACTCTTCCTCGGATTTCTTTACCGGGCCGAGCTCCCTCATAATGTCGGGATGGCCTGTCGAAGTTGAGCTCCATCCTCCACCAGGTCGGCTCCCGCGAGTCTGGGATGCTTAGGTCAGAGCCAAGCTACCTCCCCCAGATCGAGCCCCTCAAATTCAAGCCTCTTGGTACAGAGTCGAGCCCAGCACTCCTCTGCCAAGTGGAGCCCCTTTGAGGTCGAGCCCTTTGGGCTGGAGTCGCGACCTGCCCCCCTCCACCAGATCGAGCCCTTCGAGGTCAAGTCCCTTGGTCTGGAGTCGAGCCCAGCACTCCTTCGCCAAGTGGAGCCCCTTCAAGGTCGAGCCCTCTGGGCCGGAGACAAGCCCTGCCCTCCTCCGCTAGATCGAGCCCTTCGAGGTTGAGCCCCTTAGTCCGAAGTCGAGCCTAGCACTCCTCCACCTAGTAGAGCCCCTTCGAGGTCGAGCCCTCTGGGCCGGAGTTGAGTCCTGCCTCTCCAGTTCGGCCTCCACCTCGGACGGCGGCACCAGTAACCGAAGGGGTGACACTGTCCCCCTAGATGCCAGCGAGTCACCTGAGGATCGCAAAGGAGTGCTCACCAGGCCGTAATAACTGTCCACAGCTACCACTTACACCAGAGAGGAAAGAAGCTCCCTAATTGAGGCACCATGCTCTCCACTAACCACCTGCACCACCCAAAAGAGGAAGTCAACTAGGAGATTCGAACTTCGGGGGTGGTGGCCCCCCGATTGAGGACCTACCAAGTTTCCCGAAATGAAGCGACCGGAAGGAATGTCAGAGCGCATAGAAGGTTCCCCTATCACGAACCAGGAAAGACATCTCGTCCATGGCATGGAATACCACCACACGCGCCTGCTGACATAGGGAAGATCCTGAGGTAGGTGTTTAGCAACCACTTGGATTCAAAAGAGCCATCGGCATCCCCAGGAGGGGGAGGTAACGAACAAACAAATAATAGCAATTGATATACTCCAACACACCCAAGCAAGTGAGAGAGCCGAGGTCACACAGGAGAACCACCTTTGATTCACCTCAGCCATCACCCTCTCCAGCACACTTGCATTCTACTCACATCACATTCACTCCTCCTAGTATGGAGTCCATCTCAAGGGGCTCGACCAAGAGGATCTATTTCCCTGGATCGTCACCGACTTGACCATCATAGTGCCCCAGCTGAAATCCCCAGCCCGGGTATTTGACCATGTTTTGCAGGTCTTGGAGCGCAAACCAATCCCGAAGAGACAAGGGGCGACCCGACGCCGACAGCAGCTATGGGCCACGGCGATCTTGGAGGCAACAGATTGGCGTGCTAGGTAAGGGGTAAAGGCAGGATGAACTTTGATCCAACCTAAACCCCTTGCAAGCAACTCACCGGGAGGATGGTGACAATGCGAGCGAGAGAAGTCTTCACCAGCCATGCGGCAGATCCCCCCTCCCGTGGGGACCTGCACAGTCTAGAGGGGGAGCTCCCTGCTCCAGCCCAACCTCCTTCGACGGACATTCAGCTAGCCACGCTCGCCCAGCAAATGCAAATCCTCACTACAGCGATGCACTAGCTTCAGCACCAGCAATGATCCTTGACTACTCACCAATAGCCAGGGACCCCCGTGGCCCATGCTGCAGCACCCCGCGATAGTCTGCATTCCTTTCAAGGAAGGCCTTCACAGTCGTGGGCCATCACCGTTCACCGGGATAGTCATTTGACTCCGACAAAGAGACAACAAGCCGGATCTACCGATTGGGAGAGCCGATCTCCAACCCTCGAGCAGGTAAAACCCAAACCCCACTGAGGTTGAAAGGGCAAGACCCCCTTTTATGGACACCGTCCACCCATGTCAAGTTCTTTGTCTCCTTCGATCGAGGGTTCCACCAACGAGGCCATCAGGTGCATAGCCGAGAAGTGCTTGGAGGAGCACGAGCACAAGCTGGCGGAGCTATCCCGCTGGTTTGTGAACATGCAGGGCTCTACTGACGAGCCAGCGGGCTATGACGCCCGTCCCCCCTTCTCTCGAGAGAACCAAGAGGAACTGGTGCCTAGTCGATTCCGTATACTGCAAGTGGATCCCTATGACAAGATCATCGACCCCCTGGACTACCTGGAAAGCTACAAGGCCCTCATGAGGGTCCAGGGGGCCACCGATGCCCTTTTCTGCATTACCTTCCTAGCAACCCTCTAGAAGGTGGCTCAGGTCTGGTTCACCCATCTCGAGCCCGAAAGCATTGGCTCTTTCGCTCAGCTGGAGCGAAAGTTCATGGCCCACTTCGATGCCTATCAGAAGGTGCCGCGAGAGGCGGACAGCCTCTTCTCCATCAGGCAACAAGACCGCAAGCTCCTATGGGACTACGTGGCCCGTTTCAAGGCTGTAATGTTGGAGATCTACAACCTTGATTAGCCAGTCGCTATGCTGGCATTGAAAAGAGGGCTCAGGACCTCCCACTTGACATACTCTCTTGACAAAAATCCCTCCAAGACTTACTCCGAGCTCCTCCTTCAAGTCCAGAGGTACGTCCATGCCGAGGAGGTGGATCTAATGAGGAGAGAGCTGGATGAAAGGCCCCTGAAGAAGCCCTCTCCCGGGGAGACCTCCGAGATGCGGAAGCCCGGACCGGCCACTCCGAACTTCTGCCAGATGCCGAAGCCAAGAAGAGACCCCATCCTGGATGAGAGCTTCACTACTCTCCTCACCCCGAGGAAGAAGATCCTCATGGAGATCGAGGGTGAACGCTACCTGAAGCTCCCGCCTCTGTTGAAGCCATCCAATGGTCTCGACAGGATGAAATATTGCAAATTCCACCATGACAATGGCCACGACATCGAGGAATGCCGCAATCTCAAAAGAGAGATTGAAGATCTCATAAAGAGGGGCTACCTCGAAAGGTTTGTGGGGGCCAGACCCCCTACGGAACCTCGAGCGCTCGTTGTGCTCCCTCCGGTCCCTGACGTTGACAACCACCTTACCGAGAAATCGGTGGGGATGATATGCTGGGGAGCCGAGCGTGCTTCCAAGAAGGCCAGGGATGGGGGGAACTCTGAAAATGTACTTCCATTTACGAGGGAAGGGGGGATGAAAATAAAAATGTAAACAATGATGCTGTGGTCGTCGAGATGATGATCGCAAAACATCCTATAAAATGCATAATGGTTGATAGTGGAAGCTTAACAGATGTCCTATTTTATGATGCTTTCTCCAGAATGAATCTCTTCCCTGCTCAGCTCAGACCTGTATACACGTCTCTTGTTGGTTTCATGGGTGACTCCGTGGGGGTCGAAGGGGAGATTACCCTCCCCGTCACTACCAGGACTCCACCTCGGCAGAGCACTATCATGATGATATTCACAGTTGTTAGGCTCCTTTCAGCCTACAACGTGATCCTTGACCAATCCGAGCTCAACCTGCTCAACGCGGTCATCTCCACGAAGCGGCTATTGGTGCAGTTCCCAACTCCCTATGGCACCAGGGAGATAAGGGGGGCACCCCAACCCATTCAGCACTATCTCTAAACCATTCTCGGGGCCAAGGTCATCGAGGATGACCCGAGTGCAGATGACCTCGACCAAAGGGTACAGGACCCCAGGGGTGGCCCGGTCGAGCGCTTGCTATCGTACCCCCTCGGAACTGACCCGGCGAAGACGGTGCAGATCGGGGAGCAGCTACAAGATGATGAATGAGCCCACCTTCTAGAGTTTCTCCAGGCAATGCTGACATGTTCACTTGGACAGCGACCGACATGCCTAGGATCCCACCAAAGGTCATAACCCACAAGCTAAGCATTGATCCGAAGTACCATCCTATCCGGCAGAAGAAGAGAAGTTTGAGGCCGGAGAGATAAAAGACGATCAACGAGGAGGTAGACAAACTCCTCGTAGCTGGTTTTATTCGAGAGGTGCAGTATCCGAGCTGGCTGGCGAAAGTGGTTATGGTAAAGAAGAGTAATGGGATGTGGAGGATCTGTGTAGACTACACCGACCTCAACAGAGCCTATCCCAAGGATAGCTTCCCTCTGTCGAAAATCAATCAGTTAGTGGATGCCACCTCGGGGCACCGCTTGCTCTCCTTTATGGATGCATTCTCTGGATACAATCAGATCCAGATGCTCCTAGAGGACGAGGAGCACACTGCCTTCATCACCGATCGGGGGACGTACTACTATCGAATGATGTCGTTTGGCTTGAGGAACACCGGTGCCACATATCAGCGCCTGGTCAACCGGGTCTTTCAAGACCAGATTGGCAGGAATATGCAGGTCTACATGGATGATATGCTTGTCATGAGCAAGCCGAGTTCAGACCATGTAGCAGACCTCGCGGAAGCCTTCTGTAACCTCCGCGAGCATAAGATGAAGCTGAACCTGGTGAAGTGTTGCCTTCAGGGTAGCAGCAGGGAAGTTCCTCGGTTTCATAGTGACCCAAAGAGGGATCGAGGCGAACCCGAAGAAGGTCCAAGCAATCATCAACATGGAGCACCCGACCTCGAAGAAGCAAGTCCAGTGCCTGTTGGGTCGTATCGCTGAACTAAGCCGATTCATCTCGAGGTCGGCGGACCACTGCCTCCCCTTCTTCAAGGTGCTACGCAAGATGAGTGACTTCACCTGGACGAAGGAGTGCAAGACTGCCTTCAAGGAGCTCAAGGACTTCTTGGCATCACCACCGCTGCTCTCCAGGTCGGAGGCAGGAGAGGAGCTCCTGCTGTACCTGGCGGTCACCCCAGGAGCCATTAGTTCGGTCCTCATCCTCATGGATAAGGACGGATCCCAGAAGCAAGTGTATTATGCCAGCAAGCTTCTCCGGGATGTTGAGATCAGGTATACCCGATCTGAAAAGCTCATTTTTGTACTTATCATGTCTGCTCAACATCTCAGGCCATACTTCCAAGCGCATCCTATCACAATCTTGACGGACCAGCCCTTGAGAGCTGTGCTTAGCCATCCTGACACCTCCGGATGCTTGGCCAAGTGGGCACTAAAGCTCAGCGAGTTCGACATCGCGTACCGGTCGAGATCATCCTAGAAGGCCCAAGTGTTGGCCAACTTCCTGGTCGAGTGCACGGGACTCGCCGAAGAGCTAGAGCAAATGGTCCCGGAGCATCAAGAAGAACCCGATGCAGAGGAGAAGCCCTGGATCCTCCACGTCGATAGAGCGTCCAATGCGGGCGGAAGCGGTGCAGGATTAATCCTCGCTAACAATGATGGAGTTGTGGTTGAATACGCACTCCGTTTCAAGTTCGCCATGATAAATAATCAAATGGAGTATGAGGCACTCCTTGTAGGCCTCAGGGTTTCCCATGAGCTGGGTGTGAGGAGCCTGAAGGTCTTCATCGACTCCCAACTGGTGGCCGGGCAGGTCTCCGGAGAATATGAAGTAAGAGACCCACAGATGACGAAGTACTTGGAACAGGTCCGCTCGAGCACGACAGGTTTCCGGTGCTTTAGCATCTCTCACATCCCCCGAGACGAGAATGCTCGTGCTGATACACTATACAGACTTGCGACCTTACCGGACTCGTCACTAGGGCGAGCTCACACGAGTACCTCAAAAGTCCAAGCAACGAAGCTCCCACTGAGGTGCAGCAAGTCACCCCGGAGCCGAGCTGGATGGATAAGTACGTCAGATACATCACCGATGGCAGCTTGCCAGAAGACCGAGTAGAAGCAGGTCTCATCAAAAAGAAGGCCTCGCAGTTTGTCCTTATAGAGGGACAACTCTATCACCGATCCTACTCATATCCGCTCTTGAAGTGCCTAAGACCCGTGGAGGCAACCTTCATGCTCCAAGAGATCCACGAAGGCCTTTATGGAAACCACGTCGGGGGGAGGATGCTGGCATATAAGGCCCTCCATCAAGGTTACTATTGGAAGACTATGAGGGAGGATGCCACAGACTTCGTGAAGAAGTGCGACCGATGCCAGTGCCACACCCACATGTAGCATCAGCCCATGACACCCCTCTCTTAGCTCTCTGTCCCGTGGCCATTTTATCAGTAGGGAATGGACATCCTAGGCCCATTCCCCCTGCACCAGGGTGGCGGAAGTTTTTGATAGTGGCCATCGACTACTTCACCAAATGGGTAGAAGCGGAGCCACTAGCAAGGATCACTGAAGCCAAGGTCCACCAGTTCTTTTGCAAGTCGATCATCTGTTGCTTTGGGCTTCCCCGCAGCATCATCACCGACAACGGATAGCAGTTCGACAACCAAGAGTTCAAAAAATTTTATGCAGAGCACGTCATCCAACACCGCTTCACCTCAGTGGCCCACCCACAAACAAACGGGGAAGCCAAGGTGACCAATCGGACTATCCTCCAAGGACTCAGGACCAGGCTGGATCAAGCTAGGGGTAGATGGATGGAGGAACTCCCAAGTGTCCCGTGGGCCAACCACACAATGCTTAGAACGGCGATGGACGAAATGCCTTTCAGCCTTGTTTTCGGCACCGAGGCCGTTGTCCCGGTCAAGCTCGACATGCCGACACTGTAGGTACAGCAATACGATGAAGAGGAAAACCTGGCATGCCTTCTACTTAACCTGGACCTCCTTGAAAAAACCAGGGACAAAGCTCGGCTCCGAATGGAAGCATACCGGCAACGGGTGGCCAGGTACTACAATGCGCGGGTGAAGCCAAAGGTTTTTCGACTTGGCGACCTGGTGCTGCACCGAGCCAAAGCATCTCAACCCCGGGAGTGCGGCATACTCTCCCCAAACTGGGAAGGCCCCTACAAGGTTGCCGAAGCTCATCCACACGGAGCTTTCTATCTGGAGGATCTGGACAGTGTCAGATTTCCACAAACATGGAATGCCTGCAACCTAAGAAAATATTATCAGTAGCGTATGGCTCCCTTCTTATAATAATAAAGATTTTTTTTCGCACAAATTGTTCTCTGCCTTGTAGGGATGTCGCTGCCCAGCCCAAGTCTGGTATGCAAAAGCCCAGAGCCCAGCTCTCCGGCACCAAAACCCGGAGCCCAGCTCTTCGGCACATCCAAGCCTGGAGCCTAGCTCTCTGGCACCAAAGCCCGGATCCCATGACTCTCTGGCACCAAGTCTTCGAGTCCTGCTCTCAGGCCATCAAGTCCGGAGCCCAGCTCTTCGGCGCGTCCAAGCCTAGAGCCTAGATCTCCATCACCAAAGCCCGGATCCCACGACTCTCCAGCACCAAGTCTTCGAGTCATGCTCTCAGGTCACCAAGCCCGAAGCCCGGCACTCTGTGCCAAAGCCCAGAGCCCAGCTCTTCAATGCATCCAAGCCCGGAGCCTAGCTCTTCGGCACCAAAGCCCAGATCCCACGACTCTCTGGCATCAACAGTGTAAGGTCCTTCCTCACTAATAATCAAGATTTCCCTTGTGCAAACTCTTTTTGCCTTGCAGGAGAATCATCACCCGACCCCAGGTCCAGCACTCAAAGCCCAGATCCCACGACTCTTCGACACCAAGTCCTGGAGCCCAGCTCCAAGGAATCAAAGCCCGGATCCCACAACTCTCCGGCACCAAGTCCTGGAGCCCAACTCCCAGGCATCAAAGCCCGGATCCCACTACTCTCCGGCACCAAGTCTTCGAGCCTAGCTCCCAGGCATTAAAGCCCAGATCCCACAACTCTCCGGCACCAAGTCTTGGAGCCCAGCTCCCAGGCATCAAAGCCTAGATCCCATGACTCTCTGGAACTAATTCTCGAGCCTAGCTCCCAGGCATCAAAGCTCAGATCCCACGACTCTCCGGTACCAAGTCCTCGAGCCTAGCTCACAAGCATCAAAGCCCAGATCCCACGACTCTCCGGCACAAAGTCCTGGAGCCCAGCTCCCAGGCATCAAAGCTCGGATCCCATGATTCTCTAGCACCAAGTCCTCGAGCCCAGCTCCCAGGCATCAAAGCCCGGAGCCCAGCTCTCTGGCACTGAAGCTTGAAGCCCAGCTCTCAGGCCACCAAGCCCGGAGCCCAGCTCTCTAGCACCAAAGCTTGAAGCTCAGCTTTCAGGCTGCCAAGCCCGGAGCCCAGCTCTCCGGCACTGGAGCTTGAAACCCAGTGCTCCAGCACTCGGGAATAATCATCCACCTCTGAGTCGCTCAGAGACGGAGTAGAAGCCTCCTCTCTAGTCTTATTACATGTCCAATAAAAAAAGAGAAGAAAGAAAAAAGAGGAAAGAGGTAAGGAAGTTTTGAGCCGAGATGGTTATAAATTTCAGCTTCATTGAAAATTCCTAGTTCATTACAAGTGTCCCCGGGCCCCTGACATGCCGGGCAGCCCAGGTCAAAGATAGAAGAAAAGAAAAACAATAAGGGAAATCTACTTAGGCGGTTCCTCACTAGGGCCCTGTGGCTACGAGGCGTCATCTCCAGGGGCCTCGGGCTATGCAGGTTCGGCTTCAGCAACCATCGCTGGTGAGGAAGGTTCGGAGACGACCGCCAACTCCTCAGCAGCACCCGAGTCTGAGGCCAGCACCACGTCCGAATCTTTGGGATAGCTGAGGAAAGCCTGGCCCTTATTAGAAATGAACTCCAAGACCCTGGAGCTCAAGTACATGAAGCCTTTGTAAAATGTGTCTGACGCTGTTTCATGGAACTCGACGGCGAACTCCTTCGAGGCCCTATACCTCGCCACAGCCTCTTCGGCCCCTTTCTTTGCCTCGACGGCCTGCTCCTTTGCCGCCTCTGCTGATTTAGCCACCGTCGTTGCCTCCTCCTCAGTAGCTGTGGCCCTCTTCTCTACGGCAACCAGCCCCTCTTTCGCCGCATCTAATTCAGCCTGGAGGGACTGGGCACGCCCCTTCTGCCGGACCACCTCGATGTTGAACTTGGTCAACCTCTTCTCGGTGGCCGTTTGCTCCTCAGCCTTACTCCTTGACTGGCCCCGCTCCTGGTCAAGGTCCTCCTGGAGCTCCTTCGAGTGCCTCTTAGCATCGGCAAGTTCCTTTTGGAGCCCCTCATTCTTCAGGCCGAGCTCCCGGGAGGCATCAGTCTTCTCCTTTAGCTCGGTCCTCAAGGTCTCGACCTCCGCTACTCGTTGCTGGTCATTCTTCAACTAGTTTTTGCAATAATCCCTGATCAGGAGGGTCTCGGTGCTGATCTGCACCAAGCAAAACATCAGCAACCAACGCATAGAGAGAAGAGGAGAAAGAAATTAAAGGGGTGCAATGACTTACCGAGAAGAGTTGGGAGAAGAAGCTGCTAATCACATTCCCCAGCACTTTCCCAGCCATCTCCAGCCGGTCACATGATTGGATTGAAAAATCCATCATGCGCTCGGCCAGCTTCTGGTCCCGAAGCGACGAGACGTCGGCCCCAGTTTGAAGGGGACCCGACGGAAGTCCCTCTCCCTCCTGCTTGCCCCCGAGACAGAATTGCCCACTCCACTAGCAGAAGAGGCCTCGAGGGCAAGGTGGGAGCTCGGCACCACTTCAAGCGATGCCCCGGGCACCGGCTCTACTCTCCCTCGCACCTCCTCTCCCTTGATGATGATAATCTCTGGGGTAGGAGTCATGATGGCGACGGCTGTGACCACGGCCCTGGCCCGGATGACCACCTCAGACTCTGGGGTAGGGGCCAATTCTCGTCACCTCGGTCGCTCTGGCAGGGGCCTGGCTACTCTTTGACTTAATGCTAGCACCACAGTAACCACCCTCCTTCCTAGTGTGGGGGTGGCCTCGGTCTCCCTCCTGCTCGACTAAGTCAGTGCGGCTGGAGCGGCCACTGATGCACTCTCATCGTGAGCCCTCTTCGAGGAGGACTCTTCAGCCAGTTCTGATGAAGGCCTCTTTCTGGTGATCGAGAGCAGGTCGTCCACCGAGAACTTCATACCTGCATACGAAGGATACAATGTCAGTTCCAAATTTGAATAAATAGAGAAGGAAGCACAAAAAGAATAACTCGAGCCGAACTCACCCAACTCTCTTGTTGGGTCAACCCCGGCATCAGCGAGGTTCTGCTATGACAACAGAACCTCGAGGGAAGGAATCTGGGTGGTGCGGAGTTGCTCGTAGACATCCAAGTCAGCCGCTTTGATCGCAGAATTTTGGTTAGGGGACCAATCTAGGTCACTCCACACCCAGTCGACCCCCTCGATAGTGGTAAAGAAAAATTTGCTCTTCCATCCTTTGATGGAAGAGGGGAGTTTAAATTTGATGCCCTTTAGACGAGAAGAGATAGACCACCACCCGTCCTCGGTAGGGTGGCACTTTAGGATGAAGAAGGCCCTGAACAATGAAAAATGGGCTACAATCCCGTGGAAATAACAAAGTACTATAAAACAAAAGATGGTCCTTATGGCATTCTGGACGAGTTGAGCAAGGATTAGGCGGTAGTTGCTCAACACCGACAAGAAGAAAGGGTGGAAAGGGAAGCAGAGTCCTCCTGAGAAAGTCTCGTCATAGAAGGCAATCCGGCCCGGGCTACTGGAAGTAACCCAATCTCCTGGTCGAGGGATCAAGGGTCGGACGGAGTATGGGATGCCATAGACATCCTGGATGGTTCCCAGTTTCTCGGTAAAGATTGTCAAGACAATCCCGCCTGGACCTGTCGACCGAATGGGTTCAGGGGTCAGTTTAGATGGAGGAGGAGGGGAGCTAGACCTGGGCTCCCTAATGACTATCCCACTAGGGGGATGCCTCCTGCTAAACTCAAAACATTCTTCCTCCCCCTCTTCATCAGAAGAAGAAGAAGGTGGCCTCAACCTAGAAGGCCCTGCCTCGGCCTGGTTGGTCGAGGGATGGAAGCCAAGACCAAAGCGAGACATCTACGGAAATGGGGAAGCGAAAGCTCGAGGAAAGGAGGAAGACGGACTGTGAAGACTACGAGGACCCAAACCTTAGAAGGAAAAACTCTACTCTACTAAGGGAAGGAGGAAGAAGGACACGAACCTGGTTCCTAGACTCCTACGGTAATTGGGGGAGAAGAGAAGGCCTGGGTACGATGGCAGGCATGCAAAACTCGAAAGAATAGATGTTTTGGAAAATATTTTCCTTTCATTTCAGAGTGACCCGATGCATCCATACCGTTAAAGCCTCTCCATCGATAGATTTGCGCCACGTGCCAACCATCGATGGGTGGGACACTCCGCATCGACTGCAACAGCTCTGAATTCTATGCCAGTAATAACTGCTCCTCGGACGTGGTCATGTGGCTCCTCCGCACTGGCTCGAGGAGCCACCTCATGAAGCGCCGATGATCGTGGTCATTATTATGCCGGATCTTTGCCTTTCCATGTCAGCATCGCAATTACTCCCTTCAACCTGAACGCCGCACACCAACAGGCCTCAAGAGTGGGGGGCAAATGATGTGGCAGGATAGCTGACATGAAACACCTATCAGATGCCATATAGGAGAAGTCTGCCATGCTAGATACTCTTCCTCGGGTTCCTTTGCTTGTCGAAGCTGAGCTCCATCCTCCACCAGGTCAGCTCCCGCGAGTCCGGGATGCTTAGGTCAGAACCGACCGACCTCCCCCAGATCGAGCCCCTCGAAGTCAAGCCCCTTGGCATGGAGTCGAGCCCAGCACTCCTCTGCCAAGCAAAGCCCCTTCGAGGTCGAGCCCTCTGGGCTGGAGACGCGACCTGCCCTCCTCTGCCAGATCGAGCCCTTCGAGGTCAAGCCCCTTGGTCCGAAGTCGAGCCCAGCACTCCTCTGCCAAGCGGAGCCCCTTCGAGGTCGAGCCCTCTAGGCCGGAGTCGAGCCCTGCCCTCCTCCGCCAGATCGAGCCCTTTGAGGTTGAGCCCCTTGGTCCGGAGTCGAGCCCAGCACTCCTCCGCCAAGAGGAGCCCCTTCGAGGTTGAGCCCTCTGGGCCAGAGTCGAGCCCTGCCTCTCCAGTTCGGCCTCCACCTCGGACGAAGGCACCAGCAACCGAAGGGAAGACACCGTCCCCCCTGGACACCGGTGAGTCACCCGAGGATCGCAAAGGAGTGCCCACCAGGCCGTAATAACTGTCCACAGCTACCACTTATACCAAAGAAGAAAGAAGCTCCCTGACCGAGGCGCCACACTCTCCACCAACTATCTGCACCATCCGAAAGAGGAACTCAACCAGGAGATTCGAGTCCTAGGGCGGCGGCCCCCCGATCGAGGACCTGCCAAGTTTCCCACAATGAAGTGACCAGAAGGAATGTCAGAGCACATAGCCGGTTCCCCTATCGTGAACCAGGAAAGACATCCTGTTCATGTCACGGAATACCATCGCACGCGCCTGCTGATATAGGGAAGATCCTGAGGTAGGCGTTTAGCAACCACCTGGATTCAAAAGAGCCATCGGCACTCCCAGGAGGGGGAGGTAACAAACAAACAAACAATAGCAATTGATATACTCCAACACACCCAAGCAAATGAGAGAGCCGAGGTCACACTGGAGATCCACCTCCGATTCACCTCGGCCATCACCCTCTCCAGCACACTTGCATTCTACTCACATCACATTCACTCCTCCTAGCATGGAGTCCATCTCAAGAGGCTTGACCAGAAGGATCTGTTCCTCTGGATCGTCCTGACTTGACCATCAAAGTGCCCCCACCGGAATTTCCGGCTCAGGTATGTAATCCTGTTTTACAGGTCTTGGGGCGCATACCAGTCCCGAAGAGATGAGGGATGACCCGATGCCGACAGCAACTACGAGCCACGACGATCTTGGCGGCAATAATGCTTATTATATTATAATATAAGAATATCTTATATTATAATTATGTATTGTAAATAATATAATATAGTATAATATTATAATGTAATAAGATAATATAATATTAATTAATTATATTATATTCTTATAATAATATAGGATGATATTAAATGAAATGATATAAGATATTATTATAAGATTTGTTGAATGGTATTTTGGTTAATAGAAAAGTGTTATTAAAATCAAAACAACTTTTTGATATTTGTGAGAAAATACTTTTGACAAATAGCTTCAAAATAGAACATTTTTTAAGTAAATCTTTTCAGATTTTTGGCAAATCCAAAATAGTTTCTAATTTTTAACCAAATGTTACTATATCATTCAAAAATACTTTTGGAGGGCTAGACCAAAAGCTTTACCAAACGGACCTATGTTAGGTCCTTAAATTGGAATTAATTGGATTAGGTAGAATAAAATAAGTCTTAAAAAGGGTTAGATAATTAGTTGGGCAAGTATTTAATAGGGTATGATTGAACAAAATGGAGTTAGATACAATCAAAGAGGTTAACTTGGTTATATTTGGATAGGGTAGGTTTGGTTGGTCAAGGAAGTTAGGATGAATTAACTTTTTCTCGGCAAGAAGTCATTTCCTCGGCAATGAGGTTATCTATGTATTATTGACTTTACTCTTTTAGAGTTCTAATATTAGTGAAAAGGGAAAAAAATAAAGTTTCTCTTATTTTTTTTGAGAAATTCTCTGTACAATATGTACAATGGAGAAAAATATACTGTTGCCGTTCTCGTCGCCGCGCCCGTGCCGTGGATCAGCCGATCCTTCCTGACCGCCTGGCGAGGGAGCCTCCCTTCCTGCGGAGAACCTGCGACAAAGGGGTTAGAGGACCCTGGCCGGGGATTCCGGCGAGGGGGCTCCGACGGTCAAGTCAGTAGACGACGAGAAGGAACAGACTCTCCCTCCCAGGCCCTCTAAAGGGCCCCAGATTTGGAGAGTTAACTGGTGAAGGGAACGCGCTGGGGACCGGAATCTCGGCTGGGCCTGCTTGCCGAGCTCACGTCCAGTATTCCCCTCTCGGGATCTCTGGTTTCTTTTTCGGAGCGAGGCCTTGTGCCGGTGCTTCCTCCTTGTCCCCAGGCTAGTTGGCTTACCTTGCAGTCTCCAGATTCTTCCCTCTTTATCTCCCTCCGTCGTGCGCCTGTCCTTTTCCTCCTCGAAAACTCCTCTCCCCTGTCTTCCTTTCTTTTCCCTTTTTGGTGAAGGAGGCCAGGCGGCTTTCCGACCTCGTCCATCGGGCCCAGCAGGGAGAAGGCAAGGACAGAAGAGAAAAGGAGGGGGGGCGGTGCTGGCAGAGCGGCCAGTCGTCAGGCTTCGGGCTCCGTGAGAGTGCTCTTTTCCCCGAGCGTGGGCGCCATCCGTTTACGGGGACTGTTCCGTCAGGATCGGGTCTCTCGACTGCGGGACCTGTCGGGCCAATGTAAGTGACATTCCGCGTGCCGCCGCCCTCCGTACGGGATGCCGTCTGGGGTCGGTACGGCCCGAGGGATGGCCTCAGGACCTGTCGCTTTCCCCGGGGGCCTCTCCGTACGAGCGGTCTGACCTCGGCTGAGTTGGACCTGTCTCCGGGGGCCAACTGGCGAGAGGCGAGGGATCGGCCGACCTCGGCTTAGGTGGACCCCTCCTGGGTGGACACCTGGCGAGGTGGCAGGAGGTCGCCTGGCTTCGGCCGAGGTGGACCCGTCTCCGGGTGGCCACCTGGCGCAAGGTGGGGGGTCAGCCGACCTCGGCCTAGGTGGACCCCTCTTGGGTGGACACCTGGCGAGGTGGCAGAAGATCGCCTGGCTTCGGCCGAGGTGGACCCGTCTCCGGGTGGCCACCTGGCGCAAGGCGGAGGGTCAGCCGACCTCGGCCTAGGTGGACCCCTCCTGGGTGGACACCTGGCGAGGTGGCAGAAGATCGTCTGGCTTCGGCCGAGGTGGACCCGTCTCCGGGTGGCCACCTGGCGCAAGGCGGGGGGTCAGCCGACCTCGGCCTAGGTGGACCCCTCCTGGGTGGACACCTGGCGAGGTGGCAGAAGATCGCCTGGCTTCGGCCGAGGTGGACCCGTCTCTGGGTGGCCACCTGGCGCAAGGCGGAGGGTCAGCCAACCTCGGCCTAGGTGGACCCCTCCTGGGTGGACACCTTGCGAGGTGGCAGAAGATCGCCTGGCTTCGGCCGAGGTGGACCCGTCTCCGGGTGGCCACCTGGCGCAAGGCGGAGGGTCAGCCGACCTCGGCCTAGGTGGACCCCTCCTGGGTGGACACCTGGCGAGGTGGCAGAAGATCGCCTGGCTTCGGCCGAGGTGGACCCGTCTCCGGGTGGCCACCTGGCGCAAGGCGGAGGGTCAGCCGACCTCGGCCGACCTTACTCGGGGCGGACTCCTCCGAGCCCGGGCGCAGATGAGTCGGTGGGGGAACTCCGCGCCGAACTCGACCTCGGCGGGAGCTGTTTGCTTCAGATAGTCGTCGGGCGGTGCGGTCTTGCCGACCCTAGCTTTGAGGACGTGGCGCTGATTCTGGCAGGGAAACTCACACGTGGCTCGCTCGCATTCGGCGATACCTGAGCCTGGCCACGTCACTGTCACGGCTGTAACAGTTGCCCCCCAGCCCGCCGTTCCGTCGGGGCATCGTAAAACGGAACGTCGGGATTAATTGCAGACATGACGTGGGGAGGCGAAGATCTTGCATCATAATTGGCACGATCTCCATTCGTCGTGGCTCGATGCGGCTGAAGACCTATGGGGGGTCGCCACGCGTCGTCCACTTGCCCGTAATCAATGCGTCGCTTCGGGGCAGAGGCCGTTACTCTGCTAACGAGGCGTCGGTGTCGGGCGTGTGCCCACGTGGCGACCATCCAGTGGTCTGAGGCGGAATGATGGCTACGGCTGCTGCCGGCTGAGTTTGAAAGGGAGGGGACTTTCCAGAACGAGGCCTTTTCCCTTGCTTCGTGGGCGGTTTGCTGCAAGCTAACAACTTCTGCTGCTCGCGCCCGTCTGTGCATTTTTGGGTGAGTGTCTTCTTCTCCTTCTCTAGCCCCCCTCCTTCTCTCTCATTTCTTATTCAGTTTCTTTGTCCTTTCCTTCTCCATGGCGCGCCGTCGCCATGTCTCTTCTAACCCGGACGAGGCCGGTCCATCCCGGCCAAGGACTCCATCTTCTTCCTCCTCGGATGAGGAGGTAATTCCAGAGGAGGTCCGCCGGCGCTTGCAACCCCGGGGGTGTCACTATTGGCATCCCCAGGGGGATCCGGTCCCCTCCGGTTGAGCCTGCCGTGCCCCTCCATTCACTCCCCGCCTTAATTTCTCTTCCGGCTCCGCCACCTCTTCCCGCCGGTCCCTCCAGTCATGCTTCTACCATGATCGAAGGCGATCTTTCTCTGCTCCGGGATGCCTATGGCATCCGGGGATCTGTCCATCTGTTTGCTCCGCGGTCCGGGGAGCGTGTCACCATGAGTGGCCCCGGCCGCATTGCCTTCTACGAAGACTTCCTCCTCGGGGGTCTTCGTTTTCCTCTGCACCCTTTCTTTCTTTCCTTCCTCAGCCATTTTCGGCTCGTCCAGGCCCAGCTGGCTCCTAATGCCATCCGGGTCATCTTCTCCTTCATCGTCTTCTGCCATTTCCATGGGTTTGTTGCCCGTTTTTCTCTCTTCAGGGCCCTGTTCACCCTGAAGAAGTGCTCCACCGATGACGGCTGGTGGTACATTTCGCCCCAGCCTAGGTGTCTCCGGTTCGACCTCCCTTCCTCGGTCAAGGGATGGAAGAGCCGGTTTTTCTTTGCCTCGGTTGACGACGTCGACTGGGCCTGGAGCGAACCGGACCGGTCGCCGAACCGGAATTCCCGAGTCGAGTCTGCGGACCAGGAGTCATACACCCAGCTCCTGAGTGACGTGGTCCCGGCGCTCGAGGTTCTGCTCTCTGAGCAGAATCTTTTTGAGGCCGGCATCAGTCCCATCCGTGAGACCGGTGAGATTTGGCCCCGCATTAATTTCTGCCCCCCCCCGCTCTCTCTTTAAGATCGAACTATCTGACCTTCTGCTTTCTTCATTTTGCAGGGATGAAATTTTCTCTGGAGAACCTCCTGGAGGGAGCGGCTCAGCGGGAGGTCGTCGACGTGGATGAGCCCGTAGCGAAGAGGGCTCGCACAGAGACGAGCCGGGAGGTCGTGGCGGCGACCGTGCCCGGCCCAGCTGCTGCCGTTTCCCCGCCCAGGCCTCCTCAGGGCGGCGCCCCTGGCACTTCGGCCCCACGGCCTGGCGGCGTCGCAGAGAGAGCTCCGGCGCCCGCTGCTCTGCCCATCGCCGGGCCCGTTCCTGCCACCAGCCCGACGGCACCGCCAGTGGCGACCGCCGGCCCGTCGGTTGTGGCTCCGGCCGAGGGGGCAGCTGCCGCGGGGGTCGGCCCAAAGGGTCCAGCGCCGGAGATCTCGCACCGAGACTCGGTCATCCTCGACCGAGGACTGGCGGAGAGGGTGATGGAGTATGCTTCCACCGCCCAGGACCGCCGAGCTCGGGGCGGCCGAGACTATGTGGACGCGCTGCTCGGCATCCTGCCCTAGCTTTTTACGGTAAGTCTGAGCTTTCCCTTCTTCTTTACTTCCAATCCGAGGCCTTCTGCCTTGATACTGACATGCGCTGTTTTTGCCTCTGCAGATCGGGAACGACGTCCTCCTACTGAGGAATTACCTCGTAAGGAATGCCAAGCGGGACTCCGATCGGGAGCTAAAGCTTGGCAAACTCGCGGTCGATGTGAAGGACCTGATGGACAAGGGGGCCGAGCTGCGAGCTGAGAAGCAGGCCCTCCAGTCCGACCTGACACGTTCCGAGGAGCGGAACAAAGAATTGGAGGCCTCCTTGGCGGAGGAGCGGACCTCCAACCAGCGCCGGACTAAGGAGGATGCGGCGGAGAAGGCCCGCCTGCAGGCCCATCCCTGTTTTTGGAGCGCCAACTGGATGAGGCCCGGCGAGAGGTGGCCGCGGCGAAGGACCGGAGCTCCTACATCAACGGGCTCCTGGAGGCGGCGAAGCGGGAAGCGCAGGAGGCCGTCCCCAAGTTCCGGGCCTCCGACGAGTTCACGTCGGAAGTACGGGAGGCCGCCGTGGACTCCTTCCTGAAGGGGTTCCGGATGTGCCGGGAGAAGGTGGGGGCCTTCTTCCCCCAGCTGGACTTGAGTGGGGTCGTCGTCGGCGGCAGGAAGCCGGGGAGCGAGAGCAGGGTCCCCGGCGCGACCCAGGCGACATCTCAGGCGACACCTGTAGCACCTCCGACCGGCGACGCCGCGGTCCCGGCACAGCCCCAGGAGCCGGTCGTCGTGGAAATCGAAGAAGTGGCACCCGCGCCTCCGGCGGACGGCACCGACCCTGCGCCCCAGTGATCGTTGCTCTGTAGTTTTGTTTTCCTTTCTTTTTCTTCTTTTGGGGAGTCTCGGCCTGTCGGGGCTCCCAGTTTGTGCTGAAAGACTTCGTTTAATGAAGACACAGCTTTTACCAAAACTCGTTCATCATTTTGCCTTTTCTTTTTTCTTCTTTTTGTTTCTGAGATGTCGGTCTGGGACACCTGAGATAACTGCAGGCCTGGTCCTTCTATACTAAATCGAAGGACGGGGTCTGCAGAGTCATGTCGCGGCAGGGCAAACCCTGAGCAGGTCCGACTTTGGGCTGCCTTCATGCTTGCACGGACAACACAGTTTCTGCACCATCTTCCGGGCCGAAACCCGGGATCTTCCGGACTGAGCTCGATGCCGCAGGCTTTCTCAAAACCTTGCGCGGCTTGCTGAGCTGTGCTCCGGGCTTGCATGGACGAACTGGGTTCGACGCCACCTTCCAGGCCGAAGCCCAGGATCTTCCGGACTGAGCTCGATGCCGCAGGCTTTCTCAAACCTTGCGCGGCTTGCTGAGCTGTGCTCCGGGCTTGCATGGGCGAACTAGGTTCGGTGCCACCTTCCAGGCTAAAGCCCAGGATCTTCCGGACTGAGCTCGATGCCGCAGGCTTTCTCAAACCTTGTGCGGCTTGCTGAGCTGTGCTCCGGGCTTGCGTGGGCGAACTGGGTTCGACGCCACCTTCCAGGCCGAAGCCCAGGATCTTCCGGACTGAGCTCGATGCCGCAGGCTTTCTCAAACCTTGCGCGGCTTGCTGAGTTGTGCTCCGGGCTTGCGTGGGCGAACTGGGTTCGACGCCACCTTCCAGGCCGAAGCCCAGGATCTTCCGGACTGAGCTCGATGCCGCAGGCCTTCTTGTTGAAGTTAGAGAAGAGTGTTTAAAGTGGAAAAGCTTTGTTACAGAAACTGGGAGCCTTACATCACTGGTAGTACATTCTTAGGTTCGAGGGGTTCCATGTCCGGGGGAACCTGGCACCTCCCAATTCTTCCAAGTAACATTCTCCGTGAGGGAGGGCTTCTGCCACCCGATAAGGGCCTTCCCAGTTGGGTGAAAGCTTGCCGCATTCCCGTGGCTGGGAGGCTTCTGCGCGCCGGAGGACCAAGTCCCCGGGACGAAAAACCTTCGGCCGTACTCGGGAGTTGTAATATCTGGCTACACGTTGTCGGTATGCCGCCATTCGGATTCGGGCCTTGTCCCTCGTTTCTTTGAGGAGGTCTAGGTTGAGCATCATCCTGGCCGGGTTTTCTGTCTCGTCGTATTGCTCCACGCGCAGCGTGGGTATGCTGAGCTCGATCGGGATGACTGCTTCGGCCCCGAAGACGAGGTTGAATGGAGTTTCGTCAGTAGCCGTCCTTGGGGTGGTGTGGTATGCCCAAGGAACGCTGGGAAGCTCGTCGGCCCACCTGCCCTTGGCTTGGTCTAGCCGCGTGCGGAGGCCCTGAAGAATGGTCCTGTTCGTGACCTCGGCTTCCCCGTTGGTCTGGGGGTGCGCCACCGAAGTGAAGCGATGCTTGATGCCGAGGTCGTTACAGAAATCTTCGAACTCCCGACAGTCGAACTGGCGTCCGTTATCGGTGACCACGGTGTGGGGGAGGCCGAAGCGGCAGACGATGGACTTCCAGAAGAACTTGGCGACGTTTGCCTCGGTGATTCTTGCCAAGGGTTCGGCCTCGACCCACTTTGTGAAGTAGTCGATAGCCACTATCAAGAACTTCCGATGGCCGGACGCCGGCGGGAATGGGCCCAGGAGGTCCATCCCCCACTGGGCGAACGGCCAGGGGGCTGAGAGCTGAGAGATCGGGTTGGAGGGTTGCCGCTGTACCGTGGCGTGACGCTGGCACCGGTCGCATTTCTTCACGAAGTCGGCGGCGTCCTCCTTCATCGTCTCCCAGAAGTATCCTTGACGAAGGGCCTTGTACGCCAATGCCCTGCCCCCCACGTGGTTCCCACAGATGCCTTCGTGAATCTCCTGGAGCACAAGCTTGGCTTCTGTGGGTCCAATGCACTTGAGGAGGGGATAAGAGTAGGACCTTCGATACAGCTGCCCGTCCTTCAGGACAAACCGCACGGCCTTCTTCCTGATGAGGCGAGCCGCGTCTCGGTCTTCCGGCAGGGTGCCGCTGGTGATGTACGCAGCGTACTTGTCCATCCAGCCGGGTTCCTGGCTGACCTGATGGACCTCCGCCGGTACTTCGAGGCTTGGGACTTCGAGTCGCTCCACATGAGCGCGTCCCAGCATCGTGTCCGGCAGGGTCGCCAGCCGAGAGAGGGCATCCGCGCGGGCGTTCTCCCCGCGGGGGATATGGAAGATGTTGAAGCGCCGGAACTTGGATGCGCCCGCCTTGACGAGCTCCAAATACTTCGCCATCTGGGGGTCGTGAGCGACGTACTCCCCGGACACCTGCCCCGCCACGAGCTGGGAGTCAGTGAAGGCTCTGAGGTTGGTCACGCCCAGCTCGCAGGAGACTCTCAGTCCGGTGAGAAGTGCCTCGTATTCCGCTTGATTATTTGTCGCGGGGAACTGGAAACGGAGCGTGCACTCGGCGACGACTCTGTCGCCGTTGGCAAGGATGAGCCCAGCTCCGCTCCCGCCGGAGTTTGAGGCTCCGTCTACATGGAGGATCCAGGCATCCTCTCCGAGCTCGTCGGTGCCGACCTCCATTGGCCGGGCCGGGGGGTCCTCCTCGGGCTTCTTGCCCAAACCTGCGCACTCTACCAAGAAATCGGCCAGCACCTGTGCCTTCATTGCCGACCTCGGTCGGTACGTAATGTCGAACTCGCTGAGTTTCAGTGCCCACTTGGCCAATCGCCTCGAGGTATCGGGTCGGCTGAGCACCGCTTTCAGCGGTTGATCCGTCAAGACGGCGATGGGATGCGCTTGGAAATAGGGCCTGAGACGCTGGGCAGACACTATTAGCGCAAAAACGAGTTTCTCGGGCCGGGAATACCTGAGTTCCGTGTCCCGGAGGAGTTTGCTGGTATAGTACACCGGCCGCTGGATCCCGTGGTCGTCGGTTCGGACCAGGACAGAGCTGACGGCCTCCGGGGTAACGGCCAAGTAGAGGGTAAGCTCCTCCCCCTCCTCGGGCCTGGACAGCAAAGGTGCCGATGCGAGCGTCTTCTTCAACTCCTCGAAGGCCTGCTGGCACTCCTCGGTCCAGGCGAAACCATTCATCTTCCTCAGCACCTTGAAGAAGGGACGGCAGCGATCCACCGACCTGGAAATAAAATGGCTAAGGGCCGCAACCCGGCCGGTCAGTTGCTGCACTTGCTTCTTGGAGGCTGGCTGCTCCATGTCCAGGATGGCCTGGACCTTCTCTGGGTTGGCCTCGATTCCTCTTTGGGTCACCATGAACCCTAGGAACTTTCCGGCGGAGACCCCGAAGGCGCACTTCGCCGGGTTCAGCTTCATCTGGTGGCGCCGGAGGTTGCCGAACGTCTCCGTCAGGTCGGCCACGTGGTCCGAGTCAAGTTTGCTCATTACTAGCATGTCGTCCACGTATACCTGCATGTTGCGGCCTATCTGGTCTTTGAAGACTTTATTGACCAGACATTGGTACGTCGCCCCCGCGTTCTTGAGGCCGAAAGGCATCATCCTGTAACAGAAAGTCCCGCGGTCAGTTATGAAGGCAGTGCGCTCTTCGTCCTCCGGATTCATCCGGATCTGGTTGTATCCGGAAAAAGCGTCCATGAATGACAGGAGACGATGCCCCGAGGTGGTGTCGACCAGCTGGTCGATCTTTGGCAGAGGGAAGCTGTCCTTCGGGCAAGCTCGATTGAGGTCGGTGTAGTCCACACAGATCCTCCACTTACCACTACTCTTCTTTACCATGACCACGTTTGCTAACCAGCTGGGGTATTGGACTTCTCGGACGAAACCGGCGGCGAGGAGCTTTTCTATCTCCTCGTTGATCGCCTTCTGCCTCTCCATGGCAAAGCTTCTCTTCTTCTGGCGGACCGGGCGGCAACCTGGGTCCACGTTCAGGCTGTGCATGATAATCTCGGGCGGGATACCCAGCATGTCGGCCGCCGACCAGGCGAACACATCGGCGTTGGCACGGAGGAACTCCAGCAGGCGGGTTCGCTCCTCTTCGAGGAGCTGGGCCCCGACTTGCACCGTCTTCAGGGGGTCCGAACCAAGGGGAAAGGGTAGCAGGCGCTCTACAGGCCCTCCCCTGGGTTCCTTCTCTCTCAGGTCAAGATCCTCGATATCGTGGGCGAGCTCTGCGCTCCTGGTGCCTGGGATCGTCTGTAGGCAGAACGGGACCAGCTGAATCGTCCCCTTCATTTCCCCGAGCTCGAAGGGAGTGGGGAACTGCACCAGCAGTCTCCTCGTGGAGATGGTGGCGTCTAGTTGGTTGAGCCCGGGACGCCCGAGAATGGCGTTGTAAGGCGAAGGGAGCTTGACGACAGTGAATGTTGCCATGATGGTCGCCTGCCGAGGTGGGGATCCGGCGGTGACCGGGAGAGTGATTTCCCCTTCGACTCCCACGGAGTCCCCTGTAAAACCTACCAGTGGGATGTGCACTGGCTTTAGCTGGTCGGGAGACAAATTCATCCGAGAGAAAGCATCGTAAAAAAGTACGTCCGCCGAGCTTCCACTATCCACCATGATTCGATGTACAGGATGCTTCGCGATAGTCATCTCGACCACCACGGCATCATTGTTTACATTGTCATTGGACTCCCCTCCCTTGGGAGGGATTACATTCTCCGGGACTTCCCGGGCTCTCTTCTCTGCTCGGCCGGACCCGCGCGAGATCATGCCCACGGGCTTCTCTGTTGGCCGGTTGTCGATCGCAGGGACAAGCCGTAAGGCCGCGAGCGGCTGCTTCTCGGAGGGGGCCTCGTTCTTGATGAACTTCCTGAGGTAACCCCTCCGGATCAGCTCCTCAATCTCCCGCTTCAAATGGCGGCACTCCTCCGTATCGTGTCCGTGCTCGCGGTGGAACTGGCAGTACTTTGATTTGTCTCGGGCGGCTCTCAGGTTCTGAGGTGGAGGTCGGCGGAGGTAGCGCTCGCCCTCGATTTCCATGAGGATTTTTGCTCGAGGTGCAAGGAGAGGGGTGTACCTCCGCTCGGAAGTAGACTCGGCCCTCGGCCTTGGATTCGGGCGAGGGTCGGTGGACGACCCGGGCCTCCGAACTCCCGGGGCGTCCCTTGGAACTGACTTCTTCGGAATCTTCCCGTCCAGCTCTCGACGGGTGCGGTCAGCCTCCTCCGCCCGGATGTACTTGTGGGCGCGGAGGAGGAGCTCGGAATACGTCCTGGGCGGCTTCTTGTCCAGGGAATAGGTCAGGCGGGACGTCTTGAGCCCGCGCTTCAAAGCCAGCATAGCGACGGGCTCGTCCAAGCTGTAGATCTCCAGGGCTGCGGTCTTAAACCGGGTGATGTAGTCTTGGAGCAGCTCCTGGTCCTGCTGGCGGATGGAGAAGAGGCTGTCTACCTCCCTTGGCACCTTTCGACAAGCGTCGAAGTGCGCCACAAACTTTCCTTCCAACTGCTGGAAGGAGCAAATGGATCCGGGCTCGAGGCGGGCGAACCAGACTCGAGCGGCCTTCCGAAGGGTTGCTGGGAAGGCGATGCACAGAAGGGCGTCGGTGGCGCCCTGGACCCTCATGAGAGCTTTATAACTCTCCAAATGGTCCAGGGGGTCGGTGGTCCCGTCGTAGGGGTCCACCTGCGGCATGCGGAACCGTTTCGAGATCGGTTCCGCCTGGATTTCTTCGAAGAAAGGGGGGCGGGAGTCGTAGCCCGCCGGGTCAGCTGACGAGTTCTGCAGGTCGGCGAACCGTCGGGCGAACTCCGCCAACTTGCGCTCGTGCTCTTCTAGGCGCCTCTCAGCCTGGCGCCTGATGGCTTCGTCGGTGGAGTCTTCCACCGAGACTGCAGGTGAAGGGGGCGCCGATCGGTCTCGGCGCGAGGTCTGGCCCCGGCGTCGCTTGCTGCGATGCGCCGTTTCGGCCCCATCGGCCGGGGATCGACTCTCGTGATCCTCCGAACCGGAATAGTTTCTCTTCGGGGGAGCTTGGCGGCTCCCTCGGGGGTTGGAGATGGCTTGTGGATGGGACGGCCTGCCCTGGATTGAGCGCAGGCTCCCACGCTGTCCCGCGGCTCGGGCCGCGGGAGTCCCTGGCTGCGGCTGAGTGGCCAGGGATCGTTGCTGATGCTGTAGCTGTCGGACCGCTGAGGTCAAGGTCTGCAGCTGCTGGACGATGGCCGCAAGGGATCCGTCCACCGGGGTAGGCTGCTGCGAAAGAGGAAGGGGAGCCGGAAGCTCCCGTTCGGGGGTGTGGCCCCCCGGAGGGGAGTGGGCTTCTCCCACACGGCTGGTGGACGCCTCGCGACCACGAGTGACCACCATTGCTGGAGAGCGTGACACCTGCAAAAAGCTAGTTCCCTCTGGGGGTTAGTGTCCTGCCCCCCTACCTGGCGTGCCAATCTGTTGCCGTTCTCGTCGCCGCGCCCATGCCGTGGATCAGCCGATCCTTCCTGACCACCTGGCGAGGGAGCCTCCCTTCCTGCGGAGAACCTGCGACAAAGGGGTTAGAGGACCCTGGCCGGGGATTCCGGCGAGGGGGCTCCGATGGTCAAGTCAGTAGACGACGAGAAGGAACAGACTCTCCCTCCCAGGCCCTCTAAAGGGCCCCAGATTTGGAGAGTTAACTGGTGAAGGGAACGCGCTGGGGACCAGAATCTCGGCTGGGCCTGCTTGCCGAGCTCACGTCCAGTATTCCCCTCTCGGGATCTCTGGTTTTTTTTTCGGAGTGAGGCCTTGTGCCGGTGCTTCCTCCTTGTCCCCAGGCTAGTTGGCTTACCTTGCAGTCTCCAGATTCTTCCCTCTTTATCTCCCTCCGTCGTGCGCCAGTCCTTTTCCTCCTCGAAAACTCCTCTCCCCTGTCTTCCTTTCTTTTCCCTTTTTGGTGAAGGAGGCCAGGCGGCTTTCCGACCTCGTCCACCGGGCCCAGCAGGGAGAAGGCAAGGACAGAAGAGAAAAGGAGGGGGGGCGGCGCTGGCAGAGCGACCAGTCGTCAGGCTTCGGGCTCCGTGAGAGTGCTCTTTTCCCCGAGCGTGGGCGCCATCCGTTTACGGGGCCTCCGTCACGGGTCTCTCGACGCCGTCGGGCCAATGTAAGGGTCCGGTGCCGCCGCCCTCCGTACGGCCCGAGGGATGGCCTCGGGACCTGTCGCTTTCCCCGGGGGCCTCTCCGTACGAGCGGTCTGACCTCGGCTGAGTTGGACCTGTCTCCGGGGGCCAACTGGCGAGAGGCGAGGGATCGGCCGACCTCGGCTTAGGTGGACCCCTCCTGGGTGGACACCTGGCGAGGTGGCAGGAGGTCGCCTGGCTTCGGCCGAGGTGGACCCGTCTCCGGGTGGCCACCTGGCGCAAGGCGGGGGGTCAGCCGACCTCGGCCTAGGTGGACCCCTCCTGGGTGGACACCTGGCGAGGTGGCAGAAGATCGCCTGGCTTCGGCCGAGGTGGACCCGTCTCCGGGTGGCCACCTGGCGCAAGGCGGAGGGTCAGCCGACCTCGGCCTAGGTGGACCCCTCCTGGGTGGACACCTGACGAGGTGGCAGAAGATCGCCTGGCTTCGGCCGAGGTGGACCCGTCTCCGGGTGGCCACCTGGCGCAAGGCGGGGGGTCAGCCGACCTCGGCCTAGGTGGACCCCTCCTGGGTGGACACCTGGCGAGGTGGCAGAAGATCGCCTGGCTTCGGCCGAGGTGGACCCGTCTCCGGGTGGCCACCTGGCGCAAGGCGGAGGGTCAGCCGACCTCGGCTAGGTGGACCCCTCCTGGGTGGACACCTGGCGAGGTGGCAGAAGATCGCCTGGCTTCGGCCGAGGTGGACCCGTCTCCGGGTGGCCACCTGGTGCAAGGCGGAGGGTCAGCCGACCTCGGCCTAGGTGGACCCCTCCTGGGTGGACACCTGGCGAGGTGGCAGAAGATCGCCTGGCTTCGGCCGAGGTGGACCCGTCTCCGGGTGGCCACCTGGCACAAGGCGGAGGGTCAGCCGACCTCGGCCGACCTTACTCGGGGCGGACTCCTCCGAGCCCGGGCGCAGATGAGTCGGTGGGGGAACTCCGCGCCGAACTCGACCTCGGCGGGAGCTGTTTGCTTCAGATAGTCGTCGGGCGGTGCGGTCTTGCCGACCCTAGCTTTGAGGACGTGGCGCTGATTCTGGCAGGGAAACTCACACGTGGCTCGCTCGCATTCGGCGATACCTGAGCCTGGCCACGTCACTGTCACGGCTGTAACATATACCATATAACTTGATTGGGTCACGTAAGTCTCATTTTTCAATGTACATTTAATATCATAGTTTTACATTTTTCATTAAAAATTTTGAATGATAAAAATATTCTTCGCTTTATGAAAAAATTAGGATACCTTGTGACTAGGTTATGATATCCCGTGAATAGGTTATGACATCATGTGGTTAAATTATAAATAGGGTATCATTACTCTGTTCACATAGTGCCATAAGATTAAAGAATATTTTTATCATTTAAGAAATTTTAAAAATTTCTTAATAACAAAAATACCTCTCAACTTTATAATATCATGTGGCCACTGGATGCAGATTAACACTAGATGTCATCAAAGGATATTTGTATCATTCAAACATGCATTTAATGAATGCTGATTATTTTTTTGTTAGAAATTTTGAATAATAAAAATGTCCATCTTTTTATGACGTCGCATTCAAATTTTTTCAATGACAAAAATATTCCTCTATCTTATGACATCTTATGAACAGGATTGATGCAGAACGAAAGCTCTGATACCAAAATTGATGCAGAATGAAAGCTCTGATACCAAAATTGATGCAGAACAAAAGAGATGATGCGATGCGGAAGTAAATTAAGACTAATTCTTTCTCTTTTTTTTATTTTTTTTTTATATTTTCAGAAGTCGGCTTTGACTCAAATGAAAGTTAAACTAAATTTAAAGAAACTATGTAATAATTGAAAGCACAATTTAAAGAAACTAGGTTATCTGAGTAGTTCAGAAGTAAAAGATCGCTGGGGGTTGAGAAACTCCCAGACCTAGGATTTCGCTCTGAACTTTCAATAGGACAGAAGCAAAGAGAAGAGAAGGGTTACAGACCAGGCAGTGATCTTCACAGAGTTTAGTGGAAGGACTCTCTTGAGCAGATTGTTGGATCCCCGGATTCAGATATCTTCGCAATGGATCCTCCAATACTGGCCCTTTGGCAAAGTTGGCTTCTTCTGAACTCAAGATCTGGGAAAGAAGACGAACAAGTTATGGAACCAGATACTCAAGGAAGGATTTACCAGATAGAAGAACTTGAAAGCTGATGTTGCTGAAATCCTGATTCTCCTGGATGCTGATCTGACTTCCTCTGGGGTTTGCTCTATCTTCGAAGTAGCCGAACTGGACCTGGATGCTGGGGGTCGGCCTCTACTTGGAGAGAGGGGCCGTGAGAGATGGGGTAGGCTAGGGTTTGGTGGAATGAAGAGGATGAAGGGCGGCTAGGGTTTGGATTGGAAGTGGCTAACCTAGGGTTTGGGGGTTGGAGATCTCACACCTCCTCAAGGTTCCTGGGGAACCCGGATTTACTCCCTCACGGAGCTCAACACCTGAATACAAGTGCGAAAGAGAGAAACACAAAGTTTGCTCACACATAAATTGAATTCATTCATCAGTTGTTTTCAAAACTTACAAGAGGGGTTTATTTTATAGGACTTTACAAGAGGTCAGGGTTTTACATCTTCCCATGTGGGACTAATAGGATGGATCTTCAAATTAGGTTTGTAGAATCAATTCCTCCCCATATGGCCGGCCAAGAGGTTCCATAAATGTTGATTGAAAGCTTCAAATGGTAAGTAGGTGGCGCCTCCTAGCTTTGCTCTTCAAGAAATATTTTTTTCCTTCCATGGCTCAACTCTTTTGGACACCTCCTTTTCTTTCTCCCCAAGTCATGGCTCTTCCCAACTTTGCTTTGGGCTTTTTTGGCATGGATTGGGCGCCCCCTTGAAGTGCTCCCCAAGAAATGCTTCTTTCCTCCTTTAGCTTGGCCTTTTAAGGTACATATGGGGCGCCTCCTTGATTTTGGCTTCAAGAAAATTTCTTGCTCCCTTGGGTGTGGGGACCAAGACACTGGGATGGATTTGTGGCACCTCCTGGACTTGGCGTGTGGCTGGAGTGTGGCTGGGAGTGTGGCGCCCACTTGCTTGGGCCTGGGAGAAAATGTGGCACCCTGGAGAAGACCTAGACCACTACTAGGACTTGCACTAAGTCAACATGACTCAATAAAATTTAATTGCAGGGAAATACAGACTCAAACTAAAATTGAGTTGACCGAGTCAACCCTTATTACAAAACCAGAAAACCCTAATTCTTTGGACAAGGTCAATCAGAGATCCAGATGGAGCCTTGAAGTCTTCTTCTGAGTCTGGTGCCCGCACCAATTCTCCCGGGGTGGGAGGAACTCGACCCTGTCGAGTATGGATCAAGTTGGCTCTGGTATCTCTCCAAGAGGTCTGGGTCCAATTCTTGTAATTCTTCTCGGGAGATCCAAGAGTCATCAGAATCTGGCCTTCCTTGCCAGCGGACCAGGTATCTTTGGTATCCTCGATTACGAGTAGAGATAACCTGATCATCCAGGATCTTTTCAATCTGCTCTTTCCTCACAGGCCAGTTTGTTGGTGGACACACAGGGTTGGGTTCACTCTCAAGATCAGGATTAGGCTCAAAAGGCTCACTGAGAATCACAGCTGGCTCTCTATACTCTATTAGGTCTGTAATGTTGAAAATGGAGCTAATGCCTAGTTCTGAAGGCAACTCGAGCACATAGGCATTGGACCCTACTCTCTTCACCACTCTAAATGGTCCAGCTCCTCTAGCATGTAACTTTCTAACGGTTCCAGGAGGAAACTGTTCAGGCCTTAACCTAATCATTACATAGTCTCCCTCAACAAAAGTTTTGACTCGCCTTTGAGAATCAGCCAACTTCTTATAAGTTTCATTACTTAAAGTTATTTTGGCATGAATTTCTTTATGCAAGTCCTTTACATGCTATGCAAGTGCATCAAGAGACTTGTGTGTGTGGGCTAATAGTGAAATCATATCAAGTGGTGTGTGAGGCTTGTATCCATGAACAATTTCAAAGGGACTCTAGCCTATAGACCTATTGATCGAAACATTGAATGCAATTTCAGCCCTGGACAAAATACAAATCCCAATTCCTGGTGCTCTCAATCAAACCAAAATCTGAGTCAAAGCCTAGTAAAGGGTCAAGAAAAACTAAACTAGACTGATGATGCATTCCTAAAGAATGGACTTTATTCCAAAGAAACCCTAGGTCTAAACCTAACAAACTACGACTCTCTAGGTTTGACCTTGGGTCGGAGGATGGCATGCAGAGCATGAAAACTTATCATGGGTGCCTAGTAGGTGCCATAAGGTCTTCCAGAAGTAGGTGACAAACCTAATAGGTTCTGACACGTGGTTCACTCTAAAGATTTTGAAAAAGTATACTTGGATGGTGTAAGAAGCATTGGAAGTCCTAGAGAAAGGGAGGAAATATAAGGTGGAGTCTCGAATTACCTGTTGACTAAAGGTGGTGACCTGAAGGTTTGAATGGTGATCTATGAGTGTCAACTGATCATCCTTACGAAAGGAAAAGTTTGCTACTCCCAGGAATGGATCAAGAGATGGTTCGGGAAGTAGCCTAGGACATGTGATTGCAACAGTTAAAGTTTGTTCTCTAAGCAAATAATGATCCATTTTCTCAAGAACTGGATTGAAGAATGATTCATGGAAGGGCCTATGGATGATGACCTTAAGACTTGAAATTTGACATATGGGTGCGGAAAGGTATACTCTATAGAAGGGTAGGTCAGTCATGCGAAGGAAGGGGTCTGGGGTCATAAGGAGGACTTCTACAGGACTGGGTGAATCAATCCGCTCAAGACAAGGATGTTCAACTGAGATTACGGGAGAGACCTTAGTGGCTGGGCATGGGACAAGGTCCAATTGTAAGAGGCTTGATTCAGTCATCCTAATGAGAGGATCTACCATAGGGTGGGCAAACTTAAACAGTTCAGTGCAAAGATCTTCAATTGGTACTTGGGGAATGACTGTCATTAGAGGGTACAAACTGATAGCTCGGGCTAACACTATGAGTTCTTCCTGGGGGTATTTGACTAAAGGAACCTGATTCTCACAAATCTCTTGAATTTCTGAACTAGGTCCTTCCACTTGGTTGCTCTCCAAGGTCTCTTCAGGTAAGGAACCAATAGTATCGATGTCACATTCTTCAAGTTCTTTCCCCTCATATTCATCAACTAGACTCAAGCCATCATCATATACTTCCTCGATGCCATCTTTAATGGGTTTCGGGTCAGTGGTAATCGGGTCAACTGATTCTGGGCTTGTCATACCTAACCTTTCTTCCTCATTGGTAGGCTTGGGTTCTCCCTCATTAATGTCATCCTTAGGATTCTTACCACTTAGTTGTGCACAAGCCAGTCCTATGCATGGGCACTGACTAGATTTATGGCCTCTTTCTCCACAAAACCAACATTCTTGCGATATAGGAACCTGGGCCACACTGGGTTTCAAGCTAGTAGAGACCTTACTTGGGCATGGGTGTGGATCTAAATGGTTTGATCTAGAAGACTTGGGCATGTATTATTGACTTTACTCTTTTAGAGTTCTAATATTAGTGAAAAGGGAAAAAAATAAAGTTTCTCTTGTTTTTTTTGAGAAATTCTCTGTACAATATGTACAATGGAGAAAAATATACCATATAACTTGATTGGGTCACATAAGTCTCATTTTTCAATGTACATTTAATATCATAGTTTTACATTTTTCATTAAAAATTTTGAATGATAAAAATATTCTTCTCTTTATGAAAAAATTAGGATACCTTGTGACTAGGTTATGATATCCCGTGAATAGGTTATGACATCATGTGGTTAAATTATAAATAATGTATCATAACTCTGTTCACATAGTGCCATAAGATTAAAGAATATTTTTATCATTTAAGAAATTTTAAAATTTTCTTAATAACAAAAATACCTCTCAACTTTATAATATCATGTGGCCACTGGATGCAGATTACGTTGTTCACAACTTGGCCACTAGATGTCATCAAAGGATATTTGTATCATTCAAATATGCATTGAATGAATGCTGATTATTTTTTTGTTAGAAATTTTGAATAATAAAAATATCCATCTTTTTATGACATCGCATTCAAATTTTTTCAATGACAAAAGTATCCCTCTATCTTATGACATCTTATGAACAGGATTATGATACCCTGCTCACAACTTGGCCATAGAGATGTTATAATTCAAACTACGGGATAATATAATTTTTCATAAAGGAGGGGTATTTTTGTAATTCAAAGTTTTTAACGAAAAGGCAAAATTGCATGTATTAAATGCCTGTTGAAGTGGAAATTATGTGGCCCAATCATATTTGGCACTATATTTTTTCTGCATTGCCCCCGGTATATAAAAAATTTTTCTTTTATTTAGCATATTTCATGTGGCCTGGTTTATACTTTTTTTTTCACTAACTATAAAGATGTGTGGAATGCACATGATCGATTACAGTATTATAAAGAATGTAAGAAGATGAGGTGCTACTAACTGGTTAGGTGCATATTAATACTAACTATAAAGATGTGTGGAAGGGATTTTCAGAATTGTAGGTCTATTTTGTGCTTGAGTGAAAGGTGATTCCTCAAAAATTATTGGGTGGTAAAAGATTGTTTCATAAAACTTTCTTCATGCTTGCTCACACCAAACACCTGTCGATGTCATTCACTTATTGTGGGGAATGGGTTCGGCTCAATCTTCATACATATTCCGTAAAAGCAACTGAGTTGCTAATGTGTGACATGCATATACAAAGTATGATAAAAAAAAAAAATTGAGTTTAACATTTATTTGTAGTTTTTTATTCCATTTCAAATGAAATAAATTTCACAAGGTTGATAAGTCATGATTGTAAAGTGATTTCAACCTTAAATTATCGTAGGATTTTTTATTAAATGAATATATATCTATCTCCTGCTACTGTCTTATAAAGATCATGATAATGTAGGTAAATCTTACTTATACATTTTCAAATTTATCATCTCTTTTATTTGGATTTATTATTTTGTCTATTGGTTGTACAATATATGCATGCTAAAATAAAATATTTTAGGAAACTAGTTTAAAAAGTTCAACAACGGGCCTTTAGAGCAATGGCTAAAAATTTTATATTTTAAAAGCTAAGAATATATATTACTTTTGCCGACTCACTGTACAATTCAGCAAGAACTTTTAATTGAAAAATATTTGTTGTCTTAAGAATTTGACTGTACAGGTTTTTTACTTTCCATAACATGGTAAACCATCCAAGGAATAGGTATGAATGTAATAATATAGAATATCTAAACATCAAACTCCCACTCTTGGGGCACTCACTATAAAAAATTTAAGTATTAGTGATAGCTAATTAGCCATCACTAATATCCATTTTTAACAACAAAAAAATGATCCAAAAAATTTTTCATCGCTAATATTATTAGCAATAGAAACTTAGCTATTAACGATGGCAAATACTATCGCTAAAACTGTTGAGATTCTATTTTTTTATTTCTTGAAAGTATTCGTTAGCGATGGTATTTATTTATTAGCAATTGCTAGGTCTGTTGATAAAAATTTTGCATATCTTTTCGATGAAATCAACGATGATAAACTGTCATCGCTAATAATGGCACATAAAAAATTAATTTAGCTATCACTATTAGCAATAATAAGATTACCATCACTAATATTGATCCCATTTGATCCTAGAAAATCCGAGCCAAGAAAATTTTTTTTTCAAAAATTTTTTCCATCCTCCTGGTCTCCCTTGCCCTCCGGTTCTCCCCCTCCCCCAATGGCTCCCCTTCCCTACTAGCACTCCCTTCCCGACTGGCATCCTTGCACCACTATCCTAGCATTCCCCTACCAGCTCTACCCAATCCAACAAAAAAAAAATTGATTCCCCCTCCACCCACCTACCCTCCCCCACCGGTTTCCCCTCCATCGCTGGCTCTCCCTTCCCTACCAAATTCCCCTCTCCACTAGCTCTTCCTTCCCCACTAGCTCCCCCTCCGAGCGGTGATGTCCTTGTCCTCATGCCCAATCACCCTCCCCATGCCGCCACCTCCCATTCTTCTTCCCTACAAGTGTGCTTCCCCCATCGGCCACCAGAAACCATGTCCCCGCCCTCTCACAGTGCCATCCATTTCGGTGCCTCGGTCTTTCCTTGCGAGCCGGATCTACCATCCCCCCATCCATGGGGCCTACCATCCGTAAGGTCTGCCTTCCACTATGAATATTAGTAATAGCGGCAGTGACGACACTAGAGTCATCATTAAAAGTTGATTTATTATATTAATTAAATTTAATTAAATAATTAATTAGATGTTAATTTTATTAATAAATTATTAATTAATTAATTAGATATTTATTTATTTATTAAATTAATTAATTAATTAATTATTAATTTAATTAAATAATTAATTAATTAGGTGTGCATGGATGCATGTCCTATATGTACAAGATTCGGATCTCGGTATACAGAGTACAAGCCGGTACCTTAAGCTGCTTTCATGCCAAGGTATGATGATGGATGCTCATCTTGGAATGGAGGGTATCGGAAATAGCCGATGCGACAACTGCATCACTATTCTTATCACTGGCTGAATGATGGAGTTTGAAAGGATGTCTCATTATTTTTAGTGCGAGCACAAGAGTTCGTAAGAGACTTCAAGCAAAGCAGATCAACCCAAGCTCCTTATGGATTACAAGTGAATAAACCAAACTCTGATTTTGGTTTCAACTTTGTGTTACTTTCAGCATGATTCGATGAGTCCTATAATTTCAGCATGAGCTCATGAGTCCCGTAATTAGAGTCCTGTCAACTTTAATTTCAATTTATCTATGTAATTTGCTTAAGTTAGGTTCAATTTGATTAAGTTGAGTTCAATTAGGCAAGTTGGGTTCAAGAAAGGTTAAAAATTAAGCAAGATTAAGACCATAAAGCTTGGAGATTGGATGGAGCAATCCACCTCAACCACCATGCCAAGTTGGAATGCCACATCACCATGCCAAGATGGAATCCACTTCATATCTCCATGCCAAGATAGGATGACATCTCACCTCCCATGCCACATCACTCCATTTGGGCGCCCAAATTCAGATTTGAATTTAAGTTGGAACTTCCCTCTTATATCTTCTCTCTTCATGCATGAAATCCCACTTATCCCTCCACTCTTCACTCCACTCTTTAAGCTTGTAATTTGAATATGAAAGGGTTAGGGAAGTCTATAAATACCCCTAACCCTCTTATAATCAAACCATCATAATGAATGAATGAAAGCTCTTTTTCTTCTTCCATTTGCTTGTTTTATTTGACACTCCGTGAGGGAGAGGGTGTGAGGCCCAACTATCCATCTTCATCCAAGATGCCAACCTCCTCATCCAAGCAACCATCCATCTTCTTCCAAGATGCCAACCTCCCTTGTCTAAGTCACCAACCTCCCTTATCCAATTCACCAACCTCTTCATCCAAGGCACCAACAGTCATTTCCTCTCCTCCTTCCTCTAGATTTCTATTTTCCTTTTCTCTCATCCATTCCACGTTCACTAATGCCCTCCATTGCAGAATCCTCCATGATTTCAAGCTGAAGAGAAGGTTTGCTTTGTTTCAGAACCATCTACGTCATGAGTCTTCCATCCAAGGAGTGATAGTCTTCAAGTCCAACCGCTAATCCTTGGATTGCTGAAATTAAACCGCCACCAAAAGTATGAGAGCTCATTGTTGGTAGGAAAACCCTTCCTAGACTCTTAGATCTGATTATTTGAAAGTACAAGTCCTAGTTAGAATTGTTTCTCAACCATTAGGTCCTTTATGCTTTTGATTAAATAGAAACTATATTACGGATAATATAACTTTCATCTAGTAGTCTCTTATATTGAATTTATTTGCTCCCTCTTATGCATGAATCTTGCTGATGTGAGGTAGAATCATTGCTCATTTTAATTTGCTAGGTTCTAAGTTTTAAAACTCCATCTAGCATCCCGCATCAGTTTTGCTCCTCCTCGAGTAGGATTCGACCTTTGATGAAGAGACTCTAGTGGCATCGCTATGACATTTGGTGGTGCCATCTTTATGTCTTAGGGCATCTAGGAAACCTTCCTAAGTTGTACAAGGAGTCATACCATTGCTGGTGAGGTGTAGACATTTGGAGTTATCTCCTGACCTCCCAGGATTATTATTTAGTGGCCATTTTCTTGTATTTGGCTATTATCATCATTCTATATATCATATTTTAATATACATGAACTATTATTATTGATGAATTCATATTTTATAATATTATCATGTTTTAATATATATAAATTATTATTATTGATAAATTCTTGTTTTATAATTATATATTAATTTAACTAATTAATTAGATATTTTTTTTATAAATTTGTCCATCTATTTAGATGGGCATGTAGCAATTGTTTGTGAATGTATTTATGATGTAATTCCCATAGAGTGCAATATTCAAAATATAGTTGAAGATACATTTTCATTAACCAATTCAGTATATTAAGTTTCTAAGTGCTCTATACAATTAGTTAATGCCTTTGTCTCTCTAGCATGATCCTCTTTACAATGCTTACTACAACCTTGGCTTGAAAAGGGGCCAAACATATCCTTTACCTTCAAACCTGCACCCATGCCAAACACACAACAATGACTTCGTTTGCTAATCATTTTATGATATATCTCCCATTCATTAGGTGTAGAGCTTTTAGATGTTGTAGCTAATTTAATTAATTTAATTTTCTTCTAAATTAAAAAAGAGAATGTATGAAATAAAAAATTAAACATTACAGTATCCTAATAGTATAAAGATAAATATAATATTCATTTCTTACATGTATCTCCTTTACTTTGTTTGTAGACTAAGTCTTTTCATCTTTTTTTACATAATTTTTTTTCTAGTAGTCAATGATACTAGGCTCATAAATAATTTTCTTTACTTGTAAATATTCATAAAGTATATTATGTCTTTTCACATCAATCACAAGGTTATGTATCTTGAAAAGAAAACCTGCATACTATTCCATCCTTAAAGGAACTCACAAAGTCATGTATTTAAAAAAAATATACATTTTGTGGCAGGTATATTTACATACCTTATCGGCTCTATACATTGCCATTGGAATTGTGCCTCCAATTGCTACGGGTTCAAACTTTGACTTGTTACCCTTATTTCCCTTACTTAGATCCTACATATATCATTTATCCATTACTAATATTAGTTATAGGAACTCATTTTTCAAATGAAAGATATTTAGTTAACATAATTCATAATCAATAAAAAACTTGCAATTTTTCTCACTCCATTATCCACCATTTGTTTCCAAACTGGTGGAGATATATTGTCCAGTAGGTGATTGTAGCGCTCTTCAGTACTTTTATACTTTTGGAAAACACCTCTTCTAAGGGTCCACATCCAATTGGAATAGTTGGTCTGCATATAAGTCAAATATTCCCTTCACTTCTTTATAAGGACAAGTATATGTAAAGCTAGTTTTCTTAACACATAAGTCAACTCCATTCTTATTCCAATTTAGCTCATCATCTCCATCATCAACTTGGACCACTTGTGCATTATGTATCCGAATCTCCTCTTCTTGGCATAATTCCTCCTCTTCCATGGGCATTTTAGAAAGGTTTCTCGGCTTAGTTTCAACCACAGAGCTCCAAGTGAGATCTTTAGGTGATCCAACATAAAAACTTAAGTTGCTTGGCTTGTCAACATAAAAGGTTATCGAGTATTTAGCTTGTGTGCTATGTTAATACTGATAATTCTATAATAATATCTCTTGCACCCAATTACTTATCTAATTACATTATACAAGCTACATTTAAATAATATGACTATGATCCCTTCAGTATAATGAAGTTCAATAACATCATTAAGGGATCCATAATAAGGAATATCATCACCTCTATATTCTCCTCTAACCATGACTCCACTATTTTGACTTCTTTTATTCTCTTCACATTATTTTTCAAATTATTTTAGAGATTATACATTATGTCTTCTAAAGGCCGAAATTGTTTTAGTTGAGCAAAGAGCTCTAAAGGATAGAACTTTCAACAAGAGAGTGATCGTGCTACCAGCTCATAAATTCTGCACCACTCATACCACGCAATAAATTCTAAAACTTTAAGTTTTTATATTATTTTATACTTTATTATCTAATATAATATTCTTTATATTAGATATTCATGATTAGGTTCGGAGGACATGGGATCACCAGTGACCCCATAATCACATACAATAGTAACCGGCTCTCAAACTTAGCACCATGATCAAGGACACGCCTAGCTCGCAGCATCTCCAACTCGGCCAGAGGAAGAGAGCTCATCCATATCCAGAGCTATTCAAAAGTACTACATCTTTATAATAATATGTTTAAAATTTAATCATTTTAGAGTTAGCACTTATTATTAAATTTTAATTTTATTGTATATTCAAAGAGCCTGGAGTATCTCTAATGCGGGATGACTCTAGGATTGACATGAATGCAGGAAATAATAGTAACTAATTTTTTTATAATTTTTTTAAAATTAAATTGGTGGCTAAAGTCCCAAAAAATAGAAAAGACTAACATGATAACTAGCAATGAAAAGAACCAAAGTACCCGTATATGAACTCATGCATAATAATAAAAGAAGGACCTTGAGGGTTAAAAAACCCCCGGTTATGATAGCTTACCTTCAATGAAATCAAAAATCAAGAGGGGAAAGGATTGTACCAAACAACGACTCGAAGATCCTGTCGAAGATGGGGTCACACTGCACTCTGGATCGTCACCTGGATGATCAGCCTATTGTCCACAGATCAGTCAGCTATCTTTGGTCGGTCCCGGAGGCAGAGAGGGCCTTCTCCTTGGAGGTGAACACCTCAGGGATCCTGCAAATGTCAGGGGTTCAGTTAGAAAACAAATAAGAAATCAAAACAAGGATTAGGATTTGAAGGAAGAAGGAAGCAGGATGGCTGGTGTTGGCGACCTGGAAGTGGAAGAAGAACTCCTGGTTGAGGTCAGCTAGGGCTCTTATACTTGGGGCGGATTAGGGCTTGGGGAGTGGATGCTTTGGATGGCTAGGGCTTGGAGGGATTAGGGCACACAAGTATCACACACACACTTCAAAGAAGAACACAAGCTTTTCACAAGAAAATTTCACTAGAGTTTATTTCATGAATAAGAGATATGATTACAAGAGGGGGATGGGGTGGGTATTTATAGGCTTACCCAGGTCCTCTCCTTGTTAGGATTGTATTACAAAGTTTGATAAGGAAGAGGAATACAAAATTTGAATAAAATTACAATTCCTTGTTGACTTAGGAAAGGAATTCCTTGTTGGCTTGGGAAAGGAATATTCCCCTTTTGACTTGGTCTTCTCTTAGGCTAGGATGCCTACTTGGACTGCGCTTAGACCTTGGACGTCTTCTTGTGGGCTTGGGCAGCAAATGGGGCGTGTCCAAGTGGGCTTGGGTGGCCTCCAAATGGGCTTGGTGCATGGGCTGGGAAATCCCTGGGCACCCACTTCACTTTGGACTGGAGAAGGCCTGGGGTACCATCTTATTCCGGGCTTCTGGGCTGGGGCACCTGGAAGAAGGAATATTCCCAGGGTGCCTGGTATCTTCAAGTGTGGAAGCTTCATGGGCTTGAACTCTGCTCTGAATTGGGAGGGCCTGGTGAATGCTTTTGTGGTGATCCTTCTCTTGTATAAACTAGACTAACACAAACTTGCACTGGACTAACACAAACTCACAGGACTCAACTGGACTGGACTTATGAGGTTGAGATAGCTCAACTTATTACAAGACTCAATATAATACTTATTACAAAACTTGGTTCACTTAAAATAAGTGACATATTATTAAAGGACTCAAAAAAAACTAATCAGTAAACCAAATTGGGCCCAGCAATCTTTGTCGGATGCTGGTGCCCCCACCAATCTCGGGTGGTTATCGGGATCATTCAGTGATTGATACCAGGGCCGGTGAACAAGTTCTCTAGTTGGTCATCAGGGGCTCGTGATGCAACCTAGGAGATGTTCCTAATAAGTCAAATATATTTAATTTTTAAATTCATGAAATATTTATTTTTTATTTATTTAATATAAGCTTGCTTCTACTTGTAGGAATATTATCAATTCAAGACTCCTCAGGATGAAGAGGCTGACCATCCGACCTTTGAGGAGATAGTGACACATAAACTCTAGGACAGGCTGCACAATCTCAGGCAGGTCACCATTTTGTACTCTAGTTCCAATTCATCATCGAAGTAGAAGTCTTTCAGGGATCACTAAATATGGATGAATATATTGGAGGCCCTCTATGACCAGTAGAGCATCGAGGAGTACTCTAGTAGGTGACAGAGGGCACGATAGAATTATATCGCCCAACAAGATCCAATCAAGCATACTGGTGACTCTGTTGGCATGCATGTGGTGGCAGATATATTAGTAAAAATTTTATACTTATATTAATTTCATATTAAATTAATCATATATATATATTTTAATTAATTTATTTTTATTAGTTATTCATTGTAGATATGGTAGCTGGATCGTGCACTTGGATAACTGTTGTTATGGGAGCCATACAATAGTCCTCCTTGATTGGTGATTACTCAGATCCAAGAACTTGACATATTACAGTAACAACTTACAACATTATTTATTAGTTTATACATATAATGATATGTATACTTGGGCTAATCAATTTATAAACTATATAGGTGGATTACGTGGAGTATGTTATATCGTAGCACGATGATGACTCGTCCTCTCAACCCCTTCTTGAAATCAAGGGATGGCTCAGGGTCGCCGAAGGGTTGAGTAAGATCTGGGTTATAGGATTCGAGCACAACTTCGATCCTCAACCAGCTCGTTACTGTTCGACATCTTTAACTCAAGCCCCGATGACCTAGACATAGGGGATGCATATATCGAGGACATCGTGACCCATATTTTTGTCCAGCAATCTCAAAGCTTCCAAGATGCTATCCATGATAAAGTTATCGATATTCTCTGGGATCAATATTTGCATAATCAGCTGGCCTCAATATCATAGCCATCATAATAAGTAAGTCTATTAATAAATTCACTTGTTTTAAATTTTTATACTTAAAAGTTTTACATATTTAGGCTTAAATCAGGGAAGAAGACCTATGGGATAAAAACTCAATCTAACCATCCAATCAATAGACCGAGATGTCTATAGCTTTATATCATCGAATGAAAATGTATCGGAATAATTTATTTGAGAATCAAAGGAGTGTATTGAAATATGTGCCTCCATATCGATATATACACTTTCATATCGAAACTTATTAATAATATTTTAATATTTTATTATAAAATATTGGGACATCTGGATCTCATCCACCAGTAGCTAGAGAGGATGTACAAGAGCAAGAGGACTAACAGAAGTAGGAGGATGACGATGATGATAAGGAGGATCTCAGATGATCTTACATGATTTTTTTTTTTTTTGATATTATATATTTGATTATGATATTTTTAAAGCAATGTTAATTTATAAAATTATATAATTTATGTTTTTAATTTAATATAATTAATTTTTTATTTGTAATTATGGTACTTGATTGTTAATTTACTTATAACATGTTCTAGAAAATCTAATTATATATTATTATAATTAAAACAAGTTTTAAAAAATATAATTTTATATTTTTTAAAAAATTAAAAAATATATTATCGATGGCATTAGCAATGACAAGTTACATCGATAATAGTTGTTAGTGCAGCATAATTAGTGATGAGGTTTTAGTCGCTAATATTTTTTACTTTTAATTTTTAAAAAAAAATTAAAAATATTCCTAGCGATGGCATTCCCGTCGCTAATATTATTGCTAATACCTATTATTAGTGACGGGTTTTTTTGCCATTGCTAATAAGTCCTATTAGCGATAATGATTGTTGCGACAGGTTATTAGCGACGGCAAGCCATTGCTAATAGCATTATTGATGGTAAATTACTTATTGGCAATAGCATTTAACCATCACTAATAATCTAATTCATTATGGTGATAGGATGAGTTTGAGCTAAAGTTCATCTTCTTTGAGATATGATATAAAATAAAAGGGATGAAAAGATAACAAATAAAAAAGAGGACAACAGAGGGATGCCACCTAGAGAGATGAAAGGCCTTGGTTTGGGAAAAAGAAGGATAATAAGAATTTTGGATTCATATTTCAGATTGAAAGATAAAATACACAACCTAATCCATTTGCAACAATATTTATATCCCCACCTTTTTAAAACCTTTTTAACTAAATCATTGATTCAAAAATAACAGCAAAAAATTGTTATAATAAAAATTATAACATTTTCAACCACCCATATTATTTTATTAAGGCAAATAACATGAAAAAAATAATGACCTTTATCTTTCATAATTTGGTGTTGTTTCACAATGACCATTATAACATTAATAATGGTCATTATTGCCTCTTATAAATTTTTCAATAAAATGACATTTATTCCAAACTCCAATTTTTCTCAAAATTTCTTCCAAAACCTTATTCTACGATGGAAAAATGTATTATTTTATCTAATAAAAATAAAGAAAAAGTTAACATGGATATTTTTACATCCGTGCATGTTAATTTCTACCATAAGACTATTATAACAACTGTTATTTTAGTGATTATTGTAATATTAAAAATTTAAAATGGCACCTTTGAGATATATAATAGCCAATAATGATTTTGGTGGAGAGCTAGTATAACATGATAACACATATTGATGAGGAACGGACTCTAACTAATGATGCATGCAGGGGATGACATGAAAAGGATTATCAGAAAAAAAAAAATCAAATTATTATGAACAATCATTTTCATATTTTTATTTTTTGGTTTGATTCCTGAAAGCTAGTCAAGACTAGGTTAGGGTTTCATGCAATAGTTAGAGTCCTACCCACATGCTAGAAATATTCAAGGAAATAAAGAAAAAATTAGGATCCTGGGACTAAGAAATCCTATTAGGTACATGTTCAATCTTCAAAACTTAGAGAAAGTGAGATGGGATAGGTTAGTTTTACCTAGCAATGACGTTCTTGAAGCCATAGAAGCAATCACTCCACTTGAATCGGCACCTAAACGAAGAGGTCATTTTCCCGCAGGTCCACTGACTTTTTATCAGATTGGATCGGGGGAAAGGGGGACCTCATCCAAGGCCTGTTTCTCCCGAGGGATCCTGCAAATGGCACAAGTTAGGCACGTAGATTATAGGAAAAATAATAAACAATATGAAAAGAAGAGATCTGGCAGAAGAGTTGGTTACATGGGGCCGGCGGCTTTGGAGGATGCTTGGGCATCTGGATGGATGGAGGGGTGGCCTAGGGCTGACGTAGGTAGGCGTCTGAGGGTTTGGAGGAAGTGAAAAGAAAGGGGCTAGGGTTTGTGTGATAACTTGGGCCTCACACCCGTCGACGTTCAAAGAGAACGAAGGCAATTGAAAAGAAACACTCAATATTTTTTTTCATTCATCAAAGTATATCAATACAAGAGGGGGAGAGATGGGTATTTATAGATTCACCCAGGTTCCTGGACTCCATGATGGACTAGGAATATAAAACTTGAGGGCCAAGAAAACTCTCTTGGGCCAGGGCAGCTTGGCTCCATACTGGACTTGGACTGGGCAGCATGAAGACTTGCTAGGCTGGGAGGGGCGCCAAGGCCTGGATGAGCTGGGAGAGGCACCAAGGCCTGGTAGGAATGAGGGCGCCAGGGGCTTGGGCTTGGGCTTGGGGTGCCACTTCCTAGGTGGGCTTAGACTGGGCGCCAACTTCACGAGATCTTATGGACTTGGGGTGCCATCACTTGAAGCTTGGACTGGGGTGCTCTCTTGTGGGCTTGGCGGTAAGAAAGGGTTCAGGTGCTTGGGCTGGGGTGCTAGAGTAGGGGCCCAAGTGCATGAGGCTCTGCTCTGGTAGGAGCCTGGTGAATCTCCCGGTCTGGTGACTCTCCTCTTGTACTAGAATGAAAACCAAAATTACAGGACTCATAGAATTCAGACAAGGGACTCACGAGATGGTGCGGGCACCAGACTCAGAAGAAGACTTCAGGGCTCCATCTGGATCTCTGATTGACCTTGCCCGAAGAATTAGGATTTTCTGGTTTTGTAATTAGGGTTGACTTGGTCAACTCAATTTTAGTCTTGAGTCTGTATTTCCCTACAATTTAAATTTTGTTGAGTCTTGTTGACTCAGTACAAGTCCTAGTAGTGGTCTAGATCTTCTCCAGGTTGGTGCCATTTTTTTTAAATCAAGTCAAGGTCCAGGATGCCCAATTTTTTCTCCTAGGCCCAAGCATGTGGGCGCCACACTCCCAGCCACATGCCAGAGTCCAGGAGGTGCCACATCTCCATCCAGTGTGCCTTGGTCCCCACACCACAAGAAAGCAGGTCCCTTCTTTCATGCGCCACTTGGGAGAGAAATCCATCAAGATACCTCAATCCAAGGAGGAGCCAACTTCTTTCTAGATAAACCCAAGCCAGGATGGCAAGATTTTTCTTGAAGAGAGGATCAAGGAGGTGCCCCACAATGTTCCATAAAAATCCAAGTTATAAAAGGGAAGAGAGCATGTCTTGGGGAGAAAATCAAGGAGGCACCCAAAAGTTTCCTAAAGTGCCAAATCCATGAAAGGAAGAAGCCTAAACTTGTGGAGCAAGACTAGGAGGTGTCCAAAAGAGCCAAACCATGAAGGGAAAATCCTTGATTCATGGAGAGATACTAGGAGACACCCCCATAACCTGTCATTTGGAGCTGATTTTTAAGTTTTCTTGGAGTTTTTGGGCTGCCCACTCATGGAAGGAGTCTTGGGAAGAGAATTTGATGCCTAAAGTGTGGGTTAGTCCTATTAGTCCCACATGGGAAGTGTATGAAATTTTATTTCTTTGTTATGTCTATATATTCAACTCTATGTAACTCTTAAATAAATGATGAATGAAATCAATTTCTTTGTGAGCAACTTTGTGTTTCTCTCTTCCGCACTTGTATTCAAGTGTTGAGCTCCGTGAGGGAGTAAATCCGGGTTCCCTAAGAACCTTGAGGAGGTGTGAGATCTCCAACCCCAAAACCCTAGCTTAGTCCACCCATCTCTACTCCACCACCATCAAACCCTACCCTCTACACCATCTCCAAGGTTCTTCCAAAGGGTGGCCGACCACCAGGACCCCAGTCCAACCATCTTCAAGTCAGCTACCACTGCTTCAGAGTCCATCCAGCAGATCTAGGAGAAGAAGTCCCAAATCCGCAGCCTAGGAGTTCCAGATCAGCTGAAGACCTTCAGATCCCATCCTTTATTCTACTCTGGTAACTCTCTTCCCTGAGTCTCTTATTCCTAACCTTGTTCTTCTTCTCTCTAGGATCCAGGGTTCAAGAAGAGGCCAACTTTGCCAAGGACCATTATCGGAGGATCCATTGCGAAGATACCTTGACTCCCGGGATCCAATAATCTGCTCGAGAGAGTCTTTTCCACCAAATGGAGAGATATCACTGCTAGGTAACAAGAACCTTCCCTTCTCACTTTGTCTGTTTCGTTGAAACTCAGAGCAAACCCTAGATCTGTGGGTTTCTTAATCCCCAGCGATTCTACTTCTGAGTTACTCTGATAATCCACTCCTTTTAATTGTGCTTTCTGTCATTTCTTAGTTTCTTTCAACATTAGTTTATCTGTCCTTTGAGTTAAAGCCGACTTCTGAAAATATATAAAAATAAAAAATAAAAAAAATACATTAATTTTAATTTGCTTTCGCATTCCATATTTTTGTTCTGCATCATTTTTGGTATCAGAGCTTTCGTTCTACATCACCAGAGTCAACTGGACTTTCTTGTCTCAAGTTATTACAGGACTCAAAAATTAGACTAAATTACAGGACTCAATTTGCCTGATGGACTCAACTTAAAATGACTGGTTACCGAACACATGACTCAGAGATCTAATTAGAGCTTTGCAATCTGGGTCTGATCCTGATATCCCTATCACATATATTTTAAACTGACAAAACAATCTGGCTTCCTCTATTATCCAATTTTCAGATATAAAAAAATCACAAAAGTTAGCAAAAAGCTCTCCTTCTGATTGTTTATGATCCCAATGAGAAAATAATTGAACTTGATCTACACTAATCTTTCACTCGGAGATTGTTAAAGAGGTTAAATGAAAAAATTTTACAAACAATTGCTAGTTTCATTGTCCATTTGTGTAGCTTCATTTTTTTTTATGAGCAAAAGGAATGGGGGTCATAAATCTCGATAAAGCTATCCCTGCAGGCCTCCGTCTCACTAGATAATGTTTGATTCAAGATGCTCAAATTTTTGTAATCTTTTCCCGTCTAAAGGTGAGTACGTCAACTTGACACCACTAAGATATCGACTAATAGAACAGTGACAAAGAGAGAGGCCCTGACCTCTCACTTACATCAACTGTTACGGTCCTAAAAAAATTTCTGAATTTAATCAAGTCACCCATAGGATCATGCCTTAAACCTACGACTGGTTGGAAGTGAGACAAGACTTTTATCAACCAAGCTACTGCCTTAGCGGTAGCTTCAGATCTTTTAATAGAAAAAAATAATATAACATCAAAATTTTTGGATATTTTTGCCAACCGGCTCATAAATGCACAAGATATATGAAAAGTAGATGCATTTATTATAAAAATATGCAATTCAACTGTAGTTGAGAGTTTTTAAGACAAGGGGACGAAGCAGAAAAATATTTAACAACCAAGCAATGCCTATAAGAATTTTAACAACCCCATGGTCAGACGTGAAAAAAAGGAGAGGATTAGCCTCCCTTAATTTCTTTAAAAGATCGCACGTGGATATTCTCAGAGTGAGGAAAGTATTGTCAATGCATTGTTTTGCAATTAGAGCCTTGTTGAGATATGGTAGATTTAACCTATTTGTGTTGAGTCGACATAAATGAATATGGTTGATCGAATAATGAATCAGCTCCCAAGAGACGTAAAGCCGATCGATGCCCAAAAGGTACAAAACCGATCAACGCCCAAGAGGTACAAAACCGATCGACGTCCAAGAGGCGTAAAGCCGATCGATGTCTAAAAGGCACAAAGTCGATCGACGTCCAAGAGGCACAAAGCTGATCGATGCCCAAGAGGCATAAAGCCGATCAAATGCCTAAGAAAGGTTTATTATTTTGGCTGATTTAAGTGTACAGCCGATTGATGTTTAGGGCTGATTTAATAAGTCAACTGTTGCCCAGGTGGCTTTTCCCAAGAGGGGGTGAATTGGGAATTACAAAATTTTCGCAAGTATGTGCATAAGTAATTCCTTTTAATGGTTAGGTGCTGTGTTAATCAGAGAATGAATGCAGAAGCTAAAAAGTAAATCAAACACAATACAAACAAAGTAGGTTTATAGTGGTTCGGAGCAACCCAGCTCCTACGTCCACTATCCAAGTTCACCACTCGGGATGTCTACTATATCCCCTAAACCGGAATACAGTTGGATTGTTTTACAGGCTCACAATCTCAACCTCTACACTTTGGTTTTTAAAACAGGGCTCACCAAAGAAACCCACTCTAGGTTTTCACAGGCTCACCTAGAACCTCTACACTTTGGTTTTTTAAATAGGCTCACCAAAGAAACCTCTACACTCTAGTTTTCAAAGGCTCACCAAAGAAACCTGTTTGGTTTTTACAACCGGGCTCACCAATAACTCAGATATTCTAAAAAATAGAATAAACAAGCAATAATAAAGACAAACTCTGTATCTGGGTGGTTGCCAATGCAACTCGAGTGAAGATCCACTGAATGCTCTTCAATGCACTTCAATGGCTTCCTTGCTTTCCTCAAAAGATGCTTCAAGCTTCTAGTAAGAGTTGTTGCAGGCTTGAAAGCAGACTTTAAAGCTCTAGTGCTCTCTCTTCACTTCAATAAGTGTTCAATAAATGCTCAATAATTCATTAGTCTCTTCAAAGATGTTCTCATACCTTATTTATAGAGACTTCAACTGCCTTTCCTTGATTTTGAACGTTGTAGACCGTTGGGAGGTGACAGGTTACCGTTGGAGCACTTTTGGAATTCAAAAACTGAGAACTGGAACTAGCCGTTGGAGGTGACCCCGTTATTCCAGTCGGCTCGGACAAACTTCGAGTCAGCTCGGACCAAGTTCGGGTCGACTGGGCTGAGTACCAGTCGGCAAGCTTCCAGAATTTAGAAAATACCTTACTCTGGACGAGTCGGCTGGGCTGAATCCCAGTCGGTTGGAATTTCAGAGGCTCTCAAACCATTCTCAACCGAGTTCTAGACGAGTCGGCTGGGCTGAATTCCAGTCGGCTCAGATTCCTGAGAATGTCAGAATATTCTCAACCATGTTCTAGACGAGTCGACTGGGCCTTGATGCCAGTCGGCTAGATCTGTGTGCCAGAGAACTTTCCTATGCCAGTGCCAGAGTCGGCTGGGTCCTCCATCCAGTCGGCTCGAAAGTGGTTCTTCAGCCAAATCAACTTCAAACTTCTAGAACACTTATCCCAAGCTTTGAAGTCTTCTTTAAGGACTTCTTACAATAAATTCAAGAAAAATTGAAGCTTGAAAGACTACTAGAAGTAACCCTTAAACTTGATTTTAATAGGAAATTTTTTGTAGGGTTCTTTTTTACAAGATTCTAAATACTTTACAACTTAACACAAAATATTAAAGATTGTAGGATTTAGAAAGTATGTCAATGTAGTTGTCCTATAAAAACTTGTCAATCATTTGAAGAGTTTTTGATAACCAAATGTATGCTCCAATATTTTGTTATCATTAAAATCACTTTAGGGGTCAACAATCTCCCCCTTATTGATGATGACAAAACACTGGGCATGAAAAGAATCTAATCTATTCACAAGTATGTAAGCATTTACATTTATTTGACAATTCATAAAATCAACTGTAATCTCAAATGTATATCAGTATGTGCTATACAGTTATGCACAAGGTCAAATTCATAAACTGCAAATATCAGAGAATGATTACTTGTATATATCATGCAGCATTAAGTATCGACTGATAAATATAATAAGTAGAGAGCATCATAGTAATCATTGAAGCATGTAAATTAAACATATATATCTCCTCCTTTTTATAAAATTTCTAGACAATATGAATTTTCTCTAAGTTTCTCCCCCTTTAACATTTATTAGAATATTTTAACAGAATAATATGTAAGAGATCATTCAGAAATGCCTTAAAAACTCCCCCTGTCTACTTTACTTGAGTAGTTTTATTGCAATTCATTAAGCTTTTCCTTTAATGCACTCTATGATTCCCCCCCTTTTTGTCATCAATTCAAAAAGGTTAAACAGATAAGCTCAGAATTTTAAATAGATTGAGAGAGTTTTAAGATTTGTTTAAGATAATTTCACTTTCTCAACTTAGAAAGAGAATTCTTATTAAAAAGAAGAGAGTGTAAACAAGAAAACACATATACACACATTACACAGTGATCAAAAAGATGTTCATTTTGATTTCTATCAAAAAGGTGTTCAGTACATCAATCATTACAAAAGTTTCAAAAAGCATTCAAAAAGTACTGAAACTACAAAATTTCTACTCAAAGTCATCTCTAGGAACATTGGCACCTTGCCAAGAAGTGGGTCTAGGTGATCGACTAGATGAAGCATGAGGAGGAGGAGCCCTAGGGTGATGAGAGGTACTAGGAGCCCTAGTGGAAACGGGAGATGGATCATACAATGGTCTGGTTCTAGCTGTGACCTCCAGTGATCTGACAATGCCACAGATAGACACCATCTCCATCCAAATTGCTCCCAACTGTTGCTCCAAGTCCTTGAAGCAAACTGGCACTTTGTTTACTGCCTCCTTCATCTCACCAATTTCTTTCTGCATGAATATGAGCTCCGAGGCTTGGACATTGGTGAAAGCTTCAGCTGATCCTCGAAGTCTGCCAAGCTCCGACCTAATGATCCCGATACCTCTAGTGTAATCATTAGCCATACTTCTTGTATCAACAATAGTTCCCACTTTGCCTCTAAGTTCCTTCAATTCAGTTTGATATTCATTTAGTGTAGTGTTCACAGACTTTAAAATTGCTTCAGAACTTGAAGAGATAAAATTTAGAATTGGTTGAAGTTCTATCTGAGGAGTTGATCTTGAAGCTTTCATAGCTTCAACCTTTCCTTGTAGACTTGACACATGCTCTTCTAGTCTGTCCAATCTGCTGTCCATTGACTGTTTCAAATTACTAAATAAAGAAGTTATTGTACCTGTCAGTGAATCTATCAAGCTTCTCATCTGTTCTTCAATCTGAACATGAAAGATAGGAGGTTGTGGTGCTGCAGTAGGATAGTCAGGTAAAGGAACATCAGCTGTAGGCAAGTCAAACTCTGGTGCAGGCAAATCAAATTCCGCTACAGGCATATCAAACATAGGAGAAGGTGCTCTAGTCTCCTCAGTTGCAGCAGGCTCAGATACAAGTGACTCATGCTCAGGTACTGGTGTAGAAGAAGTTCCAGCTGCTTCTATATTTTCTTCCTCTTCTTCTTCTTCACTACTACTTGAGCTGCCAATAGCCCTTTCATTTGTGCCTTTTTTTCTCCATACTCTTTCTACTTGGAAGTATCCCATTCTCTCTAGAGTTTTGGATGTGTAAACATCTGTGTGATGCAATTCTAATCCATCCTCACCATCCAAACTAACTCTATTAGATTTAAACAAGAGGGTAAGCATCATTCCATATGGTAGACATGATTTAGCCTTTCGAACAGTTTCTTTCATTTGCATGAGTATAATGTATGGAAGATTGACAGGATTTCTCTCTAAGATGTACTCCATGAGGCATAAATCTCTTTCACTTATCCAATCGAATCTACCAGTTCTTTGCAAGAAAATTCTATAAATAAAATTATGAAGCAATCTCATTTCTAGTGACAGGGTGTTAGCAAAAACTGTACCAATATCTCCAACATCTTCTTTGTTCAGTATAGTTCTCAGAGTCTTCTCTCTATTGTCAGTTACTAAAAACTTTACTCCCTCTGAAGGTAAGTCCAATATCCCTTGTAGAAATTCCTCATTGACTATTATCATCTTTCCTTTAACAGTGCACTCCACATGATTAGTTCCCAACCTTAAGTTTTCATAAAAACTTCTAACCAAAGTGGGATAGGTCTTCTCATTCAAAGAACAAAATTTTCTCCACCCTTGATCTTCGATTAAATCTCCTATTTTTAACCCAATGCCTTTAATAAACTCAAAATTAATACGGCGGCCGGAGGTTACTGGACGCGTAAACATTGAAGGCACATGGCTAGGAGCAGTAGGAGCATCTCTTGTGGCATTCTCTGCAAATTCTTCAATATGGACGGTGCTACTTGGCTCTTCTTGCCTCCTTTTGGACCTTCTTTCCTTTTCAACAGTTGGAGCAATCCTAACAGAGCGTTTACCTGTCGCACGCTTGGGTTCCATTGCTAGAAAAGATGGAAAATTAAAAGATTGGAGTCCTTGGAGGGGAGAAGGAAGTCTTTGGAGCAGGTTTTGGAGATGAATGACCCATTAGAGAAGACAACAAAAAGGTAAAACAGTTCGGTGAAGGGTTTATAACCCAAGGCAAAACACATCGGTGCAAAATTCCAATCGACTCGAGTAGCCCTAAAAAGGCTTGAGTCGGCTCGGCTAGAACTCTCCTAAAACCGTCAGAAGATCTAGTCGACTCGAAACTGCTCGAGCCGACTAGGCCAGAACAAGTTCAAAACTCTCAGAAAATCCAGTCGACTCGAACAGAGAAAATAGAGTTTTGAAGATTTTGAACAAAACCAGAAGGATTTTGAAGAGAATTTCAACAGAAATTAAGGCTCAATAAAATAAAATAAATTGAGGAGGTTCTCTAGATAATATTTTCTTAAACTTGAAGGAATTAGGATAGAGAATCTATAAAGGATCGCAAAGTTCTAATTCACTCCTAATTAGCTCAAATCTATCTTGATTGAGTGGCTTAGTAAATATGTCAGCTAATTAATCTTCAGTAGGTACAAAGTCAAGCATAATATTACCATTAGAAACATGATCTCTAATAAAATGATGTCTAATTTCAATGTGCTTGGTTCTAGAGTGTTGAATTGGATTCTTTGTCAAATTGATAGCACTTGTGTTATCACATTTAATTGGAATTTTAGATTATGATACACCAAAGTCTTCTAGTTATTGTTTAATCCATAATACCTGAGTACAACAACTATCAGCAGCCACGTACTCAGCCTCAGCTGTGGACAAGGCTACGGAGTTTTGTTTTTTACAGTGCCATGAAATTAAATTCAACCCTAAAAATTGGCATGTACCGCTAGTGCTTTTTCTATCTATTTTATAACCAGCATACTCAGCATCAGAGAATTCAATCAAATTCAGAGTAGAATGTTTAGAGTACCAAATTCCTAAATTACTTATTCCTTTCAAATATTTAATTATTCTTTTAACAGCAAGCATATATGTTTCTTTTGGAGATGACTGAAATCTAGCACATACATATATACTATATAGTATGTCAGGTCTACTTGCAGTCAAATACAATAAGGATCCGATCATACCTCTATATAGCTTTTGGTCAATATTGGATCCATTCTCATCTTTGTCTAATCTGCAAGCTGGGCTCATGGGTGTGCTCATTGATTTGCTACTCTCCATACCAAACTTTTTGATGATTTTCTTGATGTATTTGGCTTGTCTGATGAAGATGCCTTCCTTTATTTGTTTTACTTGAAGTCCAAGGAAGTAGTTCAGCTCGTCCATTAAGCTCATTTCAAATTCTCCCTGCATAAGCTTAGCAAATTCTTTACATAGAGATTCGTTAATTGCACCAAAAATAATGTCATCTACATATATTTATACAACTAAGATGCCATTATTTTTCTTTTTGATAAATAGAGTTTTGTCTACATTACCTCTTGAAAAATTATTTTCAATTAAGAAAGTGCTAAGTCTATCATACCAGGCTCTAGGTGCTTGTTTCAAACCATATAATGCTTTGTTTAATTTGAATATATGGTTTGGAAAAGTATGATTTTCAAAACCTGATGGTTGTTCCACAAAAACTTATTCAGAGATAAAACCATTAAGAAATGTATTTTTTACATCCATTTGAAAGAGTTTAAAGTTCATGTAGCAAGCAAATGCAAGTAGTAATCAAATGGCTTCTAGTCTTGCTACGGGTGCATAAGTTTCATCAAAATCAATACCTTCTTCTTAGTGATATCCCTTAGTCACTAATCTAGTTTTGTTCCTTATAATGTTTCCTTGCTCATCTAATTTATTCCTATAGACCCATTTAGTTCCTATTATTAGATGGTCAGTAGGTCTATCTACAAGTGTCCATACTTTATTTCTTTTAAACTGGTTTAATTCTTCATGCATTGCCATCATCCAGTTTGGGTTAGTCTCAGCCTCTTCTAAGCTATAGGGTTCTATTTGTGATACAAAGGCCAGGTAATCATGTGTATCCTTATGTGCAGCCCTAGTCCTAACACCATGTGAAGGATCTCCTATTTTAATTCTTTAGGATGAGATGTAACATACCTCCAGTCCCTTGATAGATCAGTGTGATCCTTACTTACCGTTTATTCTCCATCTTGAGTGTCTTTGTCTTGAATACTTAAGTCATCCATTCCTTTTTGCAATGTACTTGTATCATTATCTATGCACTCTTCTTGTCTAGAAGGTGTAGGGTTAGTTTCAATAAATACAACATGAATTGACTCTTCAACAGTAAGAGTCCTTTTATTAAAACCCTATATGCTTTGCTATGTAATGAATAATCTAGGAAAATTGCATCATCAGCTTTATAATCAAATTTTCCTAAATTATCTTTTCCATTGTTATGCACAAAGCATTTACATCCAAACACATGAAAATAACTAATATTGGATTTTCTGTCATTCCAAAGCTCATAGGGGGTTTTCTTTAAAATAGGACGGATCAAAACGTGGTTTAAAATATAACATGCAATGTTCACTACTTCTGCCCAAAAGTACTTTGGAAGATTGCCTTCACACAACATTGTGCGAGCCATTTCTTCCAATGTCCTATTTTTTCTCTCTACAATACCATTTTATTGAGGTATTCTAGGAGCGGAGAAGTTGTGATTGTTACAGCCGTGACAGTGACGTGGACAGGCTCGGGTATCGCCGAATGAGAGCAAGCCACGTGTAAGTTTCCCCGCCGGATTCTGCGCCACGTCCACAAAGCTAGGAGCGGCAAAGACCGCACCACCTTACGACTGTCTGAAGCAAACCGCCCTCGCCGAGGTCAAGCTCGGCCCGGAGTTCCTCTACCACCTCATTGGCGCCCGGGCCCGGAGGGTTTCCGCCCAAGTGAGGTCGGCCGAAGTCAGGCGACCCCCTGCCACCTCGCCAGGTGTCCGCCCAGGAGGGGTCCACCTGAGCCGAGGTCGGCCGATCCTTCGCCCTTCGCCAGGTGGCCACCCGGAGACGGGACCACCTCGGCCGAAGCCAGGCGACCCTCTGCCGCCTCGCCAGGTGTCCGCCCAGGAGGGGTCCACCTGAGCCGAGGTCGGCCGATCCTTCGCCTTTCGCCAGGTGGCCACCCGGAGACGGGACCACCTCGGCCGAAGCCAGGCGACCCTCTGCCGCCTCGCCAGGTGTCCGCCCAGGAGGGGTCCACCTGAGCCGAGGTCGGCCGATCCTTCGCCTCTCGCCAGGTGGCCACCCGGAGACGGGACCACCTCGGCCGAAGCCAGGCGACCCTCTGCCTACTCGCCAGGTGTCCACCCAGGAGGGGTCCACCTGAGCCGAGGTCGGCCGATCCTTTGCCCCTCGCCAGTTGGCCCCCGGAGATGGGTCCAACTCAGCCGAGGTCAGACCGCTCGTACGGAGAAGCCCCCGGGGAGAGAGACGGGTCCCGAGACCACCCCTCGGGCCGTACAGACCCCAGACGGCATCCCGTACGGAGGGCGGCGGCACGTGGAACGTTACTTGCATCGGCCCGGCAGGTCCCGCAGCCGAGAGACCCGATCCTGACAGAACAGGCCCCATAAACGGATGGCGCCCACGCTCGGGGAAGGGAGCGCTCTCACAGAGCCCGAGGCCTGACGACCGGCCGCTCTGCCAGCGCCGCCCTCCCCCTTTCTCTCTCCTGTCTTTGCCTTTTCCCTGCTGGGCCCGGCGGACGAGGTCGGAAAGCCGCCTGGCCTCCTTCACCAGAAAGGGAAAAGGAAGGAGAACAGGGGACGGGAGTCTCCGAGGAAGAAAAGGACAAGCGCACGATGGAGGGAGATAAAGAGGGAAGAATCTGGGGACTGCAAGGTAAGCCAAACTAGCCTGGGGACAAGGGAGGGGCACCGGCACAAGGCCTTGCGTCGAGAGAGAAACCAGGGGTCCCGAGAGGGGAACACTGGGCGTGAGTTCGGCAAGCAAGCCCAGCCGAAATTCCGGTCCCCAGAGCGCTTCCTTCACCAATTAACTCTCTAAATCTGGGACCCTTTCGAGGGCCCGGGGGGGAGAGTCTGTTCCTTCTCGTCGTCTACTGACTTGACCGTCGGAGCCCCCTCGCCGGGATCCCCGGCCAGGGACTTCTAACTCCTTTGTTGCAGGTTCTCCGCGGGAAGGGAGGCTCCCTCGCCAGGCGGTCAGGAAGGATCGGCTGATCCGAGGCACGGACGCGGCGACGAGAGCGGCAACAGATTGGCGCGCCAGGTAGGGGGGCAGGACACTAACCCCTAGTGGGAACCAGCTTTCTGCAGGTGTCGCGCTCCCCAGCAATGGTGGTCACTCGTGGTCGCGAGGCGTCCACCAGCCATGTGGGAGAAGCCCACTCCCCTCCGGGGGGCCACACCCCCGAACGGGAGCTTCCGGCTCCTCCTCCTCTTTCGCAGCAGCCTGCCCCGGTGGACGGATCCCTTGCGGCCATCGTCCAGCAGCTGCAGACCTTGACCTCAGCGGTCCGACAGCTTCAGCATCAGCAGCGATCCCTGGCCACTCAGCCTCAGCCAGGGACTCCCGCGGCCCGAGCCGCGGGACAGCATGGGAGCCTGCGCTCAATCCAAGGCAGGCCATCCCATCCGCGGGCCATCACCAACCCTCGGGGGAGCCACCAAGCTCCTGCGAAGAGAAACTTTTCCGGTTCGGGGGATCATGAGAGTCGATCCCCGGCCGATGGGGCCGAAACGGTGCACCGCAGCAGGCGACGCCGAGGCCAGACCTCGCGCCGAGACAGATCGGTGCCCCCTTCACCTGCAGTCTCGGTGGAAGACTCCACCGACGAGGCCATCAGGCGCCAGGCCGAGAGGCGCCTAGAAGAGCATGAGCGCAAGTTGGCGGAGTTCGCCCGACGGTTCGCCGACCTGCAGAACTCGTCGGCTGGCCCGGCGGGCTACGACTCCCGCCCCCCCTTTTCTGAGGAAATCCAGGCGGAACCGATCCCGAAACGGTTCCGCATGCCGCAGGTGGACCCCTACGACGGGACCACCGACCCCCTGGACCATTTGGAGAGCTATAAAGCTCTCATGAGGGTCCAGGGCGCCACTGACGCCCTCCTATGCATCACCTTCCCTGCGACCCTTCGGAAGGCCGCTCGAGTCTGGTTCACCCGTCTCGAGCCCGGATCCATTTGCTCCTTCCAGCAGTTGGAAGGAAAGTTCGTGGCGCACTTCGACGCCTGTCGAAAGGTGCCAAGAGAGGTGGACAGCCTCTTCTCCATCCGCCAGCAGGACCAGGAGCTGCTCCGGGACTACATCTCCCGGTTCAAGACCGCAGCACTGGAGATCTACAGCTTGGACGAGCCCGTCGCCATGCTGGCCTTAAAGCGCGGACTCAAGACGTCCCGCCTAACTTATTCCTTGGACAAGAAGCCGCCCAGGACGTATTCTGACCTCCTCCTCCGTGCCCACAAGTACATCCGGGTGGAGGAGGCCGACCGCATCCGTCGAGAGCTGGACGGGAAGACTCCAAAGAAGCCGCTCCCGAGGGACATCCCGGGAGCTCGGAGGCCCGGGCCATCTGCCGAGCTCCGCCCAAATCCAAAGCCGAGAGGCGAAGCCACTCCAGAGCGGAGGTACACCCCTCTCCTCGCACCTCGAACGAAGATCCTCATGGAAATCGAGGGCGAGCGCTACCTCCGCCGACCTCCTCCTCAGAATCCGAGAGCCGCCCGAGACAAATCGAAGTACTGCCAGTTCCATCGCGAACACGGGCACGACACGGAGGAGTGTCGCCATCTGAAGTGGGAAATTGAGGAGCTGATCAGCAGGGGTTACCTCAGGAAGTTCGTCAAGAACGAGGCCCCCTCTGAAGGGCAGCCGCTCGCGGCCCTACCGCCTGTCCCGGCGATCGACAACCGCCCGACGGAGAAGCCCGTGGGCATGATCTCGCGCAGGCCCGGCCGAGCAATGAAGAGAGCCCGGGAAGTTCCGGAGAATGTAATCCCTCCCGAGGGAGGGGAAATTAATGACAATGTAAACAACGATGCCGTGGTGGTCGAGATGACCATCGCGAAGCATCCTGTACATCGAATCATGGTGGATAGTGGAAGCTCGACCGACGTACTTTTTTACGATGCTTTCTCTCGAATGAACTTGTCTCCTGATCGGCTGAAACCAGTACACATCCCGCTGGTGGGTTTTACAGGAGACTCTGTGGGGGTCGAAGGGGAGATCACTCTCCCGGTCACCGCCGGATCCCCGCCCCGGCAGGCGACCGTCATGATAACATTCACTGTTGTCAAGCTCCCTTCACCTTACAACGCCATTCTCGGGCGTCCCGGGCTCAACCAACTGGACGCCACCATCTCCACGAGGAGGCTGTTGGTGCAGTTCCCCACGCCTTCCGGGCTCGAGGAAATGAAGGGGACAATCCAACCGGTTCCGCTCTGCCTCCAGACGGTCCCAGGCACCAGGAGAGCGGAGCTCGCCCACGATATTGAAGATCTCGATCTGAGAGAGAAGGAACCCAGGGGAGGGCCCGTGGAGCGCCTGCTAACTTTCCCCCTTGGTTCGGACCCCCTGAAGAAGGTGCAAGTCGGGGCTCAGCTCCCCGAGGAAGAGCGAACCCGCCTGCTGGAGTTCCTCCGAGCCAACGCTGACGTGTTCGCCTGGTCAGCGGCCGACATGCCGGGCATCCCGCCCGAGATCATCATGCACAGCCTGAACGTGGACCCAAGTTGCCGCCCGGTCCGCCAGAAGAAGAGAAGCTTCGCCATGGAGAGACAGAAGGCGATCAACGAGGAGGTAGAGAAGCTCCTCGCCGCCGGTTTTGTCCGAGAAGTCCAATACCCCAGCTGGTTAGCAAACGTGGTCATGGTAAAGAAGAGTAGTGGTAAGTGGAGGATCTGCGTGGACTACACCGACCTCAACCGAGCTTGCCCGAAGGACAGCTTCCCTCTGCTGAAGATCGACCAGCTGGTCGACACCACCTCGGGGCATCGCCTCCTGTCATTCATGGACGCCTTCTCCGGATATAACCAGATCCGGATGAACCCGGAGGACGAAGAGCACACCGCCTTCATTACTGACCGCGGGACTTTCTGTTATAGGATGATGCCCTTCGGCCTCAAGAACGCGGGGGCGACGTACCAACGTCTGGTCAGTAAAATCTTCAAAGACCAGATAGGCCGCAACATGCAGGTGTACGTGGACGACATGCTGGTAATGAGCAAACTTGATTCGGACCACGTGGCTGACTTGACGGAGGCGTTCGGCAACCTCCGGCGCCATCAGATGAAGCTGAACCCGGCGAAGTGCGCCTTCGGCGTCTCCGCCGGGAAGTTCCTAGGGTTTATGGTGACCCAAAGAGGAATCGAGGCCAACTCGGAGAAGGTCCAGGCCATCCTGGACATGGAGCAGCCCGCCTCCAAGAAGCAGGTGCAACAACTAACCGGCCGAGTTGCGGCCCTTAGCCATTTTATTTCCAGGTCGGCGGACCGCTGCCGTCCCTTCTTCAAGGTGCTGAGGAAGATGAATGGCTTTGCTAGGACCGAGGAGTGCCAGCAGGCCTTCGAGGAGCTGAAGAAGATGCTCGCGTCCCCACCTTTGCTGTCCAGGCCCGAGGAGGGAGAGGAGCTAACCCTCTACTTGGCGGTTACCCCGGAGGCCGTCAGCTCTGTCTTGGTCCGAACCGACGACCACGGGCTCCAGCGGCCGGTGTACTATACCAGTAAACTCCTCCGAGATACGGAGCTCAGGTATTCTCGGCCTGAGAAACTTGCTTTTGCGCTAATAGTGTCTGCCCAGTGTCTCAGGCCCTATTTCCAAGCGCACCCCATCGCCGTCTTGACGGACCAACCGCTGAAAGCGGTGCTCAGCCGACCCGATACTTCGGGACGATTGGCCAAATGGGCACTGAAACTCAGCGAGTTCGACATTACATACCGACCGAGGTCGGCCATGAAGGCGCAGGTGCTGGCCGATTTCTTGGTCGAGTGTGCAGGCTTGGGCAAGGAGCCCGAGGAGGGCCCCCCGGCCCGGCCGATGGACGTTGGCACCGACGAGCCCGGAGAGGACGCCTGGATCCTCCATGTGGACGGGGCCTCAAACTCCGGCGGAAGCGGAGCCGGGCTCATCCTTGCCAACGGCGACGGGGTTGTCGCTGAGTGCGCACTCCGCTTCCAGTTCCCCGCAACAAACAACCAGGCGGAGTACGAGGCACTTCTTGCCGGACTGAGAGTCTCCCGCGAGCTGGGCGTGGCCAACCTCAGAGCTTTTACTGACTCCCAGCTCGTGGCAGGGCAGGTGTCCGGGGAATATGTCGCGCACGACCCCCAGATGGCGAAGTACTTGGAGCTCGTCAAAGCGGGCGCGTCCAAGTTCCGGCGCTTCAACATCTTCCATATCCCCCGCGGGGAGAACGCCCGCGCGGATGCCCTCTCTCGGCTGGCAACCCTGCCGGACACGATGCTGGAACGCGCTCATGTGGAGCGACTCGAGGTCCCAAGCCTCGAAGCACCGGTGGAGGTCCATCAGGTCGGCCAGGAGCCCGGCTGGATGGACAAGTACGCTGCGTATATCACCGGCGGCACCCTGCCGGAGGACCGAGAGGCGGCTCGCCTCATCAGAAAGAAGGCCGTGCGGTTCGTCCTGATGGACGGACAGCTGTATCGAAGATCCTACTCTTATCCCCTCCTCAAGTGCATCGGACCCACAGAAGCCAAGCTTGTGCTCCAGGAGATTCACGAAGGCATCTGCGGGAACCACGTGGGGGGCAGGGCATTGGCATACAAGGCCCTCCGTCAAGGCTACTTCTGGGAGACGATGAAGGAAGACGCCACCGACTTCGTGAAGAAGTGCGACCGGTGCCAGCGCCACGCCACGGTGCAGCGGCAGCCCTCCAACCCAATCTCTCAGCTCTCAGCCCCCTGGCCGTTCGCCCAGTGGGGGATGGACCTCCTGGGCCCATTCCCACCGGCGTCCGGTCAGCGGAAGTTCTTGATAGTGGCTATCGACTACTTCACGAAGTGGGTCGAGGCCAAGCCCTTGGCGAGAATCACCGAAGCAAACATCGCCAAGTTCTTCTGGAAGTCCATCGTCTGTCGCTTCGGCCTCCCCCACACCGTGGTCACCGACAACGGACGCCAGTTCGACTGTCGGGAGTTCGAAGACTTCTGCAGCGACCTCGGCATCAAGCATCGCTTCACCTCGGTGGCGCACCCTCAGACCAACGGGGAAGCCGAAGTCACGAACAGGACCATTCTCCAGGGCCTCCGCACGCGGCTGGACCAGGCCAAGGGCAGGTGGGCTGATGAACTTCCCAGCATCCTTTGGGCATATCACACCACCCCGAGGACGGCTACCGACGAGACTCCATTCAACCTCGTCTTCGGAGTCGAGGCAGTCATCCCGATCGAGCTCAGCCTACCCACGCTGCGCGTGGAGCAATACGACGAGACAGAAAACCCGGCCAGGATGATGCTCAACCTAGACCTACTCGAGGAAACGAGGGACAAGGCCCGAATCCAAATGGCGGCATACCGGCAACGAGTAGCCAGATATTACAACTCCCGAGTGCGGCCGAAGGTTTTTCGTCCCGGGGACCTGGTCCTCTGACGCGCAGAAGCCTCCCAGCCACGGGAATGCGGCAAGCTTTCACCCAACTGGGAAGGCCCATATCGGGTGGCGGAAGCCCTCCCTCATGGAGCATATTACTTAGAAGAATTGGGAGGTGCCAGGTTCTCCCGGACTTGGAACTCCTCGAACCTGAGAATGTACTACCAGTGATGTAAGGCTCCCAGTTTCTATAACAAAGCTTCCCCAGTTCGCACACTCCCTCCAAAACTTTGACAAGAAGGCCTGAGGCATCGAGCTCAGCCCGGAAGATCCTGGGCTTCGGCCTGGAAGGTGGCGCCGATCCCAGTTCGCCCACGAGCACAGCTCAGCAAGCCGCGCAAGGTTTGAGAAAGCCTGCGGCATGGAGCTCAGTCCGGAAGATCCTGGGCTTCGGCCTGGAAGGTGGCGCCGAACCCAGTTCGCCCACGCAAGCCCGGAGCACAGCTCAGCAAGCCGCGCAAGGTTTGAGAAAGCCTGCGGCATGGAGCTCAGTCCGGAAGATCCTGGGCTTCGGCCTGGAAGGTGGCGCCGAACCCAGTTCGCCCACGCAAGCCCGGAGCACAGCTCAGCAAGCCGCGCAAGGTTTGAGAAAGCCTGCGGCATGGAGCTCAGTCTGGAAGATCCTGGGCTTCGGCCTGGAAGGTGGTGCCGAACCCAGTTCGCCCACGCAAACCCGGAGCACAGCTCAGCAAGCCGCGCAAGGTTTGAGAAAGCCTGCGGCATGGAGCTCAGTCCGGAAGATCCGGAAGATCCTGGGCTTCGGCCTGGAAGGTGGCGTCGAACCCAGTTCGCCCATGCAAGCCCGGAGCACAGCTCAGCAAGCCGCGCAAGGTTTGAGAAAGCCTGCGGCATGGAGCTCAGTCCGGAAGATCCTGGGCTTCGGCCTGGAAGGTGGCGCCGAAACCAGTTCGCCCACGCGAGCCCGGAACACAGCTCAGTGAGCCGCGCAAGGCTTGAGAAAGCCTGCGGCACCAAGCTTAGTCCGGAAATCCTGAGTTTCGGTCCGGAAGATGGTGCAGAAACCGTGTCGTTCGCCCAAGCAAGAAGGCAACCCAAAATCGGACCTGCTCAAGGTTTGCCCCGCTGCGACGTGGCTCAGCGGGCCCCATCCTCCGATTTGAGCAATGGAGGGACCAGGCCCGCAGTTACTTCAGGTGTTCCGGACCGACATCTCAGAAAGAAAAGAAGAGAAAAGGATAGCGAAACGACGAACAAGGTTTCGATAAAGCCTGATCTTCATTAATATAAGTGGTCATTACAAGCTGGGAGCCCCGACAGGCCGGGACTCCCCAGAGAACAAAAAATACAAAGATAAAACAAAAAGATGGTGCCGGGTCACTGGGGCGCGGGTTCGGAGCCATCTGCCGGAGGCGCGGGCGCTGCTTCCTCAACTTCTGCAGTTGCCGGCTCCTGGGGCTGCTCCGGGGCCGCGGCGTCGCTGGTCGACGGCGCCGCAGGTATCGCTCTGGCCGCGCCGGGAACCCTGCTCTCGCCCCCTGGCTTCCGGCCGCCGCCGACGACCCCGCTCAGGTCCAGGTGGGGGAAGAAGGCCCCCACCTTCTCCCGGCACATCCGGAACCCCTTCAGGAAGGAGTCCACGGCGGCCTCCCGGACCTCCGACGTGAACTCGTCGGAAGCCCGGAACTTGGGGACGGCCTCTTGCGCTTCCCGTTTGGCCGCCTCCAGGAGCCCGTTGACGTAGGCGCTCCGCTCCTTCGCTGCGGCCACCTCTCGTCGGGCCTCCTCCAGCTGGCGCTCTACCCAGTTGGAGTGGGCCTGCAGGCGGGCCTTCTCCGCCGCCTCTTCCTCGGTTCGGCGCTGGTTGGAAGCCCGCTCCTCCGACAATGAGGCCTCCAACTCCTTGTTCCGCTCCTCGGAACGCGTCAGGTCGGACTGGAGGGCTTGCTTCTCGGCTCGCAGCTCGGCCCCCTTCTCCATCAGGTCCTTCACGTCGGCCGCGAGCTTGCCGAGCTTCAGCTCCCGATCGGAGTCCCTCTTGGCGTTCCCTGCGAGGTAATTCCTCAGTAAGAGGACGTCGTTCCCGATCTGCAATACAAAGGCAACACCTGTCATAGCAGAGGCAGAAAAGCCTCGAGGTTGAAAAGAAGAAAGAAGAGGAAGCCCACACTTACCGTGAAAAGCTGAGGAAGGATGCCGAGCAGGGCGTCCGCATAGTCTCGGCCGCCCCGAGCTCGGCGGTCCCGGGCGGTGGAGGCGTACTCCATCATCTTCTCCGCCAGTCCCCTGTCGAGGATGACCGAGTCCCGGTGGGAGATCACCGGTGCCGAACCTTTCGGGCCGGCCCCTGCGGCAGCTGCCCCCTCGGCCGGAACCGCAACTGACGAGCCGGCGGTCGCCACAGACGGCGCTGTCGGGCTGACGGCGATGACGGGCCCGGAGACAGGCGGAGCGGCGGGCGCTGGAGCTCTCTCTGCGGCGCCGCCAGGTCGCGTGGCCGAAGCACCAGGAACCCCGCCCTGAGGAGGCCTGGGCGGGGAAACGGCAGCAGCTGGGTCGGGCACGGTCACCGCCACGACCTCCCGGCTCGTCTCTGTACGAGCCCTCTTCGCCGCGGGCTCATCCACCTCAACGACGTCCCGCTGGGCCGCCCCCTCCAGGAGGTTCTCCAGAGAAAACTTCATCCCTGCAAAATGAAAAAGACAGAAGGTCAGACAGCTCGATCTTAAAGAAAGAGGGGGAGGCAGAAATCAATGCGGGGCCAAATCTCACCGGTCTCACAGATGGGACTGATGCCGGCCTCATAAAGGTTCTGCTCAGAGAGCAGAACCTCGAGCGCCGGGACCACGTCACTCAGGAGCAGGGCGTAGGACTCCTGGTCCGCAGACTCCACCCGGGAATTTCGGTTCGGCGACCGGTCCGGTTCGCTCCAGGCCCAATCGACGTCGTCGACCGAGGCGAAGAAAAACCGGCTCTTCCATCCCTTGACCGAGGAAGGGAGGTCGAACCGGAGACACCTAGGCCGGGGCGAGATGTACCACCAGCCGTCATCGGTGGAGCACTTCTTCAGGGTGAACAGGGCCCTGAAGAGAGAAAAACGGGCAACGAACCCGTGAAAGTGGCAGAAGACAATAAAGGAGAAAATGACCCGGATGGCATTAGGAGCCAGCTGGGCCGGGACGAGCCGGAAGTGGCTGAGGAAGGAAAGAAAGAAAGGGTGCAGAGGAAAACGAAGACCCCCGAGGAGGAAGTCTTCGTAGAAAGCAATGCGGCCGGGGCCACTCATGGTGACGCGCTCCCCGGACCGCGGAGCGAAGAGACAGATAGACCCCGGGATGCCATAGGCATCCCGGAGCAGAGAAAGGTCACCTTCGGTCATGGTAGAAGCATGACCGGAGGGACCGGCGGGAAGAGATGGCGGAGCAGGAAGAGAAGGCAAGGCAGGAAGAGAGCGGAGAGGCACGGCGGGCGCAACCGGAGGGGGCCGGATCCCCCTGGGGATGCCAATAGTGACACCCCCGGGTTGCAAACGCCGGCGGACCTCCTCTGGGATTACCTCCTCATCCGAGGAGGAAGAAGATGGAGTCCTCGGCCGGGATGGACCGGCCTCGTCCGGATTGGAAGAGACATGGCGACGGCGCGCCATGGAAAAGAAAATCGGACAGAGAATGCGAAAGAAGGAGGGGGGCCGAAGAAGGAGAAGGAGGCACTCACCGAAAATGCGCAGACGAGCGCGAGCAGCAGAAGTTGTTAGCCTGCAGCAAACCGCCCACGAAGCAAGGGAAAAGGCCTCGTTTTGGAAAGTCCCCTCCCTTTCAAACTCAGCCGACAGCAGCCGTACCCATCATTCCGCCTCCGACCACTGGATGGTCGCCACGAGGGCGCACGCCCGACACCGACGCCTCGTTAGCAGAGTAACGGCCTCTGCCCCGAAGCGACGCATTGATCACGAGCAAGTGGGCGACGCGTGGCGGTTCCCCATAGGTCTTCAGCCGCATCGAGCCACGACGAGCAAGGATCGTGGCAATTATGATGCAAGATCTTCGCCTCCCCATGTCATGTCCGCAATTAATCCCGACGTTCCGTTCTACGATGTCCCGATGGAACGGCGGGCTGGGGGGCAACTGTTACAGCCGTGACAGTGACGTGGACAGGCTCGGGTATCGCCGAATGAGAGCAAGCCACGTGTAAGTTTCCCCGCCGGATTCTGCGCCACGTCCACAAAGCTAGGAGCGGCAAAGACCGCACCACCTTACGACTGTCTGAAGCAAACCGCCCTCGCCGAGGTCAAGCTCGGCCCGGAGTTCCTCTACCACCTCATTGGCGCCTGGGCCCGGAGGGTTTCCGCCCAAGTGAGGTCGGCCGAAGTCAGGCGACCCCCTTCCGCCTCGCCAGGTGTCCGCCCAGGAGGGGTCCACCTGAGCCGAGGTCGGCCGATCCTTCGCCTTTCGCCAGGTGGCCACCCGGAGACGGGACCACCTCGGCCGAAGCCAGGCGACCCTCTGCCGCCTCGCCAGGTGTCCGCCCAGGAGGGGTCCACCTGAGCCGAGGTCGGCCGATCCTTCACCTTTCGCCAGGTGGCCACCCGGAGACGGGACCACCTCGACCGAAGCCAGGCGACCCTCTGCCGCCTCGCCAGGTGTCCGCCCAGGAGGGGTCCACCTGAGCCGAGGTCGGCTGATCCTTCGCCTCTCGCCAGGTGGCCACCCGGAGACGGGACCACCTCGGCCGAAGCCAGGCGACCCTCTGCCGCCTCGCCAGGTGTCCACCCAGGAGGGATCCACCTGAGCCGAGGTCGGCCGATCCTTTGCCCCTCGCCAGTTGGCCCCCGGAGACGGGTCCAACTCAGCCGAGGTCAGACCGCTCGTACGGAGAAGCCCCCGGGGAGAGAGACGGGTCCCGAGACCACCCCTCGGGCCGTACAGACCCCAGACGGCGTCCCGTACGGAGGGCGGCGGCACGCGGAACGTTACTTGCATCGGCCCGGCAGGTCCCGCAGCCGAGAGACCCGATCCTGACAGAACAGGCCCCATAAACGGATGGCGCCCACGCTCGGGGAAGGGAGCGCTCTCACAGAGCCCGAGGCCTGACGACCGGCCGCTCTGCCAGCGCCGCCCTCCCCCTTTCTCTCTCCTGTCTTTGCCTTTTCCCTGCTGGGCCCGGCGGACGAGGTCGGAAAGCCGCCTGGCCTCCTTCACCAGAAAGGGAAAAGGAAGGAGAACAGGGGAGGGGAGTCTCCGAGGAAGAAAAGGACAAGCGCACGATGGAGGGAGATAAAGAGGGAAGAATCTGGGGACTGCAAGGTAAGCCAAACTAGCCTGGGGACAAGGGAGGGGCACCGGCACAAGGCCTTGCATCGAGAGAGAAACCAGGGGTCCCGAGAGGGGAACACTGGGCGTGAGTTCGGCAAGCAAGCCCAGCCGAAATTCCGGTCCCCAGAGCGCTTCCTTCACCAATTAACTCTCTAAATCTAGGACCCTTTCGAGGGCCCGGGGGGGAGAGTCTGTTCCTTCTCGTCGTCTACTGACTTGACCGTCGGAGCCCCCTCGCCGGGATCCCCGGCCAGGGACTTCTAACTCCTTTGTTGCAGGTTCTCCGCGGGAAGGGAGGCTCCCTCGCCAGGCGGTCAGGAAGGATCGGCTGATCCGAGGCACGGGCGCGGCGACGAGAGCGGCAACAGTGATCAATGCCAAATTCAATACAATAATCTTCAAAAAAATGATTTTCAAACTCAGTTCCATGATCACTTCTAATTGAAATCAAAGATAAGTTCTTTTGGTTTGAAACCTTTTTATGAGATTTTCTGAAAACATGAAAAGTCTCATCTTTCGAAGCAATGAACAAAACCCAAGAAAATCTTGAAAAATTATCTACTATCACAAGAGCATATTTCATTCCTCCTAGGCTTGTGGTCCAAGTAGGTCTAAAAAGATCCAAGTAAAGTAGTCCAAGAGGTCTTGTTGTAGAAACTATATTCTTTGATTTAAAACTCCCCTTTGTTTGTTTACCCATTTAGCATGCATCACAAACATGATTTAAATCAACTTTAAACTTAGGCATGCCTCTAACAAGATCTTTAGAAATTAATTTGGCAATTGTATACATGCTAGCATGACCTAATCGTCTATGCCATAGTAAGCCTGACTCTTTGGTCTTAGCATTCATTGCAACTAGACTAGGGCTACTAGACATGGCAAGATCATTAAGATCTACCACATAGATATTTCCGAGTCTATATCCAATAAATTTATTGCTAGAATCTAAAGAGTTAGTTACTATATACATAGAAGACTCAAAGACAACCTTGAAGCCTTTATCACACAATTGACTTATACTTAAGAGATTATGCTTCAATTTGTCTACTAGCAAAATATTTTTAATAAAAGTGAAGGGAGTTATTTTGATCTTATCAATATCGATTATTCTCCCTTTGCCATTATCTCCAAAGGTGACCATACCTCCTTCTTTTATTTCAAGGGTGATGAATTGGTCCTTGTCACCCGTCATATGTCATAAGCAGCCACTGTCCAAGTACCACCTTTTCTTCAATCTTTGGGCTGCAAGACATTCCTGCAAAATAGTCAATGAATTCTTTTAGGTACCCAAGCTACGTTGGGTCCTTGCAAGTCAGCAGAGGAGGTTTCTTTGGAAATCCAAATCTTTCTTATTTCCTTAAGGACATTTCTAAAATTATTGCATTCAAAAGCTTTATGTCCTATTCTTTTACAAGTATAGCAAACAACTTTAGAATTTTTTATAAAACCAGAATTTGAAGTTCTGAAAGTTGATGCACTTGATGCAGATTTTGAAGTTTTCAAAATGTATGCATTTTTGCTCAAATTCTTAGGAACATATAATAAAGACTTTGAAGTAGAAACAGTTTTTGGTGTGGCTGAAACTTTTTGAGATAAGGCATTTTGAACAGGTGTTTTGGATTTCACAAAAGTAGTTGCTGAAATTCCATTCATAAAAGAAATGTTGAAACCAATTCCAGCTTTATTTCCTGAAATTCGTTGTTCTTTTAAAATTAGCTCAAGCTTATTTGAAGATAAAGTGATTTTTTTAACCAAAGGCTTGAGTTTTGTAACCTCCTTTCTCAATTCATTATTTTCAGCAAGCAAATCATTGTTTTTCTTTTCACATGAAAGATTTTCATTTTTTAGCTTTTCAAATTTTTCAGAAAAGTCATGCAATTCTTTTTGTAATAAATTATTCTTTTCTGAAATTTCATCCTTTAGTTTGAGTAAAGAATCATTCATATTTTTCAATGATTTTATGTTTACTCTAGCTTTCTTAAATTCAGAAAGTAAGTCATGAAAAGCAGAATTTAAGTCATCGAAAGTAAATTCAGTGCAATTGTTAGGGGATGTTACCTCATCTTCGAGACCCATTAAGCATAAATTTACGATCTTGGTGTTCTCTTTTTCTTCTTCAGATGATGATGAGTCTTCACTGTCGGACCATGTGGCAACTATGGCTTTCTTTTTCTTCTTTTGTCTAAAGGATTTCTTCAACAGTGGACAGTTCGGACGTATGTGCCTCGGCTTCTTGCATTCATAGCACGTGGGGACTACCTCTTTATCTTTCTCTCTGTCCTTTTCCTTTTCCTTTTAATAATCCTTCCTATGAAATTTCCGGTTATACATTCCTTTCTTTCTTCCCATAAATTTTTTGAATCTCCTCACAACCATAGAGATGTCATCGTCTTCTAGGTCATCATTGGAGGAGGTGCTTTCTTCTTCAGACTCTTCATCATCCCTCTTTGAATCGGAAGCAACTTTGAAGGCTATTGTCTTCTTTTTCTTCTGCTCATCTTTCGTTCTGTGTTGCATTGTCAGCTCGTGGGTGATGAGTGATCCCAGCAGTTCATCCAGCATCAATGTGTTGAGATCTTTGGCTTCCTGGATTGCAGTTACTTTGGGATCCCATTTGTCGGGCAAAGAATGAAAGATCTTCTGAACTAGATCTGCATTAGAGTATACCATGCCAAGACTCTTTAAACCATTAATAATATTTGTAAATCTAGAGAACATGGCAGAAATTGATTCAGAAGGTTCCATTTTGAACAATTTATAATTATGAACTAATATATTTATCTTTGAGGTTTTCACTTGGGAAGTTTCCTCATGGGTCACTTTGAGTTTATCCCAGATTTTCTTTGCTGAAGAGCAAGTGGAAATTCGGTTGAACTCGTTTGTATCCAAAGCATAATATAATAAATTCATTGCTTTGGCATTCAATTCCCCTATCTTCATGTCATGATCATCCCAGTCCTCTTCAGGCTTAGGGATGTCCACGCCATCAACTTTAACTGTGGGAATGTGTGGCCCTTTCAAGATGACCTTCCATAATTGAAAATCTACAGCTTGTATGTAAATTTTCATTCATGCTTTCCAATATGAATAATTAGTGCCTGTGAATAGTGGAGGTCTATTTGTTGATTGGCCTTTAGCCAAGGATGTACTCATGGGATGAGCCATCAATCTTAACTCAAGTAATCAGAGACACTGCTCTGATACCAGCTGTTGCCCAGATAGCTTTTTCCAAGAGGGGGGTGAATTGGGAATTACAAAATTTTTGCAAGTATGTGCACAAGCAATTCCTTTTAGTGGTTAGGTGCTGTGTTAATCAAAGAATGAATGCATAAGCTAAAAAGTAAATCAAACACAACACAAATAAAGCAGGTTTATAGTGGTTCGGAGCAACCCAGCTCCTACGTCCACTATCCAAGTTCATCACTCGGGATTTCCACTATATCCCCCAAACCGGAATACAGTTGGATTGTTTTACAGGCTCACAATCTCAACCTCTACACTTTGATTTTTGAAATAGGGCTCACCAAAGAAACCCACTCTAAGTTTTAACAGGCTCACCTAGAACCTCTACACTTTGGTTTTTTAAATAGGCTCACCAAAGAAACCTCTACACTCTAGTTTTTAAAGGCTCACCAAAGAAACCTGTTTGGTTTTTACAACCGGGCTCACCAATAATCTAGATATTCTAAAAGATAGAATAAATTAGCAATAATAAAGACAAACTCTGTTGTCTGGGTGGTTGCCAATGTAGCTCGAGTGAAGATCTACTGAATGCTCTTCAATGCACTTCAATGGCTTCCTTGCTTTCCTCAAAAGATGCTTCAAGCTTCTGGTAAGAGTTGTTGCAGGCTTGAAAGCAGACTTTAAAGCTCTAGTGCTCTCTCTTTACTTCAATAAGTGTTCAATAAATGCTCAATAATTCATTAGTCTCTTCAAAGATGTTCTCATACCTTATTTATAGAGACTTCAACTACCTTCCCTTAATTTTGAATGTTGTAGACCGTTGGGAGGTGACAGGTTACCGTTGGAGTACTTTTGGAATTCAAAAACTGAGAACTGGAACTAGCCGTTGGAGGTGACTGCGTCATTCTAGTCGGCTCGGACAAACTTCGAGTTGGCTCGGACCAAGTTCGAGTCGACTGGGCTGAGTGCCAATTGGCTAGCTTCCATAGTTGAGAAAATACCTTACTTTAGACGAGTCGGCTAGAATCTCAGAGGCTCTCATACCATTCTCAACCAAGTTCTAGACGAGTCAGCTGGGCTGAATTCCAGTCAACTCGGATTCCTAAGAATCTCATAACGTTCTCAACCATGTTCTGGATGAGTCGACTGGGCCTTGGTGCAAGTCGGCTAGATCTGTGTGCCAGAGAACTTCTTTCCTGTGCCAGTGCCAGAGTCGACTGGGTCCTCCATCCAGTCGGCTCGAAAGTGATTCTTTGGCCAGATCAACTTCAAACTTCCAAAACACTTGTCCCAAGCTTTGAAATCTTCTTCAAGGACTTCTTACAATAAATTCAAGAAAAAATGAAGCTTGAAAGACTACTAGAAGTAACCCTTAAACTTGATTTTAATAGAAAAACTTTTGTAGGGTTCTTCTTTACAAGAGTCTAAATACTTTACAACTCAACACAAAACATTAAAGATTGTAGGATTTAGAAAGTATGTCAATGTAGTTGTCCTACAAAAACTTGTCAATCATTTGAAGAGTTGTTAGATAAACAAATGTATGCTCCAATATTTTGTTATCATCAAAATCACTTTAGGGGTCAACATCAACCTTGATGTTATGTTGACCAATTTGATAAGCTGGTCAAAGAGTGTAACCGATATGAACTGCAACTAATGACGATTATTCTATGCATGTGATGATCCTTTAACGAACTAACCGTTTATAGCTTTCTTAACTGAATTCGATTAGGATCATAGCCTATAAATATCGATGAGTAAGGGGCTTCCGGGAGGTAAGTGAGTTCAAGCAACAGGAACTCTCACACACCCTCAAATCAATTTTTCCTCAGATTCTTATCTATCTAGTTCAGATCCTGTGATTGACTTAAGCATCGGAGTGTCCCCCCACTGAAATCCTTCCGGTGAGTGGACTTGCTTGCAGGAGTGAAAAGAGATCGATCCAGTGGTCAAGGGCACTCATCAAGCAATGGAAAAGAGCTAGATCTGCAAGGTGAAGCTCTCATCAGCAATCTTGTTAAAGCTTGAGCATCACATCAATCTGGATACAACAGATTGGTGTACCAGGTAGGGGCTCGACATAAGAGTTTTTAGAAATCTAGAGAGAAAATGGTGAAAAGTAGAGTGTGAAATTTTCCTGCTGAGGAGATTCATCATTCGCCTAAAGAAAATGATCCTATTCTGGATGGAGTGGATGTCATTCCTACTGGGAACCTAGATCGAGAATAGCTAGGAATTCTTTTGAACAAAATGGAAGTACTTACTACGGCAGTCCAAAATCTTCAGGAAATGGTTGTAAGTGGACAGCAACGACTCGCTGCTTCAAGGAGCAGCCGGCGATCGTCTCTTCATGTGAGTCGATGTCCAGGTCCAAGTCGACATTCTCCTTATCAACATTCATCAGGGCGGCGTTCTTCCATAAAACGACATTACCGATCCCACAATCATGCAGAAAAGGGGAAATGCCCCTGATCCTATTCAATATCTTTTAGCGAACCAACTACCGAAAGTGCTCAATGGACTCCAGATGCTGGAAAGACTGGTCACTTTGCAAAGAAATCTCAAAAGTTGGAATTACAGTTTGCCAGGCTTGGCAAACAAAGGAAGACAAAAGATATGATCTCCCATGTGATATCCAGCCTCCTTTCTCCAAGAAGATAATGGAAGAAAAGATTCCACATCATTTTAAAATTTCTCAAGTAGAGCCATACGATGGATCGACTGATCCTCTCGACCATTTAGGTAGTTTTAAAGCCCACATGTTAATCCAAGGAGCATCGAATGCGCTTCACTGCCTTGCTTTTCCAGCAACTCTTAAGAAGGTAGCAAGGATGTGGTATTCTAGCCTCTAACCAGGCACTATTCATTCCTTCGGTCAATTAGAAAGGTTATTCATCTTTCATTTCAGGACAAGTCGAAGGATGCCAAGAAACTCTGACAGTCTTTTTTTTATTCAACAACAAGAAGAAGAGACTTTGAGAGATTATGTAGCTAGATTTAATTATGCCACGTTGGAGGTCCCAGATCTCAACAAGCATATAGCGATGTCGCCATGAAAAAAGGGCTGCAAGCCTCCAGGTTCACATTCTCTTTAGATAAGAAATTCCCAGTCAATTACTCTGAACTATTGGCCCATGCCCAAAAATATGCTCAAGCTGAAGAACAAGCCCTGAGCTGATGCTAGGTGGAAAGAAAATCAGCACCGAACAGGAAGAATATCAAGAATGATGGGCTTCGGTCCCCTAGTGACCGATTGATTCAATTGCAAGCTCAAAAGCCAAAGAACTTAATCGGCAGAGGCTATGTTAACAAATAAGATGCCTGTACCCCTTGACTCTTCTAAGAGAAAAAATACCTATAAAAATAGAAAAAGAAAATTTTCTCCAGAGGCCAAAGGCCAATCAGAGCTCCAGCTATCATACATAATAAAGCTAAATACTGTCACTTTCACCACGATCACGGACACACTACTGAAGAGTGTATCCAATTAAAAGATGAGATTGAGGATCTGATCAAGCACGATTATTTGGGTAAATATGTTCATAATCAAAATCGTCCGATTAAAGCAACAGCACCAAGGTCGATGGCCCCAAGGTTGATCACTGATGGCATGGAGCTCCCCAATCAACAACCAACTAACGGTATGGTTGGGATGCTCCACTACCAACCACTTTATGAAGATAACAGAATTTCAAAAAGACTCTAAAGAAGCATCAGCTTTTCTGATGATGATCTACAAGGAGTTCAAATGCCGCATGATGATCCTGTTGTGATTTCTGTAATAATTGTAAATTATGATGTACGACGAATTTTGATTGATAATAGAAGTTTCACTGAGATTTTGCTTTATGATGCTTTTGTCAAAATGAACTTACCTAGGGATAGGCTATGAAGAACTCGTGTGCCGTTAACTGAATTTGGTGGAAACTCCGTAGGAGTAGAGGGAGATATAGTACTTCCTGTGAACCTTGAAACAGTACCAAAATAGAAGACTCTTCATATCACCTTTATGGTTGTTCAAACGCCTTCTGCATATAATGCTATCTTAGGACGGCCTGTCTTGAACAAATTTCAAGCCATCGTATCTACTTATCATCTGTTAGTATAATTCCCGACCCAAATGGAATCGGAGAAGAGAAGATCAACAAATAGCTCGTCAATATTTGATGATTCAGAACCAACAACCAGTCAGTGGATTAGCTTCAGAACAAATAGATCCTCCTGATCAGACTGAAGAAATGGGAACTCCAATAGAAAGAACCATCCCTGCACCTTTGGCAAGAGATGATCCAACTAAGACTGTTCAGATTGGAAGCTCACTTGATGAAGACCAAAGAAGAGAATTGATCGACTTCTTAAAAAAGAATGCCGATATATTTGCATAGTCAGCCACCGATATGTCAGGGATTCCTCCTTAAGTAATCACACATGAACTTAAGGTGGACCCGTTAAGTCGGCCAGTCCGACAGAAGAAGAGAAATTTTGCCACAGAAAAGCAAAAAATTATCAATGAGGAAGTAACCAAGTTACTTGATGCTAGATTTATCACAGAAGTTCACTATCTTGATTGGCTTGCTAATGTAGTGATAGTAAAGAAATCTAATGGGAAGCGGAGGATATGTATTGATTATAACGATCTTAAAAAGGCATGCCCTAAGGACAGTTTTTCTTTGTCCAAAATTGATCAATTTGTTGACGCCATAGTAGGGCATAAGCTCTTAAGTTTCATGGATGCTTTTTCTAGGTATAACCAAATACAAATGAGTCCAGAAGATGAAGAAAAAATATCCTTTATTATGGATCGAGGGATACACTGCTACAAGGTAATGCCCTTTGGTCTCAAAAATGCCGGAGCAACATATTAGAGATTAGTAAACAAGATTTTTAAAGATCAGATTAATAAAATCATGGAGGCGTATGTAGACGATATGATCATCAAAAGTACTCAGGCCGATGATCATATCAAAGATCTACAGAGAGCCTTTGATATGCTTCAAATGAAACTAAATTCTACTAAATACATTTTTGGCGTAACCTCTGGAATGTTTTTGGGCTTCATGGTTATGAAGCGAGGGATTGAAGCTAATCTGAAGAAGATCCAAGCCATATTAGACATGAGTTATCCTGTTAATAAGAAGGAATTCAACAGTTGACCGGATGGATCACTTCATTAAGTTAATTTATATCTCGTTCGGTCGAAAGGTGCTTGCCTTTCTTTAAAGCCTTATGTCAATCTAAAGACTTTGATTGGTTAGACAGTTATCAGCAAGCATTTGAGGAGCTTAAAAAATATCTGATGAATCTGATCCTATTATTTAAACCAGAAGAAGGGGAAAGTATGTATCTTTACTTGGCTACATCTGATGAAGCAGTTAGCTCAGTGTTAGTAAGGAAAGGATCCGATGGATCACACAAGCCCATTTATTATATCAGTAAAGTCTTCATGATGTCGAGGTAAGGTATCCAAAACTCCAAAATATTATTTACACCTTAGTGATATCAGCGAAGCAACTCAGACCTTACTTCCAATCTTATCCGATCATCGTATTAACTGATCAACCTTTAAGGACTATTTTATAATGTCCCGATACTTCTGGCCGAATGGCAAAGTTGGCAGTAAAGTTGAGTGAATTCGATATTACTTATCAACTTCGCTCTGCAACGAAAGCCCAGGTGTTGGCTGACTTCATAATCGAATGTACTTGGAATAACAATGGGGACGATGTCCAGGCATCAGTTGAAGTAGAGAAGAATGATCTTCCTTGGATTCTTCATATGGATGGAGCTTCAAATTCTTCTAGTTGTGGAGCTGGCTTGATTTTATCTAGTCCTAATAGAGATGTCATGGAATATGCTCTTCGATTCTCCTTCAAAACTTCTAATAACCAAGTTGAATATGAGGCCTTTCTGGCTGGCCTGAGAATTGCAAAGGAGCTAGATGTTCGGAGATTGAAAGTATTGTCCGATTCTCAGTTGGTCATAAATCAAGTAAAAGGAGATTTTGAAGCTCGTGATGCGACCTTGGCCCTATATTTGGAAAAAGCTCAAGAGCTAAGTGCCCTATTTGATTCCTGGGACATCAGTCATGTCCCTAGAGCTGAAAATTCTCGAGCTAATTCATTATCTCAGTTAGCCACTTTGGCACCTAATTTAATGGGTCAGACTTTTGTTGAACACCTGGAAGCTTCAAGTATCTCTGTGGATAATAGAGAAAAAGTCCTTCAGATAGGATAAGAATCGAACTGGATAAACCCTATAATCAGATATTTAACTAAAGGAACTTTACCTGAAAACAATACAAAAGCCAAGCAACTTCATAGGATTGCTTCTCAATACATTATCTTGGATGGTTTATTATACAAAAAATCATTCTCCTAGCCACTACTAAAATGTTTGTCCCCTTTGGATGCTGAGTATGCTCTAAAAGAAGTTTATGAAGGTATATGTGGTGACCATCTAGGAGGCAGATCACTGTCCTATAAAATCATAAGATAAGGATATTATTGGCCGACTACACAGAAAGATGCAACGGATTTTGTGAGGAAATATGATCCCTGTCAAAGGTATGCTAATATACAAAGGCGTCCTGCTAGTTATTTGGCATAATTGGCTGCTCCATGGCCATTTGCTCAATGGGGAATGGATATTCTTGGTCCGTTCCCCCAGCCTCTAGATAATAAAAATTTTTGATCATAGCCATTGATTATTTTACCAAATGGGTGAAAGTCGAGCCTTTAGCCCAAATCACTAAAAGTAAAGTTGAGGCATTTGTTAGAAACGCCATCATATATAGATTTAGGATCCCTCACACCATCATCACCAATAATGGGAGGCAGTTCGATAATCAAAAATTTGGTGATTTCTGTGGCCGATTCCACATTCTTCACAAATTAACCTCCATCGAACACTCACAAGCTAACGGAGAGGCGAAGGTAACCAATCGGACTATTCTTCATGGATTAAAGACCCAATTGAATGAAATTAAAGGAATCTGGGCTGACGAACTTAACTCCGTCCTTTGGGCCTATCGTACAATTCCCTGATCCACTATAAGAGAATATCCGTTCAACCTCACCTATGGAAGTGAAGCCATGTTACCCTCAAGGGCTGACTGATTTAAGAAGATCAGCTCCTTAATGGTACGATGATCAATAATCTTATTTTCTTCAGAAGAATCGGATAACTATATTTCCAAGAAGTCTTTATTGTCAATGATTTTGGTTTATCAGATTTTCTTAAATGAAAAATTATTTTGGTTAGATTTTCCAAAATATGCTAATGCTATTTATAATTTGGTAAGCTCATATGATCATTCATCTTATTCGGATAACTTCATAGTCGAACAATTTTTTTTTAAAAATCATCTATTCTTTATGTGATCCGATGGTCCCATGCTTAGAAATTTTTTTACTTGTGAAAGTTTGTCGAACAATTTATCCTGTCTGATGTTGACTAAGATTTTTCTCAAAAGAGTGTCTATTTTGTTTAAAGTTCAACATTGATAAGTCAATTTATTTATATTAGTCAGCATTAATTGCATGGTTATATGATTTGAAAGAAGAAAGAAAGAAAGAGATCTTCCGTCATTCAATATCAACATTAAAAACAGAATAAAGTAGTACATCAGTTATATATTAATTTTCTAAATTTTGTTCAAAAGTCGTTGCATTAACATCTCCAGCCTGCTTCGGAGCGGGGATTGGTACTGCTGCATCCTGAGTCGGGACATCTCCCATCGGCTCTTCAACTTGATTTCCGATCTGTTCTTCAGCTTGATCCTCTTCATCGAATTCTTCTATTATTTTGGAGACATCCAGATCTGGATAATATTTTTTCACCTTTTCCAAACAGTCCCCATAGCTAATGTCATAACTCTCGATCCTTGCTTCATGGAATTTATCTTGAAAAGCTGATGACTTCTCGTAATTGTCAATGGCCTCTCTAGCAGCTAGTTTTGCTTTCTTTTCCACTACTAAGGCCCTTTCTTTAGCTTTTTCAGATTTGGCTATAGCCAATCGGAGTTTCTTCTTTTTTTCTTTAACTTCGATTTTGTGTCGGCTAACTTGGATTGAGTTATTTTGAGCTCCTTCTTCAAAGTAGAAACCTGGGCTGCACTTTGTTCTAGTTTCTTTTTCATAGCTAGTTTCAATTCTTCGGTGACTTTTTTCTCCACCTTGGCCACATCTATCTCATTACGCATTGCCTGGCGGAGTCGGTCGAAGCTCATTAAGCTTTTCTCCATTATAGTTATTCCATGAATGAACTGCATATTCCATAATAGACTTGGTCGGATTTTGAAAAGATTATTTAAACAATTATTTGAAATAAAGTTTAGTATTTTACCTTCAGCATTGTAGGATAAATTGACGAAATTGTTTCGTCTATTTGTTGAGATTTAGTTATCTCCTAGTCTTTCAGGAGAATGATGGCCCTTAGAAGACGACGGGCCAACTCTAGGTCGTTCAAACCCGATTCATCTATAAATACATTAAAGTTAATGATGGGGTCTTCTATGGAATGTCTTTCTTCTTCTTCCATCATTGGAGCTTTACCCTTGTCAACTTGACAAGTTGGGGATGATGATGGGCCGATGATGGGAGTTCTAGCCGATCGCCTCTTTTGCATTGGAGGCTGAAGGGCAGCAGATATGGGCATGTCATCATCATCAGATACATTCGCTATTAATATTGGAGATTCGGGTGCTACTGTGATAGTTGGTCTTGTTTTTCTTGGTTTCTTCGGCTCTCCTCTTCTTTAATCAGTCGAAGCAGCCATAGCTTTCCTCTTCTTCGACATCTATCGAAGTCTTTGAGCATCCAACATGATGGTCGTATCTACATAATCCGACAAACCGAATGTTAGAATCAACTATCATTGGATAAGTGAAAGAGAAATATCAGTAATAAGATACCTAAAGAAGGGTGGGGGCTGATATCAGTCGAATACAATCCCCTCTCGTTAAGAAGCTCCTTTATTGGGGGGATCTCCATCCCCGTAAACTTCTCGAAGTCTTCTTTATCTGCCATTAATACTTTCTTGCCATCGTTCGGTGTTAAACGAGATTCTTTCTGATTGATATTAAAGTCCCATGGAATCTTAGAAATTATATAAAAGAAACATGGCTTCCAGCCATGAATGGCCGAAGGAAGCCATACTATGAAATTCTAACCATTGTGGAGATTAATCACCCACCATCCTTGGCTGTGGAAATCCCTTTTCAAAACAAAAAGAGTGGTGAAAAGTGAAGTTCTGGGTGTTATGTTGGCATCCTTATAGACAGATTATTCTAAAACTATTGGGGGTCAGTTGGGCAGGAAGTACATGGTATAATTTGAAGATCTGGATAAAGAAGGGATGAAGTAGAAATCTGAGTCCGAATTTAAGATGTTCATCATAAATCGCAAGGCTACCTGGGGGTGGTTGATCCATTCATCCTTCGAATCTGGAGTGATTACTACAAATTCATCTGAGATATTGTAATATCTCTATAACGTAAGAACCCTATGTTTAGTTAAAAAGGTTCTAACGGCGTCTATCCTGATTGATTCAGCTTGGTTCTTCTTCTTCTTCTAAGAAGTAGAACCTTCGGGTTCATTGGTACGACTGACTTCTAAGATCCTAACCATGAAAAGAGAAGAAGGAAGAAAAAAAGATTAACTTGAAAGAAAAAGAAAAGAAGAGAAGCCGACCTGAAAGAAGTTCTCTGCTCCTAAAGGATGAAAAACTGAAATGGAGGAAAACCTATTTATTTAGAGGGGATGATGCTTATATAGTAGCATATGATGGTTAAGATTTCTCTCTCCAATGGAGAGTTTGGTTCCGATTGTGCCACTTGTCTCTAATATCCGATGAAAAGATATGACTCTTTGGAAAATCAAAGCGACTATTCATGATTCGACGGCGGATGCAGCTGTGATATGATGCTTGTGCTTATTCGATGATGGTGATCTTTCCGCCTTTGTGAATTTCAAAACTAATAATGATGACAGCCGATTGTGATACGGCTGTCAGTTTTATAATCGCTTCTCTAATAAGAGATTGATACATCATCAGGGCGCTCTGCTCGAAAATATGAGCATTGATTTGCAAAAAAAAAAAAAAAAGGAATAGAGAGGAAGGAAAGAGGAAAAGGTGCAAGTACCATATTTTTCCTTCTGTCAACTTCTGACATTCATTTAATGAATTCAAAAGCTGGAGGGACTAGTGTTGAGATATTACAGATTTAACCTATTTGTGTTAAGTTGACAGAAATGAATATGATTAATGGAATAATGAATCAGCTCCCAAAAGGCGTAAAGCCGATCGATGCCGTAGAGGCACAAAGCCGATCAATGCCCAAGAGACATAAAGCCGATCGATGTCCAAGAGGCACAAAGCCGATTGACATCCAAGAGGCGCAAAGTCGATCGACGTCCAATAGGCGCAAAGCCGATCAAATGCCCAAGAAGAGTTTATTATTTCGGTTGATTTAAGTGTACAGCCGATAGATGTTTAGGGCTGATTTAATAAGTCAACCTTGATATTTTGTTGACCAATTTGATAAGCTGGTCAAAGAGTATAACTGATATAAATTGCAACTAATGACGATTATTCTGTGCACGTGACGATCCTCTAATGAACTAACCATTTATAGCTTTCTTAACTGAATTCGGTTAAGATCATAGCCTATAAATACAGATGAGTAAGGGACTTCCGGGAGGTAAGTAAGTTCAAGTAGCAGGAACTTTCACACACCCTCAAATCAATTTTTCCTCAAATTCTTATCTATCTAGTTCAGATCTTATAACTGACTTAAGCATCAGAGTGTCCTCCCATCGGAAACTTTCCGATGAGTGAACTTGCTTGCAGGAGTGAAAAGAGATCGATCTAGTGGTCAAGGGCACTCATCAAGCAATGGAAAAAGAGCTAGATCTGCAAGACGAAGCTCTCATCAACAATCTTGTCAAAGCTTGAGTATCACATCAATCTGGATACAACGAACCCTTTTTTTATGATAATGTTGACCATATATGCATATATTGCGAAGCATCAACTCCAAGAATTTTCCTTCAACATCTAATTGCAGATCTTGAAGCAAATGCTCATACAAGGTTCAGAATTTATTTGAACATTTTCGTTGGGCAAGATGCTAAATATCATGTCAAATTAAATAAGTTAAAAAACCACCAATTTTTCACTCCATGATCCTTGAGGTCTGTATTATAATCCATGTGGATATCTGAACAAAAATATAATAGAATATAGGGAACGCATCAGTGATTCCTTAAGAATTAGCACATAAAAGTGAAGATTCAAACCACTTAGAAAACTAGAACTTTGAGACCTTGTAAGCTATCCCAAAAGCAGTTCTAAGAAAGAAGAAAGCAAGAGTTGAATTGTCTAATAAAAAACGCCCAATTGCATAAAATGCTTTTTTTTTTTTTGGGTAACATAATGACATAAAATGCCTGATATATTTTCCCAGAACATGCCAAAAACTCTAGCACAACAGATAAAAGCAAGGCCAACAATTGTAAGTTCTTAAGTCTTTTATACAGTATAAAATTAACATTCACAAACTCCATATCACTTAATTCATTTACTCGGTGGAGCTGTTTGGCTCTCTTGATTTCTCTCAATGCACGAAAAAAAAATATATACATTAAGAAATAAAGCAATATACTTGGAGAGGGAGCGAATTTTCATAGCAATTGCCTACGGAGTATACAAAAATCCATTACCCACAAGCCCAATTTAGCGAGGCTCTCTGCTAATCATCAGTGGGTACATCAAACTCGATTGACAGGAAAAAAAAAAAAAAAGAAAAAAAAAAAAGAAAAGAAAAGGTGGACAGTAAAACCGCAACCCCCATTGCCTACATGGACAATACAACCCGGTTTGCATCTAGGAGGCTCTCATAGCAGAAATCTACACAATGGTCTTGTTTGGACTACCACAGCCATGACCAACAAACCTCATCTCATCAGTGCTCTTTCTTAAGCTGTAATCTGGAACACACAAAAGGAGAGGCAGCTTCGGTTTTTTAAAGAATGATTACATTTTAGTAGAGGGTTCTTGTCATCATTTCTTCTGGGATAATAGAAATAGAGATATAAAGCTGTAAACCGAATTCATGAACTAGAATAAAAGATAGATCTCTCATGGAAATTTGGAGAGAACTTGGATTCTTTATTCTCTCTCCCTGTGTGCAGGCACACACCCATGCATCAGTATGTCTTTCTAATCCAGTTGGAGCTAGAATTTCTGACCTAGTTGTAGTAGGGATTCTAGTGATGAAGAACATGTACATCTTGATGAATGATGTGTGGTATTAGGCAGTACTTACGGTCAGCTAGACCCTAAAATGGCCACAATTGCTGAAGCATGTGATCATCATGGATATCAAGATTATTGCTTTGGGTGATCGAAATCTCCCGTAGTCTCATAAGTTTTGCTGGATGATAGGGGCAAGCAAGATATGAAATTCCCCAACATCATAATAAACATAAACGCAGGAGAGAAGGTTGGGGCACCAATATCTACCATATGGCACGTAGCATGGCTGCATGCCCAACCCACCTGAGAGACGAGGAAAGTGGGTGAATGAATAAATGCAAATATATGCCAGTGCGTGCCGAGCATTAGCATGGCAGCTTGCAGCACTTTGAGAACCTTGTTTTGGTTTTCACTAGCGTCGATTGGCCCAAGAATGAATTAGAGGCTTTTCCATTGTTTAAAGGTTTCAAGAATTGTGCATCAAAAAGGTCTCGACTCAACATAGCAAGTAGCTTTTTAATATTGAAAACTAATTGGCATCATCAAAGTGGAAAGAATCATGTCCCTTTTGGAGGTGTTACCAGAAATCAGCATTGACAAATGGTAATGTAGCACAAGCAGAGGCACAAACGATTAATTGCAATAACCAAGCAAAACCCCAAGGCTGCAAAAGATTTTATGCAATCAGGCCCTTCCGAACAAAACAGACTTGATAGAAATGATGGCAGACAGGTTATCTAGGTATAATGAAGGCCATCATTTAATGATATAATCAAACCAACCAAGATGGCACTTTCACCTCTGCCTGAACTATCAATCAGTTCCTAAGCAAGCCACTACGAGTTAAGAATCTCAACTCAAATCAAGTAGCACCATGGATAGGCAAAAAGAGGAACCAGATTCTTGATAGCATTATTGAGAAGATCAGAGAGATTTCTCTAGGCAGAGACTTCTCCCTTAGAATGGATCCTGTTGAAACAATTGTTTGACAAGCTAAGTAAAGGAGGTGCCAAGACTTTTATGTTGATCCATTTCCGCAAAATGCAAAAACAAGAATTCTATCCACTTTGTGTTAATTGTTTTAGTAAGCAAGATAATATTGTATTATCAAATCTAAAAATAGACTAGCAAATCTTGATATATCAAGCATATTCATAGTTCATAACCAATAATTAAATTCAAGAAATCTCAATAGTTGCAAACACCAAATGATAGTCATGAGAAAAAGCATGTAAATACTAACATTCGATAAAGAAATTGCTGACACACTTAATATAAGTGAGACATGCAAAAAATTATCAGCAGTACAAAAAGAAACTTGACCAGAAACTTGTACAAAAAATAAAACAGAGTCTAAGTCTTTCAACCAGGGAAACAACACCCTGTGGAAAGCAAGTATTGGAATATGATCCAGACAATGCTAATCGTGAACATTTTTTTTTTTTTTAAAGTTCTCCAGTTTAACAGAACAAATTCCTTCTATCACCTCTCAAATAAATGAGTATAACCTGAAGCAATGATCAAGGACAACAACAAAATAATGATGGCTGCTCATCTGAATTTATGCTCCCATGCATGGCAATTTATATCACCCAATAATCAAGAATTTTCTCATTGGCTGAGTAATAAGAGCCGAGACAAATTGTGAATCAGTCTCCAAAATGCTTTCTATTCTTACCATGCCAAAAACGTGTACATATACAAGTCATGTATCTGGTGCAGACTTCAACAGCAATATACCAGAAATGTTACAAATTATTTGACATCCTGCACCAGGTCTGTTAATAGATAAAGTCCTAGCACTGCAAGGATCCTCTAAGGTAGTCAATCAATATGGCTCCAGTTCCCTCTTTAATCAACAAATTCAAGGATTGAAGCATAAACTGTGTCCATGTTGGTATAAAATAGTAAAAATGTTTCTTATCTGATAAAAGGTTGAAGCTGCAATTCCATTTGCTCAGATGGATGGGACTCTGGTTTAGTAACAGCCCTGTCAGACTGTAGCAGATCGGCTGAATCTTCTTCTTCATTGTTTCCCAACACCCAATTGCCTCTGACAGAGTCCATATCCCTTTGCTTAAAAAGCATATATTCCAAATACATGACTAAGAGTCCACCGGCCAAAACCCATAATACTAGGGCCCAAGTAAGCCCTTCAACATTCTCACTGCCATATCTATGTCCCAAATGTTTCATTCCAGTAAAGAGTGCCACAATTCCAACCACAATAGCAGACCTCCCTATGATAACATGAAAATATTCCCAAATAATCCTCTTTGAAGAAGCAAGCTCTCCATTCTCTGGTCTTTTAGGCCGAAAATATGCATTTATTGGCTGGGCACATGCTAATATCATGGCCGTCAAACCAAATTTTACATGTACGGAGCTGATATAAAAACCTCGGAGTTCAGCAGCTGCGAAGAGAACACCAAGTAAGATGATAGCTATGCCCGAATACTGCAGGTAGATATGCAACTGGTACCAGCCATCACCTTTCACATGCTTCAAGTACCTTGCAGCTAATATTCCACCGGGAAGCAATATACCCCAAGCAACAAACATCATAAATCCATGAACAGCTAAAACAGGTCGCAAGTCCTGCTCTGCCTCTGCCGATCCTCGTAACAATAGAACCCTGACAGGCCTACTGCTTGTGACTGAATGCATGTTCCTCTCACTCAAATGCCCTTCTGACCATCGGGCACCCATGGCCCAAACAACTTTCAAAGGAGTAGCCGGATCAATAATATTCTTGCACTCTACCCTTCCACTACATGAAGGTGATAGAGGACGAGTGAACTCGAATGTAATGATGCCATTTTCTGATCTACATCTCACATAGGTTAGATTTTCAGAAGTTGGATGCACATTCATGGCATCCTTTCCATCTATCCAATAGGTGTTCACATGGCCCTTCCCATCATCATCTATCCAACCTACATATGCGTAGCTATTTATCATTCCACTTCCAAACCCAATTGCAAGGTATCCACTTTTTTTCTCACCCCGAGCTGCCATTGAAATCGAACCATCAGACAAAGTCCAGAACAAGGTAACTTGTTGATCATCCAAGAGTACACTATTGTTATACATATCGGAGAGACCACCATCGACTACCTGAACTTTCCAGCCCATTTTCTGCTCATATAAGGATTGGTAATAAACAAGGTCAGGCGTATTCCGATCAACAGACCACACTAATTCCATTGGGCTGGATGGGACTCCCTCAGCTTCTGGTCCACCTGCATAAATTACTTCTGTCATATTCCGAGATGTCGCATTACCACCGAGAAAATCAGATGTGATGTAGAGCGCCACATAATGCCCCGCTTGGACCGAGAATCTCACCTGCACACCCCTTTCAACTCTCAGCAAGGGAGCTTCTTTCTTGTTGATATAAAGAACCTTTGTCGGGCTGGGAGGATTCGGGTAATGCACTGCAGGTCCCGAAGACACGACCAGCGGCGTCTTCGCATCGGCGATGATTAGATCCCGATCCTCCTTCTCTTTTGCATCCAGCGGCCCAAGGCAATCATTCACCTTCATCGATACGTCGAAGTCAAAGTACCCGTAGGTCGTGAGGCGAGGGCCGCCATGGTTCTGAGGGAGGTAGTGAGGGCGAAGGGTGTCCGGCGGTCGCATCAAACCCAATGCCCATATCACTGTCATGTTGCCGGTCATACTCACCGGCACATCATACTTCTCATCCACGGACACCAGTGGACGTGCATACCGGATGAAGGAGACCCCATCCTTCCGGTGCCCATAAACCAATTTGGTGTTGTTCACCATCACGGCGGGGTTTGAGCTTTCATATACCGCATCCGGGCACACGCCATTGTACTTGCCATCCTCGCTCCGGAGGCACTCACTGTAGTCAGTAATGAAGTAGTCCTCGGCGAAGGGAGTGGCATCTTCTGTGAACCCAGCCATGGCCACATCGGCGTGGATCATGGAAGGGGACGGCGATCCGGGCGCCCCCCACCCAAAGGCCATATAATACTGTGATCCAACTGCGGCTTCTAAGCCTATATCGATGGAATTGGATTCAGGGGAGAGGGTCCATCGAAGGCGATACCTTGGAGACAGGGTGAGGCAGTTGTCGAACATCGTGGGCTGGCGGTGGATCCGTCGCTTGCTTCGTGGCACGACCGAGCTCGACGACGGCGAGGGGGCAGGGGAGAGATCGAGACTGGGGGCGGGGGCGTCGGACTGGTCGGCGCCGGGGGGTCCGACGATGACATGGCCGAAGTCGGAGGCCGTGGCGGGGTCCCAGACGGCGAGGACGGCGATCTGGTCCCAGGTGGCGTTGTCGGAGAGGCGAACGGTGAAGGACTCGTTGCGGAAGGTGCGGCTGAGGGTCTGGTCGGAGATCGGGGATCCCAAAGTGAGGTTGCGGAAGTCGTCGCCGGAGGCGCCCCACCACCGGACCTGGTCGGAGCCAGCGAGCATGTCGAACTCCTGTACCGAGAAGGAGCAGCCGTCGAGCATCTGGACAATGCCGCGGAGCTGGTGCTGGACCATGACGAGATCGGCCTCGAAGCCGGCGAGGACGGTGTTCTTCCGGCAACCAGCGGCGGCGAGGGAGGAGGGGATGGGGAGGAGAGAGAAGAGAGAGAGGAGGAGGAAAAGGCGCGGACTTTCCGCCATGAGAGGAGCTCGTTCGAGATCCGGCGCTCGATTCGATCGGGAATCGGAGGCTTGGGTTTGGGTTTCGGGCGAGGGGAGGTTTTCACGTGAGCCGTTAGGGACGGTGGTTGGGTTTAGCCTTGGAGTTGGAACCACTCACTAGGTGTTGGGTTGGGGCTTTGCTGGGGGAACGGGACTTCCTCGGATTTGAGAAGCTTCCCTGCTCTTTCTTTAGCGTCCAAGTCTTTTTTTTTTTGTTGGTAAACTAATGTCCAAGTCCTTGGTTCTTATTTCTCTCCCTTGTTCTTTGCAATGGAGCCAAAACTAGTTTGGCCTGGATGCATTTTGTGAAATGGCACTTTGTGATCTCCGTTGACAATGTATTGGTATTCATTCCCAACCATGGACTGTTATGTTGGACTTTATTGGTGATGCAAACAAGATTCTTTAGATCATAATTACATGGAAAAAGTCCATTGTTCAAGGACTTTAGTTTGCCTAAGCAAGTCTATTTCACAAGCAAAGTGGAGAAAAATAAAATGCCGCATCATGATGCCAAATTCTCATTTATTATATCATCTAAAGCTCTTCTTTGACCTTTACTTTTTATTTGGCCTCTTGTTATTCATGATTATATATTCTTATGCACATAATATATTATCTTTCATGATCTAAGATATAAACAATTATTTTTTTTATATTTTTGTACTCTTAATAGCCATAAGTATTTCATCCATGGTGCCTGTGCATGCCATTTTAGGATAATTTATTTCTTTTTACGTTTGTGACTTGATCTTATGACCCAATAAAGATCAAGATCTTAAAAATTTACTTATCTAACTCTAACCAATAGCAAACATGCTCCTCTCTCTCTCTCTCTCTCTCTCTAAGAAAGACAAAGGGAGGAGAGGCCTAAAAGATATATATATTTTTTTTTATAAAATACTTGGAGGTGCATTATCTAAAGATTCAAACCTAGGAACTTCCCCAAGAAGCAGGGATGCTCGGATGTTCAAGCATGGCCAATTCACATTGAACATGCATTTGATATACAAATGTTTTAAGCACGAGTGTCAACAAATCCTTATATGCATACTCTTTTAATAGGGTAATGCCACTTCCATGTGAGGTGCCCATAATTTTCTGGTTTCATTCTTCCTAGCTTGGAGAGCATCAAGTCTAGATTTTTGTAATAGTAGAACTTAGAGAAACAAAAGTTTCTTATTAAGAGAGTCAAAGTTAAAAAGGCCTTTTTTATATTGATGGTCCAACATTTCTAATAACTTTTTTAAAAAAAGCTTTGCATATGATTTTTGTTAGAATTCAATATAAAGTTGTTTTTTCTTAGAAACTGAGGGGCTGATCCCGCACGAGATATAGATAGGGATCAAACTAATGTCATGGGTGCCAAACCCTCAAGCCTTTACCAAACCAGCTGACAGTCACCAATATAAAATTATTACTAAAATCAATTCCTTACAAACCAATCTGGAGTGACCTTCCCTATTTTGCTCCTCTAATTTCATGCCCATATAACTTAATTGACTCCTCCTAATATCTCTTACAATGGATACAGACAAATCAAGTGAGATATTTCCCATTTTCCTTTCTATTATAATCTATGTGCATGGGGTTGTAGTTTGAGACTTGTTATCCAAAGGAAGATTTTACTCTGCTACAGGTATAGCTGCAATATGTGATAGAATTTGATAGATTTTGAGAATTAGTAATGCGACACTAACAACCAGCCTCCCAAATAACACTAAAAAGATCAAGTCCAACTCTCTAAAGTTGTTGCTTATTGTAAGATTGCCAACTAAGCACGTGGCTCTAAAGACAATTAATTAAGTCCTAATTAACTCGAAAGAGGCATTCTTTAAACTCCCAAAATACATTAAGTGTGCTGGGTAGCCATCTCTACTATAGTTCAATAGAAAAGTTCTTTGATAAATTATACAAACTCCCTTGAGATTAAGGATAAATTACAATTATACCCAATAGTTTCAAATATCTACACTTGTATTTTTGAGATTTATTTTTAGTCCACACTTTAATTCCTTCTATTAGTTAGACCGTTACTCTTACAAGGGATACAAATAGCATTATTAGGATAAATTTATAAAATAATCAAAATAATCTTGAATAACCAAATGGTAATGGCATCAGGTTCATGATGGTGTTTTCTTAAATGCTCCACCATTGGTTAATCCCCATGTCCAAATAAAATCTCCAACCACAAAACCCTCTTCTTCCTCCAAAGATAAGGTCAGGCCTTTCAAAGAGAGAGAACATTTGTCAATGATGAGGTGGCCTTCTAGAAGAGCATCGATGAGCAATTTGCCTACGACCACACCAACACCATGAACCAGGAAGAGTTTTAGCGAGAGATATAGCAAATCATGCTTGCCATTGCCGACGGGTTTAGCTCATCTCTAATTTATCGAAGACAATGGCCTTGGCTCGTGCACTATCGAGAAGTCATGAAATACTAACTCCACATTGATTGAGCTCAAATTCTCGTCATCATTTCTGATCACATCCTTTACCTTATCCTTGATCTCTAGGTACCTGTCCATATGCATGATACTGATATCGTCAATGTAGAACTATTCGCTCGGCTACACTGCCTAGTTCATCACCTCCTCATCTTTTAAGTAGCCAAGTATCATAGACCTACCCTGGAGGACTATCTCAGCCATGATGATGCTATCTTGCTTGGCACTCTCGTTGGTGGTGCCATGGATAACGTTGATCTTAGTTTTGTATGAGTTTGAACACTTTGTCATGCCTTGAGCTTGGCATGCTCTATTGCCAGTAGTTAGTTCCATTGTCCTTTCTAAGCACATGACACCAGCAACCCTACCATCCCTATGAGCCTATACCCATGGCTGATCAAGAAGCCAAGCACCTTTGCATGGTGGAGCATTACCACTAATGGCTGCGTACCGGCTATATGGATTTGGATTGGACCAAGTAGAGGTTTTCTGACAGAGATAATGCATTTGCCAGCATGTTGAGGATGGCAGGTGGATGATGGGATAGGTGGCATTGAAATAGCAAAGTATTGACCCCTATCTTAATTTTGATGAATAACAAAATACTTAAATATATTTGAGTATTGACCCCTGTCTTGATTTTGATGAATAACAAAATACTTAAATATATTTGAGTACTAACTGGATGTTAAAAGTGTATTTATCAGAACAAGGTACTCATCAAAGTTGTAGTGTATTGAAGAGATTAAATTGCTTGTCATCTTGTTGAAGAAGTCATTTATGTTGAAGGAATTTTAAGTTATATAGACTTTGGCACATAAGAATGACTTTGAATGATCCAAGTTTTGAATTTGAACAAGTTTCAGCCAAGTGTCAACTCATGAAGATCAAGTATCAACTTAAGGTGTCGACTCACAAAATTCTGAGCTGATACGCAGAAAATATTTCAGCCGGCATGCTGAAGTGTTGACTCATGGAGTCCAAGTGTCGACTCATGGTCAAGCAAGTGTCAACTCAAGGCCTGAGACCAAAATAAAGACAGAATATGCTGATTTCTGGATTTTGTCCAAGTGTCGACTCATGGAAATAAAGTGTCAACCAAGTGTCGACTCATTAGAAGAAGTGTCGATGTACCAGAACACTCCAGAGAGCTTCAAAAAATATTTTTGACCTAGTGTCGACTCAAGTATCAATACATGAGTCGATTCATGACCTGAAGTGTCGACACCTGCAGGCCTGGATGAATAGTAACGGCTAGATTTTTTTTAAGCACAGAATTACTCCTTTTTGTATCTAATAGTTATTTTCTTCTTTTCAATGGTTATAAACAGTCATTTAAGGCTTGGAAAGGTATTTAAAGTTCACCAAACACAAGAAAGAAGTAATTTTTATGGTATTCATAAGAGAACTAATGAGCATTCATTACTTTTTAGTAAAGTTGAGCCTTCAAGCATTCAAGCATTCAAGAAGTATTCAAGTCTAATTCTAAAGCATTGATTAAGGCTTCAATAACTTGGAAACAAGCTTCTCAACGATAATCAAGAGCTTCAAAGAGACATTTGCTTTTATTTTGAAAGCTTATTATATTCTTACATTATACTTGAATTATTTTATTGTTACTAGTTTCAAGTGAATTGAAACTAGTACTTGGATTGTTGGTGAGCCTTGTTTAAAAAACCAACTAGGTTGTTAGTGAGTCTTGTTTGAAAACCAACTAGATTTTTGGTTAGCCTTGTGAAAACCAAGAAATTTTGATTAGTGAGCCCAGGAAAACTAATCTACTATAATCAAGAAAGGATTATAGTAGAATATCCAAGTGGACCTTGGAGAGTGGACGTAGATATATGGTTGTTGACCCCTAAAGTGATTTTGATGATAACAAAATATTGGAGCATACATTTGGTTATCTAACAACTCTTCAAATGGTTGACAAGTTTTTGTAGGACAACTACATTGACATACTTTCTAAATCCTACAATCTTTATTACTTTGTGTTGAGTTGTAAAGTGTTTAGAATCTTGTAAAGAAGAATCCTACAAAAATTTCTTACTTAAATCAAGATAAAGGGTTACTTCTAGTAGTTTTCAAGCTTCAATTTTTCTTGATTTTATTGTAAGCAGACCTTGAAGAAGTCTTCAAAGCTTGGCACAAGAGTTTTGGAGAATTGAATTTGATCTGGCTGAAGAACCACTCTCGAGCCGACTGGATGGAGGGACCAGCCGACTCTGGCACTGACACAAGAAAGAAGTTCTCTGGTACACAGATCCAGCCGACTGGCACCAGCCCAGCCGACTCATCCAGAACATGGTTGAGAACGTTCTGAGAATCTCTGAGATCCGAGCCGACTGGAACTCAGCCAGCCGACTTGTCCAGAGTGAACCTTTTTCTCAACTATGGAACCCAGCCGACTGGTGTTCAACCCAGCCGACCCGAACTTGATCCTAGCCGACTCGAAGTTTGTCCGAGCCGATTGGAATGATGGGGTCACCTCCAATGGCTAGTTCCAGTTTTCTATTTTTGAATTCTAAAAGTGCTCCAACAGTAACCTGTCACCTCCCAACGGTCTACAATGTTCAAAATCAAGGGAAGGCAGTTGAAGTCTCTATAAATGAGGTATGAGAACATCCTTGAAAGGACTAATGAGTTAATAAACAGTTATTGAATATTTATTGAAGTAAGAAGAGAGAGCACTAGAGCTTTGAAGTCAACCTTCAAGCCTTCACCAACTCTTATCAGAAGCTTGAAGCACCTTTTGAGGAAAGCAAGGAAGCCATTGAAGTGCATTGATGAGCATTCAATTGAGCTTCACTCGAGCTACATTGGCAACCACCAAACAACTGAGTTTGTCATTATTGTTGCTTTTCTTATTCTACTCTTAGAATACTTGGGTTATTGGTGAGCCCGGTTGTAAAAACCAAATAGGTTTCTTTGGTGAGCCTTATTAAAAACCAAAGTGTATAGGTTTCTTTGGTGAGCCTACTTAAAATCAAAGTGTAGAGGTTCTAGGTGAGCCTGTAAAAACCTAGTGTAGGTTTCTTTGGTGAGCCCGATTCAAAAATCAAAGTATAGAGGTTGGGATTGTGAGCCTGTAAAACAATCCGACTGTATTCTGGTTTGGGGGATATAGTGGAAATCCCAAGTGGTCAACTGGGTAGTGGATGTAGGAGCTGGGTTGCTCCGAACCACTATAAACTTGCCTTGTTTATGTTGTGTTTGATTTACTTTTCTGCTTCTACACTTATTCTTTGATTAACATATCACTCAACCACTAAAAGGAATTACTTGTGCACATACTTGCAAAAATTTTGTAATTTCCAATTCATCCCCCTCTTGGAAAAAGTCACCTGGGCAACAGCTGGTATCAGAGCAGTGTCTCTGATTACTTGAGTAAAGATTGATGGCTTATCCCATGAATACATCCTTGGCCGAAGGCCAGTCAACAAATAGACCTCCACTATTCACAGGCACTAATTATTCCTATTAGAAAGCTCGAATGAAAATTTACATACAAGCTGTAGATTTTCAATTATGGAAGGTCATCTTAAAAAGGCCACACATTCCCACAATTAAAGTTGATGGCGTGGACATCCCTAAGCCTGAAGAGGACTGGGATGATCATGACATGAAGATGGGGGAATTGAATGTCAAAGCAATGAATTTATTATATTATGCTTTGGATGCTAACGAGTTCAATCGAATTTTCACTTGCTCTTCAGCAAAGAAAATCTGGGATAAACTCGAAGTGACCCATGAGGGTACTTCCCAAGTGAAAACCTCAAAGATAAATCTATTAGTTCATAATTATGAATTATTTAAAATAAAACCTTCTGAAACAATTTTTTCCATGTTCTCTAGATTTACAAATATTATTAACGGTTTGAAGAGTCTTGGCAGGATATACTCAAATATAGATCTAGTTCAGAAGATACTTCGTTCTTTACCTGACAAGTGGGATTCCAAAGTAACTGCAATCCAGGAGGCCAAAGATCTCAACACACTTCTACTGGATGAACTGCTAGGATCACTCATCACCCACGAGCTGACAATATAGCACAAAACTGAAGACGAACAGAAGAAAAAGAAAACAATAGCCTTCAGAGCTACCGAATCAAAAAGGGATGATGAAGAATCTGAAGAAGAAAGCACCTCCTCCAATGATGACCTAGAAGATGATGACATTGCTATGGTTGTGAGGAGATTTAGAAAATTTATAGGAAGAAAGAAAGGAAGATACAACCAGAAATTTCATAAGAAGAATTATGGAAAAGAAAAAGAGAAGGACTGAGAGAAAGATAAAGAGGTAGTCCCCGCATGCTACGAATACAAAAAGCCAGGGCACATACGTCCAAACTGTCCACTATTAAAGAAATCCTTTAGACAGAAGAATATAAAGAAAGCCATGGTTGCCACATGGTCCGACAGTGAAGAATCATCTTCATCTGAAGAAGAAGAGATCACCAAGACTGCAAATCTATGTTTAATGGGTCTCGAAGATGAGGTAACATCTCCTAATAATTGCACTGAATTTACATTCGACGAATTAAATTCTGCTTTTCATGATTTATTATCTGAATTTAAGAAAGCTAGAGTAAAGATAAAATCATTGAAAAATATGAATGATTCTTTACTCAAACAAAAGGATGAAATTTCATAAAAGAACCTTTTATTACAAAAAGAACTGCATGACTTTTCTGAAAAATTTGAAAAGCTGAAAAATGAAAATCTTTTATGTGAGAAGAAAAACAGTGATTTACTTGCTGAAAATAATGAACTGAAAAATGAGGATACAAAACTCAAGCCTTTAGTTGAAAAACTCACTTTGTCTTCAAATAAGCTTGAGTTAATTTTAAAAGAACAACGAATTTCAGGAAATAAAGCTAGAATTGGTTTTAAAACTTCTTTTATGAATGAAATTTCAGCAACTACTTTTGTGAAATCTAAAATACTTGCTCTAAATGTTTTATCATAGAAAGTTTTAGCCATACCAAAAACTGTTTCAACTTCAAAGTCATTGTTATATGTTTCTAAGAATTTGAGCCAAAATGCATACATTTCAAAAAGTTCAAAATCTGCATCAAGTGCATCAACTTTTAGAACTTCAAATTCTGTTTCTATCAAAAACTCTAAAGTTGTATGCTATGTTTGTAAAAGAATAGGACATAAAGATTTTGAATGTAATAATACTAGAAATGTCCTTAAGAATGTAAGAAAGATTTGGGCTTCCAAAGGAACCGCCTCTGCTGACCTGTAAGGACCCAAGGTAGCTTGGATACCTAAAAGAATTCATTGACTATTTTGCAGGAATGTCTTGCAGCACAAAGATTAAAGAAAATGTGGTACTTAGACAGTGGCTGCTCAAGACATATGACAGGTGACAAGGACTAGTTTATCATCCTTGAAATGAAAGAAGGAGGAATGGTCACCTTTGGAGACAATGGCAAAGGAAGAATAATCGGTATTGGTAAGATCAAAATAACTCCCTTCACTTTATTGAAAATGTTTTGCTAGTAGACAAGTTGAAGCATAATCTCTTAAGTATAAGTCAATTATGTGATAAAGGCTTCAAGGTTATCTTTGAATCTTCTATCTATATAGTAACTAACTCTTTAGATTCTAGCAATAAGTTCATTGGACATAGACTTGGGAATATCTATGTGGTAGATCTTAATGATCTTGCCATGTAAAGTAGCCCTAGTCTAGTTGCAATGAATGCTAAGACCAAAGAGTTGGGCTTACTATGGCATGGATGATTAGGTCATGCTAGCATGCATACTATTGCCAAATTAATTTTTAAAGATCTTGTTAGAGGCGTGCCTAAGTTTAAAGTTGATTTAAATCATATTTGTGATGCATGCCAAATGGATAAACAAACTAGGGAGAGTTTTAAATCAAAGAATATAGTTTTTACAACAAGACCACTTGAACTACTTCACATGGATCTTTTCGGACCTACTAGGACCACAAGCCTAGGAGGTATGAAATATGCTCTTGTGATAGTAGATGATTTTTCGAGATTTACTTAGATTTTGTTTATTGCTTAGAAAGATGAAACTTTTTATGTTTTCAGAAAATTTCATAAAAAGGTTTCAAATCAAAAGAACTTATCTTTGATTTCAATTAGAAGTGATCATGGAATTGAATTTGAAAATCAATTTTCTAAAGATTATTGTACTGAATTTGGCATTGATCACAACTTCTCCGCTCCTAGAACACCTCAACAAAATGGTGTTGTAGAGAGAAAAAATCGGACATTAGAAGAAATAGCTTGCACAATGTTGTGTGAAGGCAATCTTCAAAAGTACTTTTGGGCAGAAACGGTGAACACTGTATGTTATATTTTAAACCGCATTTTGATCCGTCCTATTTTAAAGAAAACCCCCTATGAGCTTTAGAATGATAGAAAATCCAATATTAGTTATTTTCATGTATTTGGATTCAAATGCTTTATGTATAACAATGGAAAAGATAATTTAGAAAAATTTGATTCTAAAGCTGATGATGGAATTTTCCTAGGTTATTCATTACATAGCAAAGCATATCGGGTTTTAAATAAAAGGACTCTTACTGTTAAAGAGTCAATCCATGTTGTATTTATTGAAACTAACCCTACACCTTCTAGACAAGAAGAGTGCATAGATAATGATGCAGGTACATTACAAAAAGGAATGGATGACTTGAGCATTCAAGACAAAGACACTCAAGATGGAGAAGAAACGGTAAGTAAGGATCACACCAATCTACCGAGAGACTGGAGGTATGTTACATCTCATCCTAAAGAATTAATTATAGGAGATCCTTCACATGGTGTTAGGACTAGGGCTGTACATAAGGATGCACATGATTACCTAGCCTTTGTGTCATAAATAGAACCCCATAGCTTAGAAGAAGCTGAGACTGACCCAAACTGGATGATGGCAATGCATGAAGAATTAAACCAGTTTGAAAGGAATAAGGTATGGATACTTGTAGATAGACCTACTGACCATCCAATAATAGGAACCAAATGGATCTATAGGAATAAATTAGATGAGCAAGGAAATATTATAAGAAACAAAGCTAGATTAGTGGCTAAGGGATATAACCAAGAAGAGAGTATTGATTTTGATGAAACTTATGCACCCGTAGCAAGACTAGAAGCCATTAGATTACTACTTGCATTTGCTTGCTACATGAATTTCAAACTTTTTCAAATGGATGTAAAAAGTGCATTTCTTAATGGTTTTATCTCTGAACAAGTTTTTGTGGAACAACCACCAAGTTTTGAAAATCACTCTTTTCCAAACCACGTATTTAAATTAAACAAAGCATTGTATGGTTTGAAACAAGCACCTAGAGCCTGGTATGATAGACTTAGCACTTTCTTAATTGAAAATGATTTCTCAAGAGGCAATATAGACAAAACCTTATTTATCAAAAAGAAGAATAATGACATCTTAGTTGTACAAATATATGTTGATGATATCATTTTTGGTGTAACTAACGAATCTCTATGTAAAGAATTTGCTAAGCTTATGCAGGGATAATTTGAAATGAGCTTAATGGGCGAGCTGAACTACTTCCTTGGACTTCAAGTAAAACAAACAAAGGAAGACATCTTCATTAACCAAGCCAAATACATCAAGAAAATCATCAAAAAGTTTGGTATGGAGAGCAGCAAATCAATGAGCACACCCATGAGCCCAGCATGCAGATTGGACAAAGATGAGAATGGATCCAATGTTGACCAAAAACTATATAGAGGTATGATCGGATCCTTATTATATTTGACTGCAAGTAGACCTGACATATTATATACTGTATATGTATGTGCTAGATTTCAATCATCACCAAAAGAAATACAAATGCTTGATGTTAAAAGAATAATTAAATACTTGAAAGAAACAAGTAATTTAGGAATCTGGTATTCTAAACATTATACCCTGAATTTGATTGGATTCTCTGATGCTGATTATGCTGGTTGTAAAATAGATAGAAAAAGACTAGCGGTACATGCCAGTTTCTAGGGTTGAATTTAATTTTATGGCACTGTAAGAAGCAAAACTCCGTAGCCTTGTCCACAGCAGAGGCTGAGTACGTGGCTGCTGGTAGTTGTTGTGCTCAAGTATTATGGATTAAACAATAACTAGAAGACTTTGGTGTATCATAATCTAAAATTCCAATTAAATGTGATAACACAAGTGCTATTAATTTGACAAAGAATCCAATTCAACACTCTAGAACCAAGCACATTGAAATTAGACATCACTTTATTAGAGATCATGTTTCAAATGGTAATATAGTGCTTGATTTTGTTCCTACTGAAGATCGATTAGCTGACATATTTACTAAGCAACTTAATCAAGATAGATTTGAGCTAATTAGGAGTGAATTAGGACTTTGCAATTCCTTCTAAATTCTCTAACCTAATTCCTTCAAGTTTAAGGAAACATTATCTAGAGAACCTCCTGATTTTACTCTATATCATAGAGCTTTAATTTCCTTTGAGATTCTCTTCAAAATCCTTTTGATTTATGATCAAATTTTCAAAACTCTAATTTCTCTGTTCGAGTCGACTAGATCTTAAGCCGAGTCGACTGGATTTTTTGAGAGTTTTGAGCGAGTTCTGGCCTAGCCGGCTCGAGCATTTTTGAGTCGACTAGATTCTCTGATTATTTTAGGAGAGCTCTGGCCGAGCTGACTCGAGCCTTTTTAGGGCTATTCGAGTCGACTGGAATTTCGTATCTAAGTATTTTACTTTGGGTTATAAACCCTTCTCCGAGCCGTTTAAGCTCTATTTGTTTTCCCTAACGGTTCGTTCCTCTCCTAATCGTACTCCAAAGACTTCTATCTTCCTACCAAGCACTCCAATCTCTCAATTTTCCATCTTTCCTAGCAATGGCTCCCAAGCGTGCAACCGGGAAACGCTCCATTAGGGCTGCTCCGACTGTTGAAAGGGAAAGAAGGAGCAAAAGGCATCAAGAAGAGCCAAGTGGCACCGTTCACAGTGAGGAAATTGTAGAAGAAGCTACGAGGGATGCTCCAACCGTTCCTAGTCAAGTCCCTTCAATGTCTACATGACCGGTAACCTTCGGATGTCGAATTAACTTTGAGTTTATTAAGGGGATTGGGTTGAAAATAGGAGATTTGATTGAATATCAAGGATGGAGAAAATTTTGTTCTTTGAATGAAAAGACTTATCCCTCTCTTGTTAGAAGTTTTTATGAAAATCTAATATTGGGAACTAATCATGTTGAGTCCACTGTTAAAGGAAAGAGAATTATTGTCAATGAGAAATTTCTACATGGTTTACTAGACTTACCTTCAGAGGGAGTGAAATTTCTAGTGATTGACAATAGAGAAAAGACTTTAAGAATAATCTTAAACAAAGAAGATGTTGGAGGAATTGGAACAGTGTTTGCAAACACCCTGTCTTTAGAAATGAGATTGCTACACAATTTTATCTGTAGAATATTCTTGCAAAGAACAGGAAGATTTGACTGGGTGAGTGAAAGAGATTTGTACCTCATGGAACATATTATAGAGAAAACTCCTGTAAATCTATCCTATATTATAATCATGCAAATGAAGGAGATAATTAGGATGGCTAAATATTGTCCACCCTATGGAATGATGCTTACCCTACTGTTTAAATCTCAAAGAGTGAGTTTGGAGGGTGAAGATGGAGTAGAACTTCACTTCTGTCTACACCTCCAAATCTCTAGAGAGGATGGGGTACTTCCAAGTTGAAGGAGTATGGAGGAAGAAAGATACAAATGTCAGGGCTATAGGCAGCTCTATTAGTGAAGAGGAAGAAGAAGAAGAGAATGTAGAAGCAGCTGGAACTTCTTCTGCACCTCTACCTGAGCCTGAGCCTCATATTTCTGACCCTGCTGCTACTGTTGAGGAGACTAGACTACCTTCTCCTGTTTTTGACATGCCTGCAACTGAGTTTGATTTGCCTGTACCTGAGTTTGATTTGCCTGCAGTTGATATTCCTCTGCCTGACTACCCTCCTGCAGCATCACAACCTCCAATCATTCAAAGTCAGATTGAAGAACAAATAAGAAGCTTCACTGATACACTGACAGGTACAATTACTTCTCTATTTAGTGATCTGAAAAAGTCAGTGGACAGCAGATTGGATAGACTGGAAGAGCATGTTTCAAATCTACAAGGAAAGGTTGAAGCTATGGAAGCTTCAAGATCGACACCTCAAATAGAACTTCAACCAATCCTAACTTGTAGCTCTTCAAGTTCTGGAGCAATATTGAAGTCTATGGATGCTATATTAAATGAATACAGAACTAAGTTGAGGGAGCTCAGATGCAAGATGGGTACTGTTACAGAGACAAGAAGTATGGCAGATGACTACACTAGAGGCATTGGGATCATCAGGTCAGAGATTGGAAGACTTCGAGGATCAGCTGAGGCATTCGCCAATGTCCAAGCTTCTGAGCTTATATCAATGCAAAAAAAAATCGATGACATGAAGGAGGCAGTGAACAAAGTGCCAGCAAGCCTCAAGGATATGGAGCAACAGCTTGGAGCAATCTGGATGGAGATGGTTTCCATCTGTGGCAGTGTTAGATCCTTGGAGGTCACTGCTAGGACCAGACCCTTGTATGATCTTTCTCCTATTTTCACTAGGGCTCCTACTACTTCTCACCACCCTAGGGCACCTCCACCTCATGCATCCTCTAGTAGACCACCTAGACCTGCTTCTTGGTATGGTGCTAGTACACCTACCAATGTACCCAAAGAGGAATCTGAAAGTGAATAGGTCTTTAGTATTTTCTATACTTTTTGGAAATTGTTTGAAGTGTTTGTAATGATTGATGTACTGAATCCTTTAATAGAAATGCAATGAACATCTTTTTGGTCACTGTGTAATATGTGTACTCATGTTATCCTGTTTACACTCTCTATTTTCTTAATTAGAACTCTGTTGACCCCTAAAGTGATTTTGATGATAACAAAACATTGGAGCATACATTTGGTTATCTAACGACTCTTTAAATGATTGACAAGTTTTTGTAGGACAACTACATTGACAAACTTTCTAAATCCTACAATCTTTATTACTTTGTATTGAGTTGTAAAGTATTTAGAATCTTGTAAAGAAGAACCCTACAAAAGATTCCTATGCAAATCAAGTTTAAGGGTTACTTCTAGTTGTTTTCAAGCTTCAGTTTTTCTTGAATTTATTGTAAGAAGTCCTTGAAAGAAGTCTTCAAAGCATGGGACAAGTGTTCCAGAAGATAGAGTTTGATCTGGCTGAAGAACCAATTTCGAGCCGACTGGATGAAGGACCCAGCCGACTCTGGCACTGGCATAAGAAAGAAGTTCTCTGGCACACAGATCCATCCGACTGGCACCAAGGCCCAGCCAACTTGTCCAGAACATGGTTGAGAACGTTCTGAGATTCTTAGGGATCCGAGCCGACTGGAATTCAGCCCAGCCAACTCGTCCAGAACTTGGTTAAGAATGGTCTAAGAGCCTTTGAGATCCGAGCCGACTGGATTCTAACCTAGCCAACTCATCCAGAGTAAGGTATTTTCTCAACTGTGGAAGCTAGCTGACTGGCATTCAGCCCAGTCGACCCGAACTTGATCCGAGCCAACTCGAAGATTGTCCAAGCCGACTGGAATGACGGGGTCACCTCCAACGGCTAGTTCCAGTTCTCAGTTTTTGAATTCCAAAAGTACTCTAACGGTAACCTGTCACCTCCCAATGGTCTACAACATTCAAAATCAAGGGAAGGCAGTTGAAGTCTCTATAAATAAGGTATGAGAACATCTTTGAAGAGACTAATGAATTATTGGGCATTTATTGAACACTTATTGAAATGAGAAGAGAGAGAGTACTTGAGCTTTAAAGTCTGCTTTCAAGCATACAACAACTCTTGCCAGAAGCTTGAAGCATCTTTTGAGGAAAGCAAGGAAGCCATTAAAGTGCATTAAAGAGCATTCAGTGGATCTTCACTCGAGCTACATTGGCAACCACCCAGACAATAGAGTTTGTCTTTATTGTTGCTTCTTTATTCTATTTTTTAGAATATCTGGGTTATTGGTAAGCCCGATTTTAAAATCCTAATAGGTTTCTTTGGTAAGCCTGTAAAAACTAGAGTGTAGAGGTTTCTTTGGCGAGCCTATTTAAAAACCAAAGAGGTTCTAGGTAAGCCTGTGAAAACCTAGTTTGGGTTTCTTTGGTGAGCCCGTTTTTAAAAACCAAAATGTAGAGGTTGGGATTGTGAGCCTATAAAACAATCCGACTGTATTCCGGTTTGGGAGATATAGTGGAAATCCCGAGTGGTGAACTTGGGTAGTGGACGTAGGAGCTGGGTTGCTCCGAATCACTATAAACCTGCTTTATTTGTGTTGTGTTTGATTTACCTTTTAGCTTCTGCATTTATTCTCTGATTAACACAGCACCTAATCACTAAAAGGAATTACTTGTGCACATACTTGCAAAAATTTTGTAATTTTCAATTCATCCCCCTCTTGGGAAAAATCCACCTGGGCAACAGCTAGTATTAGAGCAGTGTCTCTGATTACTTGAGTAAAGATTGATGGCTCATCCCATGAGTACATCCTTGGCCGAAGGCCAGTCAACAAATAGACCTCCACTATTCACAGGCACTAATTATTCATATTGGAAAGCACGAATGAAGATTTACATACAAGCAGTAAATTTTCAATTATGGAAGGTCATCTTGAAAGGACCACACATTCCCACAATTAAAGTTGATGGTGTGGACATCCCTAAGCCTGAAGAGGACTGGGATGATCATGACATGAAGATAGGGGAATTAAATGCCAAAGCAATGAATTTGTTATATTGTGCTTTGGATGCAAACGAGTTCAACTGAATTTCCACTTGCTCTTCAGTAAAGGAAATCTGGGATAAACTCGAAGTGACCCATGAGGGAACTTCTCAAGTGAAAACCTCCAAGATAAATCTTTTAGTTCATAATTATGAATTGTTTAAAATGGAACCTTCTGAAATAATTTCTGCCATGTTCTCTAGATTTATAGATATTATTAACGGTTTGAAAAGTCTTGGCAGGGTATACTCTAATGCAGATCTAGTTCAGAAGATCCTTTGTTCTTTGCCCGACAAATGGGATCCCAAAGTAACTGCAATCCAGGAAGCCAAAGATCTAAATACATTGCTACTGGATGAACTGCTGGGATCACTCATCACCCACGAGCTGACAATACAGCACAGAACGGAAGATGAGCAGAAGAAAAAGAAGACAATAGCCTTCAAAGCTGCTTTCGAATCTAAGAGGGATGATGAAGAATCTGAAGAAGAAAGCACCTCCTCCAATGACGACCTAGAAGACGATGACATCGCTATGGTTGTGAGGAGATTCAAAAAAATTATGGGAAGAAAGAAAGGAAGGTATAACCGAAAATTTCATAGGAAGGATTATGGAAAGGAAAAGGAAAAGGATAGAGAGAAACATAAAGAGGTAGTCCCCACATGCTATGAATGCAAGAAGCCGGGGCACATACGTCCAGACTGTCCACTGTTGAAGAAATCCTTCAAATAGAAGAAGAAAAAGAAAGCCATGGTTGCCACATGGTCCGACAGTGAAGACTCATCATCGTCTGAAGAAGAAGAGACCACCAAGACCGTAAATTTATGCTTAAAGGGTCTCGAAGATGAGGTAACATCCCCTAACAATTTAACTGAATTTATATTTGATGAATTAAATTATGCTTTTCATGAATTATTATCTGAATTTAAGAAAACTGGAGTAAAAATAAAATCATTGAAAAATATGAATGATTCTTTAGTCAAACAAAAGGATAAAATTTCAGAAAAGAACATTTTATTAAAAAAGAATTGCATGACTTTTCTGAAAAATTTGAAAAGCTAAAAAATGAAAATCTTTCATGTGAAAAGAAGAACAATGATTTACTTGCTGAAAATAATGAATTGAAAAAGGAGGTTACAAAACTCAAGCCTTTAGTTGAAAAACTCACTTTATCTTCAAATAAGCTTGAGTTAATTATAAAAGAACAACGAATTTCAGGAAATAAAGCTGGAATTGGGTTTAAAACTTCTTTTATGAATGGAATTTCAGCAACTACTTTTGTAAAATCCAAAATACCTGCTCTAAATGTTTTATCTCAAAAAGTTTTAGCCACACCAAAAACTGTTTCTACTTCAAAGTCTTTGTTATATGTTCCTAAGAATTTGAGCAAAAATGCATACATTTTAAAATGTTCAAAATCTACATCAAGTGCATCAACCTTTAGATCTTCAAATTATGTTTCAATCAAAAATTCTAAAGTTGTTTGCTATGTTTGTAAAAGAATAGGACATAAAGCTTTTGAATGCAATAATGGTAGAAATGTCTTTAAAAAATTAAGAAAGATTTGGGTTCCCAAAGGAACCACCTCTGCTGACCTGCAAGGACCCAAGGTAGCTTGGGTACCTAAAAGAATTCATTGACTATTTTGCAGGAATGTCTTGCAGCCCAAAAATTGAAGAAAATGTGGTACTTAAACAGTGGCTGCTCAAGACATATGACGGGTGACAAGGACCAATTCATCACCCTTGAAATGAAAGAAGGAGGCTTGGTCAGCTTTGGAGATAATGGCAAAGGAAGAATAATCGATATTGGTAAGATCAAAATAACTCCCTTCACTTTTATTGAAAATATCTTGCTAGTAGACAAATTGAAGCATAATCTCTTAAGTATAAGTCAATTGTGTGATAAAGGCTTCAAGGTTGTCTTTGAATCTTCTATGTGTATAGTAACTAACTCGTTAGATTCTAGTAATAAGTTCATTGGACATAGACTTGGGAATATCTATGTGGTAGATCTTAATGATCTTGCCATGTCAAGTAGCCATAGTCTAGTTGCTATGAATGCTAAGACCAAAGAGTCGGGTTTACTATGGCATAGATGATTAGGTCATGCTAGTATGCATACAATTGCCAAATTAATTTCTAAAGATCTTGTTAGAGGCATGCCTAAGTTTAAAGTTGATTTAAATCATGTTTGTGATGCATGTCAAATGGGTAAATAAACAAGGAGGAGTTTTAAATCAAAGAATATAGTTTCTACAACAATACCTCTTGAACTACTTCACATGGATCTTTTCGGACCTACTAGGACCACAAGCCTAGGAGGGATGAAATATGCTCTTGTGATAGTAGATGATTTTTTGAGATTTACTTGGATTTTGTTCATTGCTTCGAAAGATGAAACTTTTCATGTTTTCAAACAATTTCATAAAAGGTTTCAAACCAAAAGAACTTATCTTTGATTTCAATTAGAAGTGATCATGGAACTGAGTTTGAAAATCAATTTTTTGAAGATTATTGTACTGAATTTGGCATTGATCACAACTTCTCCACTCCTAGAACACCTCAACAAAATGGTGTTGTAGAGAGAAAAAATAGGATATTGGAAGAAATGGCTCGCACAATGTTGTGTGAAGGCAATCTTCCAAAGTACTTTTTGACAGAAGCGGTGAACACTGCATGTTATATTTTAAACCGCGTTTTGATCCATCCTATTTTAAAGAAAACCCCCTATGAGCTTTGGAATGATAAAAAATCCAATATTAGTTATTTTCATGTGTTTGGATGTAAATGCTTTGTGCATAACAATGGAAAAGATAATTTACAAAAATTTGATTCTAAAGCTGATGATGCAATTTTTCTAAGTTATTCATTACATAGCAAAGCATATCGGGTTTTTAATAAAAGAACTCTTACTGTTGAAGAGTCAATTCATGTTGTATTTATTGAAACTAACCCTACACCTTCTAGACAAGAAGAGTGCATAAACAATGATGAAAGGTACATTGCAAAAAGGAATGGATGACTAAAGCATTCAAGACAAAGACACTCAAGATGGAGAAGAAACGGTAAGTAAGGATCACACCGATCTACCGAGGGACTGGAGATATGTTACATCTCACCCTAAAGAATTAATAATAGGAGATCCTTCACATGGTATTAGGACTAGGGCTGCACATAAGGATGCACATGATTACCTAGCCTTTGTGTCACAAATAGAACCCCATAGCTTAGAAGAGGCTGAGACAGACCCAAACTGGATGATGGCAATGCATGAAGAATTAAACCAGTTTGAAAGAAATAAGGTTTAGATACTTGTAGATAGACCTACCGACCATCCAATAATAGGAACCAAATGGGTCTATAGGAATAAATTAGATGAGCAAGGAAACATTATAAGAAACAAAGCTAGATTAGTGGCTAAGGGATATAACTAAGAAAAAGGTATTGATTTTGATGAAACTTATACACCCAAAGCATGGCTAGAAGCCATTAGATTACTACTTGCATTTGCTTGCTACATGAACTTTAAACTCTTTCAAATGGATGTAAAAAGTGCATTTCTTAATGGTTTTATTTCTGAACAAGTTTTTGTGGAACAACCCCAGGTTTTGAAAATCACACTTTTCCAAACCATGTATTTAAATTAAACAAAGTATTGTATGGTTTGAAACAAGCACCTAGAGTCTGGTATGATAGACTTAGCACTTTCTTGATTGAAAATGAGTTTTCAAGAGGTAATGTAGATAAAACTATATTTATCAAAAAGAAGAATAATGACATCTTAGTTGTACAAATATATGTTGATGACAACATTTTTGGTGCAACTAACGAATCTCTATATAAATAATTTGCTAAGCTTATGCAGGAAGAATTTGAAATGAGCTTAATGGGCGAGCTAAACTACTTCCTTGGACTTCAAGTAAAACAAACAAAGGAAGGCATCTTCATTAACTAAGCCAAATACATCAAGGAAATCATCAAAAAGTTTGGTATGGAGAATAGGAAATCAATGAGCACACCCATAAGCCCAGCTTGTAGATTAGACAAAGATGAGAATAGATCCAATGTTGACCAAAAGCTATATAGAGGTATGATCGGATCCTTATTGTATTTGACTGCAAGTAGACCTGACATATTATATAGTGTATGTGTATGTGCTAGATTTCAGTCATTACCAAAAGAAACACATATGCTTGCTGTTAAAAGAATAATTAAATATTTGAAAGGAACAAATAATTTAGGAATTTGGTATTCTAAACATTCTACTCTGAATTTGATTGGATTCTCTTATGCTGATTATGCTGGTTATAAAATAGATAAAAAAAGCACTAGCGGTACATGCCAATTTCTAGGGTTGAATTTAATTTCATGACACTGTAAGAAGCAAAATTCAGTAACCTTGTCCACAGCTGAGGCTGAGTACGTGGCTGCTGGTAGTTGTTATGTTCAAGTGTTATGGATTAAACAACAACTAGAAGACTTTGGTGTATCATAATCTAAAATTTCAATTAAGTGTAATAACACAAGTGCTATTAATTTGACAAAGAATCCAATTCAACACTCTAGAACCAAGCACATTGAAAATAGATATCATTTTATATGAGATCACGTTTCTAATGGTAATATTGTACTTGATCTTGTTCCTATTGAAGATCAATTAGCTGACATATTTACTAAGCCACTCAATCAAGATAGATTTGAGCTAATTAGGAGTGAATTAGGACTTTGCGATCCCTTCTAAATTCTCTAACCTAATTCTTTCAAATCTAAGAAAATTTCATCTAAAGAACCTCCTCAATTTATTCTATTTTATTGAGCCTTAATTTCCTTCGAAATTCTATTCAAAATATTTCTGATTGGTGTTCGAATCTTTCAAAACTCCATTTTCTCTGTTCAAGTCGACTGGATCTCAATCTGAGTCGATTGGATTTTCTGAGAATTTTAAGCGAGTTCTGGCCTAGCCGACTCGAGCAGTTTTGAGTCGACTAGATCCTCTGATGGTTTTAGGAGAGCTCTGGCTGAGTTGACTTGAGCCTTTTTAGGGCTACTCGAGTCGACTGGAATTTCGCGCCGAAGTATTTTGCTTAGGGTTATAAACTCTTCTCTGAATCGTTTAACCTTTATGTTGTCTTCTCTAACGGTTCATTCATCTCCAAAACCTGCTCCAAAGACTTCCTTCTCCCTTCCAAGCACTCTAATTTCTTGATTTTCCATCTTTCCTAGCAATGGCACCCAAGCGTGCAATGGATAAATGCTCCGTTAGGGTTGCTCCAACTGTTGAAAAGGAAAGAAGGTCCAAAAGGCGGCAAGAAGAGCCAAGTAGCACCTTGCACAGTGAAGAATTTGCAGAGGAAGCCACAAGAGATGCTCCAACCGGTCCTAGCCAAGTGCCTTCAATGTCTACGCGTCTGATAACCTCCGGCCGCCGAATTAACTTTGAGTTTATTAAAGGCATTGGGTTAAAAATAGGAGATTTAATTGAAGATCAAGGGTGGAGAAAATTTTGTTCTTTGAATGAAAAGACCTATCCCACTTTGGTTAGAAGTTTTTATGAAAATTTAAGACTGGGAACTAATCATGTGGAGTCCACTGTAAAAGGAAAAAAAATTATAGTCAATGAGGAATCTCTACATGAATTACTGGACATACCTTCTGATGGACCGAGATTTTTAGTAATTGACAACAGAGAAAAGACTCTAAGAACAATACTAAACAAAGAAGATGTAGGAGGAATTGGTACAGTTTTTGCTAACACCCTGTCACTGGAAATGAGATTGCTTCACAATTTTATTTGTAGAATTTTCTTGCAAAGAACTGAGAGATTTGATTGGGTAAGTGAAAAGGATTTATGCCTTATGGAGCACATTTTAGAGAAAACTCCTGTCAATCTGTCATACATTATAATCATGCAAATGAAGGAGACAATTAGGAAGGCCAAATCCTGTCTACCCTATGGAATGATGCTTACCCTTTTGTTTAAGTCTCATAGAGTCAATTTAGATGGTGAAGATGGATTGGAATTGCATCATACAGATGTCTACACTTCTAAAACTCTAGAGAGGATGGGGTACTTCCAACTGGAAGGAGTATGGAGAAAGAAAGGCACTAATGTAAGGGCTATTGGCAGCTCAAGTAGTAGTGAAGAAGAAGAAGAGGAAGAGAATATAGAAGCAATTGGAACTTATTCTACACCAGTACCTGAGCCTGAGTCACTTGTATCTGAGCCTGCTGCTGTTGTTGAGGAGACTAGAGCATGTTGCCCAGAAATGGAGCCCAAGAGGGGCGGTGAATTGGGTCTTTTAAAAATTAAAACAGTAATGTGAAGGTCTAGTGGTGTTTGTGAGTAATAAATTCAATGCTCAAGATTAAATGCAGTGGAAAGCAGTAAATCAAATGTAATAAGCTAAGAGCAAGAGGGAAAGAAGGGAATCACACACAAACACAATATTTATAGTGGTTCAGTGCAAACCAAGCACCTACATCTATTCCCCAAGCTATCCTTGGGAATTTCACTATAATCCAATCAAGATTACAGCCAACTTGTTTTTCAAAAGGCTCACAAGTCAAAACCTATGTTGGTTTTGTCACCTAGGCTCACCAACAACCTTTTACACTTGTTTTGTCTTCGGGCTCACAAGTTAACCCTAGTTGGTTTTATCCCTTTGGCTCACCAACAAACCACAACAACCTTCTTTCAAGATACCCTTGAAAGCAAGGCCAAATCACAAGATACAAATAAATATACAACTTTTAAAACTAAGACAAACTCTCTTCAAGAGTAGAAAGGAAGCTTTGAAGTTCAAGTTGATGCTTTATCTTGTCTCCTCCTTAGAATATCCTTCAAAAAAACTTCTTTTGGAATGATGTAAGGATGAGCTTGTAGGCTTTTTCAGGGAATCAAAATATAAAAGGCTCTTGATGTGAAGTTCTTGAGAGAATATTGGCTTTTTGGCTTTGAATGGACTTCAATACACTTCAATGCCTTTGGAATGAAGTTGGTGGAGGTTAAATACAACAAGAAACTTTCAAAAAATGGTTTGTGACCATTGGAGCCTCGAATCTAGCCATTTGGAGCTTGAAAAGCAAGTTCTGCAAGTCAGAAAAATAGATCCGTTAGGGCTGTCAGGCTTCCAGTGTCGACACTTGGCTCATCAGGTGTCGACACTTGGCCATCAGGTGTCGACACTTGATTTCTAGGTGTCGAAACTTGAACTTTCAAGTGTCGACACTTGATGCACAGGTGTCGACACTTGACACAAAAATCCTTAAATGGCCAAGTTCTGGATTTTCAAAAATCTCAGGCCTTAAGTCGACACTTGGAAACCTAAGTGTCGATACTTGAAATGTAGGTGTCGACACTTGAGTTCTAGGTGTCAACATTTGGCGTGCCAAGGGTTTTTTTGCATGCCAAATGCTGAAGTGTCGATACTTGGCTTTCCAGGTATCGACACTTGATATTGAAAAATTCATAATCAAGTATAATTAGAGCCAAAAATATAAATATTGATTTTGAAATTTAAATGGAACATAAATAAATAATAATTGATCATGTAAAAGCCCTTTTTCCATGAAGAGTATGTCCATAATTGCGAAAATGCTCCGTGCCACGGCATGCCATGATACATAAACTTTTGAGATTTTAAGGTACTTTCTTTCTGAAAACTCATAGCTTAAAATACACATTAGTATACAATATGCACTCAATATTTTGTTATTCATCAAAATCACTGGGTGGAGCCAACAATCTCCCCCTTTTTGATGATGACAAAATCTTGAGTAAAACAGCATTAAGTTTCAAATTTCAACTATGATAATTCATGAGTATGATATGAGCCATAGTTTTCATCGTTAGGAAGAATCAATCTCCCCCTCAATTTGATATTTTTAATCAGAACAAATGATATGATATACCAGGGTACCAAAGCAGATCAAATTTGAAAATTTACATAAACAAATTGGAAAAATTTGGAAAAATTTTACAAACAATTTATGCCATACTTATGCCATATTTATGCAATACTCCCATACAATCTATACTATTACTCCCCATTTTTATCAATCATTAGAAAGGGAAATAACCTCCCCCTCAAAATGAGCATGGAGACAAAAAGTGGTAATGTATCAGATATGACAGGTATTATAGCCAAAAAGATCCAAAGAGAGTATCAGAGCTAAAGAGAATAAATGTAACTAATCAAGCAATCAAAGTGAATCACAATTTTTAAACATCCAAACTAATATATATATATATATATATATATATATATATATAATAAGTGGAGTTTTCAGTACAAAATTTGCTGACTCATCAGCAAAACTGAAACATACAAAATGTATCAGAGTCATACAACAGTAGCATGAAACAAAAAGAACATACAACAGAAGAGACATCTGTGAGGCTAATCCTCATCAGATGGAATCTCAAAAGAAATGGGACCAGTAACTCTAGTCCTACGGGCTAGACTACCAGGAGTCTTCAGGATACCATGGCTCCTAGTCCTAGTGGATGGCCCAAAATGAGGTGCAACTCTAGAGGCCCTAGAAGAAGGAGGGGATAGAGTCTCAGTGGGGGTAACAAAGACTGGATCAGTGGCAGTTGGAGTGTCAGCAGCATCAGCTGGAGGAACAACTGGGGACTACCGCTCTCGACTAACAACCTCATAACCGTCGACACCATCATCACTGTCACTACCGTTGTCAAGAACATCTATAGCCCTATCATCAGTGCGATCACCACCCTCTACAGTATCATCATGGTCATCCTGGTGGTCATCGCCATCATCATCATCATCATCATCACCCGGAGGATCAGCAGGAGCAGTTGGAGGAAGCAATGATCTGATCAAACTCTCAATGCGAGCAAAACCAGTCTCCACAGTCTGGCGAATCTCGGCATGCTCAACAGCAGTGTGAGCTCTAAGGCTCTAAATCTCGATCCGAAGCTGAGTCGTCCTAGCCCCTAGACTGATAAGCTCGCCTCTCACCTCTGCAAACTGCTCACGTGAATACTCCTCAAAGTGTACTCTAGTAGAAGCTGGAGGAGCTACTGACGGTGTGGCAGAAGGCATCACAGGCTCGGTCTCTGATGCATGTGCTGTATGAACAGGAGAACTGACCGGCCCTGATGGCCCTGCCTCAACCTTACGTAACTCATCCTCCTCATCTGGCTCCTAACCAGACTCTCTCTTGATCCATCTGCCACCAACCACTCTGTATCCCATCCTATGGAGCGACCTCTCATCATAAACATCAGTGTGTAAGATCTCCTTGGGGATCTCCCCCTCTAAGGATACTCCATACGCACGGAATAGTCGGGTCAGTCCCATCCCATAGGGCAGACAATGACGATGCTGGCTAGCCGCATCTCTCATCTGTATCAGCATCATGGAAGGAATGTCTACCTGCGTCCTCTGTGTCAAGCAGACCATGAGCATAAGCTCTCTCTCTGTGACAAAATTAAAACGTCCTGTCTTCGGTAGAAGAATACGGGCCGTGATGTGATGAAGGAGCCGCATCTCCATTGATAGCTGGTTCGCGGTGACTACTGTCACACCACGAACATCCTCTCGCTCCAAAATACAACGGAATGCGGCTTTCCTGTCATCCACAGAGAAAATGCTAATCCCTCGATGTGGTATCTCCCAAACTCTGCTCAAGAGCTCCTCTGTCAGTAGAATCTCCACACCTCGCACAGATGTCCTCCAAGTCATACGCCGGCAATCCAATGCTCCATAGAACTCACGTACTAGATGGGGGTAATACCTCTCCTGCATAGTGCAGAAGGGCACCAAACCCGCATCGGTAAGGGTCTGCCAGATCTGAAAATGCTGGCGATCGAAAAACTCTAAGTCCACTCATCGACCAGAAGCAACAGCCTTCCATGCCATCCTCTCCGCATGGGAACCAGGTGCAACTGAACTGCTCGACTCACCAGTGTCATGCCTAGCCTTTGTTCTCCTCTCTGTCCTCTGACTCGGTCTCCTAACTACTAGTCTCTTCCTAGGACCCATGTCAAACCAGCTGGATAGGAACAAAAAGAAGATAGATTCAATCAAACTTAGAGCTATGGGACTGGCTACAGGTTCAGCTAAGGAGAAATTCATTTCACAAGAGGTGCAAAAACAGTTTTAAAATAATTTTGGGTTGTAAAATACTCTTTAAAAAATTTAGGAAATCTATAAACAATTTGAAAGTGGGAATTTTACAAGCTAGAAAATGTTTTTGGTTGTTAAAATATATTTGAACTTTTGTAAAAATACATTTTGTAGGGTCTAAATACCAAAACACATGGGATTTGGGCTTAAATCAATTAGGGTTTTAGCAAAATGGTGAAAATGTCACAAAAACATCATGACAAACTATGATAAATCAATAGAAATAAGTTTAGAACACTAGATTTTAGGTGAAAACCCAAATTTTCTGGCCACAATCAATCAAACAGTGGTTTTTCCCAAATTCGGATGGAATGAGTATGAAAACGGCCAAAAACCATGGAAAATCCAAGAGAAAAGCCATTAAACCACCATTCCTTCAAATGGAGTTTTAGAAAACCAATAAAACCCATGAAAATCTGATTGAAATCCCAAAAAATAGTCGAAAAACCCCTTTTTAGGTTGTACGGCTTCACGGTGATGAAGGGAAACCGAAAATAAGTGAAATAAAATGAAAATTAATGAGAAATTAAGAGAGAGAATACCTGATATGTGAAGGGGCAAATGGGAAGAGGAAGGAATTGGAGTGTAGGGGACCACTATAGCTTGAGAGTGATGGGGGGAAGTGAAAACAAAAACCCTTGGTCGGTTGTTTTAAAAACAGATTTCGTTTCGTAAGTGTCGACACTTAGTATTTGTCAAGTGTTGACACTTGGTCAGGTGTCGACACTTGACAAAATCCAAGTGTCGACACTTGGCCAAGAAAATCTCAAAAAAATCGAAAATATTTTCAAAAAATCTAAGAAAATATTTTAAAGCTTTTGGGACTCAAAGCAAGTGTTTTTTGAGTAAAATGCCTTGGATAAGATGAAGTTTGTGAGAATTCTAGGAGAATGGGTCAATGACACCTAACCTCTTCTAATCAGACAGAACCTTTCTTCACTCAATGGTTTGGTAAACACATTAGCTAATTGATTATCAGTACACACAAATTCAAGAATAACATTAGAGTTTTGCACATGATCTCTTATGAAATGATGTCTTATTTCAATGTGTTTACTTCTTGAATGTTGCACAGAATTCTTAGTTAGATTGATTGCACTAGTATTGTCACATCTTATGGGTGTCTTAGTTAGTTTAATGCCAAAATCTTTGAGTTGTTGTTTGATCCAAAGAATTTGAGCACAACAGCTTCTAGCTACTGTATATTCAGCTTCCGCCGTAGATAGAGTAACTGAATTCTGTTTATTGCTACCCCAAGAAATCAAATTTACTCCAAGAAACTGACAGGTTCCACTAGTACTTTTATGATCAAGTTTACACCCAGCAAAGTCAGCATCAGAATAAGCAATCAATTCAAATGAAGAATCTCTAGAATACCATAAATCAATTTCAATTGTGCTAGATAGATATCTAAGTATGCATTTAACAGCCAAAAGATGAGACTCTTTAGGATTAGACTGATATCTAGCACACATACAAATGTTAAACATGATATCTGGCCTACTGGCAGTAAGATATAGCAATGGATCATGCCATGATATAATTTTTGGTCAATGGATTTACCTGATTCATCCTTGTCAAGTCTACAAGTATAGCTCATAGGGGTACCTAAAGGCTTGGTGTTCTCCATCCCAAACTTCTTGAGTATTTCTTTTATGTACTTTGCTTGGTTGATGAAGATCCCTTCTTTGGTTTGCTTTATTTGGAGTCCGAGGAAGAAATTTAGTTCTTCCATCATGCTCATCTCGAACTCATCCTGCATTAGCTTTGCAAATTCTTGACAAAGAGTTTAGTTAGTAGCACCAAATATGATATCATCTACATAGATTTGTACTACTAAGAGATCATCATTATTTTTCTTCAAAAATAAAGTTTTGTCTACATTACCTCTAGCAAAATCATTTTTGAGTAAGAAAAAGCTTAAACAATCATACCAAGCTCTAGGAGCTTGTTTCAAACCAAACAAAGCTTTATGAAGTTTGTAAACATGATTTGGAAATTTAAAGTTTTCAAAACCAGGAGGTTGTTCAACATAAACTTCTTCTTCAATAAGACCATTTAAAAAGGCACTTTTAATATCTATTTGAAATAATTTAAAATTCATAAAGCAAGCAAAAGCCAACAATAGCCTAATTGCCTCAAGTCTAGCCACAGGAGCAAAGGTTTCATCAAAATCTATCTCTTCTTCCTGATTGTATCCTTTGGCAACTAGTCTAGCCTTATTTCTAGTAACAACACCATTTTCATCAAGTTTATTTCGAAAAATCCATTTTGTGCCAATAATTGAAGTATTTGAAGGCCTATCTACTAATGTCCAAACATTGTTTCTTTTGAATTGGTTAAGTTCATCTTGCATAGCATTTATCCAATTACTATCACATTCAGCTTCCTCAATAGTTTTAGGTTCAATTTAAGAAACAAGAGCTAAATAATCACAGATATTCCTAAGGGATGATCGAGTACTTACACCTTAAGATGGATCACCAATAATTAGTTCTTTTGGGTGTCCATGAGCATACCTCCATTCTTTTGATAGTGGATCAACTGTAGATGTGTTTTCATCACCTTGTGCTTGATCTCCTTCAGTGTTTTGATCATCTTCTTGTTTCTTGGTAGGTTCTTCGTTGTTGTTTACACTTTTAGTTTTCTTGGTACCTATTTCATCAGAAGGCACATCTTCTTTTCTCGAAGATTTCTGGTCAGATTCATCAAATATCACATGTATGGATTCCTCAACAACAAGTGTTTTTCTGTTGAAGACCCTGTATGCCTTACTAGATGTGGAGTAGCCTAGAAAGACTCCCTCATCTGATTTGGCATCAAATTTGCTTAAATTATCCTTACCATTGTTTAAAATGAAACAACGGCATCCAAAAATATGAAAATAACGAATTGAGGGTTTTTTACCCTTTCAAAGTTCATAAGGTGTTTTCTTTAAAATCGGTCGGATCAAAACTTGATTTAAAACATAGCATGTAGTATTTATGGCTTCCATCCAAAAATATCTAGGTAAATAATTTTCACAAAATATGGTGCGTGCCATTTCTTCAAGAGTTCTATTTTTCTTTTCTACCATCCCATTTTGTTGGTGTGTCCTGGGTGCAGAAAAATTATGATGAATACCATTTTCAATACAAAATTTATCAAAATCAGCATTTTCAAGTTCGGTTCCATGATCACTTCTCAAAGAAATGATTAAAACATCTTTTTCATTTGAAACTCGTTTATGAAACCTAATGAATTCAGAAAACGTTTCATCTTTATGTGCTAAAAACATGATCCATGTAAATCATGAGAAATTATCTACAATAACTAGACCGTACTTCTTACCTCCCAAACTAGATGTTCTAGTTGGCCCAAAGAGGTCTATGTGAAGCAACTCTAAGGGTCTAGCTGTAGAGATTACTCCTTTTGATTTGAAAGAGGATTTAGTTTGTTTTCCAAGTTGACATGCACTGCAAATCTTGTCTTTTTCAAAACTGAGTTTAGGCAAATCCTTTATCAAATTCTTTTTGCAAAGTTTTGAAATCAAATGCATACTAGCATGTCCTAGTCTACGATGCTGTAGGGGTTTGGTGACCAGGGCAGAAGCATGGATTTCAAAAATTTATTATGAAACCACTACCAAACCCTTAACCTAAGACCTCCTTACTAGGAATTAAAACATATAAACATGCATATATTATATAAACTAGAGTTTAGGCACCAACTTGAACCGCTAGTATCCAATCCGATGAAGAAAACCCTGATTCAGCCTTCTTCTCCACCAGGCGCCCAAACGTTCGCCCTCCAACGATGATCCACACAGAGATGTGATAAAGACTATAACCTCTTCTTTAGTGGCTCCTTTACTTGAGTTCTTCTTCTAAGAACTCAAAACTTGGACTATGGCTGAGTTTTGTCTACTCCAAAACTCCCTTTCTTCCTTCTTGCCTCTTCTTGAACTTCTCCCTGACTTTAATCCTTGTAGGACCCTCTTGTCTTGAAGAACTAAGGTTGTCCTAAAGGTTTTAAGCCTTGTCTTAAAATGGGAGATGAATTAAGACAAGTATTGTCTTAATGCAAGAAAGAAAGAAATATATATCTTTCTTCCTTTACCGATCAAGACCTTCTTCTTTATTCTTGTTTAAGACCAAAGTTTCGACAGAGGAAACCTCTATAAAGGAAACAATATCCAACAAGAAAAAAAGGAAGGAGTCTCCTGGAAAGGAAGAAGAAAATCTAAAAAAGGCTTCTTAAAACCCACACCAATCATCCGAGACCTTTCCTCCCATTATATAGACAACAGAGAGACGTCTTTCCAAAAGAACTCAACTCTCTGCTATCCAAAGATCATGTCCCTCCATCCTTCACGCGTCCCCTCTATTTTATCACACCTTTCTAATTTTATTTCAAGACTTTTCGATGAAGGAAAATCTTGGAAGAAACTTAGGAAGAGACGCGATGTTTTGAGATGGAGTTACGCGTGATCGGGAACCATCGGAAACCTTTCTTATTTCCTAAAACTTTGCAACCATCAGATGACCATCCAATGGCCATCCTTTGAGGTGCTAAATTGAGAAGACTTCGCCCCCAACTTTTTTTTGTTTTTCATGGTAAAATAGATAAAGACTCCACGCGCGTGAAGAGCCCATGCGCGCATGGAGTCTTCCTTCTTATCCATGCGTGAGGGAGAGTTATGCGGCTTGGGGAGATGAAATAAATTGCTGTAATTCAAGTGGGTTCAGCCATGGGTTAGCCCAAAGTCCGAAAAACTTAATTAGACCCTAATTAGGTTCAATTAGAACCCAATTAAGCCTAATTAGGAACCAAAATTCGAATCCGATTCAAATAGAAGTTAGGATTTGCAACACATGCTAGTGTGTTTGTCCTGCAAATATGATTTAATTCCAAATTAAATCCTTCATCAATTCTCTATTGTGTGTGACCCATTGGGTTCCACATCTGACCTAATTCGGTTAGATCTCAACTAAGCCGATTTAGGTCAACTCAAGCTAGCTCGACTAGGTCAATTAGAATCTAATTCTAATTAACTGATTGAATTACCATAATTCAATCAAATCCTCACAAGACAAGATTGACATTTAGCAATGTATCATGCCTACCCGGAAGATGTGAAATTTTGGTGGCATTACCAAAATACCTTTCAGTGGTGAGTTACTGGGCAATTCAGTCCTTCGATCAGCTTGCACCCTAAATATTACTATGGATATGGATACTTGTCAAATCCAATTTCTCATTTATTCCTAGCTCAATCTGATAATGATGATTCATTAATGAACCATTAGAAACTATTTCTAATGTTCATACTTTGATCAAAGATTTCTCGAATCTTCATTTGATCGAAATTAGTTGGATGCGATTCTCTCTTACTAGGGTTGATCGATTCCTTTTTGACCTACTCGTGACCTCCATATGCAATCCATCATACCCAGTATCACCCTATGCATGACTCAGTGTCATGATTGAGTGTGAACCAAAGTATGGATTCATGCATACAAGGTACCATGGCAGTCTCAGGTCAAAGGACCACATGCACTACTCCCACTATGAGAACTATCTATTGACAAACAGATAAGGTTCCATTAGATGTTCTCTAGTTAGATCCATTCAGTGAACTCATTCTCTAATGAGCACCCTCATCCTAGTATTAGTGTCAAACACAAGTGACTATGAGATCAGTCACCCTCTTCACCAAGTATACATAGGATGTGCTAGTCTTGCCAGAAACATTGATCCCCTACTCAACGTCCCATCTACTAGAAATATTTTAGATTAGGGTTTTAAGACTTTAGGTCTAACTGGTATGATCTCATCATAACCCTAAAACCATAGTCCTAATCTATGGGGTTCATCATATAATAATAAAATAATTAAGACACAGCGTATGATGAAATAAAATGCCTTTATTAATTGATAATGTCAATACATTGATTTGAGATATAAAGGAAAATTCCATTGAAATACAACATTTCGATTGGCCTTTAGGGCATAATCCTTTCATATGCCAAAGCCAACTAGTTTCATTGATCTTGGCTTCCATTGCCACTAGGAATTGACCATTTTGAATCGGAAGATCATCAAGATCAATCATATAAATATTGCAATGCCTATGACCAATGAACATTATCAATGTAAGAAGAGGGGATGATATGGACTTTACCAATACCAATAATTTTGCCCTTTTCATTATCACCAAAAGTCACATTGCCACCATTTTGATATTTTAGCGATGAGAGTTGCTCCACATCTCCTATCATATGCCTTGAGCAACCGCTATCAAGGTACCATATTCTTTTCTTGTTAGTTGTAAGGCATACCTGCAATAAAGATCAAGTGAAGATTTTAGGTACCCAAGTCATCTTGGATCCTTTTAGGTTAGTGGCATTGGTTCCTTTTGGAACCCAAACTTTCTTAATATTACTCAATCTTCTTTTATTGCACATATAAGATTTATGCCCTTTAGTACCACATGTATAACAAGTAATGGATGAAGATGCAGGCACAAAGAAATTTTTTAAAAGTTTTTGTTTCTTATGAGTTCTAAACCCTAAACCTGCTCTATCAAAAACAGCTTTTTAATTGTTCAAAAGCAAATTTAATTTTTCAGAACTATAAGTAAATTTATTTACAAAAGGTTTTAATTTTTTAATTTCTTCCTTATATCTTTTATTTTCATCCAAAATTTCTTTGCTTTGTTTTGAAAGTTTTTCATTTGAAACTAAAGAACTTTTCTTTTTCAAAACTTCTTTTTCCTTTTCAAGAACTGAAATCTTATCATTTAATTTTCTATTTTGAAGAAGAAGGCATTCATTTTCATTTGAAAGCTTATCATTTATTTTGGCTAAATCCAAATTTTGCTTTTTCAAATCTTTATGTTTTGACTTTAGTTTTTGAAATTCTATGACTAATTCATCAAAAACTTCGTGAAGTTCATCAAATGTAAATTCATTTTCGATTTCAGAATATACCTCATCATGATCTGCCATCAGACAGAAGTTTGCCACCTCCTGCTGTTCTTCCTCAGAACTGGAGTCCTCACTATCACTCCAGGTTGCCATCATGGCTTTCTTTCTTAACTTTCTTCTGCTTTTCTTGAACAAGGGGCAGTCCACCTTAAAATGATCGGGTTTCTTACATTCAAAACAAGTAGACTGTTCCTTCTCCTTGTCTTTCTCTTTACTTGGCTCACCTTTCAGAGGTTTCTTCTTGAAGTTGAATCTTTTCTTCCTCATAAACCTTCTGAATTTTCTTGCCATTAGAGCCGACTCATCTTCTTCATCATCTTCTTCGGAGTCATCGCTTGATTCTTCTCTAGCAGTGGATTTGAAAGCAATCACTTTCTTCTTTTTATCGACTTCTACATTCTTTTGCTTGAGGGAGAGCTCATAGGTCATCAGTGACCCTAATAATTGTTCAAGTGGAAGAGTGTTGACATCCTTGGCTTCTTCAATAGCCGTTACCTTTGCATCCCAAGAAGCCGGTAGAGACATGAGAAGTTTGTTTACAAGTTCACCATTATAAACAATTTTTTCAAGGCTTCTCATGCCATTCACAATATTTGTGAACCTAGTATACATCTCACTAATAGACTCAGTAGGTTCCATTTTAAACATTTCATATGTATGAATAAATATGTTAACCTTGGTTGTTTTTACTTGGTATGTACCTTCATGTGTAACCTTAAGTGTATCCCAAATCTTCTTGGCAGAGAGATAATTAGATATTCTATTAAATTCACTTGGGTCAAGAGAGCAAAATAACAAGTTCATAGCCTTAGCATTAAGCTCTGTTTGCATAATGTCATCCTCATCCCAATCATCTTCCATCTTTGGAGTGAGAATGCCATTAACCAACATAGTAGGCTGATGAGGACCTTTTACAATTGTCCTCCAAAAATTATAATCAATAGCTTGAATAAAAATGCGCATACGTGTTTTTCAATACGTGTAATTTGTGCCATTGAAAAGTGAGGGACGATTTGAAGCTTGACCTTCAACTATACCTATTAATATTGGGGCTACCATGATCTTTCACTCAAGAGCCTTGGACCTACAAGAGAGTACCGGTGCTCTGATACCACTTGTTGCCTAGAAATGGAGCGCAAGAGGGGGGGTGAATTAGGTCTTTTAAAAATTAAAACAGTAATGTGAAGGTCTAGTAGTGTTTGTAAGTAATAAATTCAATGCTCAAGATTAAATGCAGCGGAAAGCAGTAAATCAAATGTAATAAGCTAAGAGCAAGAGGGAAAGAAGGGAATCACATACAAACACAATATTTATAGTGGTTCAGTGCAAACCAAGCACCTACATCCACTCCCCAAGCCATCCTTGGAAATTTCACTATAATCCAATCAAGATTACAGCCGACTTGTTTTTCAAAAGGCTCACAAGTCAAAACCTATGTTGGTTTTGTCACATAGGCTCACCAACAACCTTTTACACTTGTTTTGTCTTCGGGCTCACAAGTTAACCCTAGTTGGTTTTATCCCTTTGGCTCACCAACAAACCACAACAACCTTCTTTCAAGACACCCTTGAAAGCAAGGTCAAATCACAAGATAAAAATAGATATACAACTTTTATAACTAAGACAAACTCTCGTCAAGAGTAGAAAGGAAGCTTTGAAGCTCAAGTTGATGCTTTGTCTTGTCTTCTCCTTAGAATATCCTTCCAAAAAACTTCTTTTGGAATGATGTAAGGATGAGCTTGTAGGCTTTTTTAGGGAATAAAACTATAAAAGGCTCTTGATGTGAAGTTCTTGAGAGAATATTGGCTTTTTGGCTTTGAATGGACTTCAATACACTTCAATGCCTTTGGAATGAAGTTGGTAGAGGTTACATACAACAAGAAACTTCCAAAAAATGGTTTGTGACTATTGGAGCCTCGAATCTAGCCGTTTGGAGCTTGAAAAGCAAGTTCTGCAAGTCAGAAAAATAGATCCGTTAGGACTGTCGGCTTCAAGTGTCGACACTTGGCTCATCAGGTGTCGACACTTGGCTGTCAGGTGTCGACACTTGATTTCTAGGTGTCGACACTTGAACTTTCAAGTGTCGATACTTGATGCACAGGTATCAACACTTGACACAAAAACCCTCAAATGGCCAAGTTCTGGATTTTCAAAAATCTCAAGCCTTGAGTCGAAACTTGGAAACCTAAGTGTCAACACTTTAAATATAGGTGTCGATACTTGAGTTCTAGGTGTCGACACTTGGCATGCCAATGATTTTTTTGCATACAAAATGCTGAAGTGTCGACACTTGGCTTCCCAGGTGTCTACACTTGATACTAAAAAATTCACAATCAAGTATAATTAGAGCCAAAAACACAAATATTGAGATTAAAATTTAAATGGAACATAAATAAATAACAATTGATCATGTAAAAGCCCTTTTTCCATGAAGAGTATGTCTATAATTGCGAAAAATGCTCCGTGCCTCGGCGTGCCATGATATATAAGCTTTTGAGATTTTGAGGTGCTTTCTTCCTAAAAACTCATAGCTTGAAATACACATTAGTATACAATATGCACTCAATATTTTATTATTCATCAAAATTACTGGGTGGAGCCAATAGAGCACCTTCTCCTATGTTTGATACGCCTGCAGTGGAGTTTGATTTGCCTGCACCGGAGTTTGACTTGCCTGCAGCTGATGTTCCTTTACCTGACACCCTTCTGCAGCACCACAGCCTCAAATGAGTAAAGTTCAGATTGAAGAACAGATGAGAAGCTTGACAGATACATTGACAGGTACAATAACTTCTTTATTTAGTGATTTGAAAAAGTCAGTGGACAGCAGATTGGACAGACTGGAAGAGTATGTTTCAAATCTACAAGGAAAGGTTGAAGCTATGGAAGCTTCAAGATCAACTCCTTAGATAGAACTTCAACCAATTCTGAATTGTATCTCTTCAAGTTCTGAAGTAATTTGAAAGTCTGTGGATACTACATTAAATGAATATCAAACTGAGTTGAGGGAACTTAGAGGCAAAGTGGAAACTATTGTTGATACAAGAAGTATGGCTGATGATTACACTAGAGTCATTGGGATCATCAGGTTGGAGCTTGGCAGACTTCGAGGATCAGCTGAGGCATTCGCCAATGTCCAAGCTTCTGAGCTTATATCAATGCAGAAAGAAATAGGTGAGATGAAGGAGGCAATGAACAAAGTGCCAGTTAGCCTCAAGGACATGGAGCAACAGCTTAGAGTAATTTGGATAGAGATGGTGTCTATCTGTGGCACTTCAGATCCTTGGAGGTCATAGCTAGGACCAGACCATTGTATGATCCACCTCCTATTTCCACTAGGGCTCCTAGTACCTCTATGATCCACCTCCCATTTTCACTAGGGCTCCTAGTACCTCTCATCACCCTAGGGCTCCTCCTCTTCATGCTTCATCTAGTCGATCACCTAGACCCACTTCTTGGCATGGTCCCAATGTTCCTAGAGATGACTCTGAGTAGATGTTTTGTAGTTTCAGTACCTTTTGGATGCTTTTTGAAACTTTTGTAATGGTTGATGTACTGAACACCTTTTTGATAGAAATGAAATGAACATCTTTTTGGTCACTGTGTAATGTGTGTATATATATTATCTTGTTTACTCTCTCCATTTGTTTAAATAGAATTCTCTCTCTAAGTTGCGAAAGTAAAATTATCTCAAACAAATCTTTAAATTTTCTCAATCTATTTAAAATTCTGAACTTATCTATTTAACCTTTTTGAATTGATGACAAAAAGGGGGAGAACCATAGAGTGCATGAAAGAAAAAGCTTAATGAATTGCAATAGAACTACTAATGCAAAGTAGACAGGGGGAGTTTTAAAGAATTTCTAAATGATCTTTGTATTTTTGAATGATCTTTTGCATATTATTCTGTTAAAATGATCACTTGAATGATAAAGGGGGAGAAACTTGAGAAATTTCTTATTGTTTAGAAATTTTATAAAAAGGGGGAGATTTACATGTTCAATTTACATGCTTCAATGATTACTATGATGCTCTCTACTTACTACATCTATCTGTCAATACTTAATGCTGCTTGATACATACAAGCAATCATTCTCTGATACTTACAGTTTATAAAATTAACTTTGTACATAACTGTATAGCATATATTGATACACATTTGAGATTACAGTTGATTTTATGAATTGTCAAACAAGTGTAAATGCTTAACTTGATATACATCCATACTTGTGAATAGAATAGATTCTTTTCATGTCCAGTGTTTTGTCATCATCAAAAAGGGGGAGATTGTTGACCCCTAAAGTGATTTTGATGATAACAAAACATTGGAACATACATTTGGTTATCTAACAACTCTTTAAATGATTGATAAGTTTTTGTAGGACAACTATATTGACACACTTTCTAAATCCTACAATCTTTATTGCTTTATGTTGAGTTGTAAAGTGTTTAGAATCTTGTAAAGAAAAATACTACAAAAGATTCCTATGCAAATCAAGTTTAAGGGTTACTTCTAGTTGTTTTCAAGCTTCAATTTTTCTTGAATTTATTGTAAGAAGTCCTTGAAAGAAGTCTTCAAAGCATGGGACAAGTGTTCTAGAAGATAGAGTTTGATCTGGCTGAAGAACCAATTTCGAGCTGACTGGATGGAGGACCCAGCTGACTCTGGCACTGGCATAAGAAAGAAGTTCTCTGGCACACAGATCCAGTCGACTAGCACCAAGGCCCAGCCGACTTGTCCAGAACATGGTTGAAAACATTCTTAGATTCTCAGGGATCCGAGCCGATTGGAATTCAGCCCAGCCGACTCGTCCAGAACTTGGTTGAGAATGGTCTAAGAGCCTTTGAGATCCGAGCCGACTGGATTCCAACCTAGCCGACTCGTCCAGAGTAAAGTATTTTCTCAACTGTGGAAGCTAGCCGACTGGCATTCAGCCCAGTCGACCCGAACTTGATCTGAGCCAACTCGAAGATTGTCCGAGCCGACTGGAATGACGGGGTCACCTCCAACGGCTAGTTCCAGTTCTCAATTTTTGAATTCCAAAAGTGCTCTAACGGTAACCTGTCACCTCCCAACGGTTTACAACGTTCAAAATTAAGGGAAGGCAGTTGAAGTCTCTATAAATAAGGTATGAGATCATCTTTGTAGAGACTAATGAATTATTGGGCATTTATTGAATACTTATTGAAGTGAGAAGAGAGAGAGTACTTGAGCTTTAAAGTCTGCTTTCAAGCATGCAACAACTCTTACCAGAAGCTTGAAGCATCTTTTGAGAAAAGCAAGGAAGCCATTGAAGTGCATTGAAGAGCATTCAATGGATCTTCACTCGAGCTACATTGGCAACCACCCAAATAACAAGTTTGTCTTTATTGTTGCTTCTTTATTCTATTTTTTAGAATATCTAGGTTATTGGTGAGCCCGGTTTTAAAAAGCAAATAGGTTTCTTTGGTGAGCCTGTAAAAACCAGAGTGTAGAGGTTTCTTTGGTGAGCCTATTTAAAAACTAAAGTGTAAAGGTTCTAGGTGAGCTGTGAAAACCTAGTTTGGGTTTCTTTGGTGAGCCCGTTTTAAAAAACCAAAGTGTAGAGCTTGGGATTATGAGCCTGTAAAATAATTCGACTGTATTCCGGTTTGGGGGATATAGTGGAAATCCCGAGTGGTGAACTTGGATAGTGGACGTAGGAGCTGGGTTGCTCTGAACCACTATAAACCTGTTTTGTTTGTGTTGTGTTTGATTTACCTTTTAGCTTCTGTATTTATTCTCTGATTAACACAGCACTTAACCACTAAAAGGAATTACTTGTGCACATACTTGCAAAAATCTTGTAATTCCCAATTCACCCCCCTCTTAGGAAAAAGCCACCTGGGCAACAAACTCTCTCTCTAAAGTTGAGAAAGTGAAATTATCTCAAACAAATCTTGATATTTTCTCAATCTATTTAAAAATCTGAGCTTAACTGGTTAATCTTTTTGAATTGATGGCAAAATGGAGAACCAAAGAGTGCATGAAAGAAGAAACTCAATGAATTGGAATAGAACTGCTAGAGTCAATTAGACAGGGGGAGCTTAATGATCTTAATTATCTTTGCATACTTTTCTTGCTGAAATGTTCAAATGAATGAGAAACTTAGAGAAATTTCATAAAAAGGGGGAGACATACATGTTTAAATTTACATGTTTAATTTGCTTCAATGATTACTATGATACTCTCTACTTATTATATCTATCTATCAATACTTAATGCTGCTTGATACATACAAGCAATCATTTTCTGATACTTATAGTTTATAAAATTGGCGTTGTGCATAACTGTATAGCATATATTGATACACATTTGAGAATACAGTTGATATTATGATTTGTTAAACAAGTGTAAATGCTTACTATGATATACATCTACTTGTGAATAGAATAGATTCTTTTCATGCCCAGTATTTTATCATCATCAAAAAGGAGGAGATTGTTGACCCCTAAAGTTATTTTGATGATAACAAAATATTGGAGCATACATTTGGTTATCTAACAACTCTTCAAATGGTTGACAAGTTTGTGTAGGACAACTACATTGACATATTTTCTAAATCCTACAATCTTTATTATTTTGTGTTGAGTTGTAAAGTGTTTAGAATCTTGTAAAGAAGAACCCTACAAAAATTTCCTACTTAAATCAAGATAAAGGGTTACTTCTAGTAGTTTTGAAGCTTCAATTTTTCTTGATTTTATTGCAAGAAGACCTTGAAGAAGTCTTCAAAGCCTGGCACAAGAGTTCTGGAGAATTGAATTTGATCTGGCTAAAGAACCACTCTCAAGCCGACTGGATGGAGGAACCAGCCGACTCTGGCACTAGCATAAGAAAGAAGTTCTCTGGCACACAGATCCAGCCGACTGGCACCAACGCCCAGCCGACTCGTCCAGAACATGGTTGAGAATGTTCTGAGAATCTCTGAGATCCAAGCCGACTGGAATTCAGCCTAGCCGACTCGTCTAGAGTGAACCTTTTTCTCAACTATGGAACCCAGCCAACTGGTGTTCAACCTAGCCGACCCGAACTTGATCCGAGCTGACTCGAAGTTTGTCCGAGCCGACTGGAATGACGAGATCACCTCCAATGGCTAGTTCCAGTTTTCTATTTTTGAATTTCAAAAGTGCTCCAATGGTAACCTGTCACCTCCTAATGGTCTACAACATTCAAAATCAAGGGAAGGCAGTTGAAGTCTCTATAAATAAGGTATGAGAATATCCTTGAAATAACTAATGAGTTAATGAATAGTTATTGAATATTTATTAAAGTAAGAAGAGAGAGCACTTGAGCTTTGAAGTCAGCCTTCAAGCCTTCACCAACTCTTATCAGAAGCTTGAAGCACCTTTTGAGGAAAGCGAGGAAGCCATTGAAGTGCATTGAAGAGCATTCAATTGAGCTTCACTCGAGCTGCATTGGCAACCACCAGACAACTGTGTTTGTCATTATTGTTGCTTTTCTTATTCTACTCTTAGGATACTTGGGTTATTGATGAGCCCGGTTGTAAAAACTAAATAGGTTTCTTTGGTGAGCCTTATTAAAAACCAAAGTGTAAAGGTTTCTTTGGTGAGCCTACTTAAAACCAAAGTGTAGAGGTTCTAGGTGAGCTTGTAAAAACCTAGTGTGGGTTTCTTTGGTGAGCCCGGTTCAAAAACCAAAGTGTAGAGGTTGGGATTGTGAGCCTGTAAAATAATCCGACTGTATTCCAGTTTGGAGAATATAGTGAAAATCCCGAGTGGTGAACTTGGGTAGTGGACGTAAGAGCTGGGTTGCTCCGAACCACTCCCAGCTCCGAACCACTATAAACTTGCCTTGTTTGTATTGTGTTTGATTTACTTTTCTGCTTCTGCACTTATTCTCTGATTAACACAGCACTCAACCATTAAAAGGAATTACTTGTGCACATACTTGCAAAAATTTTGTAATTCCCAATTCACCCCCTCTTGGAAAAAGCCACCTGGGCAACAATGGTATACACCGAACCACTATAAATTCTTGTGTTTGTGATTACTTATCTTTTTTTTCTTGCATTTGCTTTATTGCCTCTACTGCATACTTTTGTTAAACACATAAACACTTTGCAAACACACTAGCACTTATCTTTAGTCTTTGCAAAAAATTTTAAAATCCAATTCACCCCCCCTCTTGGATTGCTTTAGCTGGGCAACAAGTGGTATCAGAGCCTTGTACTCAACTTGTAGGTCTAATCGCCTTGAGTTAAAGATCTATGGCTGCCCTTATAAGTACTAGTGTAGTTGAGGGTCAAGCCTCAAATAGACCATCACTTTTTAATGGCACTAATTACACATATTAGAAAACTTGCATGCAAATTTATATACATTCTATTGATTACAATCTTCGGAAAGTAGTTGTTAAATGTCCTCATGTTCCTTCGATTTTGGTTAATGATATTTTCATTTCCAAGCTTGAAGAGGATTGGGATGAAAACAACATTAAGCAATCCGAGCTTAATGCCAAAGCAATGAATTTGCTTTATTGTATATTGGATCCTAGTGAATTCAATAGGATTTCCACGTGTACATCGATACAAAAAATTTGGGATACACTTGAGGTTACTCATGAGGGTACCCATCAAGTGAAGAACACTAAAGTGAATATGCCTATTCATATATATGAAATGTTTAGAATGGAGCCTAATGAATCCATAACTGATATGTATATAAGATTTACTAACATTGTAAATAATATGAGAAGTCTTAGCAAAGTTATGTCTAATGCTGATCTTGTTAATAAAATTCTCAGGTCCTTGCCAACTTCATGGAATCCGAAGGTCACAGCAATCCAAGAAGCAAAAGATGTTGAGACACTTTTCTTGGAGCAACTTGTTGGTTCATTCATGATTTATGAATTGAACTTAAAGCAAAAGATAGTGGATGCGGATAGAAAGAAGAAAATAATTGCCCTCAAATCCACTAAACCAAATGAGCCTTCAAGTGAAGAGTCAGAAGAAAGTGAAGATAAAGATGAAGAGGCTCTGGTGACTAGAAAATTTAGAAGATTTATGAGGAAGAAGAAATACACTTACAAAAAGAAGCCACTTAAAGGAGAGCCTAGTAAGGATAAGGGCAAGGTAAAGATAAAGAAAAGGAGAAGGAGAAGGACCAACCTATCTACTTTGAATGCAAGAAATGTTGAGATTCCAAGGCACTGATCCCACTTGTTGGAAGATCCAGACCAGTGCCTATACAGAGGAAGCAACCTCAAGATCATGCAACAAAGAAGATCTAGAGAAGAGATGTAGGAGAAAAAAGAAAGATTATATTCATTAATCCTTTGGAGAAGAACTTGTTACAAGACAACCCATGGCACCCCTTCTGAAATCTCAAAAGCTTCTCGCCGTCCCGCACGACTTCTCTTTTGCAGGCATCACCGTCACAAGAACCCACGTGTGGCCATGCATGGATAATACCTCAACATGCGTCTCTCACCTGCAGACAATACCTCGACATAGATGTCTCTTCTCCAAAGCCTCCAAGAAGCCTCCACACATTGAAGGCCCTCCATTTGCACCTCTCTGTAGCCCTCCACCGTGCCTCCCTGATCCGGGGAAGTCTTCCACAATCCATGTCCCAAAGGGGGCGTTCCAAGATTTCTTCCCTCACGGTCAATCCATGACCGTGAGACTCCTGAACCACAATCCCCTCAGGTTTTTCCTCTAAAGCCACGTCAAGAAAACTCTGCACCAACAAATCCTCTATCATAAAATTTCTCAAACTCCACCTTGCTGCCGGTATTCATGGTTGATCAGGCCACAAAAACCAACTCAAACTCAAGATTTGAGAAATATTCCAAAGAGAACCCTGGGTAGAAAACCACAACACCTATGGACGGGTGCATCTCCTTCCTTCTTGGGGATGAACAAAGGAGCAGCACCTCCTTCTTCCTTGAATCCTCATCTCCCAATGCTCAAACCAGGCTTTACTCTGCTTCCACTCGAACCTGGGCTCTGATACTAATTGTTGATATTCTAAGGTACTGATCCCACTTGTTGGAAGATCTGGACCAGCACCTATATAACGGAAGCAATGTCAAGATCATGCAACAAAGAAGATATAAAGAAGAGATGTAGAAAAAAAAAGAGAGTTTGTATTCATTAATCCTTTGGAGAAGAACTTGTTACAAGACAACCCACGGCACCCCTTTTGAAATCCCAAAAGCTTCTCGTCGTCCCACACGTCTTCTTTCTTGCAGGCCTCATCATCCCAAGAACCTACATATGGCCATGCATGGATAATACCTCAATGTGCATCTCCCACCTATGGACAAGAAAACTGGTCACTACAAGGTTGATTGTCCTCTTCTTAAGAAGTTTAAAAAGAAATTCCAGAAGAAAGCAATGATAGCTACTTGGAGCGACAGTGAAGACTCCAGTTCAGAGGAAGAACAACAAAAGTTGCCAACCTCTGCCTCATGGCAATTGAAAATGAGGTGCAATCTAAACTTGAATTTACTTTTGAAGAACTTAGAGATGCTTTTGATGACCTTGTGCATGAGTACAAATTGCTAAAAATTGAGTACAAGAATTTTGAAAAAACATATTGATTCTTTTGAAAATAACAATTTTGAAAATAAAAACAAAGAACTAAAAGCCAAGGTTGATATTTTGGTAAAAGAAAAGAATGTACTTTCAAAAGAAATAGAAGTTTTAAAAAGATCCAAGGCCTTTGTTTTAAATAATGAGCTTATAAAGAAAAACAAAAACCTTGAGCTAGAAAACAAGAAGCTAAAAGATGAGTTTGATAAAGTAGAACCTTTTGTTGAAAAGTTTACTTTTAGTTCTGAAAAACTAAGTCTACTTTTAAACAATCAAAGAGCTATTTTTGACAAAGCTGAACTTGGTTATAAACAATAAAAGAAGCAAAAATTATTGAAAAATTTCTTTATTCCTACTTCTTCTAGTATTACATGTTTTTGTTATGAAAAATTTGGACATAAAGCATATCAATGTAATTTTAAAAGACTAAATAAATTTAGAAAAGTTTAGGTTCCAAAAGGAACCATTACTAATAACCCTAAAGGATCCAAAATGGCTTGGGTACCTAAAACAAAAACTTGATCTATTTTGCAGGTGTGTCTTGCAACCAAAGAGAAAAAGAGATTGTGGTATCTTGACAGTGGGTGCTCAAGATACATGATGTGAGATGTGAAGCAATTCACCTCTCTTGAAGTTTTAAATGGAGAGAATGTAACTTTTGAAGACAATGGTAAAGAAAAAATCATTGGTATCGGTAAAGTACACATTTATCCATCCACTTTTATTGATAATGTATTATTAGTAGAGGGATTAAAGCATAATTTACTTAGTATTGCCGCCAAGATCGCCGTGGCTCGTAGCTGCTGTCGGTGCCAGAGTGCGCTCCCTTCGGTGCCTGGCGGTCCTCTACTCCTGGACCTGCGAAACAGGGGTTAGTGACTCGGGCCGAGGTTTCCGGTGAGGGCACTTCGACGGTCAAGTCAGTGACGATCCAAGAGAACAGATCCTCCTGGTTGGGCCCCTCTTGATGGATTTCGCACTAAGAGGAGTAAAAGATGTGTATGAAGACGAAAACATTGCAGGGGAAGAATGATAGCGGGGATAGAGGGGTTCCCTATTCCACCGCCTCTCCTTGTATCCCTCGTTTTCCTTCAGCTATGATGGTAGTGGTGGCGCTTCGCCCTCTTGGTTGAGCTTGCGCTTGTGTTCGTGGATTGTTGTTGTTACCTTCCCCCTTTTTGGAGGTGTCGAATGTTCTTTGTAGTTGAAAAATGGCTGTTGGGCACTTGCCTCGGAATCTTCACTGGGCTGGCAGGCATGTGCGACAGGATTCCATGCCATGGGTGAGACGTCTTTCCTGACAGGTGATAGGGGAAGCTTCCATTCATTCTGACATCTCCTCCGGTCGCCCCATTCCGAGAAGCTTGGCAGAGCCTCGATCCGACGGTCACCGTCCTAGGGGTTCGTGCTTTCTGGCTGGCCCATTTCCCTGGAAGTACGGTGGGACAAGTAGTTATGGCGGTATGGGGGGCGCCGTTCCGCAGTCCTCGGGCGGCTCGCCGGTGTTCCGGGATGGCGGGGCTTGCTCCGGTCCGGATGCTCCGAGCTTGTGTGGCCACCTCGATGGAAGAGGGAAGACTGCAGGCCCGGTCCAAAGTGCACGCGCTCGAAGAGGCTCCATATTGACAAGTGAGCGCTGAGCTCGACCTCGACCACAAGGCACTAACCTCTGAGGTCTCGCTCTGGAGGGTAGAGGACGGACCCGGTCCAGAGGGCGCGTGCTCGGAGAGGCTCCACATTGGCGGGTGAGCGCTGAGCTCGACCTCGGCCTAAGCGCACTAACCTCCGAGGGTCTCACTCTGGAGGGCAGGGGACAGACCCGGTCCAGAGGGCGCGCGCTCGGAGAGGCTTCATATTAGCGGGTGAGCGCTGAGCTCGACCTCGACCACAGGGCTCCAACCTCCGAGGGTCTCGCTCTGGAGGGCGAAAGGCGGACCCGGTCCAGAGGGCGTGCGCTCGGAGAGGCTCCACGTTGGCGGGTGAGCATTGAGCTCGATCTCGACCACAGGGCAGAAACCTCCGAGGGTCTCACTCTGGAGGGTGGAAGGCGGACCCAGTCCAGAGGGCGTACGCTCGGAGAGGCTCCATATTGGCGGGTGAGCACTGAGCTCGACCTCGATCACAGGGCTCTAACCTCCGAGGGTCTCCTCTGGATGGTGCAAGGCAGACCCGGTCCAGAGGGTGCGTGCTTGGAGAGGCTCCACGTTGGTAGGCAAGCACTGAGCTCGACCTCGACCACAGGGCTCTAACCTCCGAGGGTCTCACTCTGGAGGGCGGAAGGCGGACCCGGTCCAGAGGGCGCAGGCTCGGAGAGGCTCCATGTTGGCGGGTGAGCGCTGAGCTCGACCTCAACCACAGGGCTATAACCTCCGAGGGTCTCGCTCTGGAGGGCGGAGGACGGCTCTGGCCTAGGCATCCCGAGCTCGCTGGCCCGACCTGGCAGAGGATGGAGCCTAGCTCACCATCTTGGGGGAGCTCAGCTTTGCTCGACAGAAGGTCTTGGGCGACCTTGCCAGACTCGTCGCTGAGACGCGCCTACATCGAGTACCTCGAAAGTCCCAGCTACGAGAGCTCGACAGAGGTACATCAAGTCACCCCTGAGCCGAGCTGGATGGACAAATACGTCCGGTACATCACTGATGGCACCTTGCCCGAAGATCATGCAGAAGCTGTCCTTGTCAAGAAAAAAGCCTCCCGGACGTGGACCGTTCTGCCGAGCTGAGCTGAGCTCCCCCAAGATGGCGAGCTAGGCTCCATCCTCTGCCAGGTCGAGCCCGTGAGCTCGGACGCCTAGGCCGGAACATCCTCCGCCCTCCAGAGCGAGACCCTCGGAGGTTAAAACCCTCTGGTCGAGGTCGAGCTCAGCGCTCACCTACCAACGTGGAGCCTCTCCGAGCACGCGCCCTCTGGACCAGGTCCGCCTTCTGCCCTCCAGAGCGAGACCCTTGGAGGTTAGAGCCCTATGGTCGAGGTCGAGCTCAGTGCTCGCCCGCCAATGTGGAGCCTCTCTGAGCGCGCACCCTCTGGACCGGGTCCATCCTCCGCCCTCCAGAGCGAAACCCTCGGAGGTTAGAGCCCCGTGGTCGAGGTCAAGCTTAGCGCTCACCCGCCAATGTGGAGCCTCTCCGAGCGTGCCCTCTCTGGACCAGGTCCGTCCTCTACCCTCTAGAGCGAGACCCTTGGAGGTTAGAGCCCTGTGGTCGAGGTCGAGCTCAGTGCTTACCTGCTAACGTGGAGCCTCTCTGAGCATGCGCCCTATGGACCGGGTCTGCTTTCTGCCCTCCAGAGCGAGGCCCTCGGAGGTTAGAGCCATGTGGTCGAGGTCGAGTTCAACGCTCGCCTACCAACGTGGAGCCTCTCCGAGCGTGCGCCCTCTAGACCGGGTCCATCCTCCGCCCTCCAGAGCGAGACCCTCAGAGGTTAGAGCCCTGTGGTCGAGGTCGAGCTCAGCACTCGCCCGCCAATGTGAAGCCTCTCCGAGCGTGCGCCCTCTAGACCGGGTTCGTCCTCTACCCTCCAGAGCGAGACCCTTTGAGGTTAGAGCCCTATGGTCGAGGTCGAGCTCAGCTCTCACCCGCCAATATGGATCCTCTTCGAGTGTGCGCCCTTTGGACCGGGTCCGCCTTCCGCCCTCTAGAGCGAGACCCTTGGAGGTTAGTGCCCTGTGGTCGAGGTCGAGCTCAATGCTCACCCGCCAATATGGAGCCTCTCCGAGCACGCACCCTCTAGACCGGGCCTGCACTCTTCCCTCTTCCATCGAGGTGGCCACACGAGCTCGAAGCATCCATACCGGGGTAAGCCCCGTCATCTCGGAACACCGGGGAGCCGCCTGAGGACTACGGAACGGTGCCCCCCATACTACCATAACTACCTGTCCGACCGTACTTCTAGGGGGATGGGCCAGCCAGAAAGCATGAACCCCTAGGGCGGTGACCCCATGGATCGAGGCTCTACCAAGCTTCCCGGAATGGAGTGACCAGAGGGGATGTCAGAGCGAGTGGAAGCTTCCCCTACCACCTGTCAAGAAAGATGTCTCATCCACGGCACGGAATCCTATCGCATGCGCCTGCCAGCCCAGCGAAGATCCCAAGGCAAGCGCCCAACGGCCAGTTTTCAACTATAAAGAATAGTCGACACCCATAAAAAGGGGGAAGGTAACAACAACAATCCACGAACACAAGCACAAGCTCGAGCAAGAGGGCGAAGCGCCACCACTACTACCACAGCTGAAGGAAAACGAGGGATACAAGGAGAGGCGGTGGAAAAGGGAACCCCTCTGTCCCCGCTATCATTATCTCCCTGCAACATTTTCATCTTCACACACATCTTTTACTCCTCCAAGTGCGGAGTCCATCAAGAGGGGCCCGACTAGGAGGATCTGTTCTCCTGGATTATCACTGACTTGACCATCGGAGTGCCCCTACCGGAAACTCCGATCCGGGTAACTAACCCCTGTTTCGTAGGTCCAGGAGCAGAGAACTGCCAAGCACCAAAGGGAGCGCACTCTGGCACCAGCAGCAGCTACGAACCACGACGATCTTGGCGGCAACAAATTAGCATGCCAGGAATGGGGGCGGTCGAGCGAAGGATTAAGCCCTTCATCTCTTCACAGGCAAGCCAGGCGGAAGGATGGTGACAACCAGGGCAAGGGAGGCCTCCACCAGTCGCATGGGGGACTCCCCCTCCCAAGGGAACCCGCACTGCCAAGTAGCGGAGCCATCCATGCCGATTCAGCCACCTCCGCAAGAAGCCCAGTTGGCTGCACTCGTCCTGCAAATGCAAGTCCTCGCCACGGTAGTGCGCCAGCTTCAGCACCAGCACCGGTCCATGGCTACCCACCAGCAGCTAGGGACTTTGGCAGCCCATGCCGCAGCTCCCCGTGATAGCCTGCATTCCTTCCAAGGAAGGCCGTCATAGCCGCGGGCCACCACCGACAACCGAGACAGCATCCAAGCTCCGACGAAAAGACAATGAGCCAGCTCTGCCGACAGGGAGAGCCGCTCGCCAAATCTCGGTCGGGAGGTGCCCAGACCCCACCGAGGTAGAAAAAGCAGGACTCCCCACCACGGGTGCCGTGCACCCACATCACCTTCTCCGTCTCCTTCGACGGAGGGGTCCACTGATGAAGCCATCAGGTGCGTGGCGGAAAGGCACCTGGAAGAACATGAATACAAGCTGGCAGAGTTTGCTCACCAATTTGCCAACATGTAGGGCTTTGCTAGTGAGCCAGCGGGCTACGACGCCCGTCCCCCATTCTTTCAAGAAATCCAAGTAGAGTCGATTTCACACCGGTTCTGGATGCCGCAGGTGGATCCTTACGATGGGACCACCGACTCCCTGGACCACCTGGAAAGCTACCGGACCCTCATGAGGGTCCACAGGGCCACTGACGCTCTCCTCTACATCGCTTTTCCTGCTACTCTCCGGAAGGCAGCCCAGGTGTGGTTCACCTATTTGGAGCCGGAGAGCATCAACTCTTTCGCCTGGCTAGGGCAGAAGTTCGTGGCTCACTTTGACGCTTGCAGGAAGTTGCCACGAGAGGTAGACAGCATCTTCTCCATCCGACAGCAGAACCGTGAGCCCCTGCGGGACTACATGGCTCGCTTCAAGGCCGCCACCTTGAAGATCTACAATCTCGAAGAGCCGGTCGCCATGCTGGCACTGAAGCGAGGGCTTAGGACCTCCTGCCTGATATATTCGCTGGATAAGAAGCCCCCAAGACCTATTTCGAGCTCCTTCTTCGAGTCCAAAACTACATCCGCGTCGAGGAGAAGGATCGTACGAGGCAGGAGCTCAATGGAGGACCCCTGAAGAAGTCGGCCCCCGTCAAATAGTCCGGAACCCGGAAGCCAGCACCCCAGGCTCTGAGCTCCCGAAGGGACCGACCGAGACCGAGAGAGGCCCCCATTCCCGAGGGGGGTTACACCCCTCTCCTCATCCTGAGGACAAAAATCCTTATGGAGATCGAAGGCGAGGACTACCTGAGACGCCCGCCTCCATTGAAGCCCTTCGCCGGCCGTGAAAAAATGAAGTACTATCGCTTTCACCGCGACCATGGCCACGACACCAAGGAATGCTACAATCTCAAGTGGGAGATTGAGGAACTTATCAAGAGAGGCTACCTCAAAAGGTTCATGGGGGGTAGACCTCAAGCGGAGTCCCAGGTGCTCGTCGCTCTTTCGCCGGCTCCAATCATCGACAACTGCCCCACCGAGAAGCCGGTGGGCATGATCTCCTGGGGAGCTGCGCATGCATCCAAGGGGACCCGGGGGCAGGGGACTCTGAGAATGTACTCTCCTTTATGAGGGAAGAGGAAGATGGGGGAAGAAATGTAAATAATGATGACGTGGTTATCGAGATGACGATCACGAAGCACCCTGTAAAGCACGTCATGGTTGATAGTGGAAGCTCCATAGATGTGCTTTTTTATGATGCCTTATCCAGGATGAATCTCTCCCACGACCAGCTTAAGCCCATGCACACACCCCTTGTTGGTTTCACGGGCGACTCCGTGAGGGTAGAAGGAGAAATCATTCTCTCGGTCACTGCCGGAACCCCACCCTGACAAAGCACCGTCATGATGACTTTCACGATAGTAAGGCTCCCTTCTGCCTACAATGTGATATTGGGTCGGCTCGGGCTTAACCAGCTCAACGCCGTTATCTCCACCAAGAGGCTACTTGTACAGTTCCCAACCCCCTACGGTGTCGGGGAGATAAGGGGAGCACCCCAGCCGGTGCAGCATTGTTTCCAAACCCTCCCTGGGGCCAAGGTCCCTCAAGACGACCCCAGTGTGGATGACCTCAACCAAAGGGCCCAAGACCCCATGGGAGGCTCGCTCAAGCGCCTACTTTCTTACCCGCTTGGAGATGACTCAACAAAGATGGTGCAGATCAGAGCCCAGCTAGCCGAGGAGGAGAGGGCCCAACTGCTACAATTCCTGCGGGTGAATACAGATGTGTTTGCTTGGATGACGGTGGATATGCCAGGTATCCCTCCTGACATCATTACCCACAAATTGAGTGTCGACCCAAAGCACAAACCAGTTTGGCAGAAGAAGAGGAGTTTCGCCCCGGAGAGACAGGTATCAAGGAGGAAGTTGATTAACTCCTAGCTGCCGGTTTCGTTCGAGAGGTCCAATACCCGAACTGGCTGGTGAATGTAGTGATGGTCAGAAAGAATAATGGCATGTGGAGGATTTGTGTCGACTACACCGACCTCAACAAAGCTTGCCCAAAGGATAGCTTCCCTCTCCCGAAGATCGACCAGCTGGTGGATGCCACCTCTGGCCACTGGCTGCTCTCCTTCATGGATGCATTCTCTAGGTACAATCAAATCCGCATGCATCCAGAAGACGAGGAGCACACCGCCTTCGTCACCGACCAAGGAACATACTGCTACAGGATGATGCCTTTTGGTCTGAAGAATGTAGGAGCCACCTATCAGCACCTAGTCAGCAAGGTCTTCAAGGACCAAATAGGCTGCAACATGCAAGTGTATGTGGATGACATGCTTATTATGAGCAGGCCGGGCTCGAGACATGTAACCGACCTCGCCGAGTCCTCCCACAACCTACGGCAACATCAGATGAAGCTGAACTCGACGAAGGCACCTTCGGGGTGGCAGCAGGAAAATTTCTCGGCTTCAAGGTCACTTAGAGGGGCATCAAAGCAAACCAGGAGAAGGTGCAGGCCATCATCGACATGGAACACCAGACCTCCAAGAAGCAGGTCCAGCACCTGACAGGACATGTCGTCGCCCTCAACAGATTCATCTCGAGGTCGACCGATCATTGCCTGCCATTTTTCAAGGTGCTACACAAAATGCACGACTTCGCCTGGACCGAGGAGTGCAAGACAGCCTTCGAGGAGTTGAAGAACTTTCTCGCCTCCCCCCCCCATTGCTCTCCAGGCCAGAGGAGGGAGAAGAGCTCTTACTGTACCTAGCGGTTACACCGGGAGCTGTCAGCTCGGTCCCCGTCCGCACAGACAAGGATAAATCTCAAAAGCCGGTGTACTACACCAGCCAAATCATCCACGACGCGGAGATCAGGTATACTTGCTCCAAGAAACTCATTTTTGTACTAATAATATCTGCTAAGCGCCTCAGGCCCTACTTCCAAGCACACCCAATAGTGGTCGTGATGGACCAGCCACTGAGGACCATCCTCACCCAACCCGAGACATCTGGGAGGTTATCTAAGTGGTCCCTACTGCTTAGCGAATTCGACATAGCATACCGACCGAGGTCTTCACAAAAGGCCCAAGTCCTAGCTGAATTCATGGTCAAGTGCACCGGGTTCACCGAGGAGCCAGAGCAGATAGCAACGAAGCCCGGGCAAAGAGAAGAGCCCTGGATACTCCACGTAGATAGAGCATCCAATTCCGGTGGGAGCGGAGCAGGCCTTATCCTAACCAATAGCGATGGGGTTGTGGCAGAATGCGCCCTCCGCTTCAAGTTTGCCACGGCTAATAACCAAGTGGAGTACGAAGCACTCCTCGTGGGCCTGAGAGTCTCCCGCGAGCTCCGCTTCAAGTTTGCCACGGCTAATAACCAAGTGGAGTACGAAGCACTCCTCGTGGGCCTGAGAGTCTCCCGCGAGCTAGGTGTACGGGACTTGAAAGTATTCATTGACTTCCAACTGGTTGCCGGACAAGTCTCCGGAGAATATGAAACGAGGGACGCCCAGATGATGAAGTACCTGGAGCAGGTCCTCGCAAGCACGGTGGGCCTCCGATGCTTCAGCATCTTTCACATCCCCCAAGGGTAGAATGCACGTGCGGACGCGCTGTCCAGGCTCGCAACCTTACCGGACTTATCACTGGGATGTGCCTACATCGAGTACCTCGAAAGTCCCAGTTACGAGAGCTTGGCAGAGGTACATCAAGTCACCTCCGAGCCGAACTAGATGGACAAGTATGTCTAGTACATCACTGACAGCACCTTGCCCGAAGATCGCGCAGAAGCTGCCCTTGTCAAGAAGAAAGCCTCCCGGTTCATCCTGATGGAGGGCCAGCTCTACCGCCAATCTTACTCCTACCCACTCCTGAGATGCCTCAGGCCCGTCGAGGCAACCTTCGTGCTCTAAGAGATACATGAAGGCCTCTGCGGGAACCACGTGGGAGGGAGGACACTGGCATATAAAGCTCTCTGTCAGGGGTACTTTTGGGAGACCATGAGGGAGGACGCTGCCGACTTAATGAAGAGGTGCAACAAGTGCCAACGCCATGCAAATATACACTGCCAACCAGCGGCGCCGATCTCCCAACTCTCAGCCCCTTGGCCTTTTGCCCAGTGGGGAATGGATATCTTGGGACCATTTTCCTCAGCACCAGGGCAGCGAAAGTTCCTACTGGTGGCAATCAACTACTTCACCAAGTGGGTCGAAGCAGAGCCACTAGCTCAGATCGCGGAAGCCAATGTCCGCCAGTTCTTCTGGAAGTCAGTCATTTGCCACTTTGGGCTCCCCCATTGCATCATCACCGACAAAGGACGACAGTTCGACAATCACGAGTTTGAAGGATTCTGCACCGAGTAAGGCATCCAACACTGGTTCACCTCAATGGCTCACCCTCAAACAAATAGAGAAGCCGAGGTGACTAACCGGACCATTCTCCAAGGACTCAAGACCAGGCTGGACCAAGCTAAGTGTAGGTGGGTGGAAGAACTCCCAAGTGTCTTGTGGGCCTGCCATACGATGCCCAGAACGGCAATCAATGAGATGCCTTTCAACCTTGTCTTCGGTGCTGAAGTGGTCATCCTGGTCGAACTTGGCGTGCCCACATTACGGGTGCAGCAGTATGATGAAGCACGGAACTCGACACACCTCCTACTCAACCTGGACCTTCTTGAAGAGGCGAGGGATAAAGCCCACCTGTGGATGGTGGCCTACCGGCAACGAGAGGCCTGGTACTACAATGCCCGCATCAGGCCAAAAGCTTTCAAGCCCGGAGACTTGGTGCTACGGCGGGCAGAGACGTCTCAGCCCAGAGAGTGCGGCAAGCTTTCACCGAACTGGGAAGGCCCCTACAAAGTAGCCGAAGCCCTCTCACAAGGGGCTTATTACCTTGAAGATCTCGGTGGCATGAGGTTCCCTAGAATGTGGAATACCTGCAACTTGCTGAAATACTATCAATAGTGTAAGGCTTCCCAGCCATAATAATAATGATAATGCTTTTTTCCTTGCGCAAGTGTCTACCTGTCTTGCAGGAAAATTCCAGCAACATCCCCAAGCCCAGCTCCAGGATGTCAAGGAGTCACCGAGCCATACAGCTCTTGACTAGCAACGTCCCCAAGCCTAGCTCCAAGATGTCGACCCAAGACTGGAGCTCAGATCTCCAGCCAAGGGATCACCGAGCCATACATCTCTCAACTAGCAACGTCCCCGAGCCAAGCTCCAGGATGCCGACCCAAGAACAGAGCTCGGATCTCTGGTCAAGGGGTCGCAAAGCCAAGCCACTCTCAATCTCAAACATCTCTGAGCATAGCTCCGAGATGCCAAGGGATCATGGGGCCAAGTAGCTCCCATCAATGCCTCGAGCCTAGCTCCAAGGTGCCAAAGACCTGATTCAAGTCCTCAGGCAACCCCTGGGCCCGAGCCTAGCTCCACGTCTAGGAAGGCCTCGAGCCCAGCTCCAAGGCAACCAAGTCCGATAACCCTCTTCTTTGATCTCCCCGCTCGAAAAGAAGATGAGAGAGAAAGGAAAGAAAGAGAACGAGAGGGGAACATGGCAAGAACCCTCTTCTCTGATCTCCCTGCTCAAAAACAAGATGAGAGGGGAAGGAAAGAAAGAGAACGAGTGGGGAACATAGAAAGAACCCTTTTCTCTGATCTCCCCACTCCAAAAAAAAAAAAAGAGAGAGAAAGAAGAAAGAAAAGAAGAAGAAAAAAGGAGTGGGGAAGGAAAGAAAGAGAATGAGAGGGGAACAGGTCGCCAGCTCTCAGTCATCAACATCCCCGAGCCCAGCTCCAGGACGCCATCCCAAGATCGAAGCTCAGATCTCTAGCCAAGGGACCTTCGAGCCATGCAGCTCTCAATCATCAACGTCCCCGAGCCCAACTCCAGGATGCCAGCCCAAGACCAGAGCTCAGATCTCCGGCCAAAGGACCTTCGAGCCACACAGCTCTCAGTCATCAACATCCCCGAGCCTAGCTCCAGGATGCCAGCCCAAGACCAGAGCTCAGATCTCCAGCCAAGGGACCTTTGAGCCATGCAGCTCTCAGTCACCCACGTCCCCGAGCCCAGCTCAGGATGCTAGCCCAAAATCAAAGCTCAAATTTCTGGCCAAGAGACCTTCGAGCCACGTAGCTCTCAATCAACAGCACCTTCGAGCCCAACAGCTCTCAAGTGCCATCAACTTGCGCCCAGCTTGCCGGCATTGAAGTCTAACAACTCAACCCCAGACAAGGTGAGGCCCTCCTCGCTGATCTCCCCACTCATCGAAAGGAAGGAGAAAGAAAAAGGGGGAGTGAAAGAAAGAGAGAAAGATAGGAAGAACCAGACAAAGAAAATGGTTGCGAGAAAGCTTAAGCTATTGATTGAATATCAAATACAAGCATCCTACGGGCCCCCGACATGCTAGGTGGCCCTGCCAAATGAAGAAAAGGAGACAAGGTACAAAGGGGGTAAAAACAACTACTGCCCGGTCGGACCACCGGGCTAGGAGTCTCCATCAGTAGGGACTTCCGGCTGTGCGGTTCTGGGTTCAGATGGCACGGCCCTGACCTCGACTGGCGCAGGAGACTCGGGAGCAACGGCCTCCTCAGCGCCCGCCTACTGATCTGAAGTGCCAGGATATTCGAGGCGACTACGGCCCTCGGTCGAGACAAACCCCTCGACCAAGCGACGCAGGTACATGAAGCCCTTAAAGAAGGAGTCCGATGCCGTCTGATGGATCTCGACGAGGAACTATTCCGAGGCCCTGTACCTTGCAACCGCCTCCTCGACTTCCTTCCTCGCTGCGGCCACCTCGTGCCAGGCATCCACAGCTGACCTGGTCGCCTCCTCGGCTGCCCTCTAGGCCGCAACCGACTTCTCCTTCTCTGTTGCCAGCCGGGCTTGGAGGGACTGGGTGATCCCCTTCTACCGGGCCACCTCAGCATTGAACACGCCCAACCGCTGCTCGGCATCGGCAAGCTCCTCTGCCTTCTTTCTCGACTGTCCCTGCTCACGATCGAGGCACACCTGGAGCTCCTTCACTCGCCCCTCAGAGTCGGTGAGCAGCCTCTCGAGGTCCTTGACCCGTCGGTCAAGTGCCCCTTCGGAGTCGGTCCTTCCCTTTAAGTCAGCCTTCAACGACGCGATCTCGACCGCCTGTCACTGCTCAGCTTGCTCCCAGTTTCAGCAATAGCTCCTGATGAAAAGGACCTCGACACCCATCTGCATCATATGAAAAGTTCAAAAAAAATAAAAAAGTAAAGAAGAAGAAAAAAGAAAAAGAGAGAGAGTGAAGTTGCTTACCGTGTAGAGATGGGGAAAGATACTATCGATCACAGCCCTAACCAGCAGCCCATCCATCTCCTCCCGATTGCATGGCTAGATGGAGAAATCCATCATGCGAGCGGCTAGGGCATGGTTGTCAGCCAAGGAGCTCTCTGGCCCTAGCTTTAACGGGAGGCGATGCCTAGCCTCGTCCCTCCTGCTCTCTCGGGGAACAGGTGCGCCCGTCCCTCCAGCAGTAGGACACCCAGGAACTGGTCGGGGACCCGGTGCCATCGCGATTGGAGCCCCCATCATGGGAGAAGCTCCAGTACGAGCCTCTCTCCCCTCGACCTCAACCATCCTCGAACCCGGAGAGCGGGGTGGCGTGACAACGACAGCAGCGTCAACCCGGACGGTCGCCTCGGGCTCCAGAATGGGGAGTTCGGCCTGTGACCTTGTCCGCCCCTCAACCTCCGTCCCCCTCAGGGCGGTTGGCACGACGGAGGCAGACACCGGCACACCCTCAACCCGGGCCCACCTCGGGGGAGGCTCAGCGGCCATCCCGGTGGGCGGCCTCTACCGAGAGATCGGCAACGGGTCGCCCTCCGAGAAGTTCATCCCTGCGCATAGGGGCCAAATGGGTTAGCCTAAAGTGAAGAAAAGGAAAAACACATATGGAGGAAAGAATTGAACTCACCCGGCCCCGTCGATGGGTCCACCTTGGCGTCAAAAAGGTTCTGCTCTGACAGCAAGACCTCCAAAGAGGGAATCTAGGCGGTGCAAAGCTACTTGTAGTCATCCCGATTAGCTGCATCAACCGTGAAGACCCGGTTAGGGGACCGGTCCAGCTTGCTCTAGGCCTAGTCGACCCCCTCGACGTCCGTGAAGAAAAATTTGCTCTTCCATCCTTTGATGGAAGAGGGGAGCTTGAATCTTATGCCCTTCAGGCGAGAAGACAAGGACCACCACCCGTCCTCAGTCGGGTGGCATTTCAGGATGAAAAATGCTCTGAACAAGGAGAACCGGACGATGAACCCATGAACATGGCAGAGTACGATGAAAGAAAAGATGACCCTGATGGCGTTCGGCACCAACTATGCAGGAACTAAGCGATAGTTGCTCAGAACATATAGGAAGAAGGGGTGAAAGGGAAATCAAAGACCCCCGCAAAAGGTCTCCTCATAAAAGGTGAGATGACCTGGGCCACTGGAAGTGACCCTCTCCCCGGGGCGGGGGATCATGATCCAAATAGAAGATGGGATGCCATAGGCATCCCGGATGGCCCCCAGCTCCGTGGCGGAAATCGTTGAAGCGACCCCGCCCAGACCTGTTGACCGGATAGACTCAGGAGCTGGTTCGAGTAGGAAAGGAAGACAGGTAGGATGAGGAGAAGCCGCCCCCGACTCCCTAATAGACTCGCGGGGGAAGGGAAGGGCCAGTCTACTGCTAATCCTAAACTGTGTCCCCTCCGACTCCTCGTCGGAGGAGGAGAGCACTATCCCTTGGATGGAAGGATCGGGACAAGACATGCTGCAAAGATAACCTAAGAAGAAGGAAGACTAGACTCGGAAGAAGAAGCCTACCCCAAAGGGAAAGGAGAAAGAAGAACAGGGTCAATCTGGTTCCCTATAGAAGAGAAGAACAAAAGCAGATCGTGGAGAAGGAAGGGTCCGGGTACTGCAACAAGCACGAAGGAATTGGAAGGATGGAAGTTTTGAGTAAAAATTTTCCTTTCGCTTCAAAAGGACCCATCAAATCCGTGCTGTCATAACCCCCTCGCCAACGGATCCATGCCACGTACTGCCCATCAGTGAAAAAGGTGCTCCAGTTGCTCAGAATTCTGCGCCTACATTAACTACTCCTCGGACATGGCCACGTGACACCTCCGCACTGGCCGGCAGGATCGTCCCTCGAGGCACTGGCAACCACGGCCGTCATCACGCCATATTTTTGCCTTTCCATGTCAGCACCACCATTACTCCCTTCGGCCCGAGCACTGTGCACTAACGAGCCTCGGGAGTGGGGGGCAAATGATATGGCGAGACCGCTGACGTGGGTAGCTGACAGGCGCCACGTCAAAGAAGACCACCGCATCAGATGCCAAGGCCACATCTCGGCCCGGACCGTTCTATCGAGCTGAGCTGAGCTCCCCCAAGATGGCGAGCTGGGCTCCGTCCTCCGCCAAGTCAGGCCCGCGAGCTCGAGACGCCTAGGCCAGAGTCGTCCTCCACCCTCTAGAGTGAGACCCTAGAAGGTTAGAGCCCTATGGTCGAGGTCGAGCTCAGCGCTCACCCTCCAACATGGAGCATCTCCGAGCGCGCGCCCTCTAGACCGGGTCCGCCTTCCGCCCTCCAGAGCGAGACCCTCGGAGGTTAGAGCCCTGTGGTCGAGGTCGAGCTCAGTGCTCGCCTGCCAACGTGGAGCCTCTCTGAGCATGCGCCCTCTGGATCGGGTCCGTCCTCCGCCTCCAGAGCGAGACCCTCGAAGGTTAGAGCCCTATGGTCGAGGTCGAGCTCAGCACTTGCCCACCAATATGGAACCTCTCCGAGCGCGCACCCTCTGGACCGGGTCCGTCCTCTGCCCTCCAGAGTGAGATGCTCAAAGGTTAGAGCCCTGTGGTCGAGGTCAAGCTCAGCACTCGCCTGCCAACGTGGAGCCTCTCCGAGCATGCACCCTCTGGACCGGGTCTACCTTCCACCCTCTAGAGCGAGACCCTCGGAGGTTAGAGCCCTGTGGTCGAGGTCGAGCTCAGTGCTCGCCCGCCAACGTGGAGCCTCTCCGAGCATGCACCCTCTGGACCGGGTCTGCCTTCCGCCCTCTAGAGCGAGACCCTCGGAGGTTAGAGCCCTGTGGTCAAGGTCGAGCTCAGCGCTCTCCCGCCAACGTGGAGCCTCTCCGAGCGTGCACCCTCTGGATCGGGTCTGCCTTCCGCCCTCCAGAGCGAGACCCTCAGAGGTTAGAGCCATGTGGTTGAGGTCGAGCTTAGCGCTCGCCCGCCAACATGGAGCCTCTCCGAGCGTGTGCCCTCTGGACTGGGTCCGTCCTCCGCCCTCCAAAGCGAGATCCTCGGAGGTTAGAGCCCTGTGGTCGAGGTCGAGCTCAGCGCTCACCCACCAATGTGGAGCCTCTCCGAGCGTGCACCCTCTGGACCGAGTCCGCCTTCCGCCCTCTACAGCGAGACCCTCGGAGGTTAGTGCCCTGTGGTCGAGGTCGAGCTCAGCGCTCACCCGCCAATGTGGAGCCTCTCCGAGTGCGCGCCCTCTGGACCGGGCCCGCACTCTTCCCTCTTCCATCGAGGTGGCCACACGAGCTCGGAGCATCCAAACCAGGGCAAGCCCCATCATCCCGGAACACTGACGAGCCGCCCGAGGACTAAGGAACGGCACCCCCCATACCGTCCTAACTACCTATCCGGCCATACTTCCAGGGGGATAGGCCAGCCAGAAAGCACGAACCCCTGGGGCGGTGACCCCACGGATCGAGGCTCTGCCAAGCTTCCTAGAATGGGGCAACCGGAGGGGATGTCAGAGCGAATGGAAGCTTCCCCTACCACCTGTCAGGAAATACGTCTCGCCCATAATATGGAATCCTGCCGCACGCGCCTGCCAGCCCAGCGAAGATCTCGAGGCAAGGACCCAACGGCCAATTTTCAACTACAAAGAACAGTCGACACCCCCAAAAAGGGGGAAGGTAACAACAACAATCCATGAACACAAGCACAAGCTCGACTAAGAGGGCGAAGCCCCACCACCACCACCACAGCTGAAGAAAAATGAGGGATACAAAGAGAGACGGTGGAACAGGGAACCTCTCTGTCCCTGCTATCGTTCTCCCCCTGCAACGTTTTTGTCTTTATACACATCTTTTACTCCTCCTAGTGCGGAGTCCATCAAGAGGGGCCCGACTAGGAGGATCTGTTCTCCTGGATCGTCACTGACTTGACCGTCGGAGTGTCCCCACTGGAAATCCCGGCCCGGGTCACTAACTCCTATTTCGCAGGTCCAAGAGCAAAGGACCGCCAGGCACCGAAGGGAGCGCACTCCGGCACTGGCAGCAGCTATGGGCCATGGCGATCTTGGCAGCAACATGAATCATCTCTTTGCATGGTATCTAGTCTTGATGATAATGGACTGAAATTTATTGAAAATAGGCATGGCAACATCTATCTTGTTGATCTTGATAATTTATCTATACAAGATAGTGAATGCCTAGTTGTAATGAATACCATAATTAATGAGACTAGTTGGTTATGGTATCATAGATTAAGTTATGCAAGCATGCATTTACTTTTTAAATTGTGCAAAAAGGATTTAGTAAAAGACTTGTCAAAACTTAGATTTGAAAAAGATAAAGTTTGTGATGCTTGTCAATTTGGAAAACAGACAAGAACCTTATTTAAAACTAAAAGAATTATTTCAACTACTAGATTACTAGAACTACTTCATATGGATCTCTTTGGACCAACTAGGATCACAAGCCTAGGAGGTAAGAGATATGGATTAGTTATAGTTAATGATTTCTCTCAATTTACTTAGATTTTATTTTTAGCATATAAAGATGAATCCTTTTTTACTTTCACAAAGTTTTATAGAAAAATTTCAAATGAAAAAGGTACTTCTATTGTTTGTATTCGAAGTGATCATGGAACTAAATTTGAAAATCATGATTTTGAAGAATTTTACAATGAAAAAGGAATTGAACATAATTTTTCTATACCTAGGACACCTCAACAAAATGAGATGATAGAAAGAAAAAATAGGAATTTAGAAGAAATAGCACACATAATGCTTTGCGAAAATGACATTCCTAGATATTTTTGGGCTGAAGTTGTTAATACTACATGTTATATTTTAAACTAAGTTTTGATCCGACCAATTTTAAAGAAAACACCATATGAACTTTGGAAAGAAAGAAAATCTACTTTAAAGTATTTTCGTGTATTTGGTTACTGGTGTTTTATATTAAACAATGGCAAGGATAATTTAAGCAAATTTGATACCAAGTCAGATGAAGGTATCTTCTTAGGATACTCCATATCTAGCAAGGCATACAGAGTTTAATAAAAGAATACTTGTTGTAGAAGAGTCTATGCATGTTGTATTTGAAGAGTTACTAACTAGCCCTCTAGAAAAGAAGACATTTCTGATGATGTTGCAGGTATTCAAGGACTTAAGAAGCTGACTTTGGATGATGATCCTTCCAAAGAAAGTGAAGAAGATCAAAACAAGAAGAATAAAGAAGAAGCCACAAGATCTTCACCAAAAGATAAAGGTCTATCCAAAGAATGGAGGTATACTCATAAACATCCTAAAAAATTAATCTTAAGAGATTCATCAAAAGGGGTAAGAACTAGATCTTCTATTAGAAATTTTTTTTGATTATCTTGCATTTGTATCTCAAATTGAACTTAAATGCATAGAAGACACTGAAAAAGATCCAAATTGGATGATTGCTATGCAAGAGGAATTAAATCAATTTGAAAGAAATAAAGTTTGGACACTAATAGAAAGACTATCTAATACTTCTATAATTGGCAATAAATGGGTATTTAGGAATAAGCTAGATATAAATGGTATTATGACTAGAATAAGGCTAGGCTAGTTGCTAAAGACTACAATCAGGAAGAAATGATTGATTTTGATAAAACTTTTGTTTCTGTTGCTAGACTTGAAGCAATTAGACTATTTTAGCTTTTTCATATTTTATGGATTTCAAATTATTTCAAATGGATGTTAAAAGTATGTTTTTGAATGGTTACATTGCTGAAGAAGTTTATGTTAAACAACCACCTGGTTTTGAAAATCATGCATATCTTGACCATGTTTTTAAATTGCATAAAACACTTTATGATTTAAAACAGGCCTCCCGTGCATGGTATATAAGACTAAATAAATTTCTAATTTATAATGGATTTATTAGGGATCATGTAGATACAACCTTGTTTTTAAAGAAAAAGGCTAATGATCTCTTAGTGGTACAGATTTATATCGATGTATTATCTTTGGTGCCACTAATAAATATCTTTGTCAAGAATTTGCTAAGCTAATGTAGGGAGAGTTTGAGATGAGCATGATGGAAGAATTGAGCTACTTTCTCGGACTTCAGATCAAATAAACAAATAAAGGAATCTTCATCAACCAAGCTAAATACACAAAGAAGATTCTAAAAAAGTTGGGATGGAGAAGACTAAACCTATTGATACACCTATGAGCCCTTCATGTAAGCTTGACAAGGATGAAACTGGTAAGAAAGTTGATCAAAAAGTTTATAGAGGCATTATTGGTTCTTTATTGTACTTAACTGCAAGTAGACCAAATATTATGTTTAGTGTATGCATGTGTGCAAGATATCAATCTGAGCCTAAGGAATCACATTTAATGGCTGTTAAATGCATACTTAGATATTTATCTAGTACTGTTGATATTGGTTGTGGTATTCTAAGAACTTAGAAATAGATTTAATTGCATATTCTGATACTGATTTTGCTGGCTGTAAATTAGATAGGAAAAGTACATCTAGAACCTGCCAATTTCTTGGAGTTAATTTAATCTCATGGTTTAGCAAGAAATAAAATTCAGTTGCACTATCTATAACTGAAGCTGAATATATTGCACCTGGAAGTTGTTGTGCTCAAATCTTGTGGATTAAATAATAACTCGAGAACTTTGGCATCAAATTAACTAAGACACGCATAAGATGTGATAATACAAATACAATTAACTTAACTAAAAATCCAGTTCAACACTCAAGAAATAAGCATATAGAAATTAGACACCATTTTATTAGAGACCATGTTCAAAACAATGATGTTATGCTTGAATTTGTTTGTACTAAAATGCAATTAACTGATATTCTGACCAAGCCTCTTAATGAAGATAGGTTCAGTATGATTAGAAGAGAATTAGGAGTCATTAATCCTTTTGATTATATCTCAATCATCTTTTGTGACCCTTGGAATTCTCCTTGAAAATCTCTTAATCTAATATCCTTGAAAATCATATTCAATCATTTATTGGCTATAAAAATCAACTATCCTAATTTTCTATGATTTTTTTCCTATTTTTCTGATTTTTTTCTCGAAGTGTCGACACTTGGCTTAAGCCTGTAAGTCGACACTTGACCGGCTAGAATCAGTGAACAAATAAAAAATCGATCTGTTTCTTCTCATTTTTCTTGAGCCAACACATCCCCTCACTATTCCCTCATATCCGTTTGTTTCCATTCAGTGTTCAAACAGTTCTATTTTGATTTTGAGCCCTCTTTCCCTCTTTTTTCACTATTCTTCATGATTTCACCATGGCTCTTTTGCCCATTTCCCTTTCCATCCTTCTGTTTTCTTGTTTTTCTGGATAATGAGGCCCAGGAAGTAGTTGGTTAGAAGGCCATGTTCAGTATCCCGGGGTGCGGAGCATCGCATGAAGGCCAGACACGACAATCAGCCTGCAGAGGCAGCAGCATAGTCTGACATTCCTGTTCGACCTCCACCAGCCCCTAGGGTAGACCACATGGCTTACAAGGCCATTATTGGGGGATGGAGAGTGGACTTCGACTTTATGGACCAGCAGCATTTTAGGATTGGTGATTGGCTGAGAGATGCTTGACTTGCACAGTTCTGTTTCCTCCGAGAGAGGTTTTATCCAGTGATGTGGGACTGAGATGATGTGGAACTATACTAATGATGAGATGGATATGTAAATATTTTTTTTCTTTGAGTTTTAGGTTTTAAGAGATGTACTGATTCCCGAAGTCAAGTTAAGAATGGACTAAAGATTTTATAAGGACAAGCACTTTCTAGCAAGCAAAGATAGTCCCTAAATAAAGATAATGAGAGGACCCCGGGATTGAGAAACCTCGTAGGACTTAGCTCAAGATCAATACCTACTTAGGAGATTAGGGGTGCAAACCTTGAAGACTCTGATGCGCCCGATGTAGAGTTCCCTCACTCTCATGGATGCGGCCTGAGGGATCAAGCCTTCAACCCTGCGGATTCGTCGGCTTTTCATTCGATAGTCGTGGGGGCAAGAAAGATCGACTCCGTTGACCGTGGTACCTAGAGGACTTGCGAGCACCCAAGAGAAGGGTTAGAAAACATCAAAAAAAGGGATAAGCAACTTGGGGCGTCTCACCTCTCGATGTCCCGAAGGACAAAGGCACTCTCTCACAGAGTTCCTAGTCTAAGAAGACAAGGGCTATAATGAAGTGGAACTTCTCAAATTTTTTATTCATCAAAACTCGTTTTGTACAAGAGGAGTAGGGCCCTTTAAATAGGCTCCCAGGTTCCTTTCAAAATTCAAATGAAAATTTGCTACAAGTCTTCATCAAGGGTGCCTAAAATCTGAATTTGATCCTTGAAATCTTCCCTTGGCCAGCCTTGATATGGTGGAGAGCTTGATTTGGGGAATGAGAAAAGGGACATGTCTTCATGGATCATGGGGTGCCCACTTGACCTTCGATTCTTTTCTTGGTTGTCCACACTTTTATGGAGAAAGACTTGATGTGGGGGCATGAAGAAAGGCTCTTGTCTTCAAGAATCATGGGATGCTTGGTGACTTCAAAATCCTTCCTTGGCTGACCATGCTCCTATGGAGAAAGCCTTGATATGGGGAGGGAAGGGAGGAAGTGGTTGGCTTGGATCAAGGGATGCTCCATTGACTTAAGAAACCTTCCTTGGCCGACCATGATTTCCTGGAAAAGGGCTTGATGTGGGGGGTGTTGTTGGCTTGGACCAAGGAGAGAATAAGTGGGGTATCCAACATGCATTGACTTTGAAGTCTTCCAACCTTCCTTGGCCACCCAAGTGTCCAGGTGATGTGGCGCTTCCTCCCGCCATATGGCTCTGGTAAGGTGGCGCTCCAAGAGCTAAAGCGGCATCCTTCAAGGCATGGGGGAGATGGCTTGGTCCATTAATAATTGGGCTTGACTCAAATGACCACTCCTTCAAATAAGCTTGGGCCCAATCTTCAAGTAGACTTGGGCTTGAACCAATTTAGCTGAATATAGGATTTATTGACCTTGCTTGACCATATTGGCCAAGGTACATGACTAAAATAAAAGTTAAAACTAAATACATGACTCAAAATAAAAATGCTTAGGCTTAAAGCCTTATTACAGAACCCAACAAACTAAAAACCCTATTTAGAGATCTACAGAGGGTTGAGGAGCCTCTATCTGATTCTGGTGCCCACACCATCCAGCACTGATAAGGGAGTTTTACGGGCCCTGGCCTGAGGCGCTGATGGATGGATCGCAGAGGTGAGAGGGATTTCTATTCTATTATCAGCAGAGATATTGAGCTGGGTTCGGGAGATCCCGATAACGGGGATAGTTACAGACTCTCTAGTAGACTGGATCAGTGGATTCAGGATTATTCTAAAGAGAGATGATCTTGGTGATGGAGATACAGTTGTTGCATCATAGCTTTCAGCAGAGATGAGGCTCCTACACCATATTGTAGCTAGGATTCTTCTACCGAAGACTGGATGGTTCGATTTCATCACTAAGAGGGAGCTTCTAGTTATGGTTTCTCTAATCCAGAGGATGCCTATCTGTCTACCCATATTGATGATACATCAGATGACAGAGGCAGCAGCTAGCAAGAGACTTTGCTTACCGTATGGGATGGGTCTTACAATACTATTTTGAGCATACAGAGTCAATCCTGACGGTGAGCCATACAGATAGCTACTCCACACTGATGTGTATGATAAGAGATCACTACATCGTATGGGCTATCGTAGGTATCGAGGTCAGTAGAGATGGAGAGTTTCTGGAGAGTCTGACTCGAATTCAGATGATGATGATGCAGATGCTAAGGAAGAGGATGTACATGAAGATAAGGCTAGGCCATCTGAGCCATCACGAGCTACACCAGAGCTATAGTCCGAGCCATCAGTATCGGCACATGCTGAGGTGCCACCTCCTGGAGATACTTCTGAGGACCGAATCACTTGCCTAGAGACAGAGATATAGACCATGAGAGAGCGAGTGGATCTGATTCACATGGAGATGGGATCAGGTTTTGATGAGACGAGGGTGGGATTTTCTGATGTCATGGGTGCTTTACAGAGATTGACCTCTAGCAGGCCACCTTCACCTCCACCAGCACCACCTGCTCGAGCAGCTCCACCTGTAGATACTGAGATAGGAGACGGTCAGGGTGACTCATCTGTAGATTTTGATATTGCTGACTTCATGGCGGATCCTGAGCTAGACATTGCAGCTGACCAGGATGCTGAGCCCATAACTGATGCGATGAGGACTTCTGAGGCTGCTCTTGCTCCACCCAGTCCAGCTGTTTAGATCCCTGTCCTTCCGAGTACCCCTATTATACCTGATTCTTCAGACCCAATTGTTTCGACACCTGTCCTATATTCTGATCCATCTATTGACTTACCTACAATGTTATTTTCTAGACATCCCACCATTTCTGATTTCGATAGGATACCAGTTTTACATTCTATATCTCTACCTAGTTTCTCTTTATCTAGAGAGTTGGGATTTTACACTCCTAGATTTCACATTCTTTCATCTGGTCCTATTTTTAATATCACTCCACCTGTTACTGATACTAATCTGACTGATCCTGACCCTGTCCTATTTCCTGACCCTGCTCTTGACATTTCTTCTTCTTCAGCACGAGCTAGAGAGAGCACGACCTAGAAACAGAAGCCGAGGATGTAGTGATGTTTCTAGAGCCATCCGCAACAGGCTTGCTGATCTTTGGCCAATGTGGCCTCGACCCCGTCCCTTTAGGATTATAGGGCCTATCATTTTAGAGATTGGATCTTCCTCTAATGAGGATAGCACCCCTTAGGATTGGTCAGTGTATTAGTTGGTATCATTTCAGTTAGATGTATAAGTTAGTTATATGTATGTTTGTATTAAACTTTGTTTCATTGTATCAAATTGTGTATCAAATTTTGAATATTATGTATCAATATTTGAAATTATATATATGATGATTTTTTCAGTATTTTCTCTTATGTACTCATATCTCTTCTTACTATACTTCTACACTCTTCTTACTATACTTCTTTTTACTTTATCTCTACCTTCCACCTTTCACATTTTTTACAATGACAAAAAGGAAAAGAAATAATGGTAATGGTAATGGAAAAATGGAAATGAAAATATTGGTAGCAAATGGTATAATGTTTAATATTTTGTAGTATCAAAATGATAAACAAAGGGAAAGAATGAATGATATAAGTAAAAACAAAGGAGACAAGAAAGCAATAAGTATTAATTAAGAAGGAAGAATAATTAAGGGCGAGAAAAGTACTAAAGAAGGAAATTTTAAAATTTCTAAACCTTTTGAAAATATTTTGAGAAATGCTAATACATGTAAGTTTTTGAAAAATACTTTTAGATCATATATTGAGGGGGAGCTTTAGTTTTATGCTTTGATACTCTTTTGTTTTATGTTCTAATACTTCTTATTTTTTTATGTTCTGATACTTCTTTTTTTTTTATGTTCTGATACTCATTATTTTTTATACTCTGATACTCCTTAATTCTTATGCTCTGGAACTCTTTATTTTTATGTTTTGATACTCTTCGTGCTCTGATATTTTTGCTTTGATGCTTTCTAGCTTTATGTTTTATTATTTGCTTTGATATGCTTTGATACTTTTCATGCTGCTCTGATGCTCTCTATATTATATTACTTACTTTGATACTCTTAAAGATTTTGCTCTGATACTTTTCACGTTCAACTTGTTTTTACTCTAATGCTTAACTTTCAAATCTATTTTAGCTCCGATACACCTTTTGAACATCTCATATAAGTATATAGCTCTGACACATTTTAATTATAGTTCTGATACATTATAGTTATAGCTCTGGTACATTAGAACTATATGAATTGAATTCTTTCATATATATATATATATATATATACAGCTCTGATACATTGAAACTATATAAACTAAATTCTTTCTTATATATATATATAGCTCTGATACATTGTCGATGAGTTTTTGCTTTTGATAATCATTACAACTTAGCTCTGATACTTATTATCAATAGCCATGATACTTATAGTCAATTGATCTATACTTATTGCAAATCTTTTGAGCTTACAATATGTGTATACTTAAAGATTTTGTCATCATCAAAAATGAGAAGATTGTTGACTCATGTCTTGATTTTGATAAATAACAAAATACTTAAGTATATTTGAGTACAACTAGGTGTTAAAAGTGTATTTATCAAAACAAGGTACTCATCAAAGTTGTAGTGCATTAAAAAGATTAAATTGCTTGTCATATTGTTGAAGAAGTCTTATATTGAAAGAATTTCAAGTTATATGGACTTTGGCACATAAGAATGTGTTGCCGCTCTCGCCGTCGCGCCCGTGCCTCGGATCAGCCGATCCTTCCTGACCGCCTGGTGAGGGAGCCTCCCTTCCCGTGGAGAACCTGCAACAAAAGGGGTTAGAGGACCCTGGCCGGGGATCCCGGCGAGGGAGCTCCGATGGTCAAGTCAGTAGACGACGAGAAGGAACAGACTCTCCAGCCGGACCCTCTAAAGGGTTCCAGACTTAGAGAGTTAATTGGTGAAGGAAACGCTCTGGGGACCAGAATCTCGGCTGGGCCTCCTTGCCGAGCTCACGTCCAGTGTTCCCCTCTCGGGATCTCTGGTTTCTCTCTCGGAGCGAGGCCTTTTGCCGGTGCTTCCTCCTTGTCCCCAGGCTGGTCGGCTTACCTTGTCGTCCCCAGATTTCTCCTTCTTTATCTCCTTCCGTCGCGCATTTATCTTTTTCCGTCTCGGAAACTCCCCTCCCCCGTCCTCTTCTCTTTTCCCTTTTCGGTGAAGGGTGCCAGGCGGCTTTCCAACCTCGTCCGCTGGGCCCAGCAGGGAAAAGGCAAAGACAGAAGAGAAAGAGGGGAGGGCGGCGCTGGCAGGGCGGCCGGTCAGGCCTCGGGCCCAGTGAGAGCGCCCTCTTCCCCAAGCATGGGCACCATCTATCTATGGGGCCTGTGTCGTCAGGGTTGCGTCTCTCGGCTGCGGGACCTGTCGGGCCGATGCTAGTGATGTTCCGCGTGCCGCCGCCCTCCGTACAGGATGCCGTCTGGGATTCGTACGGCCCGAAAGATGGCCTCGGGGCCCGTCTCTCTCCCCAGGGCCCTCGCCGTACGAGCGGTCTGACCTTGGCTGAGTTGGGCCCATCTCCGGGGGCCAACTGGCGAGGGGCGAGGGATCGGCCGACCTCGGCTTATGTGGACCCCTCCTGGGTGGACACCTGGCGAGATGGCAGGAGGTCGCCTGGCTTCGGCCGAGGTGGGCCCGTCTCCGGGTGGCCACCTGGCGAAGGGCGAAGGATCAGCCGACCTCGGCTTAGGTGGACCCCTCCTGGGTGGACACCTGGCGAGGTGGCAGGAGGTCGCCTAGCTTCGGCCGAGGTGGGCCCGTCTCCGGGTGGCCACCTGGCGAAGGGCGAAGGACCAGCCGACCTCGGCTTAGGTGGACCCCTCCTGGGTGGACACCTGGCGAGGTGGCAGGAGGTCGCCTGGCTTCGGCCGAGGTGGGCCCGTCTCCGGGTGGCCACCTGGCGAAGGGCGAAGGATCAGCCGACCTCGGCTTAGGTGGACCCCTCCTGGGTGGACACCTGGCGAGGTGGCAGGAGGTCGCCTGGCTTCGGCCGAGGTGGGCCCGTCTCCGGGTGGCCACCTAGCGAAGGGCGAAGGACCAGCCGACCTCGGCTTAGGTGGACCCCTCCTGGGTGGACACCTGGCGAGGTGGCAGGAGGTCGCCCGACCTCGGCCGACCTCACTTAGGCGGACCCCTCCGGGCCCGGGCGCCGATGAAGTGGTAGAGGAATTTCGAGCCGAGCTCGACCTCGGCGAGGGCGGTTTGCCTCAGGCAGTCGTCGGGCGGTGTAGTCTTGCCGATCCTGGCTTTGAGGATGTGGCGCTGACTTGGCCTGGGAAACATACACGTGGCTCGCTCGTATTCGATGATACCTGAGCCTGGCCACGTCGCTGTCATGGCTGTAACAGTTGCCCCCCAACCCGCCGTTCCGTCGGGGCGTCGTAGAACGGAACATCGGGATTAAATGCGGACATGACATGGAGAGGCGAAGATCTTGCATCATAATTGCCACGATCCTGGTCGCCGTGGCTCGATGTGGCTGAAGACCTATGGGGAGTCGTCATGCGTCGCCCACTCGCTCGTAATTAATGCGTCGCTTCGAGACAGAGGCCGTTACTCTGCTAACGAGGCGTCGGTGTCGGGCGTGCGCCCACGTGGCGATCATCCAATGGCCTGAGACGGAATGACGGGTACGGCCGCTGTCAGCTGAGTTTGAAAGGGAGGGGACTTTCCAGAACGAGGCATTTTCCCTTGCTTCGTGGGCGGTTTGCTGCAGGCTAACAACTCCTGTTGCTCGCGCTCGTCTGGTGTATTTTCGGTGAGTGCTTCCTTCTTCTCCTCTAGCCCCCCTCGTTCTTTCTCGTTTCTTTTTTGATTTTTTCCGTCCTTTCCCTTTCTATGGCGCGCCGTCGCCGTGTCTCTTCCAACCCGGACGAGGCCAGTCCATCCCGGCCGAGGACTCCATCCTCCTCCTCCTCAGATGAGGAGACAATCCCGGAGGAGGTCCGCCGACGTCTGCAACCCGGGGGTGTCACCATTGGCATCCCCAGGGGGATCCGGTCCCCTTTCGTTGCACCTGCCGTGCCCCTCCGTTATCTTCCTTCTTTGCCTTATCTTCCTGCTCCGCCTTCTTTTCCTGCTCTGCCATCTTTTCCCGTCGGTCCCTCCGGTCATGCTTCTACCATGACCGAAGGCGATCTTTCCCTGCTCCGGGATGCCTACGGCATTCCGGGGTCAATTCGCCTGTTTGTTCCGCGGTCCAGGGAGCGCGTCACCATGAGTGGCCCCGGCCGCATTGCCTTCTACGAAGACTTCCTCCTTGGGGGTCTTCGGTTTCCTCTGCATCCCTTCTTTCTTTCCTTCCTCAGCCACTTCCGGCTTGTCCCGGCCCAGCTGGCTCCTAATGCCATCCGGGTCATCTTTTCCTTTATTGTTTTCTGTCACTTCCACGGGTTCGTTGCCCGTTTTTCTCTCTTTAGGGCCTTGTTTACCCTGAAGAAGTGCTCCACCGATGATGGCTGGTGGTACATTTCGCCCCGGCCCAGGTGTCTCCGGTTCGACCTCCCTTCCTCGGTCAAGGGGTGGAAGAGCCGGTTTTTCTTCGCCTCGGTCGACGACGTCGACTGGGCCTGGAGTGAACCGGACCGGACTCCGAACCGAAATTCCCGGGTCGAGTCAGTGGACCAGGAGTCCTATAGCCTGCTCCTGAGCGACGTGGTCCCGGTGCTCGAGGTTCTGCTCTCTGAGCAGAATCTTTTTGAGGCCGGTATCAGTCCCATCCGTGAGACCGGTGAGACTTGGCCCCACTCTGACCTCTGCCCCCCTTTCTCTTCATAACCGAGCCGGCTGACTTCTTGTTTCTTTTGTTTTGCAGGGATGAAGTTTTCGTTGGAGAACCTTTTGGAGGGGGCAGCCCAGCGGGACGTCGTGGAGGTGGACGAGCCCGCAGCGAAGAGGGCTCGCACGGAGACGAGCCGGGAGGTCGTGGCGGCGACCGTGCCCAGCCCGGTTGCTGTCATTTCCCCGCCCAGGCTACCTCAGGGTGGGGCTACTGATGCCCCGGCCGCTCGACCTGGTGGCGCCGCCGAGAGGACCCCAGCGCCTGCTGCTCCGCCCATCGCCGGGCCCGTCATTGCTGCCAGCTCAACAGCGCCGCCTGCGGCAACCGCCGGCCCGTCGGTTGCGGCCTCGGCTGAGGGGGCGGCCACCGCAGTTGCCGGCCCGAAGGCTCCGGCGCCGGTGATCACCCACCGAGACTCTGTCATCCTCGACAAAGGGCTGGCAGAGAAGATGATGGAGTACGCCTCCACCGCCCGGGACCGCCGAGCTCGGGGCGGCCGGGATTACGCGGACGCGTTGCTCGGCATCCTCCCGCAGCTTTTCACGGTAAGTCCGAGCTTCTTCCTTCTCCTTTTCCCTTCCTACGGGACTTAACTTCTTTTATTCTGACCTGTATTGCTTTTGTTATTGCAGATCGGGAACGACGTCCTCCTACTGAGGAATTTCCTCGTAGGGAACGCCAAGAGGGACTCCGAGCGGGAGCAGAGACTCGGCAAGCTCGCGGCCGACGTCAAGGACTTAATGGAGAAGGGCGCCGAGCTGTGAGCCGACAAGCAAGCCCTCCAGTCCGACCTGGCACGTTCCGAGGAGCGGAACAAGGAGTTGGAGGCCTCCTTGTTGGAGGAGCGGACCTCCAACCAGCGCCGAACTGAGGAGGAGGCGGCGGAGAAGGCCTGCCTGTAGGCCCATTCCCAATGGCTGGAGCGCTAGCTGGAGGAGGCCCGGCGAGATGCGGCCGCGGCGAAGGACCGGAGCGCGTACGTCAACGGGCTCCTGGAGGCAGCCAAGCGGGAGGCGCAAGAGGCTGTACCCAAATTTCGGGCTTCCGACGAGTACACATCGAAGGTCCGGGAGGCCGTCGTGGACTCCTTCCTGAAGGGGTTCCGGATGTGCCGGGAGAAGGTGGGGGCCTTCTTCCCCAGCTGGATCTGAGCGGAGTTGTGATCGGTGGCAGGAGGCCAGGGGGCGAGAGCAGGGCCTCCGGCACGGCCGAAGCGACTCCTGCGGTGCCGTCGACCAGCGATGCCGCGGCTCCGGAGCAGCCCCAGGAGCCGGCCGTTGTAGAAGCCGAGGACGCAGCACCCGCACCTCCGGCAGAGGGCTCCGACCCCGCACCTCAGTGAACCCGGCGCCGTCTTCTCTTTTGCTTCTGTTTTTTGTTTTTGCTTTGTATTGTCTTCTCTTTTCTTCTTTTTTTTGGGGAGTCCCGGCCTGTCGGGACTCCCAGCTTGTACCGACTTCTCACATCAATGGAAATCTGACTTTATCGAAACCTTGATTTTTGTTTCATCTCACCTTCCTTTTCCTTTCTTTCTGAGATGTCGGTTTGGAACACTTGAAACAGTTGCAGGCCTGGTCCTCCCATTGCTCAAGTTGAAGGATGGGGCCTGCTGAGTCGCGTCGCAGCAGAACAAGCCTCAAGTGGGCCCGACTTTGGGTCGCCTTCATCCTTGCGCAGGCAACACGATTTCTGCACCGCCTTCCAGGCCAAAGCCCAGGACCTCTGGACTGAGCTCGGTGCTGCAGGCTTTCTCAAGCCTTGCGCGGCTTACTGAGCTGTGCTCCGGGCTTGCGTGGGCGAACTGGGTTCGGCGTCACCTTCCAAGCCGAAGCCCAGGATCTCCGAACTGAGCTCGATGCCGCAGGCTTTCTCAAACCTTGCGCAGCTTGCTGAGCTGTGCTCCGGGCTTGCGTGGGCGAACTGGGTTCGGCGCCACCTTCCAGGCCGAAGCTCAGGATCTCCGGACTGAGCTCGATGCCGCAGGCTTTCTCAAGCTTTGCACGGCTTGCTGAGCTGTGCTCCGGGCTTGCGTGGGCGAACTGGGTTCGGCGCCACCTTCCAAGCCGAAGCCCAGGATCTCCGGACTGAGCTCGATGCCGCAGGCTTTCTCAAACCTTGCGCGGCTTGCTGAGTTGTGCTCCGGGCTTGCATGGGCGAACTGGGTTCGGCGCCACCTTCCAGGCCGAAGCCCAGGATCTCCGGACTGAGCTCGATGCCGCAGGCTTTCTCAAGCCTTGCGCGGCTTGCTGAGCTATGCTCCGGGCTTGCGTTGACGAACTGGGTTCGGCGCCACCTTCTAGGCCGAAGCCCAGGATCTCCAGACTGAGCTCGATGCCGCAGGCTTTCTCAAGCCTTGCATGGCTTGCTGAGCTGTGCTCCGGGCTCGCGTGGGCGAACTGGGTTCGGCGCCACCCTCCAGGCCGAAGCCCAGGATCTCCGGACTGAGCTCGATGCCGCAGGCTTTCTCAAACCTTGCACGGCTTGCTGAGCTGTGCTCCGGGCTTCCATGGGTGAACTGGGTTCGGTGCCACCTTCCAGGCCGAAGCCCAGGATCTCCGGACTGAGCTCGATGCCGTAGGCCTTCTTGTCGAAGTTAGAAGGGAGTGTTTGAAGTGGGGAAGCTTTGTTACAGAAACTGGGAGCCTTACATCACTGATAGTACATTCTCAGGTTCGAGGAGTTCCACATCCGGGGGAACCTGGCACCTCCCAATTCTTCCAAGTAATATACTCCATGAGGGAGGGCTTCTGTGATGCAGAACAAATAAAGGGACGCGATGCGGAAGTAGATTAAGATTAACTAATTTTTTTGTTGTTTTTATATGTTTGTAGAAGTTGGCTTCAAATCAAAGAAAAGTTAACCTAACATTGAAAGATACTAATATGATAATTGAAAGCACAATTTTAAGGAAACTAAATTATCAGAGTAGTTTAGAAGCAACGGATCGCTGGGGGTTGAGAAACTCCCAGACCTAGGGTTTCACTCCGAGCTTTCAACAAAACAGAAATAAAGAGAAGGGAAGGTTTATCTAACCAGACAATGATCTTCACAGATTTTGGTGGAAGAACTCTCCCGAGCAGATTGTTGGATCCTCGAAGTTGGATATCTTCGTAATGGATCCTCCAATACTGGTCCTTTGGCGGGTTGGCTTCTCCTGAACTCAAGATCTGGAAGAGAAGAAAAATAATTGATGGAATCAGAGAGTCAAGGAAAAGATTTACCAAGTTGATGAACTTGAAGATCGAAATTGCTGAAAACTGGATTCTCCTGGATGCTGATGTGATTTTTCTTGGAACTTGCTCTGGATCTGAAGTAGCCGGACTGGATCTGGATGAAGGTGGACGGCCTGGACTTGTAGAGAGAGAGAGGCCGTGGGAGATGGATGGATCTAGGGTTTGATGGATTGAAAATAATGAAGGGTGGCTAGGGTTTTGGAATTTCAAGTGGCTAACCTAGGGTTTTGGATAAAGATGGAGATCTCTCACCTCCTCAAGGCTCCAATGGAACCCGGATTACCCCCTCACGGAGCTCAACACTTAGAATAGTGCGGAAGAAGAGAAACCTAGGTTGCTCAACACAAGAGAATAGCAAAAATAATTTTTCTTCATTGATTTTCAAAGTTACAAAGAAAGGTCTATTATATAGACCTAAAATTTTCTCCTAGCTTGTACAAATTCCCATGTGGGACTAAACTCCTCCAACCTCTAGATTAGGTAGAAAACCCCCTCTCTTGGTCGACCAAGACTTCAAAAAAAATTGGGACGGCCATAAAGGAATTTTTTTTTGGAATTTTTATGGCGCCTCCTTTGGAGTTGGATTTGGATTTGGAGTCCTCCTCTTCTTAAGGCATTTCTTCTTTTCTTCCACTCCAAGTTAAGCTCTTTGATTTTGATTTGAACTTCAATTGGATGTCCTTCTTTGATTTCTTCTCCAAGAGAAGTTTTCTTCCTTCTTTGCTTAGGTAAAATAGGCAGGTATGGGCGCCTCCTTTAAATTAGCTTCCAATTTGATTTTTTCTTCTTTGGGTGTGGGGATCATGACACTGGGATGCCTCTGTGGCGCCACCTGGACCCTGGCGTGTGCTCGGAGTGTGGCTGGGCATGTGGCTTGGAGTGTGGCCTCCACTTGCTTGGACCTTGGTTTGATAGGAAGACAAATGTGGCACCATTTTGGACCAAATTGAAACCACATCGGGACTTGCACCGAGTCAACATGACTCAACAAAATTTAAATGGTGACTCAAGAAATAAATAAAAATAAATAAACTGGTTGACCAGGTCAACCTTTATTACAAACCCTAATTTCTCGGGCAATGTCAATCAGAGATCCAGATGGAGCTCTGAAGTCTTCTTCTGAGTCTGGTGCCCGCACCAATTCTCCCGGGGTGGGAGGAACTCGACCCTGTCGAGTAAGGCTCAAGTTGGCTCTGGTATCTCTCCAAGAGGTCTGGGTCCAATTCTTGTAATTCTTCTCGGGAGATCCAAGAGTCATCAGAATCTGGCCTTCCTTGCCAGCGGACCAGGTACCTTTGGTATCCTCGATTACGAGTAGAGATAACCTGATCATCCAGGATCTTTTCAATCTGCTCTTTCCTCACAGGCCAGTTTGTCGGTGGACACACAGGGTCGGGATCACTCTCAACGATAGGGTTAGGCTCAAAAGGCTCACTAGGAATCACAGCTGGCTCCCTGTACTCTACTAAGTCTGTAATGTTGAAAGTAGAGCTAATGCCTAGTTCTGGAGGCAACTCGAGCACATAGGCATTGGATCCTACTCTCTTTACCACTCTAAATGGTCCAGCTCCCCTAGCATGTAACTTTCTAACGGTTCCAGGAGGAAACCGTTCAGGCCTTAACCTAATCATCACATAGTCTCCCTCAACAAAAGATTTGACTCGTCTTTGAGTATCAGCCAACTTCTTATAAGTTTCATTACTTAAATTTATTTTGGCATGAATTTCTTTATGCAAGTCTTTTACATGCTGTGCAAAATTCTCAGCAGATTCGGAGACTCGAGTGTGGACAGGTAAAGGGACTAGGTCAAGAGGTGTGTGAGGTTTGTACCCATGTACAATTTCAAATGGACTCTTACCCGTAGACCTATTGACCGAGTCATTGTACGCAAATTCTGCCCTTGGTAAGTATAAATCCCAATTTCTGGTGTTTTCACCAACAAGACATCTCAGCAGATTTCCTAGGCTACGGTTCACTACTTCAGTTTGGCCATCAGTTTGGGGATGATAGGCAGTTGAAAACTTAAGTTTTGTCCCTAACTTATGCCAAAGGGTCTTCCAAAAGTAACTGGTGAACCGGACATCCCTATCTGAAACGATTGTCTTAGGTAGGCCATGGAGTCTAACTATCTCATTGAAGAAAAGCGTGGCTACCTTAGACGCATCAAAGGTTTGGGAACAAGGCAGGAAGTGGGCCATTTTAGAGAATCGGTCGACTACGACACAGATAGAATCATGTCTCCTCTGGGTCTTAGGTAAACCTAACACAAAATCCATACTCACATCTTGCCAAGGACGATCTGGGACAGGGAGTGGGGTATAAAGACCAGTGTTTTGTTTTCGCTGTTTGGCAACAGCGCAGGTTCGACATCTAGCTACAATATTAGCTACATCCCTTTTCAAGCTAGGCCAGAAAAAGTGGTCTTCAATAGCTAGAATGGTCTTGTCTTTTCCAAAATGGCCGGCTAAACCTCCAACATGGATTTCCCAAATCAAAAATTCCCTAAGAGAAGTTCTAGGGATGCAAAGCCTATTTTTGAAGAACAAAAAACCATCTACAAGGGTATAATCCTGGTGATTACTAGATGGTCCTTGAACTAGATCCTGATACACAGTTGTGAAATCTGGACAAGACTCATATTCCTCTTTGATTTGCTCAAACCCTATGACCTCAGTTCTAACAGAAGTTAATAACAGAGATCGGCGACTAAGGGCATCAGCTACCTTATTCTCAACTCCAGCCTTATGTTTCAGGACAAAAGTATAGGACTGGATATATTCTACCCACTTAGCATGCCTAGGGTTAAGCTTCTTTTGGGAGTTCAGAAATCTAAGAGCCTCATGGTCCGAAAATAGTACAAATTCCTGCGGTAGCAAATAATGTCTCCAGTAACGCAAAGCTTGCACCACCGCATAAAATTCCTTATCATAGGTAGAATACCTAAGCTTAGCATCATTAAGTTTTTCACTAAAGAATGCTATGGGATGATTTTCTTGGCTTAGGACTCCACCTATTCCTACACCTGAAGCATCACAGGCAACCTCAAATACTTTAGAAAAATCGGGTAATCTCAGAATGGGTGCCTGGGTCATTTTATCCTTAAGATCTAGGAAGGCTTTATGGGCTGACTTAGTCCAATGAAATTCTCCCTTCCTAATACAATCAGTGATAGGAGCAGCTAAAGTACTAAACCCCTTGATGAATCGCCTATAGAAGGTAGCCAAGTCGTGGAAACTTCTAACTTCATGCACATTGGTTGGCTCTGGCCAGTCTACTATGGACCTAATTTTCTCAGGATCGGCCGCCACGCCGTCAGGGGTTACTACAAAACCAAGAAAGATAACTCTACTAGTCATGAATTCACACTTCTTAAGATTACCGTAGAGTCTCTCATTCCTCAAAACTTGGCAGACTGCTCTAAGGTGGCCTAGGTGATCTGCTGGGGTCTTACTATAGATCAGGATGTCATCAAAATAGACCACCACAAATTTTCCTATGAAAGCTCTAAGTACCTGGGTCATAATTCTCATGAAGGTACTAGGGGCATTGGACAACCCAAAAGGCATAACAACCCATTCATAAAGACCATCCTTAGTTTTGAAAGCAGTTTTCCATTCATCCCCGGGCCTAATCCTAACCTGATGATAGCCGCTTTTGAGATCAATCTTAGAAAAAACCATTGCACCAGCCATCATATCAAGCATGTCATCTAGTCTAGGGATGGGAAACCTATATTTGATTGTAATTTTATTGATGGCACGACTGTCAACACACATCCTCCACGTGCCATCTTTCTTTGGGGTCAGTAAGGCTGGGACTGCACAAGGGCTAAGACTTTCTCTAATAAACCCCTTCCTCAATAATTCTCCAACCTGCTTTTGCAGTTCTTCATGCTCAGATGGATTCATCCTGTAATGGGGCAAGTTGGGCAAAGTCACTCCTGGGATTAGATCTATGGCATGCTGGATATCCCTAAGAGGTGGAAGGTGGTCTGGCAAATCCTCGGGAAAGACATCCTCAAATTCTTTTAACACAGGTTTAACTTCTTGAGGAGGCTCTGAGGGTTCCGAAGTTCTAAGTTCCTTAGCAGTCAACATCCAGATGGGTGAACCACTATGAATTTCTTGTTCTAGATCCTTAGCACTGATTAGGTTCACTCCAGTTTTCATCTCCTTAACATTACCGGCTCCTTTAGTTACCTTGTCCTTAGGGGGAACGGAATGGATCGTAATCTTCTTCCCATTGAAACTAAAAACACAGGTATTGGATTTTCCTAAGAGGGTGGCATCATGATCATACAACCAAGGTCTTCCGAGAATTATACTGCTCACCCCCATGGGTAAGACATCGCACCAAATCTTTTCATGATAAGATTGCATTTGGATTTGGACTTGACATCTAGACTGGATGGGTATGGAGGTAGAATCTACCCAAGAAACCTTATAGGGGTTGGGATGGGGAACTGGGATTAAGCCTAACATCTTGACAGTGCTAGTAGAGATGGCATTTACACAGCTCCCACTATCTATGATGATCTTACATACCTTATCCCCTAATTTAAGAAAAGTCTGTAGGATGTTAGTCCTACGCCAATCCTCTTGAACTAGATTCTGGGATAGGATGCATCTTACAACTCCTAATTGGTCAGATTCATTGGGTTCCTCCTCTCCTTCATACTCCTCAACCAAATTCATTCCGGCCTCATAAACTTCTTCTTCAAATTCTTCACTGGGCTCGGAATTATCATTCTCTCCCTCTTCTATGTAAAGGGATCTCCGTGGGCACTGGCTAGCAACATGACCTACCTTATGACACTTGAAACAGGCTATGGCAGTACACTGACTGGAAATGTGACCTGGTTTCTGACACTTAAAACAGGTGATATTTGAACTAGGGGTTCTCTGGGTGTCAGGTGCCTTACCTTTGTCCATGGGCCTAGGGATAGAAGTACCCTGAAAAGGTTTACTAGGGATAACTTGGCTAGGTCCATTCCTTGGGATAGGGGCACTAACCCTAGAAGGTATAGGTCCTCTCTGAAATTTCTCAGTGTTCAGTGCAATCTGGTAGGCTTGGTCTAGATCAGTAACCTCTCTCAGAAATAGTTCTCTCTTGATATCTTCCCTCAGTCCAGCCCTAAATCTAGATAAAGTGACTTCGTGGGCTTCACTCACATCACATCTCATTAGGTATTCATCAAAAGTAGCTATGTAGTCTGAGACAGATCGGTTTCCTTGTTTCAGGTTTTGCCATTGGTCTAACAGGTTTTGCTGGTATGAAATGGGTAGGTATTTATCTCTCAGTTTTTCTTTCATACCCTGCCAAGTGGTTATGGGCTCAACATTCCGTCTCCTAGTGGTTAGCTCAATGTTCCCCCAGTATAACCTAGCTTGACGCACTAATTTCATCTTGGCAAACTTGTATTTCCTCTCCTCAGACATAGCATACCACTCAAAGTATTGGTCCATCTCACCCTCCCAATCAGAATACACCTTAGGGTTCAGACTACCATCAAAAGTGGGTGCATCTAATTTGATGTTCCTGATGAACCTATCATCTCTATCTTCAGGCTCTGGGTCAGGCCTCCTATGATTAGGTTCAGGATCTCTATATAAAGGCCTTCTAGGCTCCTGATGTGGGTGAGGTTTAGGCACATTAAAATCGGGGTCAGGAGTCCAATTCCGATGTCTAGGTTCTTCAAGTACTTGGACTCGGTCCCTAAGTTGGGTAAGATCCTCATGAATTTGTGCGCTAAACTGGGCCACAGTGTTTGTCATATCCTGATTCATTTTAGCCATACTTTCAGTAAGAGTTCTGATCATGGCCTCTAAATCAGGTTGGGTTTGACCAGGTTGATATGGCACTCCATTTCTGGTAGACATGATGATTCAAGCAAGCACACAAAATGAGACTAGACTAAATCGACTACTGGATCACTAGACCTAGAGTCCAAACTAGATGCCCAATCAGAGTGGCAAGCTAGCCTGTAGTAACTCAGGACTCAGCCAGGCAGGTGTAAGGGGAGTGTTAGGTCCCTGATTGCCAATCCTAGACACCAATCAGTGATTGGCCAGGTAGGCGGACCAGCACACAAGCCCTTCGGGAATGGATCCCTGAACCACCGTTCTAGACACTGAGTGCTAAGCACACACAGAATAACTCGGCAAACTGACTCAACACTAGCCTAGACCCGACCAATTGGTGTCCCTAGCCCACTAGGGCAAATTAGGTCTAACTGATTTTAAATTAGGTCTAGGTTCGAATGATTGGATGGTGGTTTTGGGCTAAGGAGAGGTAATCAACTCCTCCCCTTATCTTAGATGCTCAATTGCCCTTAAGTAAATTATGAGATGATCACTCCAAAAAGAATTGAATTGCAGAACACAAAAAACAGAGTTGCTGTATTTTAATGCTCAGAATTTTTACCGAAACCAATAAATCACATAAAAATTATGGAAAATAGGTTCAATTATACTGGTTTTAACGAAGCAAAAATCATGCAATTCAGAGTTTTATGCAGGGAGAAATAATTCAGACAATAGGGCAATTACGGGATGCAACTAGATTGTCTTCCCCGTTTATAATCCCTGCTACGAAGTTATAACCCAATGGATCCCCTACACGCCCTAGGAACACCCCGTGGAATGGGAGGAGGAGGCTTGCGTCTCGCTTAGTTCCTAGGACCGGACGTCCTGGGGAGTCTACTTCGAGCAGACAAAATAAAAAGAGAACAAAAAAAGCAAGCAAGCAAATCAGAAACCCTAGACTGGGCTCTGATACCAAAAATGATGCAGAACAAATAAAGGGACGCGATGCGGAAGTAGATTAAGATTAACTAATTTTTTTGTTGTTTTTATATGTTTGTAGAAGTTGGCTTCAAATCAAAGAAAAGTTAACCTAACATTGAAAGATACTAATATGATAATTGAAAGCACAATTTTAAGGAAACTAAATTATCAGAGTAGTTTAGAAGCAACGGATCGCTGGGGGTTGAGAAACTCCCAGACCTAGGGTTTCACTCCGAGCTTTCAACAAAATAGAAATAAAGAGAAGGGAAGGTTTATCTAACCAGACAATGATCTTCACAGATTTTAGTGGAAGAACTCTCCCGAGCAGATTGTTGGATCCTCGGAGTTGGATATCTTCGTAATGGATCCTCCAATACTGGTCCTTTGGCGGGTTGGCTTCTCCTGAACTCAAGATCTGGAAGAGAAGAAAAACAATTGATGGAATCAGAGAGTCAAGGAAAAGATTTACCAGGTTGATGAACTTGAAGATCGAAATTGCTGAAAACTGGATTCTCCTGGATGCTGATGTGATTTTCCTTGGAACTTGCTCTAGATCTGAAGTAGCCGGACTGGATCTGGATGAAGGTGGACGGCCTGGACTTGTAGAGAGAGAGAGGCCGTGGGAGATGGATGGATCTAGGGTTTGATGGATTGAAAATAATGAAGGGTGGCTAGGGTTTTGGAATTTCAAGTGGCTAACCTAGGGTTTTGGATAAAGATGGAGATCTCTCACCTCCTCAAGGCTCCAATGGAACCCGGATTACCCCCTCACGGAGCTCAACACTTAGAATAGTGCGGAAGAAGAGAAACCTAGGTTGCTCAACACAAGAGAATAGCAAAAATAATTTTTCTTCATTGATTTTCAAAGTTACAAAGAAAGGTCTATTATATAGACCTAAAATTTTCTCCTAGCTTGTACAAATTCCCATGTGGGACTAAACTCCTCCAACCTCTAGATTAGGTAGAAAACCCCCTCTCTTGGTCGACCAAGACTTCAAAAAAAATTGGGACGGCCATAAAGGAATTTTTTTTGGAATTTTTATGGCGCCTCCTTTGGAGTTGGATTTGGATTTGGAGTCCTCCTCTTCTTAAGGCATTTCTTCTTTTCTTCCACTCCAAGTTAAGCTCTTTGATTTTGATTTGAACTTCAATTGGATGTCCTTCTTTGATTTCTTCTCCAAGAGAAGTTTTCTTCCTTCTTTGCTTAGGTAAAATAGGCAGGTATGGGCGCCTCCTTTAAATTAGCTTCCAATTTGATTTTTTCTTCTTTGGGTATAGGGATCATGACACTGGGATGCCTCTGTGGCGCCACCTGGACCCTGGCGTGTACTCGGAGTGTGGCTGGGCATGTGGCTTGGAGTGTGGCCTCCACTTGCTTGGACCTTGGTTTGATAGGAAGACAAATGTGGCACCATTTTGGACCAAATTGAAACCACATCGGGACTTGCACCGAGTCAACATGACTCAACAAAATTTAAATGGTGACTCAAGAAATAAATAAAAATAAATAAACTGGTTGACCAGGTCAACCTTTATTACAAACCCTAATTTCTCGGGCAATGTCAATCAGAGATCCAGATGGAGCTCTGAAGTCTTCTTCTGAGTCTGGTGCCCGCACCATTCTGCCACCCGATATGGGCCTTCCCAGTTGGGCGATAGCTTGCCGCATTCCCGTGGTTGGGATGCTTCGGCGCGCCGGAGGACCAAGTCTCCGGGACGAAAAACCTTAGGCCGCACTCGGGAGTTGTAATATCTGGCTACACGTTGCCGGTACGCCGCCATTCGGATTCGGGCCCTGTCCCTTGTTTCCTTGAGAAGGTCTAGGTTGAGCATCATCCTGGCCGGGTTTTCTGTCTCGTAGTATTGATCCACGCGCAGCGTGGGTAGGCTGAGCTCGATCGGGATGACTGCCTCGGCTCCGAAGACGAGGTTGAATGGAGTTTCGTCGGTAGCCGTCCTTGGGGTGGTGTGGTATGCCCAAAGGACACTGGGAAGCTCATCGGCCCACCTGCCCTTGGCCTGGTCCAGCCGCGTGCGGAGGCCCTGAAGAATGGTCCTGTTCGTGACTTCGGCCTCCCCGTTGGTCTGAGGGTGCGCCACCGAGGTAAAGCGATGCCTGATGCTGAGGTCACTGCAGAATTCTTTGAATTCCCGGCAGTCGAACTAGCATCCGTTGTCGGTGACCATAGTGTGGGGGAGGCCGAAGCGGCAGACGATGGACTTCCAGAAGAACTTGGCGACGTTTGCTTCGGTGATCCTCGCCAAGGGTTCGGCCTCGACCCACTTCATGAAGTAGTCGATAGCCACTATCAAGAACTTCCGCTGGCCAGACGCCGGCGGGAATGGGCCCAGGAGGTCCATCCCCCACTGGGCGAACGGCCAGGGGGCTGAGAGCTGAGAGATTGGGTTGGAGGGTTGCCGCTGCACCGTGGCGTGATGCTGGCACCGGTCGCACTTCTTCACGAAGTCGGCGGCGTCTTCCTTCATTGTTTCCCAGAAGTAGCCCTGACGGAGGGCCTTGTACGCCAATGCCCTGCCCCCCACGTGGTTCCCGCAGATGCCTTCGTGAATCTCTTGGAGCACAAGCTTGGCTTCTGTGGGTCCTACGCACTTGAGGAGGGGGTAGGAGTAGGATCTTCGATACAACTGCCCGTCCATCAGGACAAACTGCACGGCCTTCTTCCTGATGAGGCGAGCCGCCTGTTGGTCCTCCGGCAGGGTGCCGCTAGCGATGTACGTAGCGTACTTGTCCATCCAGCTAGGCTCCTGGCTGACCTGATGGACCTCCACCGGTGCTTCGAGGCTTGGGACCTCAAGGCGCTCCACATGAGCGCGTCCCAGCATCGTGTCCGGCAGGGTCGCCAGCCGGGAGAGGGCGTCCGCACGGGCGTTCTCCCCGCGGGGGATGTGGAAGATGTTGAAGCAGCGGAACTTGGACATGCCCGCCTTGACGAGCTCCAAGTACTTCGCCATTTGGGGGTCGTGCGTGACGTACTCCCCGGATACCTGCCCCGCTACGAGCTGGGAGTTAGTGAAAGCTCTGAGGTTGGTCACGCCCAGCTCGCGGGAGACTCTCAGTCCGGCAAGAAGTGCCTCGTACTCCGCCTGGTTATTTATCGCGGGAAATTGGAAACGGAGTGCACACTCGGCGACGACCCCGTCGCCGTTGGCAAGGATGAGCCCAGCTCCACTCTCGCCGGAGTTCGAGGCTCCGTCCACATGGAGGATCCAGGCATCCTCTCCGGGCTCATCGGTGCCAACCTCCATCGGCTGGGCCGGGGGGCCTTCCTCGGGCTCCTTGCCCAAGCCTGCACATTCGACCAAGAAATCGGCCAGCACCTGTGCCTTCATGGCCGACCTTGGCCTGTATGCAATGTCGAACTCGCTGAGTTTCAGTGCCCACTTGGCCAATCGTCCCGAAGTATCGGGTCGGCTGAGCACCGCTTTCAGCGGTTGGTCCGTCAAGACGGCGATGGGGTGCGCTTGGAAATAGGGCCTGAGATGCTGGGCAGACACTATTAGCGCAAAAACAAGTTTCTCGGGCCGGGAATACCTGAGCTCCGCGTCTCGAAGAAGTTTGCTGGTATAGTACACCAGCCGCTGGAGCCCCTGGTCGTCGGTTCGGACCAAGACAGAGCTGACGGCCTCCGGGGTAACCGCCAGGAAGAGGGCAAGCTCCTCCCCCTCCTCGGGCCTGGACAGTAAAGGTGGCGATGCGAGCATCTTCTTCAGCTCCTCGAAGGCCTGCTGACACTCCTTGGTCCAGGCAAAGCCATTCATCTTCCTCAGCACCTTGAAGAAGGGACGGCAGCGGTCCGCCGACCTGGAAATAAAACGGCTAAGGGCCACGACTCGGCCGGTCAGTCGTTGCACCTGCTTCTTGGAGGCGGGCAGCTCCATGTCCAGGATGGCCTGGACCTTCTCCGGGTTGGCCTCGATTCCTCTTTGAGTCACCATAAACCCTAGGAACTTACCGGCGGAGATGCCGAAAGCGCACTTCGCCGGGTTCAGCTTCATCTGATGGCGCCGGAGGTTGCCGAACGTCTCCGTCAAGTCAGCCACGTGGTCCGAATCGAGTTTGCTCATCACCAGCATGTCGTCCACGTACACCTGCATGTTGCGGCCTATCTGGTCTTTGAAGATTTTATTGACCAGATGTTGGTACGTCGCCCCTGCGTTCTTGAGGCCGAAAGGCATCATCCTGTAGCAAAAAGTCTCGCGGTCAGTTATGAAGGCAGTGTGCTCTTCGTCCTCCGGGTTCATTCGGATCTGGTTGTATCCGGAGAAGGCGTCCATGAACGATAAGAGGCGATGCCCCGAGGTGGTGTCGACCAGCTGGTCGATCTTTGGAAGAGGGAAGCTGTCCTTTGGGTAAGCTCGGTTGAGGTCGGTGTAGTCCACACAGATCCTCCACTTACCGCTACTCTTCTTTACCATGACCACGTTTGCCAGCCAGCTAGGGTATTGGACCTCTCGGACGAAACCGGCGGCGAGGAGCTTCTCTACTTCCTCGTTGATCGCCTTCTGCCTCTCCATGGCGAAGCTTCTCTTCTTCTGGCGGACCGGGCGGCAACTTGGGTCCACGTTCAGCCTGTGCATAATAACCTCGGGCGGGATGCCCGGCATGTCGGCTGCTGACCAGGCGAACACGTCAACGTTGGCGCGGAGGAACTCCAGCAAGCGGGTTTGCTCTTCCTCGGGGAGCTAGGCCCCGACTTGCACCGTCTTCAGGGGATCCGAACCGAGGGGAAAAGTCAGCAGGCGCTCTACGGGCCCTCCCCTGGGTTCCTTCTCTCTCAGATCGAGGTCGTCGATATCATGGGCGAGCTCCGTGCCCCTGGCGCCTGGGACCGTCTGGAGGCAGAGCGGGACTGGCTGGATCGTCCCCTTCATCTCTCCGAGCCCGGAAGGCGTGGGGAACTGCACCAACAGCCTCCTCATGGAGATGGTGGCGTCCAGTTGGTTGAGCCCGGGATGCCCGAGAATGGCGTTGTAAGGCGAAGGGAGCCTGACGACGGTGAATGTTATTAGGATGGTCACCTGTCGGGGTGGGGATCCGGCAGTGACCGGGAGAGTGATCTCCCCCTCGACCCCCACGGAGTCCCCTGTAAAACCCACCAGGGGGGTGTGAACTGGCTTCAGCTGATCGGGGGACAAATTCATCCGAGAGAAAGCATCGTAAAAAAGTACGTCAGCCGAGCTTCCACTATCCACCATGATTCGATGTACAGGATGCTTCGCGATGGTCATCTCGACCACCACGGCATCGTTGTTTACATTGTCATTAACTTCCCCTCCCCTAGGAGGGATTACATTCTCCGGGACTTCCCGGGCTCTCTTCATTGCTCGGCCGGACCCACGCGAGATCATGCCCACGGGCTTCTCCGTTGGGCGGTTGTCGATCGCAGGGACAGGCGGTAGGGCCGCGAGCGGCTGCCCTTCAGAGGGGGCCTCGTTCTTGACGAACTTCCTGAGGTAACCCCTCCTGATCAGCTCCTCAATCTCCCGCTTCAGATGGCGACACTCCTCCGTGTCATGCCCGTGCTCGCGATGGAACTGGCAGTACTTTGATTTATCTCGGACGGCTCTCGGGTTCTGAGGGGGAGGTCGGCGGAGGTAGCGCTCGCCCTCGATTTCCATGAGGAACTTCGTTCGAGGTGCGAGGAGAGGGGTGTACCTCCGCTCGGGAGTGGCTTCGCCCCTCGGCCTTGGATTTGGGCGAGGGTCGGCAGACGGCCCAGGCCTTCGAGCTCCCGGGGTGTCCCTCGGGAGCGGCTTCTTCGGCGTCTTCCCGTCCAGCTCTCGACGGGTGCGGTCAGCCTCCTCCGCTCGGATGTACTTGTGGGCGCGGAGGAGGAGCTCGGAATACGTCCTGGGCGGCTTCTTGTCCAGGGAATAGGTTAGGCGGGACGTCTTGAGTCCGCGCTTCAAGGCCAGCATGGCGACGGGCTCGTCCAAGCTGTAGATCTCCAGGGCTGCGGTCTTGAACCGGGTGATGTAGTCCCGGAGCAGCTCCTGGTCCTGCTGGCGGATGGAAAAGAGGCTGTCCACCTCTCTTGGCACCTTTCGATAAGCATCGAAGTGCGCCACAAACTTTCCTTCCAACTGATGGAAGGAGCAAATGGATCCAGGCTCGAGGCGGGTGAACCAGACTCGAGCGGCCTTCCGAAGGGTTGCCGGGAAGGCGATGCACAGAAGGGCGTCGGTGGCCCCCTGGACCCTCATGAGAGCCTTATAGCTCTCCAAATGATCCAGGGGGTCGGTGGTTCCGTCGTAGGGATCCACCTGCGGCATGCGGAACCGTTTCGGGATCGGTTCCGCCTGGATTTCTTCAGAGAAAGGGGGGCGGGAGTCGTAGCCCGTCGGGTCTGCCGACGAGTTCTGCAGGTCGGCGAATCGGCGGGCGAACTCTGCCAGCTTACGCTCATGCTCCTCCAGGCGCCTCTCGGCCTGGCGCCTGATGGCTTCATCGATGGAGTCTTCCACCGAGGCTGCGGGTGAAGGGGGCGCCGATCGGTCTCGATGCGAGGTCTGGCCTCGGCGTCGCTTGCTGCGATGCACCGTTTCGGCCCCGTCGGCCGGGGATCGACTCTCGTGATCCTCCGAACCGGAATAGTTTCTCTTTGCGGGAGCTTGGTGGCTCCCCCGGGGGTTGGAGATGGCCCTCGGATGGGATGGCCTGCCCTGGATTGAGCGCAGGCTCCCACGCTGTCCCACGGCTCGGGCCGCGGGGGTCCCTGGCTGCGGCTGAGTGGCCAGGGACCGTTGCTGATGCTGAAGCTGTCGGACCGCTGAGGTCAAGGTCTGCAGCTGCTGGACGATGGCCGCAAGGGATCCGTCCACCGGGGTAGGCTGCTGTGGAAGAGGAGGGGGAGCCGGGAGCTCCCTTTCGGGGCTGTGGCCCCCTGGAGGGGAGTGGACATCCCCCACACGGCTGGTGGACGCCTCGTGACCACGAGTGATCACCATTGCTGGAGAGCGTGACACCTACAGAAAGTTGGTTCCCACTAGGGGTTAGTGTCCTGCCCCCCTACCTGGTGCGCCAATCTGTTGCCGCTCTCGCCGCCGCGCCCGTGCCTCGGATCAGCCGATCCTTCCTGACCGCCTGGTGAGGGAGCCTCCCTTCCCGCGGAGAACCTGCAACAAAAGGGGTTAGAGGACCCTAGCCGGGGATCCCGGCGAGGGAGCTCCGACGATCAAGTCAGTAGACGACGAGAAGGAACAGACTCTCCAGCCGGACCCTCTAAAGGGTTCTAGACTTAGAGAGTTAACTGGTGAAGGAAACGCTCTGGGGACCAGAATCTCGGCTGGGCCTCCTTGCCGAGCTCACGCCCAGTGTTCCCCTCTCGGGATCTCTGGTTTCTCTCTCGGAGCGAGGCCTTTTGCCGGTGCTTCCTCCTTGTCCCCAGGCTGGTCGGCTTACCTTGTCGTCCCCAGATTTCTCCTTCTTTATCTCCTTCCGTCGCGCATTTGTCTTTTTTCGCCTCGGAAACTCCCCTCCCCCGTCCTCTTCTCTTTTCCCTTTTCGGTGAAGGGTGCCAGGCGGCTTTCCGACCTCGTCCGCCGGGCCCAGCAGGGAAAAGGCAAAGACAGAAGAGAAAGAGGGGAGGGCGGCGCTGGCAGGGCGGCCGGTCAGGCCTCGGGCCCAGTGAGAGCGCCCTCTTCCCCAAGCATGGGCGCCATCTATCTATGGGGCCTGTGTCGTCAGGGTTGCGTCTCTCGGCTGCGGGACCTGTCGGGCCGATGCTAGTGATGTTCCGCGTGCCGCCGCCCTCCGTACAGGACGTCGTCTGGGCTTCGTACGGCCCGAAAGATGGCCTCGGGGCCCGTCTCTCTCCCCAGGGCCCTCGCCGTACGAGCGGTCTGACCTCGGCTGAGTTGGGCCCGTCTCCGGGGGCCAACTAGCGAGGGGCGAGGGATCGGCCGACCTCGGCTTAGGTGGACCCCTCCTGGGTGGACACCTGGCGAGATGGCAGGAGGTCGCCTGGCTTCGGCCGAGGTGGGCCCGTCTCCGGGTGGCCACCTGGCGAAGGGCGAAGGATCAGCCAACCTCGGCTTAGGTGGACCCCTCCTGGGTGGACACCTGGCGAGGTGGCAGGAGGTCGCCTGGCTTCGGCCGAGGTGGGCCCATCTCCGGGTGGCCACCTGGCGAAGGGCGAAGGACCAGCCGACCTCGGCTTAGGTGGACCCCTCCTAGGTGGACACCTGGCGAGGTGGCAGGAGGTCGCCTGGCTTCGACCGAGGTGGGCCCGTCTCCGGGTGGCCACCTGGCGAAGGGCGAAGGATCAGCCGACCTCGGCTTAGGTGGACCCCCCCTGGGTGGACACCTGGCGAGGTGGCAGGAGGTCGCCTGGCTTCGGCCGAGGTGGGCCCGTCTCCGGGTGGCCACCTGGCGAAGGGCGAAGGACCAGCCGACCTCGGCTTAGGTGGACCCCTCCTGGGTGGACACCTGACGAGGTGGCAGGAGGTCGCCCGACCTCGGCCGACCTCACTTAGGCGGACCCCTCTGGGCCCGGGCGCCGATGAAGTGGTAGAGGAATTCCGAGCCAAGCTCGACCTCGGCGAGGGCGGTTTGCCTCAAGCAGTCATCGGGCGGTGTAGTCTTGCCGATCCTGGCTTTGAGGATGTGGCGCTGACTTGGCCGGGAAAACATACACGTGGCTCGCTCGTATTCGATGATACCTGAGCCTGGCCACGTCGCTGTCACGGCTGTAACAGAATGACTTTGAAGGACTTAAGTTTTGAATTTGGACAAGTTTCAGTAAAGTTTCAACCAAGTATCGACTCATAAAGATCAAGTATTAACTCACAAAACTCTGAGCTGATACGCAGAAAATGTTTCAGTAAGCACGCTGAAGTGTCGACTTATGAAATCAAAGTATCGACTCATGAGTCGACTCAAGGTCAAACAAGTGTCGACTCAAGACTTGAGATCAAAATGAAGATAGAACATATTGATTTCTGGATTTTGTCCAAGTATTGACTCATGGAGATGAAGCGTCCACTCACCAGAAGAAGTATCGATACATCAGAAACTCCAAAGAACTTCATAAAATATTTTTGACCTAGTGTCAACTCAAGTATCGACTCATGACCTGAAGTGTCGATACTTGCAGGTCTGGATAAACAGCAACTATTAGTTTTTTTGAAGTGCAGAATTGCTTCTTTTTGTATCTAATGATTATTTTCTCCTCTCCAATGGTCATAAACGATCATTAAGGCTTGGAAAGATATTTAAAGTCCACCAAACATAAGGAAGAAGTAATTTTTATGGTATTCATAAGAGAACTAATGAGCATTCATTGAGTATTCATTACTTTTGAATGAAGTTGAGCCTTCAAGCATTCAAGAGTATTCAAAAAGCATTCAAGTCCAATTCTAAAAGCATTGATTTAGGCTTCAACAACTTGGAGATAAGCTTCTCAATAACAATCAAAAGCTTCAAAGAGATATTTGCTTTTATTTTGAAAGCTTATTGTATTCTTACATTATACTTGAATTATTTTGTTGTTCCTAGTTTCAAGTGAATTGAAACTAGTGCTTGGGTTGTAGGTGAGCCTTGTTTGAAAAACCAACTAGGTTGTTGGTGAACTTTGTTTGAAAACCAACTAGGTTGTTGGTGAGCCTTGTTTGAAAACCAACTAGATTTTTGGTGAGCCTTGTTTGAACCAAGGATTTTTGATTAGTGAGCCCAGAAAAAACTAATCTACTGTAATCAAGAAAAGATTATAGTGAAATATCCAAGTAGATCTTAAGGAGTGGACGTAGATGCTTAGTGTGTACCAAACTACTATAAATTATTGTATTTATGATTGCTTATCTTTCTTTTCTTGCATTTACTTTATTACTTCTGCTGCATACTTTTGTTAAGCACATAAACACTTTGCAAACACACCAGCACTTGTCTTTAATCTTTGCAAAAAGTTTTAAAATCTAATTCACCCTCTTTCTTGGATTGCTTTAGTTGGGCAACACAAAGATAGATGATGATGCTATTGGCAGGACGTGGGAAGGAGATGGAAAGCATTACAGAGAAGGGGGAGGGAGAGGTGATTGATGAAACAAGCTTCGAACTACTGTGGTGAAGAAGAACAGAGATGCATGCACCGAGATGAAGATTGATGCTACTAAGGTAAGGGAAAAAGCATAGATAGTTTTCCTTGTATTTTACAAGATGAAACCGTGGGTGTAATCCTAGAGACATTTGGGTTACTTTTATCTTTTCCTATTACATAAATAATTTGATTGATGTTATTAATTCATGTGAGTATAATCATTTTATAAATTACTGGACATAAATATAATAAATAAAATATTTAATTTTTTTAAAATAATTTTTTTTTTTTTTTTTTTTTTTTTTTGACGAGAACAACCTCTCTCAGAAAATAAAACAAAATAATATAGTATAATATAAATTAAATCAATAATAAATTACTTATATATTATGCCTGGAATGATTAATAAAATGAAATACATGTGTCCCAATTTTGTCACAAATCCTACCGCATCATAAATGATTGTGCTTTTTCCATGATCGAGAGATCGGGACCCGTCGTGCTTATGCTGGATAAACTTGGACGAGAAAAAGGGTGGGGCCCTGTCCACCTGCGGCTGTCCGAAGGGCCGACAGTCGCAGGCTCCGGGAGGAAAATCTCCGTTTGGACTCTCGGGGCGTCCAATCCCACCCGAGGTACGATTCTCCATCTCTAGAATGGCTTCGGATGACTCTTGCCAAGGATTCCTCAGTTTCTGCTGTAAATCCTCGTTTCGTACGGGTATCTTGTATCACTCGCTGTCCATTTTCTTCTAGAAAGTTATCCTTTCTACAAAGGGAAAAGAAGGATCCTTTCGGGATAAAGCTTAAATAATTAGGCATATGTAGTTGACTGTCTTTCCGCTATCTTGTGTTGTCATTGGTGAAGATGTGGTGAAGAAATTGCGCACTTCTTTAATTTGAATCTGCTTTTGCATATCCTGGATTTTGCAAATTGAATTATTATTTCTACATGCTAGAAATGCCAAGATTCTAGAGATTATTTATTTATTTATTTATTTTTTAAGTAAAAAATTTTGCATCTCATGCATCTATGGTATACGTTTGAGTTCTTCATTTTTCGGGCGTGTTAGGTCATGCAAGTGTTTTCATATCGATGCATAGATGGCAGGTAATTTCTTGTTTGGACCAAAGTCCCATTCAGATGTTGTTGTGGAGGATGGGGAGTGTTATATGTTTGAGTAAATTTCGGTTTTTGTTAGCTAGTGATAAATGCTAAAAATACAGGCTGCATGATTGATACTTTGTCAATTATGTATTTACCATATTACAGCTGGAATGTAGTCGAGCATAAGGTCTCATGGAACGAGTCGATAAGAGATTTTTCACACGGAAAAAGAAGGTTTCTACTTTTTGAGGCAGAATGACTTTGTTCCAACTTCCTCTATATATATCAGTTTTTCATTGTGCTTGATTGTGCGGTGACTATTCTTACAAGCAACTGAAGTGAATTCTTGTCAGGAATTGGGTGGGCCAGGCATGGGGGCATTGTGTAGAAGGGCCAGCAATCATCAGAAAGGAGTATCTTGACAAGATAGACTTTGAATGTATAGGTTATATTTGTTGGAGTTTGGGACTCAGCCTTTCGAAGAATAAAGACGTCAAATGATTTTGGAGATTAGGAAGGCTGAAAGTTTGTGTTTGTATCTGTGGTAGAAGGAAGATATTGCAGAGGTGGAAGGGTTGGATTGAGAGTTCTATCAGAACAATTCTAGAGTTTGTTGTGTCGAGATCATAGAAAAGAAACTTGTCTTGTTTGTTCATTTCCATGGACCAGATTCACTTGAGTTTAGAACTTTGTCTTTTAATGGATAATGTTGATGGAAGTGCTGTTGCGAAGAACTGGTTTTCCAAGTCATGGGCCTTGAAATTTGGGTTCTAGTTTGACACCTGAGTAAGGAGTTTGATGTGAGATCAAGATATGTGGTTGTCTTGGTCCAGGAGGAGTGACTCAGCTTCTTCTTATCCCTCTTTGAAGACTTTGGAGATTGAGCTAAGCCTGTCTGGGCAACGAGAATTGGTGGCTATGCAGTCCTATTGTAGAAGAAACCTTCCTTAAGAGAAAATGAAAGATGCGGACTGTCTTCTATCCATGCACTTGTATTTCTCTCTTCAGATATAATTGTAGACTCCGCATTGTGGAGGTGGAGTATTATCATTGCTTTCTTCTGATTAAGGAGCACTATCTTGTTTGTGGAACTTCATTGAACTCCTATTGTGCAACATGTTTTAAGTCTTTCCTTTAGGAGTAATGTATGGGGGGATCCTTAAAAGATTCGAGAATCTTGTCAAGAGTTGGCTTCAAAGTTCATAGAAAGTGGAGGAACCAATGGGATGTGGTGGTTGCAATTGAGATTTGATTGTTCCTACACTATGCTTTTGCTTGGTGAGTTGGATTTGTGGCTCACATAGTTATCTGCTCCACTAGTGAGTGAATTGGAGGTTTTATAATGTCTGAGGAGAATGGAAATATTTTTGAACAACTTTTCAGATGCTATGGCCCTCTCTTGAGACATTGGACTTTTTAATTATCTTGGTTTGAGAGGATCTTTGTCTCTTTCAGAGAGTTGTTTCGTGATTATTTTATTGCTTTTCATTTTTACAGTAGTAATTGTGTGATCAATCATAATGATGCTGGGATTTTCATAAACTTGTGGGATCAATCCTTCTTGAGGTAGGAAAAAAACAGAGAAGTAGATTTCCAAGAGAAATTTATGGTGTTCCATACATACCACTACAGATAATTCAACAGATTCATGTATTGAGGTTTCTGAATCTGTGTTAAACTTTGGTTTTAATATCTTCCTAACTACTTAAAGCTGCTTAAGATTTGTAGATATTCTGTGGTTCTCCAAATTTAAACTAGAGGGAATGTGTCTAAAGAGCTTTGTATCCAATTTTCATGCTCTTCAGAATTTACCTTTTCATTGGTTTAGAATGTTTGCTGAATCAATTATAACTTAAAAGAGCATGAAAATATATTAGGATGTCATCTATGAGCATCTTTTTTCAAGTCTTTAATTGTTTAGGTAACTACTGCGGCTGCACATTGTGTCCAGTTTTAATTTGTAGTCTATTTTACGTATAGGGTTTTGTTGTACTTCTTGCAACCAACTTAGACCGGTGTTATTAGAAATTTTTTCATCTGATAATTTAAGGTGGTTCTGTTATTTGTAAGGTTTTATCATGGTTATTCATTTTTGGCTCTCTTGGTCTATAAATGATTTCTTTATGTGATGATGATATTCGGCTCCAAATTTCATTCAAATTACGAGGAAGCTATGTGCTGTTTGAATCAGTTCTAGTATTTTTGAATCATGGGCACAGCCTATTATTGCATCAATTATTCAAAACTTTTATCTTATGTTGCTCTTCTTATTACTTGAGTGATTTTATTATACTGCCTTTTGCAACAGTAAGACCCACTAGTAGCTAAAACTTGCTTTACATACTCAATAACTTTAAAAAGTAGGCATAATACTTGTCAAATATATTTTTTTTCTTACTAGAAGATTGATCTAGTTTTGTGTAAAGATCGTGAGGTCATACCAGGTGAGAGTTTATCCACCCTATAAAGGTTAGTGGTCTTGGATGTGCATATTAGGAAATGGAAGAGGACTAAATAAAATAGGAATCCAAGGAGTAGATGGTGGAATTTGTGAAGAGAGAAATAAATGTTTTGTAATAATAGAACGTTAAAGGAAGGAAAATGAGGTATAAATGAGGAAATAGATACCATGTGAGAAGATATGGTTAACAGTATTAAGAAAGTGGCTTTAGAGGTATTGGGAGAATGAAAGGAAAAAAAGGGCTATCTGGTAAAAAACACTTAACAGCAGGATGAGAAAATTCAATTGGCAATTAAGGCTAAAAGAGAGTGCTATAAAAGACTATCTAAATGTGGGAATATAGAAGCATATAGAAGCTATAAAGTGGTTAAGAATGAAGTTTAAAAAAGGGTAAGAGAGCTTAGATTCAAAATGCATGAAAAGTTACATTGCAAGCTAGAAATTAACGATGGGAGAAAAGATATCTATAAGATTACAAGACTAAAGTAAAATAGCTAGAGACTTGACTTAGGTTAAATAAATCAAAGATAAACATCAAAAGGGTTTTTTAAGGAGGATGAGATTAGAGAATGATGGAGGAGCTAATTTGATAAGCTATTTAATAAAAGTCATGTAAATGATTTCGATGCACTAATAGTTCCATTAAGGATAGATATGTTAAGTATACATATAGAATTAGAGTATCTGAAGCAACAGATGCTATGAAAAAGATGAAAAAAAGAAAAGTGGCTGCACTTGATAGAATCCTCATTGAGGTTAGGAAGCGGTACTGATATAGAAGCAACTTGGTTGACTAATTTGTTTAATAAGATTTTTAATACTAAGAAGATGCCTAATGAATGGAGGAAGACCACTATGGCGCCAATTTATTAGAATAAAAGTGATATTCAAAATTGTTGCAGCTGTCTTGGTACCAAACTCAGGAACTATACTGTGAAATTTTGAAAGAGGATGATTGAGCATAGATTGAGATGTGACACACACACGCAAAAAAAAAAAAAAGAGAATCAATTTAGTTTTATATACAAAGGTCGGCTATGAAAACTATTTTTCTCCTTCAGATGTTACTGGGAAAATATAGAGAAAACATATAAGATCCTCATATATTCAGAAAAAGTATATGATAGAGCTCCTAGAGAAGTCTTATAGAGGGTGTTAGAAATAAAAGAAGTTTCCATTAGATAAATTAATCTGATTAAAGACATGTATAGTGGAGCAGTTATTAGTATGAAAACTACTAGTGATAATATTAGTGAGTTTTCAATCACAATAGATTTACATCAAGATTATGCTCTAAATCTTTACCTTTTTGCTTTAGTTGTGGATAAGCTTTATAGGCATATTCAAGATGATATTTTTTGGTACATGTTATTTATGGACTATATACTCTTGCTGGATAAAATGAATATTGGAGTTAATTATGAGTTGGAATTATACATGAGATCATTAGAATCTAAGAGTTTTTAAATTAAGCAGGACTAAGATAAAATATATAAAATATAATTTTAGTAAAATTCGAAATGAAGGTGAAGATAGGGTGAAAATTGAGGATCATGAAGTTTCTAAGAGTGACCATTTTCAGTATTTAGGATAATTATTGATACAGGATAGATTGGAGAGAATGCTTTCCATAGGATTAAAGCAGGTTGGATAATTCTGGATATTATGTCACTTACTTGCCTCATTCCCTTTTGTTTCTCTATTTTAGCTACTTAGTTAAAGCTAAGCTATCTAGGTGGTTGAACCACATGTTTTGGCTTGGCTATGTTCCTCTAAAATATAAGCTGAGTTTAGTCATGATGTCTCTATCAAAATGTAGGATAAAATGATCATATGTGAAGTTATTATTATTAGGGTTTGCCTGGCCATCCCAAATCGAGAAGTTTGGGGCATATCGAACTGCCCTTGCCAGTATTCAGGATGGTTTAACCACCTGATTCGGTCTTAGATTTAAACCTGCTTGAGTTGGGCTTAATTGTTTGGTTCCACTTGGTTTCAACCAGTTTTGTGCTGTTTCAGAATTAAACTGGGTTCATGGCTTTATGACCCTCCTTTCCCCTCTCCCAATCCTCCTCGCCTCTCTTGATCCTCTCCTCTCATGCAATTCTCTTTACTAGAATTCGGTTCCACCACTGATGATGAAAATGATAACAATGATGACGATGACAATGCGATAATGGCCACTGCAGTCACAACAACCATGGTTAGATCTAGAAAGATCTTCAGATTCAATATAGACCATGTTGGTGTTGAAATATTACGATTAGCCCGATGCATGTAAGCACCATCCTCAAGGATAATTCTGGCACAAATGGCTATTCCCCAAGATTTAACGGGCTCTTCCACTTGTAATGGGAAGCAAGAATCAGTAGAGATTTAACTCTATAATCCAGCACAAAAACTTTTTGGAGTGGAAGGAATAAGGCTCAAAAATTGTCTTTTAAAAAGAGTCAAAGGGTTAATATTTATATAGAAAAAGAGACCGACTAAGAAAAGAGAATCAATGGCTAATAATTAGCCATTGAATGCTAACGGTTTATTGATCATTGAAAGCCAGCCAACAGTGCAATTCACATTAAATTGCAAGCCAGGCAAATTGAAGGCCAATAAATTAAAATAGTGGGAATTCAAAAAGCGGTAGGTTGGCAGGCTATTTTGAAATGTCAAAATTATTTTGAATGGTAGGCTATTTCAAAAATATTTGACCAACTAATAAAATAATATTATTTAGGTAAATATTTTATTATTATTATTGTTATTATTATTTTTTTAAATACTCATTTACAAGAATCCCCCACATATTTAAAAAGAGAAAAATGAAAAAATGAAAACAATTTTGTTGGGGCTAAATACACAGATGTAAATATCTCGAATTTGGTCTCTTTTAAATTATGAACCAGATCTAGAAAAGTGACATATAATTTATAAAGTTATTAGTGAAGCATTTAGCTTCTATGAACTAGCAACTCTAGTTGTAAGTTAGAGATCTCACTAATCATATTACACCCTGCAAATCTCTGTTGTTCAATGTGGTTTTGCGCTAACAGGCCGTGCGCGTGCCTGGTTATTTATGTGTGCTATAGAGATTTTGCCTCAATTTCATAGGAGTGGGCCCACTCCACACATATAGATAATTCCATCAAATATATACCGCTAATTTGTATATATGGAATTCATTAAGAGCTTAGCTCAACTTCACGCTCAAAGATTGCAGTTAAGCACTAATCACACACACCATAGGAGGGACTTAATAAATTTATAGTGCTTTAGGATCAATAATTGACTTGTTATTATCCGTATGAATCTACTTCATGGGATCTCCAATTACATAGGTTGGGTTACTATCATTGTTGATTTCTCAAGTTGACTTTAGTCCCATTCCTCTTGATTTTTCGATAATTAATCTCCTTTTCATTAGTTTGGTTATAGGATCAGCCAAGTTCACTTCTGACTTCATATAATCGATGGATATGATTCCATCTTTTAGTAGCTGCTTTACAACATTATGTCTCAATCGAATGTATCTAGTTTTGCCATTGAAAGCTTTGTTCTTTGCAATGGCTATTGCCTCTTGGCAATCACAATGCATAGACACCAAAGGCGTTGGTTTCATTTTCATTGGTTTCTTGGCTAAGAAGTTTCTTAACCATTCAATCTCACAACCAACTCTAAAGCTACAAACTCTGACTCTATGGTGGACTTAGTAATAATAATTTATTTGGTTGTTATCCATGTAACTACATCCCCACCAAGAGTGAATACATAACCACTAGTGAATTTGGTCTCATCTGAATCCGAAACCCAATTAGCATCACTGTACCCTTCTAATACAGCAAGAAATTTACTATAGAGAATAGCATAATTCATGGTACCTTTAAAATATTTTATTAGTCTGACTAATGCAGCCCAATGATCTCGATTGAAATTTTGTGTATACCTGCTCAGTCTACACCCGGTATAAGCTATATCAGGTCTAGAAAAATTTGTCAAATGCATCATACTGCCAATAATCTGAGCATACTCAGACTGAGCAACCGCATCACCTCTATTTTTTTTTAATTGAGTGTTTGCATCATAAGGAGTACTCATAGATGTCACATCATAATTACCAAACTTTCTAAGAAGTTTCTCAACATAATGTTCTTGTGACAACATTATACCATCATCTCTTCTTATAATTTTGACATCCAAGATCACACTAGCTTCATCCATGTCTTTCATATCAAATATTGAAGCTAGAAAATATTTAGTACTATGCATTATATCAATACTAGTACCAAATATAAGCATGTCATCTACATACATACTAATGATTAGACGTTTATTATCAAGAGTTTTTGTATAAACACATTTATCCACACCAATTGAAGAAAAACCATCATTTAATATAACTTGATTAAATTTCTCATGCCAATATTTTGGTGCTTGTTTTAGATCATATAGAGACTTAAACTTTGTTTTCTTGTCCAGGAACTATATAGCCCTCAGGTTGCAACATATATATCTCTTTTTCTAAATCACTATTAAAAAAAGCTATTTTAACATTCAATTGATATATGAAAAATTTATAGATGAAAGCCAAAGCAATCAAAATAAATTCTAGTTACCAGGACAAAAGTATCAAAATAGTCAATATTTTGTTTTTGTGTAAAACTTTTTACAACTAGCCTAGCTTTGTATTTATCTATTTAACCATTAAGAATAATTTTTTTATTTGAAAATTCATTTGCAACCAATAGGTTTTGCTCCGGAAAGCAAATCAACTAACTCAGAGATTTGGTAGTGAATTAATCTCAATTCTAATAGCTTCTTTTTAAAGTAGGGTATCAGAAGAAGAGATAGCATCAGAGTAAGTGTAAATAGTCATGGGGTAACTATCTATAAGGTAAGTGTAATAATCATCTCCAAAAAAAATTCATTCCTTGCTCTTTTAATCCCTTATTAGGGATCTCAACAATACTTTTATTAGTATTTTTATTGATCGGTGCATGAGAAATCTTTTCAGAAAGTAGATAAATATGTTTAAAGAATTCAGCATTCTTTGTCTCAACAAAAGTGTTGCAATCAAGCATATCACTTTGTAAAACAAGAAATCTTTATGCAGCAGCATGTTTAGCAAAATCAATGAACATGCAATCAGAGATCTTTGAGCCTATTTTTCTTTTCTTATGGTCAGGCAATATAACCTTAGTAAGGCACCCCTACACTTTCAAGAATTTTAAATTAGGAGCATAACCCTTCCACAATTCATAAGGTGTGTTACTGGTTTTCTTATAAGGAATCCTATTTTGTAAATGACATGCAAACAAAAAAGATTTCCTTCACAAGTTATCAGGAAACATAAAAACTAACAAGCATAGCATTCATCATTTCTTTTAATATCTTATTCTTTCTTTCTGCTACACCTTCAAATTCAGAAAAATAAGGAGTGATTTCATGAATTATTCCTTTCTCACAATAGTCATTTATATGAAAATATTCACCACCTCTGTTGGACCTAACTTTTTTAATCTTTCTATTCAATTGATTTTCTACCTTGGCTTTATATAACAAAAACACATTAAATGCCTCATCTTTATTCCTAAGCAAATAAACCTTAATGAATTTAGAAAAATCATCTATAAATATCACATAATATTTCTTGTCATCCCTAGTCATTGTTTGTTTTAAATTACCTAGGTCTATGTGAATCAAACTTAATAATTCAGTTCTCTATGAACAAATATATATGATTTCTTTGTTTGCTTAGTCTTGGCACAGATTATATATTTATGCATGTTGTATTAATACCAAAAATTAAACCTAATACTTGCATTTTCTTTATATAACCTACACTAACATGTCCTAATCTAGCATGTCTCATATCATATGAGTTAATCAAGTAGGCAGAAGATGCATTCTCATTAATTACACCAAAAATATTGAGTACAAAGAGTCCCTAATTACAATACCCTTTGATAACAAAAATATTATTTTTTGTCATTACAATCTTGTCAGACTCGAATGACACCTTAACCCCAATTTTGATTAATAGGATCACAGAGATCAAATTTGTCCTAATGTTAGGAACATGCAACACATCATTTAAAGCCAAGGTCTTGCCTGATGTTAGCTTCAGAAGGACTTTGCCTTTATCTAGAACTTGCACAGTTTGTGAGTCTCTAAGGTAGACCACCTCATCTCCATCCCCCATTGGTGTGTAGAAGGTGAAAGCATCTCTATTGGCACAAACATGCCTAGTAGCTCTAGTCTACGACTCAATCTTTGGTGTTGGTCACCATATTTACTTAAGAAATGATCGTAGCTATTATGTCATCTCCTTGGAGCAAATTTGCCTTTGGTTTAGGAGGGTTGTCATTTCTAACTCTCTTCCTGCATTGGGGTGCATGATGATCTGTTTTGCCACAAATAAAGCAAGACTCTATTTTTTCTTAAAGGAGGGGTTAGTGACTTTAGGTTTATAATCATGGAACTTGTTTTTATATCTCTTTTGATGAACTTTTTCTTATACTAGATTAGCCTTAGATGCCATGTCCTTTGATATGGTAGTTTGCATCTCCTTTCGATTGGTATCCTTGATGATGATGTGGATGACCAAATCTGCCGGTGACAATTGCTTGTGCTTGTGCTTCAGTTATTGCTTATAGTTGTTCCAAGAATCAGGTAGCTTCTCGATCAACACACCAGCTACAAATTCTTCTTGGATAATGATCTTTTTATCCTTCAAATCTTCCAACAGCTTATGGTACTCATTGATTTGTACCTTCATATCCTTATTGTCAGTTATCTCCTAATGGTAGAACTTGCCTATGATAAACTTTTGTTTGCCAGCATTTTTGGTAGTGTACTTCATGATCATCGGCTCTCATATCTCCTTTGCTTTTTTGTAGCTATAGTACATGTCAAAGAGCTCGTTAGAAAGAGTACTTAAGATGGTGTGCCTACAAACCTTGTTTGCATGGATCCAAGCTTCTGCACTCGATTCTAGCTTTAGATCGAAGAGAATCCAAGCAACTCCATGCATATCGAGGATACTAAAAATCCTCTTGCCATTTTTTGAAGTTGGCATCATTGAAAATCTCAATCTGGGATATGTTGGGGAATAGCTTGGCGAATGTCATAGCAGGAACTATCGACACAGCATTGGCAAGTTGCAAAGCAACGTTGGTGGTCACAACAGAAGGAGCACCATCGATAATGGGAATGGAGACATCGTCAGCAGCAGGATTTGAAGAAGCCATTATCTTTGAGAATATTAGAATATTATGATCAATTTCCGACTAGCCTGAGGCATGTAAGCACTATCCTCGAGGATAATTTTGGCACAAACGGCTATACCCTAGGTTTCAACGGGCTCTTCCTCTTATAAAGAAAAGTAGGAATCAGCAAAGATTTAACTCTATAACCCGATACAAAGAAACTTTTTGGAGTAAAAGGAATAAAGCTCAAGGCTCATCTTTTAAAAAGAGCCAAAGGGTTGATATATATAGGAGAAAAGAGACCTGCTAAGAAAAGAAAATCAATGACTAATAATTGGCCATTGAATGCTAATGATTTATTGGTCATTGAAAGCCAGCCACCGATGCAATTCACATTAAATTGCAAGCCAAGCAAATTGAAAGCCAACAAATTAACATAGTGGGAATTCAAAAGCGGTAGGCTGGCAGGCTATTTTGAAGCATCAAAACTATTTTGAATGGTAGGCTGTTTCAAAAATATTTTGACCAAGTAATAAATGACCAAGTAATAAAATAATGTTATTTATGTAAACGTGTTATTATTATTATTATTTAAATACTCATTTACAATAGTTGGTTATGAGTAAAAGCTAGATGGGGTTTAGGAGTAAGATCCGCCACATCAAGAAGCCGATTCGCAAGCTAAATATCAAAAGGTTATAATTTAGTCATATAATATCTGATTGAGATGATCTTCTTTTTTTTTTTTTTTTTGAAATTAGGTATATTTTTAAGATTTATAACTTTGGATCATTTCCTAAAGGTGCAATCGAATTAAAATTTTATCATTTGATCTCGAAATAGACTAGTCAAATCAAAAAAAAATTTCGAGAAAGATTTTGACTGGAGGTTATCTTCCAATCTATGAAAAGTTGGATAGAGTGATAGAAAAAGTTAATGTAGAAATCTAGATCTATCTTCGTAAATTTTTTATATTTTTTTATGATTTTTTATATTTATCATATTTTTAGAGATCTAGTTCTATTTAAACTAGGAAGATGAGTCCAATCCAACTTGTTCAAGGATAGATGTTTTTAAAAAATAAAAAAAAAATTCAATCTGAATTATGCAAGGGTTTACCTCACTATTAGAAATAGAGATTATATATCTTAGTTTATGCTATGGAGAATTAATTAATGAAAGAGAGGGAATCTAAGCCTCACTTTTGTAATTTTTTTATCATTTTTTCTTTGAGATTTGAGTAAAATGGATTGAAGAAAATCTTTGTTTCGGATCGGATCAACCTATCCCTCCCTTTCCTTCCTTTCCCTCTCTTCCTCTCCATCCCCCTAATTTTACATCTGGTGTAGGTATGATACGGATTGGTACCGTACTGAACAATTAGCCAATCGGTATGACCCTAGGTAACAGTTTGACAAATCTTGGTTGATATAAATAATGTCTTCATAATCTTCTAAGGTGGTGTTTGACTCACTTAATTCCTCGTAGAATAAGCCTTTATTCCCACTTATTCCCTCAAACATTTATGAAAATCGAGATGGGCCATCTAGAATAAGCTATTCCGATCAATTGTTGGTATTCTAGAATAGCTATTCTATGGTGGAGCATGGAATAGCTTATTCCAGGTTATTTTCTTTCGATATGATGGGTCCTATAGCATTAATTGCACTGGAATAAAGTTGTTATTCTAGATTTCCAACAACACAGAAATCTGGAATAACAAAGATGAATAGCTATTATATAAGAATTGGTATTCCTATTCCAGGAATAAGTTTTTTGTATCCAAATACTACCTTAAAAGTACAACCTGTTGAGTTGACATAAAATTACAATACAGAAGACTGCATACGAGTTTGCTTAGACTGACCAAACTCAATTCATTGAAATATGGTGGACTTATGGCTCTTTAGGGTGGGACAAGTCCTGCATAACACCCATTATGCATGCCTTGTCATATACATTCGATATACGCATAATTGAATGTGCACGTTGTTCTTTAACCTCAAGGATGAGGTTCATTGCTGGGTACATATTCTGACATTTGATCACTCTCCTTCTGGTATGCTGTGCCATGCTCAAAGAGTGTTAATTTTGCTTCAACTCAGGGACAACAATGGAGGCAACTGGATCCACTTCCTCATCACAGAACAAAGTGGCCGAACTTACTTCCTTGGTTTTGGAAACATATAAAAAGAAACCTCTTTCTTATTGGCTTTTATTGCTTCTTAGCAGCAGTGGAATGCTCGTGGCATTCCCTGCTTCAAGCCTCCTGTCCCGTCTCTATTATGCCAATGGTGGCAAGAGCAAATGGATAATTTCCTGGACAGCAGTTGCAGGATGGCCACTAACTGCCCTCTTCTTATTTCCTATGTATGTCTGTGGTAAAGCATCGCCAACTCCTCTTTCCCTTAAGCTCTCTATTTCGTACATTATACTTGGCTTCCTCAGTGCTGTCGACAACCTTATGTATGCATGGGCTTATGCATATCTTCCAGCCTCAACTGCTTCTCTCCTTGCATCAACTTCTCTTGTATTTTCTGCTTTGTTTGGATATTTTATTGTGAAGAATAAATTGAACCTCTCCTCTATAAATGCTATTGTTATTATCACTGCTGGTGCAGTCATTATAGCCCTGGATTCAGAATCAGACAGATACGAAGGAATCACCGACACACAATACACCTTGGGGTTCATCTGGGATATTCTAGGGTCAGCTCTCCACGGTCTGATCTTTGCACTCTCAGAGCTGGTCTTTGTGAAGATTTTAGGGAGGAGATCCTTTCATGTTGTGTTAGAGCAGCAGGTCATGGTTTCATTTGCTGGATTTGTTTTCACCACAATAGGACTCATTGTGAATAACGACTTCCAAGGGATGCGGTCAGAAGCAAGCAGCTTCAAGCACGGGGAAGTATCGTATGCCATGGTGCTTACTTGGGCAGCCATTACATTTCAGTTGGGAATCTTAGGGGGCACAGCTGTTTTATTTCTGGCTTCGACCGTATTGGCTGGTGTTCTCAATGCAGTAAGGGTACCACTTACCAGCATTGCAGCAGTTATTCTGTTCCACGACCACATGAGCGGTTTTAAGATTCTATCCTTGATCATCACTGTTTGGGGATTTGGTTCCTATATTGTTGGGCACTCATCACCCAGCGAAGCCACCTAGCATGGCATTAGTTTCTATTCTCTTCAATGATCTCTCTACTGTTGGACATTATTTTCTAACAGAGATGTAACTGGAGTGACATTTATGATTTCTTTTCTGCATGCATTAGTTTCTATTCTCTTCAATGATCTCTCTACTGTTGGACATTATTTTCTAACAGAGATGTAACTGGAGTGACATTTATGATTTCTTTTCTGCATGCATTTTAGACGGTTCCATTGAAGTCACGAGCACCGAGTAGGTGAATGTTCGAGCCTTTGTGGACAAACCGAACGGCTTCTTTCGCTGAAGTGGTTACAGATGTTACAGCATATGGCGGCAGGGTACATGGCTTAAGACCGGCAGAAAGCTACTGGCTCTAATTGAAGAAAGAAAATATTTCAATTTGGCGATTTCTTCATAATTTGACAGTTTGGAGCACTATGTATTTTTATTGGGTTATTATACTTTTTGGTGATCGGGTTGGTTGCTATAGCATACCAGGCTACTCTACTGGTGGGATAGACTAGAAAGCAAGCTAAAAATCTGCTTTTGTGTGTACCATATCATGCTCATCCTTGGCTGCATGTCATGTCAATTATATCTTTTCCTGTGAACCAGATGAGTTCCTCCTATTCCAAGGTTACATGGTATGATCATGTGAAAATACTTGCTACTCTTTTCTTGAAAAACTGAAATAAAATTAAATGAACTTAGAGATGCTTCTGAGTATTTAAGTGCAGGCTGCGTTCGCCAACAAAATCACCTTAAGAAAGAAAATCCATCCTAAACACAATGTGCATGATTGCATGTTTAGATCCTCCAAATGGCTCCACCATGATAAACTCAAGATTGCTGGAAGTCTAGGTTCAGCTTAATTCCTATGCAAATGCATTGCAGTAGTTGAATTCTGGCAACAAATTAATCTCAAGCTTTTGGTAGCCACGATATATAGAACTTGCAGCAAACTCTCAAGAGGCTGGAGAATTTTTAGAGATAAGGTGTTCAGCCAATATATACGACCATGATGCCAACATATCGACCAACATGCTAAAACATTGAGAGTATAATTTAACTCAATGATTTTAGTATAAGCCAGTAATACAAAGGGGCAAAATCTAAAACATCTTGGGTAAGAATATTAATACCCGACTGGTTAATGTCTCAGAAATTACAGATAAAAATGAGAATCATTCTAAGGCATTACGGAGGATGTAAACAACTTACTGTACCAATTTAGATTCTGTTCACCTATAGTTTGTTAACCACAAGCTAGGCCATGCTGAAACTGATATTTTTAATTGAATGCCAGGATTTAGAGGTCTATGTAAATAAAAATCAAAAGAGCATTAAGTCCAACTCCCTCAATTAAAAGAAAGCAGGAGAAGGAAAAAGGACTCATCAAGCTTCATGGGATGAAATCAGCGTCCTCGATACAACATACTTATTTTCTTATTTTGGAGAAGCAAAAGTATAAAAGCACCATTCTAACACAAAATTCAACCAACATAATCAATCAAGACGACGGAGAAGATACTCAACTTCAACATTCTTTGTCAAGGGTATGACCCACTCATCATAGAGACGGGAAACCGCCGAGGGGTCTACCTTATACTTGATCTCACCATCAGTGAACTCCATCTTATTACCCTTGTCCTGTAAGGTTACATCTTGCCCGAACACCATAGCCTTTTTCTCTACCCTTCTCTTTACCATCTCTTCAACACTCTTAAATGTCAACAATTTCATTAAAGCATCCCCATCCTGCATCAAAAAGGAAGATAAAGTAATTTCAACAGTATACTCCTCTCCCCCTCATAAAAGCCTCAAAAAAGCAAAAGATGAAATATGATGGCCAATATCTGTAGCACCCAAAAACCTGTCTTTTTTTCCTTTTTTTTTTTTTTTTTGTTACAGTAATAAAGCAAAATAGCTCATGATTTATGCAATAATAGCACACTGGGACTGAAATAGGTGTATAAAATAGAAAAGGGGACCTTATTGCGGATTGCTGGACTGTAATCTTGTGGAGCATCTCTGAACTTCACTTCTGCCACAAACCTACCATAATGGATTCTTCTAGAGAGAGCCTACAAGAGGGAAGAAAATAAACAATTAGATAAATAAAAATCAACTATTTTCAACCCATGTAACGTTTGGAATGAACAAAAGTTAATCACCACCAACCTACCTGCAAACATGCAAGATCTGCCGCTGCTGTCAGTGCATAGTTACCATCATCACCCTTGACAGTGATTAGTGGAAGCAAATCATTGAAATACATGTTCCATATTGCCTCACTCAAACTTACAGATGCAGATGTTGGATGCAAGACCTATAATTACATCAAATGTAGACATGTTTATCGAAGTTAGTGATGCTAAAATCAGAGTGATGAAAGTTGGATGTTTGCCTCTGGATTATCACAGGGAAGCGGGAGTGGCAACGGTAGATCATCAGGGAAGAAAGGAACTTCTTCTGGGTTTTGATATCGTCCAGCCTGTAACATGTCAAACATGTCTCTGACACTTAATGCAATAGGCAATCACTGAAATCGATAAAGATGAAGAGTAACAGAACAATGACCATGACATCAAAGAGCCATGAAGCATGATACCTACAATCTAATTTATGGACCTGAAGATTGAGAGCTGAATGTAATTTAATACACCATCTTCATAACGTATTAACTTTGAAAAATAAATGAAAATTGCATGGAACAATTCTACTTATGAATAAGATCAAAGAAATCAATGCTGGGCTAGTACAGTATACCCACTAGATGCATGGTTCGGTAAACAAAGTCCTTGAAAAAAAAAAAGGAAAAAAAAAGAAAGAAAGAAAGATGGATTCCAGAATGCATTCAGCATAAGAAAACTGGAATCTGCATGTATGATGAACCATCCAACCTTATCTTTTGATTAAAACAAGTTCCACATGAAATATATAAAAGAACAAACATGAATTAGAAATCTCCTCTATTCACCAACTTCAGGGTTCTGCTCCTATTAGAATTATGGACTTCACATGACATAACCCCCTGCTTATACTTAATGGATATGCAATGCCCATTATACATGCAAGAGTCAAATTTTTGCATGCAAGAAAAATGCACTTACATTTGTCAAAAAGAAAATAAGTCAGCATAGAAGTCATCCACAAAGATTGCTTATCTGTTTCAGAGCAAGGAGATAACAAAGCAAATGCATGGAGAATTTGTAATCACAGATGCTATCTAGCACATCTTTGAGGCATCTGCAAAAAATTTTTGCCAATTGGAGCATTTCATCAAACAATTAGAGTTTGGGACTGGGGCTTTATGAGAGGCAGACTTTCTTATAACATCTGTAAGTAGGTATCGCCATTAGATGATGAATCTACTTTAGTTGGGATTGGGTGTTTGCATATATCTGTCCAATCTCTAATGTTCTTCCAACTCAAACTCTCGTTCTCAGCTGAGCTACCTGCCAGCCTGCTGCTTCCCAGTGTATGAAACTATAAATGGACGTTCAAGGTGTGCTATTATTATAATATTTTTGCAAATCTAAACAGCCCTTCATGACTGGTCAAACATTGTCCCTTGTAATGGTGGCAGAATGATAGACTAAGATTTAAACTGATCAAAACGGATCATCAAGACATGACAAAGACTGAACTTCATATGCTTGTTGTGTTTCAGAAGCATGATCAAATCTTAGAATAAATAATTTCGTTACAGTCCAAAGAAATCAAAATGCACTCTGCTGAAACCAGGAAAATATAACTTAATTTCCCATAAGTCAAGATCTGTCGTAGTAGAGAAAATAATGAAAAGACCCTGTTATAATATCCTGGTTTAATTTTTAATTAATTACTGGGCTATTCTTTGAACCAGTTTTAATTTTTAGTTTATTAATCAAATCAATATTCAAAGGAAAATATCTCCTGGACTTGATAAAGATTCTGATCTACAAAAGGATATATTTTGTCTTCGGCTTCGTATCTTTATCTTAATCCGAAGACTAAGCCTATTATTGTAACTCCGGCTTCGTATCTTTATCTTAGCCCGAAGACTAAGCCTATTAATCTTGTGATTCCGGCTTCGTATCTTTATCTTAGTCCGAAGACTAAGTCTATCAACCTTGTCTCCGGCTTCGTATCTATATCTTAGTCCGAAGACTAAGCCTATCAATCTTGAATCTTTGGCTTCTTATCATTATCTTGCTCCGAAGATCAAGCCTATCAATTTAACACCTCCAGCCTCATACCTTCAGCATAGTCCAAAGAGTATGTTATCTTATCTTCAGGATGGTTGTAAGTGTTTACTTATTTTTTCTTGTTATTTCCAAAGAAACTCTTTCGAAGAGTATAGCCAACATTCTCTTTAGGAGTGCTACTAAAGAGAATGTTGAGTTCGCTTCGGATCTATTCTAGAGAAGAATAAGACATATTAAACATGTGGGCTTTTCCAACTCCGAAACAGTTGAAATCTGTTCTGGTTGTTGCAACCATCCACATGGTCGAAATTCTTAGATTGAATAACTAATTTTCCGACCGTCACCACTTACAGTTATGAGGAGTTTCATTTGTTAACTCCCATAACTGTAAGTAGTTACATTGGAGCCTATAAATACTGTTAAGAGGGGACACTCGAGGTAAGTTAAGCTCATTCCCAGAAATTTGAATTCTTTCCTTTCCCTCTCTGCTTTCAAGCACTCCATTCTGCTGCCCGAGTTCTTGCTGACTTTGGCATCGGAGTGTCCCCCGTCGGGAAATTTCCGGTCAGGAGATCTGTTTTGCAGGTTCCAGGTGACGGTGAACCAGCGGGCGAGCCACTCCATCCGACTGGCAGGGATTCAGCATCAACAGATTGGTGCACTAGGAAGGGAGAGATTTGTTTCCTCTGTTCAAAGGAGAGCTCCATTTAAGCGAAAATGGTGAAAGCAAAGGTTCATAACGCATCTACGAGCAAGGAGCAGCATGTTCCTCCGGCAAACGATCCTCTAGCAGATCAGGGAGTGCAGCCTCCTATGATAATGATGGGACAGCAACAGTTTGAAGCCCTTTTAAACAGGGTAGACGCCTTGATGGCGTTGGTTCAGAACTTGTAAGAAGCTGCTGCTCAAAGGCAGTGTCCACCACCTGTTCCACGGCCCAACCATCAACCTGAAAGAGAAGAAGATCGATATCAAGAACTCTCTCCAAGCTTCTCACGGATCCGGTCATCTCGTGATCGCAATATTTCCCTTCCAGATCGACAAGCAGGGGATTATGGTGAGAAGAAGAGGATCAGACGTTCTTCCTCTATTTTTTCTAGAAGTTTTGTACCTGAAGGGGCTAAACAGAGAGAGATAAACTGTGAATTTGAAAGAAATTCAAATCCATGCAAGCAGAAATAGCCAGAATTTCGGATATGAATGATGAGGTTATTGCTTTCAATTCTCAGCCTCCATTTTCTGATCGCATTATGGATGAAGTTATCCCCAGGCACTTCAAGATCCCACAGTTAGAGGCTTATGATGGGACTTCGGATTCTCTTGACCATCTAGGGAGTTATAAGGCTCATATGATGGTGCAAGGAGCGACTAATGCTCTTTACTGTCTTGCTTTTCCTGCTATACTGAAGAGATATGCTCGAATGTGGTATTCGAGCCTACCACCAAAAATTATTCATTCTTTTGCTGAGTTAGAGCGGCAGTTTGTTTCGCACTTCAGAACGTGTCAGAAGATGTCGCGCAACACTGATAGCTTGTTTCTCCTCCAGCAACATGAAGGAGAAAGTTTGAAGGAATTCGTGCACCGTTTCAATTCGGCCACTTTGAAAATACCAAATCTGAATGAGCATGTGGCCATGTCTGCCTTGAAGAAAGGCCTCAAATCATCCAGGTTCACTTTCTCCCTGGACAAAAGATTTCCAACAAGCTATGCCGAATTGCTGGCGAGGGCTCAGAAATATGCTGCTACTGAAGAGCAAGCGACAAGCCGAAGACTTGCAGAAAGGAGATACCCTTCTAAGAAGAAAGGCGCCAAAGGACTAAACATGCCCACATCCTCCAACAATGCTTTGATTCCCAAGCGCAGTCCCAGATCCAAGCAGCAGAATAACCGATTCGATGCCTATACATCCCTCAACTTACCAACGAAGAAAATTCTGCTGGAAATTGAAAAGAAAAATTATTTTCAAAGGCCAGGTTCCCTGAAGATATCTGCAAAAGCGAGGGACAAGAGCAAATACTGCCGATTCCACCGGGATCATGGCCACAACACCGAGAAGTGTTTTCAGCTTCGGGATGCCATTGAAGACCTGATAAAGAGGAGATATCTGGGAAAATACATTAACCGCCCAGAATCTCAAGCCGAAGCAACAACTCTTCCAAGGATATCCGATGAAGCCGATCTGCCTCACCAAAAACCAACTGATGGGAATGTTGGTATGCTTCATCGATCAGCTACATGGAATATTGAAGCTGAAGAAAATGTCCCTAAAAGGTTCAAGGAAAAAAGTTCCATCATTTTTTCTGATGAAGATGTTCAAGGTGTCTAACTTTCACATGATGACCCCGTCGTTGTCTCAGCTGTAATAGCAAAATATGATGTAAAAAAAAAATTTATTGATAATGGAAGTTCCGTTGATGTTCTGCTGTATGATGCCTTTCTTCGGATGAGATTGTCTTGACATGAATTGCGAAGGTCTCTCATTCCTATAACTGGTTTTAGTGGAAATCAAGTTGGAGTTGAAGGTGAAACGATTTTGCCCATGACGTTTGGGTCCAAACCATGTCAAAGAACCCTTTCCATCAATTTCATTGTAGCTAAAACGTCTTCGGCTTATAACGCAATCTTGGGCTGTCTAGCATTAAATAAGTTCAAGGCCATAGTGTCCACGTATCAGCTTTTGGTTCGGTTTCCTACCAGGTCAGGCATTGGGAAGGTGAGGGGGGATCAAAGGATTGCTCACCGGTGTCTGATGATCCAAAATAAATAAACGGCCAAGTCCTTGACACTTGACCAGTTGGATCTAAGAGATGAAACTGAAGACTGTGAAAAACCAGTAGAGAAAACACTCCTTGTGCCATTATCCGAAGACGACCCAACAAAACTTATACAAATTGGTAGCTTATTGGATGAAGAGTCAAAGGCAAAATTAATTACCTTTCTCTGAGATAATGCTGATATTTTTGCTTGGATAGCTTCGGACATGCCTGGAATTCTACCTGAAGTGATTACACATCGCTTGAAAATATCTTCCAGCTATAAGCCTGTACGGCAGAAGAAGAGAAATTTTGCTCCAGAAAGACAGAAGGTTATTGATGAAGAGGTTAATAAGCTGCTTGAGGCTAACTTCATAAGGGAAGTACAATATCCGAATTGGCTGGCAAATGTGGTTATGGTGAAAAAATCAAATGGCAGATGAAGGATTTGCATGGACTATACAGATCTTACTAAGGCATGTCCAAAGGACAGTTTCTCTTTGGAAAAAATCGATCAATTAGTTGATGCCATGGCTGGTCATCAATTATTAAGTTTTATGGATGCCTTCTCAGGCTATAACCAGATCCGAATGGATCCTGAAGATGAAGAAAAAACTTCTTTTATTACAGAAAAAGGACTTTACTGTTATAAAGTAATGCCCTTGGATTAAAAAGTGCTGGGGCAACTTTTCAGAGGCTCATCAACAAAGTCTTCAAAAATCAGATTGAGAGAAATATGAAAGCTTATGTTGATATGATTGTAAAAAGTCTTCATAAGTCTGATCACATTGCAGATCTGAACGAGTCTTTTGATGCTCTTAGACGTCATCGGATGAGATTGAATCCAACCAAATGTATTTTCGGTATAACTTCTACGAAATTCCTGGGATACTTGGTCACCAAGCGAGGGATTGAAGTCAACCCAGAAAAGATCCAAGCACTTCGGTCAATGAGGCATCCCACTTATAAAAAGGAAGTACAGAGGTTGACAGGAAGAGTTGCTTCTTTAAGCCGATTCATTTCCCGTTTTGCAGAAAAATGTCTGTCCTTTTTTAAGGTTCTTCGCCAGATCCAAAATTTTGAATGGACAGAGGATTGTAAAGTTGTCTTCGACAAGTTGAAAGAATACTTAGAAAATCTTCCTTTGCTCTCTAAGCCCTGTAAGGGAGAAACACTTTACTTATACTTATCAGCTTCTAATGAGGCAGTTAATTCGGTGCTGATACGAAGATATGCCAATCACCTGCAAAAGCCGATCTACTACACTAGTAAAGTATTGCATGAAGCAGAAGTCCGATACCCTAGAGTGCAAAAGATTATCTTTTCTCCAGCGGTTGCAGTGAAGCGCCTTCGACCTTATTTCCAAGCCCATTCTAGTGTGGTTCTGACGGATCAGCCCTTAAAAGCCATTCTTTGTTGCCCTGACATCTCAGGAAAGCTAAATGGGCTGTTAAGTTGGGAGAGTTTGATATTGAGTTTCAGCCTAGGTCAGCAATGAAAACACATATTTTGGCTGATTTCATAGCAGAATGTACATGAAAATTCGAAGAGGGCCAATCAAGAGCCGAAGAGGAGAATGCCGAAGATGATCCGAAATTTATTTGGATGCTACATGTAGATGGTGCCTCAAACGCCAATAGTTGCAGAGCAAGTCTAATTTTGGCCGGTCCGAATGGACAAGTTATTGAATATGTTCTTCGATTTTCTTTCCAAGCTTCAAATAATCAGGCAGAGTATGAAGTACTTATTGCTGGACTTAGAATCTCCCAAAAGTTGGAGATTAAGAGGATCAAAATTTTTTCTAATTCACAGCTAGTGGTGAATCAAGTAAAAGGTGATTTCGATGCCCGGAATCCAAATATGATTCGGTACCTAGAAAAAGTCCAAAGCCTGACATCCGGGTTGGAGCATTTTGAGATTGTTCATGTACCAAGGACGGAAAATTCTCGGGCATATGCTCTTTCCTGACTTGCAACCACTGCACCAGATTTCCTTGGGAAAACATATATGGAATATCTTGAAAATCCCAACATATCAGAACCCACAATTGAAGTATGTCAAGTTGAACATGAACCTTCATGGATGGACCCTATTCTTAAATTCTTGAAAAAAGGCACCCTACCCGAAGACAAGCTAGAAGCTAAACGGCTTCGATGGATGGCCTCTCAATATATGATCCTGAATGAAACATTGTATAAGAGGTCTTTCACACAGCCTTTGCTGAAATGTTTGGATCCGTCCGATGCTGATTACGCACTTAGGGAAGTGCATGAAGGAATATGTGGAGATCATCTGAGGGATAGATCTTTGGCTTACAAAATAATCCATCAAGGTTATTATTGGCCAACCATCCAAAAAGACTACAGAATTTGTCCTAAGGTGTGATCACTGTCAAAGATACTCTAATGTACAAAGACGACCTACAAATTAGTTAACTCCATTGACAGCTTCCTGGCCTTTTGCACAGTGGGGAATGGACATTCTTGGTCTGTTTCCTCCGGCTTCTGGGCAGCGAAAATTTTTTATAGTGGCTATTGATTATTTTACAAAGTGGGTCGAAGCTGAAGCGTTGACGCAGATCACTAAAGCGAAGGATGAAAATTTCGTGAGAAATTTCATCATCTTCCATTTTGGAATTCCTTATTTTATAATAAATGACAACAGAAGACAATTTGATAACCCGAAATTCAAGGGCTTTTGCACTCAATATCACATTCTTCACAAGCTTACTTCGGTGGGACATCCTCTATGTAATGGAGAAACTGAAGTGACAAACAGAACCATTCTTCATGGTCTTAAAACTAGATTGAATGATGTTAAGGGATCGTGGGCTGATGAATTAAACTCAGTTATTTGGGCATACCAAACCACTCCCAGAATAGCTACTGGAGAATCTCCATTTCATCTATCTTATGGCACTGAAGCAGTTCTTCCTGTAGAGGTCTCTTTGCAATCTCTACGGATTGATCTATATAAAGAGCCCGAAAATTCTGAACGCCAAAGAGTTGACCTGGATTTGCTACAAAGTACACGACTTCAGGCACAATTGAAAATGACTACATATCAGCAGAAAATTGTAAAATATTATAATTCTCGTATAAAAGAACGAATCTTTCGTCCTGAGGATCTTGTTCTGCGGAAATCCGAAGTATCCAAACCAACCGAACAAGGTAAACTTTCTCCTATATGGAAAGGTCCGTATCGAGTTAAAGAAGTTATTCGACCCGGGACTTATCGGTTGGAAACGTTAGAAGGTATTCTATTACCTCGACCTTGAAATGTACAAAACCTACGTAAATATTATCAATAAAAGTTTTTATTCAAGGTCATCAAGATAGATTTAACTATTCTGTCTTCATTTCTCTTCTAAAAAGGTATGAGGAGGATCTACGTGATCTACCTTACGAAGTGCCGAGGTGGGCTTAATCAGCTTGTCTTAATTTTCTTTTCTTTAAGGCATAAGGATGATCTCCGTGATCTACCTTACGAAGTGCCGAGTTGGGCTTAACCAGTCCATCTTAACCAAAAAGGCATAAGGATGATCTCCGTGATCTACCTTACGAAGTACCGAGATGGGCATGATCAGTCTATTTTAATTCTATTTCTAAAAGGTATGAGAATGATCTTCATGATCTACTCTACGAAATGCCGAGATAAGCCCGATCAGCCTATCTTAATCCTTAATTAAAAGACATAAGGGTGAACCAAATGATCTATCCTGTAAAAATGCCAAAGGTTAATCAATCTCTCATTTATGATGAAGATGCAGGTGACCCACACGGTCTATTTTATCCTAAGTCCGACGACTTAGCAAATTTTCAAGTCCGGAGACTTGGCATTCTTATCTGGACTTGGTATCAACTCTTATCTCAAATATATGGAATTATCCTAAGTCCGAAAACTTAATGTATTTTCAAGTCCGAAGACTTAATTTTCTTATATAGAGACTTGGTATAATCTCTTAATTATATGGAATTATCCCAAGTCCGAAGACTTAGCGTATTTTCAAGTCCGAAGACTTGGCATCTTTATCTAGAGACTTGGTATTATTTCTCATCTCAATTATTTGAAATTATCCTAGTCCGAAGACTTAGTGCATTTTTCAGATCCAGAAATTTGGTATTATTATTTGCAGACTTGGTGTCTTAACATCTCATGATCATTCTTATTTTGATATTGTTATTCAATACAATATAATCTTGGATCGGATTTTTGAGATTCCGTTTCTTGAAAGGTTCTCACTCTGAGTCCGAGGACTTAGCGTTACTTTATATTTCGGAAGTTCCAATCATATTTTAATCTAAAGACTTTATACTTGGAAAAATTTCCATTCACTCGCATGTACATTCGCAAAGAAATTTCATTTGAATAAATTTTCATTGATAGGATGTTTTACATCCTTTCAAAAAGAGAAGGGAAAAGGAAGAAGTTATAGATCGCCCCCTGCAGGAGTATCTTCAGCTTGGGTGAGGTCGATCGGATCAGTCACTTCTTCGGCTGCTACTGGTGCTTCAGAGGGACCTTCTTGTGATTCAGGCTCACTTGGATTTGCGAGAACAAATAGTTGAATTCCCGAAATATCCAGAGTTGGATAAAGGTTTTGCACCTCTTTTACTCCATCGTTGAAGCCTCCTTTGTAGCTATAAGACCCTGCTTCAATCATTTCGCTTTCAAAGCCGAAGATGCCTTATAGTCTTCTACTGCCCTTCTCAGTTGATCTTTCAAAGATCGAATCTCTTCAGTCGTTGATTCGACCCTTCCAATGGCCTCTTCGGCCTTCTTGACAGCCTCTTCGATCTTCTGATAGGCTTCCTTGAGTAAAGATTCCAGAGACCGGATCTTCTTCTTCTTCTTAAGTTTTGCCTCTTGTTCAGAATTCTTTGATTGGATTTTTTCCGCATCAGTTTTTAGACTCTGAACAAAAACATAACTTTAGGCAAGCTTCTTCTCCATAGCCTGCCTTTATTCCTCGGCTATTGTTTTTTCAGTCTCAGCCGTCTTCACTTTTTCCTTCATTCTTTTATAATTGTCTCTGAAATCAAAGATACATTCTTCCATGATAGTGATATCATGAATCATCTACATTGGCAAATAGAAAAGTTAGCAACAATAAGGTCTATACTTTGAAAACGTAAAAATCCGATGCTTACCTTCAGTGCAAATGAGTATACTGAGTCGGAGACGTCTTCAATACACCGGGACTTGGTGTTGTCCCAGTCTCTGAGAAGAAGCGTGCGCTTCATCAGCTCCCTGGCCAGCTCAGGGTTCTCCAGGCCCTATGCTTCAAAAAAAATTGTGAAATCCACGTTGCAGCCTTCTTCTGAAGGGGCGCTCCTCCTGGGATCGTCCTCGGAGCGATATCTTGCTTTCTCCTTTCTTTTCTCCTTCGGAGATGCGAGGGACTCTCTGTCGAATGCCGAATCACGTTGATCCGGAGGGGGCATCGGACGAGGACTCTTCGGAGGGGGCCTCCTCCGAGATGGACTCCTAAAAGGTTCAGGTGGACTTGGCAAAGAAGTGGGAGGTATTTCTTCGTCCGATGTGGGCCTCATCAGAGGAGTGCTCGAGCCCTCTTCAGCTCTTGCTTTCTTTCGAGCTTCGGACTCCGCCGAAACTGGCACCGCCCTCTTCCTGGAAGCCTGTCGAACTTTATCAAGCTTCGGTCTCATTGGTTCATCTACAGTCAACGGATTTCATCATATATATATATATAAAAAGAAAGAGGGAGAGAAGAAAAATCCGAAGACCACTATCTCTATACCTAATGCCGGGATTTCGCTGATATGGGCACAGTGAAGGTTTTCTTTTTTCAGCAGTTCTTTAAACATGAAAATTTTCAGCACCGATAAAGTTTCAAAGTCTTTGAGATCGGTTTCAAAACCCTCTTCCCAACGTTTGCATCCAAATGTGATGCTTTCCATTCAGCATTAAACCCCTAATTGGTATAGTATACAAAGACAAAATAGGGTTTCCATCCATGTATGGCACTAAGGGTTCCTTTTATTAGTCTCCGGCCTGGCCGAGGACCTATGACCCACCATCCCTTACCATGGAAGTCTCTTTTTAGTACGAACAGGGAGGTAAATAGGGAAGTCTTCGGCTCCACGTTCCGAAGCTTGCAAAGAACTAAAAACCCGCAGATATTCCTAAAACTGTTCGGAGTCAGCTGAGCTGGAACTATTTAGTAAAGGTTAAAATTTTTTATGAAAAAAGGATGGAGTGGAAGCCGAAGACCAGCCTTAAGGTGGTCTTCATATATGGCGATTAATCTCATAGGGGGTTATTTATCCTTTCTTCAGGTTTCGGGAGGATTATTTTGAAAGTTCGTGGAATGTGAAAGCAGTGCTTAACACCTTCTAGCTTGGCAAGCGTCAAGGAACTAGCAACAATATCGGGAGATCTTTCCGGACTCCTCTTCCTATCCGAACTTTTTTCCCTGCTGGTTTCACCTTCCAGCAAACCCCTGCTAGTGGAAGGATTCCTGGTGGACTCCGACATTGCAAAGAAACAAAAAGAAAGAGAGGACTTCTACCTCTGAAAGAAACGAAAATGGCAGATTGCTGTGCAGAGCGAAAGGAAGAAGGAATGCGGGTGCGAAGAAAATTCTTATTATGAAGTTCTCCTCCCTTTTATAGGTGAAGTTATGGGATTTCGAGGCGGTTCGGAGATCTCCTCGATCGTGCGCCGTATGAATGGCCTCGATTGTGGGCACAGTTTTCTAAGAACCACCCATCAATAAGGCGGTGATTGTGATCCACGTGAAATACCATGAATGGCCACGATGGTCTTTCAACTATGATCAAGCCTCAGATGACTGCCAGGTGTCTTGCTTCGATTAAATAAAAGCCCAGTTTTCCCCGATTCGAAACGTTTTTTCGAAACAGCGAATGAAAAATCGACACGTGTCTTTCCCACATCTCTCACGCCACCAAGTAGTTATTACGAAAGACGTGTCAGAAATCAGCGTTATCATTACTTGTCAGTTACTACTAAACGACAAAGTTTAAATACTCCCATTTTTCAAAATTAAATCATTTCGAACTTGGAAGTGGGGGACAGCTGTTATAATATCCTGGTTTAATTTTTAATTAATTACTGGGCTATTCTTTGAACCAATTTCAATTTTTGGTTTATTAGTCAAATCAATATTTAAAGCAAAATATCTCCTAAACTTGATGAAGATTCTGATCTATAAAAGGGTATATTTTGTCTTCGGCTTCGTATCTTTATTTTAGTCCGAAGACTAAGCCTATTATTGTAACTTCGGCTTCGTATCTTTATCTTAGTCCGAAGACTAAGTCTATTATTATAACTCCGGCTTCATATCTTTATCTTAGCCCGAAGACTAAACCTATTAATCTTGTGATTCCGGCTTCATATATTTATCTTAGTCCGAAGACTAAGTCTATCAACCTTGTTTCCGGCTTTGTATCTATATCTTAGTCCGAAGACAGTCTATCAATCTTGTATCTTTGGCTTCTTATCTTTATCTTGCTCCGAAGATCAAGCCTATCAATTTAACATCTCCAGCCTTATACCTTCAACATAGTCCGAAGAATATATTATATTATCTTCGGAATGGCTGTAAGTGTTTACTTATTTTTTCTTGTTATTTGCAAAGAAACTCTTCCGAAATGTATAGCCAACATTCCCTTTAGGAGCGCTATTAAAGAGAATGTTGAGTTCGCTTCGGATCTATTCTAGAGAAGAATAAGGCATATTAAATATGTAGGCTTTTCCAATTTCAAAACAGTTGAAATCTGTTCTGGTTGTTGCAACCGTCCACGTGATCGAAATCCTTAGATTGAATAACTAATTTTCCGACCGCCACTACTTACAGTTATGAAGAGGTTTCATTTGTTAACTTTCATAACCGTAAGTAGTTGCATTGGAACCTATAAATACCGGTAGGAGGGAACATTCGAGATAAGCTAAGTTCATTACTAGAAATTTGAATTATTTCCTTTTCCTGCTTTCAAGCTTTCCATTCTGCTACTTGAGTTCTTGCTGATTTTGACATTGGAGTGTTCCCCGCCGGAAGATTTCCAGTTAAGCAATCTGTTTTGCAGGTTCCGGACGATGATGAACCAACGGGCGAGCCACTCAATCTGGCCGGCAAAGATTCAACGTCAACAGACCCGATTAACCATAATCCATGACTGGAGACGGGAAAAAAAAAATACGATAAATCCAAAAGGGCAATAACTTGAAAAGGCCAATAACAATAAAAGAAGAATGGTTCATACGTAAGACAGGAAGGCCAATTCCTTGGGAATCGGATAGGTTTATGTTCAAATTGGATCTGTTATCAGCTAAAATTATATACAGTAATGACATCTAACATGAGCAGATTTTTGCCCGGATCCAATAAATTCCAGAACATAGAATAAACAGGAGAAAGAAAGAAAAAAAAAATCAAAGGAAAGGGACCTTGGCATGAAGAGACTCGGACTCTCTGACGAAAAGCTCTACAAGGGACTGGCCTGACCCCAGGAACGAAGGGTCATACACCGGGGCGTTGTACGGCAACCCGGCCCTCTCTATGAGACCGAACACGATCGTGTCCTCCAGCCTGATTAAAGCATCCCTCACCGATGCCAGAGTAATCATCCCCTTCGAAGGGTCGCCGGTTTCTCTCTCTGACGAAGCCCTACAACACAAGGAAGGAGGAGCGAGCGTAAAGAAGAGAAGAAGAAGAACAGGAGAAGCCATGGAGAGAGAGAGAGAGAGGGGGGGGGGGGGCGCAGAGAACCTGTTGGAGTCCTTTGTGGAGGCCATTGCGTGCCAATGACGAGCGTGCCACTGGAAGGAGGAGAAGGGGCGTGCGACGAAGGCGGAAGGGGTTTGTTTAGTATTTATAACAAATAAATACGCTTTTGTATTACTTAATAATCCGTTAATCGGATATCTTTATCTATCCTCAAGATACGTGCCGGATGACGGCATTCATATCCTGTCGGGATTGCAGTTGCTGAGAAGCGGGATCAACCCGGATGCAACGGGAGAGGAAAGTGAAGCGAAAGAGAGGGAGTTGTCGGCGTAGCAGCAAGACATGGAATCCAATGGGAAACCGCGGTCTGTTGATTGACTGGACTTTTGACTCGTGTGATGACACAGGTAAATGTGCCATGGAAGTTTTGGGTAGAGTCTCGGCTGTTCATTTCTTATGATGCAAGTATTCCATGATTCACAGGATCTATTTTGAATACCGGGAGATTTTATCGATTTGGTAACATATTTGATTAGCTTCATTTTTAGTAACCAAGGTTAAATCCGAAAGTTGAAAGGGAGGAGACACTCGATCTAGTTAGAATCGGAAAAAGTATTGATCAAGCACTTATCACTGCTGGATGGATGCATCATTTTTTTGTGCATTTTGTTCATTATCTTTCAAGGATTGCATCTGATTATTGTCCACTTTTGATCATTATTGATGTCGCGGTTCGGGAAGATGTCGATTCGGGAAGATATAAGATACAGAATGACCCAGAAATTGGAGTTGGCCAGATGCAAGCTCTTTTGCTGGAATCAGGCCAAGGTTGGCAATATTTTCAAACGGATTAAGAAGGTGGAGGTTGATATTATAGAGCTACAGAGGCGTGAGAATTGGGAGGGGGGCTCTAGGAGTCCAACTTGGGGAGGCTACGTTGCAGTCTCTCTACCCACCACTCCTTACTTAGATAGCAGGAGACTTTATGGAGGCAGAAATCTAGAGTTCAGTGGATCAAAGGAGACTGAAATACGAGATTCTTTCACCAGTCTACTATAGTTCGGAGGTCCGCCAATCGCGTTGGCAGCTGAGAGGAGATGATGGTATGTCGGCGACTGATGGTAATCAGATTGCTAGACAGATTTTTTACTATTTTAGGTTGAGATGGACTCTATCGTTGGGAGAGGTCCTTCCTAACCAGGGGTCACAGCAGGTGGATAGAGTTTCCAATTAGGAACCTTACCCAGCCAGTGTCGTCTGCTGAGGTGTGGAGACCCTCTGGTGTCTCGGAGAGGACAGAGCCTCAGGCCCGGATGGATTCCCTCCTTTTTTTTTCCATCTCTATTGGTCTATTATTGGGGATGATGTGATGGAGGCGGTGCAGGCAATCTTCCTTACTGGTATCCTTGTCAAGTGAAAAAAAATTTTGGTTATTCTTATTCCTAAGAGACCTGATGCTACAGTGCCCAGCCACTACATGCCTATTAGCCTTTGCACAACCCTCTATAAGATTTGTGTGAATGTGCTTGTCAAGTAGCTTTGGCTGATTGTTCCTCACATCATCTGTCCTGTGCAAGGGGACTTTGTCAGTGGTCACAGCATCACTGATAATGTTATCCTTGCTCAAGAGTTTATGCATTATCTCAGGCATGCCCCTTCACGGTGGAGTCTCATGGCCATCAAGCTGAATATGGAGCGAGCATATGACCGTGTGAGCTGGTAGTTCCTTAGGAGGATTCTTCACGATTTCGGATTCCACCATATATAGGTTAGCTGGATCATGGATTGTGTTGAAGCCCCGAGCTTCACCATCTTGGTGAATGGCTCTTCGATTGAGTACTTTCACTCGATGGGTGGCTTTCACCAAGGTTACCCTCTCTCTCCCTACCTATTTATTTTATGTATTGATGCTCTCCCAGGCTCCGAGAGATGTTGTCCAGGGGTCATCACTGGAGCCTTGCTGGCCAGCTCCTGGAGCCCAGCCACTCTCTCATCTTATGTTTGCATATCATTGCCTTCTTATTGGCCAGGCATCAATCCAGAATGCCAGATGCTTCACCTCTATTACCCAGTCCTACTGCGGTAAATTGTGATAGCTGGTCAACATGTAAAAGTTCACTGTTGTCTTCGGCCCCAGAACTAAGCCCCAGACAAAACAGGCGATTCTCACTAGACTTGGGGTCTTGGAGCAGATTGAGACCTTAATCTACCTGGATATGCCTATGATTGGTGCGAGGCTGCAAAGGACAGACTGTAGGCCCCTAGTGTAGTAGGTTCATGATCGTCTCCAGAGTTGGCAGGCTTCCTCTCTATCTATGATGGGTAGGCTTACCCTCATCAAATCTGTCCTGAGCTCCATCCATGTTTACCTCCTAGCGAACACTATGTTGCCCAACTATTGCCTCAGGAAGATGGAGCAACTCTTCAGGAACTTTCTTTGGGATTCTACTCATGACCACGAGGGGATCCACTTGGTTTCTTGGGATACTGTCTGCCAGCCCTTCAGGGATGGTGGTCTAGGGATACAGTTGCTTTTGGTTAGGAGGGAGGTACTCATTGCTAGGCATGCTGCAAGATATCTCCTTTAGCCCGACTGTTTGTGGAGCAGGGTGATGAGAGCCTGCTATGGTGCCTGAAGCCACGACTCCAATACTTTCATTATGCATTATTGCTTGCCTATCTGGAGGGAGATCTGTTCCCGTAGGCCTATTGTGTTGGACCAGGTTAGATGCTTGATCGGGGATGGGACCACTATTGATGTGGGCCAGGATGCATGGATCTCCACTATGCCTTTGTCCAGGTGGCCGACCTTTGTTAGTATGGAGCTGGTTGATAACCTTCGAGTCTCTGACTTGTTGATGGATGATAGTAGGACATGGAGAGCTCAGGAGGTTACCAGACTTTTTGGACCTCATCTGGCTGATCAGATCCTTGCTATCTCGATTCCAACTCACTACTGCCGAGATTTAAGAGTCTGGGGCCAGTCCTATGATCCTAGACTCCCTTTGCATATCCTTTATGATATCTACAGGACTTCCTCAAATATGATGATGGATGCTACTTGGATGTGGCATTTACGGGTTCATTCGAGAGTTCAGCTCTTCCTTTGGAAGGTTGCCTGGGACCGCATCCCTACTAGGATGTTGCTCAGGCATAGAGGTATGGATCTATCGATGACTTGTCCTATGAGCAGTTCTGATGACGAGTCCATTGAGCATGCTATCCTATGTTATCTTATGGCGATTCATATTTGAAGGATGGCTGGGAGATGGCCATGGGAGGAGGGTGAGGGTTCCTGGCTGTGTTCCTTCCTTGACATGCTCCAGCACTACCAGGACGAGGTAGTTGCTCAAACTGCCTACATTACTTATCATATTTGGCTCTCCAAGAATAGTCTGGTCTTCAAGGCGATCTCTGATCCGATACAGAGGGTTCTTCAAAGAGCCAGGTTGATGGCCATGGAGTACCGTCACTTTGACACTGCTACTTTCCTTGTGGTCCGGGATCCCTAGGACTCCCATGCTGCTTTGTTAGCGGCCCGTAGGGCTCTACACATCTCCTGGGAGCCCCCTCCTTTAGGCTTTATCAAGGTGAACTTTGATGATAGTGTTCAAGGTGCTATGGGTGGCGTTGGTTTTGTTATCCACGATTCTGAGGGTAGGCTGTTGGCTACGGGAGGTGCCTTTCTTTGAGTCTTTTGTTCCAGAAACTGAACTCAGAGCAGCATGGACGGGCATCACCTATGCTAGACAGGTGCTACATGCCGACAGGATCTTCATCAAGGGTGACTACGCCACTGTTATTACTTAGATCCAAGATAGATCGGAGCAGCGTCAGGTCCATCCTCTACTTCATGACATTGTGGTACTCTCTTGGACCGTTTGTTACTTTGATAGTTTGTCATATCTTTAGGGAGGCTAACTTTGTAGTGGATTGTGTTGCCTCTTTTATGGCTGAGCACTCGATCGACTAGTCGTGGCAGCTTGGGGACTGTATTTCTCTGCCTCCTCAGGAGTTCCTTTTATTTGACCTTATGGGTGGCTCCTGTATCCAGTTTGTTTGAGTGCCCATCTGTATAAAAAAAATAGAGAGAGGAGACATCTTTTTTAAAAAAAATTCTTAAAATAAAGAAGCAAAGAAATGAAGGCAAGCTTAAGCCCATTAGAGAGGACAAGTCAACCTTATTTGTTAGAAGAAAGACTAAATCATCCATTTAGCTGCCTGATTATTTACTCCATTTTTTTAATCTTAATTTCAAATGAAGAGTCTTGCTTGAAGATCATGTCGATCCGTTTAGACCTTCTTGCAAGGTCTTGGCTATCTGATTGTAGACAGAAATTATGATGTGATGTAGGACCTGCTTGGATGCAAGTGGATCCTAAGTCACATCCAAAGACCAATAAGATCTTTCATCTTGGAGGCTAACATCATTTGAAAGGATTTTTGAAGTTAAAGAAAGAAAGAAAAGGAGAGAAGTGGAAGGGATTGGGCTTAGATCAAATCATTTTATCTAAATTTTTAAAAATTAATATAGCTTATTTAAAAAGACTAGCTAAAATATATTATTTAAATTTTTTAGTCTTGTATAAATATTCAAGATCTTTTTAGTGAATAGTTGATATAGAACTAAATATATGCTCACACAAGTCCTAACATACTCCCCACTTAGCATACTCGCCAAGTTAAGAACCTAAATCCATGCATTTATTCATAAACATTATAATTGGCTCGTGGTCAATTTCAATCAACCCGTGCTGCAATATGGACTATATTGATTTTGATATATGATGTGGCATTACCGCTGATGTGGAGCCCATGATGGTAACAGTTGGCAGCCGCACGGGTGGAAAGTGCCACCTAGATGTGGTGCCTGAATTGAAGACCCAAAGGCGAGCCCTCCGACCGAGGTTAGCTCTCAGCCAGGGTCGTGCTCATAGGGCAAGCCCTCTATCTGAGGTTAGCTCCCGGCTGGGGTCGTGCTCATGCATGCCAAGGCGAACCCTCCGCCCGAGGTCATGCTCATAGGGTGAGCCCTCCGTCTGAGGTTAGCTCCTAGCCGAGGTCGTGCTCATGCGTGCCTAGGCGAGCCCTCCACCCGAGGTCAGCTTCCAGTCGGGGTCGTGCTCATAGGGCGAGCCCTCCATCTGAGGTCAGCTCCCGGCCAGGGTCGTGCTCATGCAAGCTAAGGCGAGCCCTCTATCCGAGGTCAGCTCCCGACCGGGGTCATGCTCATAGGGCGAGCCCTCTGTCTGAGGTCAGCTCCCAGACGGGGTCATGCCCATGCATGCCAAGATGAGCCCTTCGCCCGAGGTCAGCTCCCAGCCGAGGTCGTGCTCATAGGGCGAGCCCTCTGTCTGAGGTCAGCTCTCGGCCGGGGTCATGCTCATGCATGCCAAGGCAAGCCCTCTGGTCCACCCAAGGTCAGCTCCCAGCCCTCCGTTTGAAGCTCATGCTCATATGGATAAGCTCTCTGCCCGAGCCCTCCGTCGTGAGGTCAGCTCCCGGCCGGGCTGTGCTCATGCATGCCAAGACGAGCCCTTTGCCCGAGGTCAGCTCCCAGCCAGAGTCATGCTCAAAGGGAAAGCCCTCTGTTTGAGGTCAACTCTCGGTCGGGGTCATGCTCATGCATGCCAAGGTGGCCCCCCACATCCGGGGTCGGGCGCCTAGCCGAAGTCATGCCCATGCCCTCCGAAGATGGCCCCCGCATTCGGGGCCAAGCACCCAATCGAGGTCATCTCTTGCTTTCGGAGTCAGGCACTCCAGATCAAGCTCTCCCCTCTCCTCCTACCGAGTTCGGAGTTCTCACTGGTGGCAGAAAGAGGGAGGACCGACAGAGGTACAGACTGCGACATGGAAGCTTCCAACTACCTGCGACCCCCCAGAAGTGATGTATGTCATGTCAAAAAATTCAAACCCTGCAATATGCGACCCGCATGTCCTGTATAATGCATGCCCCGCTAGGCATCACACCCTATGGCACACCGCCATGTCAACAATCGTGCAACAGACGACATTGATCCTCGCAACCCAGAACCTGAACCTCTTCCAAAAGGATTATTCCATCAAGGCCACAGGCCCTGCGACAGTCCAACGATCCCTCCTGGAATAGAAATGCTCCACTATGGCTCGAGGCTCAGTGGCACGGCACCCTCCCCTTCCACGAGAAATTATACCACCAGAGGGACAAGATCTGTACTACGTTGGCGATCACCCCCAAATAGAAGGATCTCCTCCAAAGGACCGGCTCGATAGGAGGGAGGCTGCAGACAACGGAGAACCTCTCCAGAAAGGGATACAAGGAAAGGAACATCTCAATCAAGCCCCAGGCTTGGTCCGAGCCACTCTTACTTATATAAAAATAGAAGAAATGACCCCCGAGAGGGGAGAGAGGTAACTGGTAAGACTCAGAGAGCAAATGGATAAAGAACCAGCCAAGAGAACCTCCCAGCTCTCTGATCTCTACTTGACCATGTCTTTCCATTTCAATTCCATTTTTCACCCTCTACGTGGAGAGTCCCCAAGCTCTTCGTCATAGAGGTTCTATTTTCCTTGATTATCCTAAATTGACTTGACCATCGGAGTGTCCCCACTAAAATTCTTGGTCTGGGTCTCCTCTTTTTTGCAAGCCGTGCTCGGAGAGAACCAAGCATCCAATGGGAGCTCGATGAGTCTGCGCCATATTAGAGCTACAGGCCACAAAAATCTTGGTGGCAAAGATTGGTATGCTAGGAAGAGGGGACGGTGAAATAGAGCTGTCAACGGGTCGGGTTCGGGTCAGAACCCAGATATCCAGACCCAGACCTGACCTTATCTACTAGACCCAGACCCGGATCCAAATACCCAACGGGTCTCATTTTAAAGTACTAGACCCGGACCCGAACGGATCCCGAGTATCCAGATCCGAACCTGGACCCGAACAAGCATTACCAAAAATATATATATATATCTTACCAATTTTGTGGCGCCATGGCAGGGGCTCGAATCCGAGGAAGACAAAGCCAAAGATGGGAATGACATCGCGACATGGGCAGTGGCAGTCGGGGGATGATCGACGATGTTGGAGGTCGGTGGAGCTCAGATCTGGACTACTGGAGGGGCTCGAAGCTAAGGAAGGGAGAGCCGGCCAAGAACGGTAGCTGCGAGGGGTCGATGCCGGGGTAGCACAACCAGCAAGGCTCCGATCTGGATTGCTGGAGGGGCTCGGAGCCGAGAAAGGGAGAGCCAGACTGCCAGAGGGGTAGGCGAAGGTCGATGTTAGAGCAGTAGAGCAGCTAGCAAGGGATGATGTCGGTGGCTGGCGGGGCTCGTATGCTCGAAGCTAAGGAAGGGAGAGCCAGATGCTGGAGGGGTAGGCGGAGCCGCGGAGGCGATGTCGATCGTCGAGGACTTGAGGGGAGGAGGTGTCAACCATCGAGAACTCGAGGGGAGGAGGCATCTGCCATCGAGGACTCAAGGGTAGGAGGCGTCGGCCATCGAGGACTCGAGGGGAGGAGGCATCTGCCATCGAGGGTCGAGGGAAGGAGTCATCCACCATCGAGGGGTCGAGGGGAGGAGGCATCGACCATCGAGGGGGATGGGGGAGGCATCCGCCGTCGACGGGGGTGGGGTAGGCATCGACTGTCAAGGGGGGGGATTCAGTGGAACTGTGGAAGGGAAAGACTCAATGACCGAAGACGTTAGGGCATGGAGGGCTTTTTAAGTTAAATGGTTGATTTCAAACAATTGGATCATGATCTGATCCTTAATAAAATAAATATATATAAATATATAGATATATATAATATTAATTTATGTAATCGGGTCTCGGGTCTGCTGGGTCTGGATATGTAATATCCAGAACCGGATCCATTTAATCATGGTTAAACGGGTCCGGATCTGGGTCCGGGTATACGAGTCCATATTTAGATCCAGACCCAGACCTGTTCGGTCTAGACCCACGGGTCTCGAGTCCGAACCCGACCCATTGATAGCTCTATGGTGAACGAAGAACACCAGCTACTGTGGGAAGTCCAACAATGAGTCCCCCACTACCAGCAAAGCCTCTACGAAAGCCTAGAGCTCCATGGTGACAACGCGAGTGCACGAAGCTTTCGCCAGCCGAGCAAGGGCCCCCCATCATGATGACCTATAGAGCCCTGAGGGGGAGCTCCCCTCCCCACCACCACCACCTCCAACGAATCCCCAGATCATCGCACTGGCCCAGCAGGTCCATGCCCTGGCAGTGACGGTGCGCCACCTTCATCAAAGACATCGATTCCTGGAAACACAGCAGTAGCCAGGGACCCCGGTGGCCCATGTCGCTGATCCCCATACCAGCCTATGATCCTTCTAGGAGGGGCTATTACATGTGGTCTCCCACCCATGAGGAGACCATCAGGTGGCCGGGAAGAAGCAGCATGATGGCCCGACGGCTGGGAGAACCACTCCTCGATCTTGAACCATGGTGCATACTCGCACCAGCGACGTCGGCATGGCTGGAAACTCAGGTGAGAGTTCCCTAACTCCGTGCCTCCCTCATCCCTGATGGCCTCCACCGAGGGGTCCACAGACGAGGCCATCCGTCAGTAGGTGGAGAGGCACCTCAAAGAGTAGGAGTGCAAACTGGCCGACCTCTCTCGCCAGTTTGCAGAGATTCAGGGCTCCCCTAGTGAGCTCGCGGGTTACGACACCCATCTTCCTTTCTCCTGCAAGATCCAAGAGGAACCGATCCTTAGCCGATTCCGCATGCCCCAGGTTGATCCCAACGTCCGAACGACCGACCCCCTGGACCACTTGAAAAGCTACAAGACCCTTATAAGGGTCCAGGGGGCTACTGATGCTCTCCTCTACATCGCCTTCCCGGCTACCCTCAGGAAGGCTGCTCGAGCCTGGTTCTCCAGACTTAAGTCTGAAAGCATTGACTCCTTCCAATTAGAGAAAAAGTTTGTAGCACACTTTGATGCATGCAGAAAGATGCCACGTGAAGCCGAAAGTTTTTTCTCGATCCATCAGTAGGACTAAGAGTCCCTCCAGGACTACGTGTCCCGATTTAAAGTCGCCACCCTAGAGATCTACCATCTCGATGAGCTAGTCACCATGCTAGCCCTGAAGAAGAGGCTATAGACATCCCGCTTCACCTACGACAAGAAGCCTTCAAAGACCTACTCAGAGCTCCTCCTCCGGGCCCATAAGTATATCTGTGCGGAAGAGACCGACCACACTAGGAGAGAGCTGGATGGGAGGCCCCTAAAGAGATAGGTCGTTGGGGAGGAGTCTACTCCCCCAGCCCAGAAGACGGTGTTGGCCTCGCGACCGGGGCCAAGACCCATGGTCGACCCCACCAAAGAAGAAAAGTTCACTCCTCTCCTTGTCTTGGAGCAAAGATCCTAATGGAAATCGAGGGTGAATTCTTCCTGCATCGACCTCCCCTATCGAGGCCATCTGCAAGATGTGATAGGTCCCACTACTGCCACTTCCACTGGGACCATGACCATGATACTGAGAAATGCCGCCACCTGAAGGGGGAGATTGAGGACCCGATCAAGCACGGATACCTTAAAAAGTACGTGAAGGGAGGAGCCCCTCCAACAGCTCAGAATGAAGAACCCCGATCGCTCGCCATCGACAACCGGTCCACCGAGAAGCCGGTTAGGATGATCTCCTGGGAGGCAGGGAGAACCTCAAAGAGGGCTATGGGGAGAGAGGAGAATGATGATGTACTCCCCTTCATGTGAGAAGGGCTGACAAGGGTTGATAACCTAAATAATGATGCTGTCATTGTAGAAATGATGATAGCAAAATATCCTATAAAAAGAATTATGGTTGATCATGGAAGCTCTGCAGACATCCTTTTTTATGATGCTTTTGCAAGGATGAACTTGTCCACTGACCAAATAAAGCCGGTGTTCATGTCCTTGGTAGGCTTCACCGGGGATTCAATTAGAGTTGAGGAAGAGATTATACTCCCAATAACTGTCGGGACCCCACCTCGACAAAGTACTATGCTGACAACATTCATCATTGTGAGGCTTCCTTCGCCTTATAATACAATCTTGGGGCATCCCGGACTCAACCTGCTTGATGCCACCATCTCCAAAAGACATCTCCTCATTCAATTCCCAACCCCTTGGGGATCGGAAAGATGAGAGGGTCCCACTAGCTTGTCCAGCACTGCTTGCAAACCGTCTCGAGATTGCAAGGGCCCGATCCGAGCTCAGCCATTGATCAATTAAATCCGACAGAACCGAAGCCAAAAGGTGGACCAGTTGAGCCCTTGCTATCCTTCCCTTTAGGAGAGGACCCCTTGAAGACCGTGCAGGTGGGAGCCCTACTGTCTAATCAAGAGAGATCCCAACTACTCAGTTTCTTGCGGGCCAATGTGGATGTTTTCATCTGGACCATCGTAGACATGCCTAGGATCCCACCAGAAGTGATTACCCACAGGCTGAATATCGATCCCAACTGTCAGCCGGTCTGGTAGAAGAAGAAAATTTTTCCTTGGAGCGGTAGAAGGCGATTGACAAGAAAGTCGAGAAGCTCCTTGCAGCAGGCTTTGTCTATGAGGTACGGTATCCTAACTGGATTGCTAATATGGTAATGGTCAAGAATGCTTCTAGGAAGTGGAGGATCTATGTAGACTATACCGACCTCAACTGGGCATGTCCGAAGGATAGCTTTTTGCTCCCCAAGATTGACTAATTGGTGGATGCATCCTCGAGCCACAAGTACTTCAGCTTCATGGATGCATTCTCCGGATATAATCAAATCTGCATGCATCTGGAGGATAAGGAGCATACAGCATTCATGACCGACAGAGGTATGTACTGCAATAGGATGATACTATTTGGTCTCAAGAATGCAGGGACCACGTACCAGCACCTGGTCAGTAAGGTCTTCAAGGACTAGATCGACTGCAACATGCAAGTCTACGTAGATGACATGCTGTCATGAGCAGCCCGGAGTTAGACCATGTTGCTGACCTGGCGGAGGCCTTCGACAACCTCCGCCTCTACCAGATGAAGCTGAACCTCGCTAAATATGCATTTGGCATCATGGTGGAAAAGTTCCTGGGGTTCATGGTCACCCAGAGGGGAATAGAGGCCAATCCCAAGAAGATCTAGGTGATCACCGACATGAGACATCCTGTCTCCAAGAAGGAAGTTCAGTGCTTGATCGGATGCATCACGACGTTGAGCCATTTCATCTCGTATTCCGTCAAGTGTTGCCAGCCATTCTTTAAGATGCTACGCAAGATGCATGGCTTCACCTGGATGGAGGAGTGACGAGAGACATTTGAGAGGTTGAAGAAGCTCCTAGCCTCCCCATCGCTACTGTCCAGGTCGAAGCCAGGAGAAGAGCTCCTCCTATACTTGGTGGTCTCACCTGAAGTGGTCAGCTCAGTCATGATTCGTATCGATAAGGATGGCTCCCAGCGACCAGTCTACTATACCAACAAGCTACTTCACGATGCAAAAAATAGGTACACCCGATCTGAAAAGATTATTTTTGTGCTAATAGTGTCTGCGCAGCATCTCAAGACCTACTTCCAAGCACACCTGATCGCTATCCTCACTAACCAGCCTCTAAGGGCCATTCTAAGCCACCCTGATACCTCGGGGTGCCTAGCTAAGTGGGCGATAAAACTCAATAAGTTCGACATCACCTACCACCCATTGTTGGCACAGAAAGTGCAAGTCCTCGCTGACTTCATGGTGGAATACACCTGGGTAGAGGAGGACCTAGGAAAAGCGGACCAGCAAGCCGAACCCTGGTTGGATCGCCCTAGGAGTGGTGACATGGATCCTCCATGTCAACGGTGCATCCAACACCGAAGGAAGTGGAACTGGCCTCATTCTTGCCAATCCTGATGGGGTCATTATGGAGTATGCACTGCGCTTCCTCTTCAAGATGACCAACAACCAGGCTGAGTACGAGGCGCTCCTTGTGGGATTGAGGGTGTCCTGCGAGCTGGGTGTAAAATGCCTGAAGGTCTTCACAGATTCTTAGCTTGTGGTTGGCCAGGTCTCGGGTGAGTATGAGGCCCGGGATCCCATGATGGCGAAGTACCTAGACAAGGTGCGCTCATATACAGCAAACCTCCAGCACTTTAGCATCTCTCATATCTTTCGGGTGGAGAACGCTCGAGCTGATGTCCTCTCTAGACTGGCAACCATGCCGGAGTCATTGCTGGGGCATACTTTCATCGAATATCTGGAGACCCCCAGCTTCGAGTCCATAGTGAAGGTCTAATAGGTTACTCTAGAAGCCAGCTAGATGGACCCCTCATCAAATACATCACCACCGGTGCCCTGCCAGAAGATCACAAGGAAGCCAGCTTTCTCAAGAAGAAGGCCGCATGATATGTGATGATGGATGGGAAGCTCTATCGAAGATTTAATTCCTACCCCCTACTGAAGTGCTTGAAGCCCTCATAAGCCACTTACATGCTCCAAGAAATACACAAAGGCATCTGCAGCAATCACGTGGGGGACAGGACCCTGGCATATAAGGCACTCTAGCAAGGATACTTTTGGAAGATCATGCATGAGGATGCCACCGACTTCGTGAAGAGATGTGACTACTATCAGCATCACACCAACATCCAGCAGTAGCCGGCGACCCCGCTCTCCCAGTTGTCAGCCCTGTGGCCATTTGCCTAGTGGGGAATGGATATCTTAGGTCCCTTTCCGCTCGCATCCAGCCAACGAAGATTTTTAATTATGGCCATCGACTACTTCACCAAGAAGGTCGAGGCCAAACCCTTGGCATGGATCATTGAGGCCAAAGTCAGGTCCTTCTTCTGGAAGTCTATCATCTACTGGTTCGAACTCCCGCACTCGGTCATCACTGATAATGGACGGCAGTTTGACAATCAAGCTTTCGAAGAATTCTGCGCTGACCTCAATATCCACCATCACTTCACTTCGGTGGCTTGATAAATCATGGATTTACACGTTTATTTTAAGTATTTTAGTTAATTATTGGTGCTAATATTCTTTTAATAACCTAATTTCATAATTAATTTGGACTTTCCTGCAAAACTAATTATTTTAAAAAAAATATCTTTGAAAAATATGAAATTAGAATACGTTCATAAAAAATAGATTTCAAGTCAAAGCACCACACACCCATTTAAATGATTAATAAAATATTTAATAATTATAATTAATGATCATGGAATCAGTAAAATTAATAAGATTAAAATCCATCAATAAGTAGAGCTTGATTTATGGAATCCAACGATGCAAACGGTACTTAAATCAGGTTTGAAATGAAGAACATATGAATTTTCTAAGATTTTTGCACACATTTTGATGCTGCACGATTTTTGGAGCAGCCGGTCCATCATGGACCGGCTGCTGGTTTTTTACTGCAGTTTGGTTCACCGGCAGCCATGGCTGTCGGTCCACGGAATAGGGCGTGGACCACAGCCCTCCAGAGGCACCGAAATTCACCGGGAAGCACGCTGGCGGTGTCCTTGGCCGGAGGAAATGCTCCGGCGGTGGTTTGACAGTCGGTGGAAGCATTTTTCGACGGCAAACGAGAGGAGGCAGCCCATGTTTTTCACGTGTCCATGGCCAGAGGAGAAGCTCCGGCGGTGGCGCAGGCCGAGCTCCTCCACGCGCACGGCCAAGCTCCTCCACGCACGGCCAAGCTCCTCCATGCGCAGGCCAAGCTCCTCCACGCGCACGTCCACGGTGGCGCAGCCCACGTCCTCCATGCGCACGTCCACGGGCGTTCTCCACGGCCAAGCTCCTCCACGCACACGGCCAAGGGCAGTCCACGGGCGAGCTCCACGGACGCTGGGCGTTTTCCACGAGTTAGCTTGCCGGAGCACGGTCCACGAGCCGTCCACGGGCGTTCTCCATGGGCAGTCCACGAGCAGTCCACGGGCGAGCTCCACGGACGCTGGGCATTCTCCACGAGCTCCACGGCGCAATCCACGAGCACCAGTGCAGCCCACGAGCGGCGTAATCAACGGAGCAGCAATAGAGCAGTCACGATTTTTTTTTGTCCCACATCGCTAGTGTGCAACGAGCTCCCCTCTCCGGTCAATTATAAAATGAACCCCAATGCACAAGACAGAGGGATCCCGGAGAAAAGACAAGGTACAGGGTAAAGGGCATTGCTTGGGTTACGGGTTGGCTTTTGGGAGTGAGGTTTCTCAAAGGAGAGCGTGTCCCTACACCATCTTCCAGCCTTCTCTCTCTCTGAGATCAAGATCCGAAGAAGAAGACGCAAAGGAAGCCCAGTTCGCTCCACGGAGTACCAAGGAAGGAGCTATCTTCCCGACGAGGCTACGCCGATCTGTTCTTATCTTTGTTACTTGTTTTGTTAATTTAGTTTTTTTTTGCATTGTATTTAGACCTTAAATTAAAATCAATGCAATATTTCTTTTTTTAATTCCTGTCTTTCGTCTTGTCTGCAAATAGATGCTAGGATCTAAATAATAGATCCTAGTGCCAAGTTTTCCTGCAATTTTAATTTTTATATTTTTTCAACTTCAAATATTTTTTTACAAAGATCAAAAATTTTAAATCCTAAACACTGCCTTCTCTGTGGATTCGACCAGACTACTCTTGCTACGTATTTTTAAATATTTTAAGAAGTTGGATTTTAAATTGATAGCCACGGTGTTTTAACGACAACCCCGCGGACCTACCAAGTTTTTGGCGCCGTTGCCGGGGAAGGCATTAAAATAATAGTTTTTGATCTTTTTGATTTTTTTTTATACCGTCCTAACTTTTCTTTTTCTTGCATATAAAAAAAAAATTAAAAAAGGGGGAGAAAAGCGGAAGAGGAAGAAAGTCTCCCAATCGGTAAACTTTCTTTCCTCTTTTACATATTAATTATTTTCCTTTTTAGTTTCTTTTCTTATTTCCAAAAAAAAATTTCAAATTTCAAATTTCAAATTTCAAACAAAAAAAAAAATTTTTTGTTTTTCATTTTTAGATTCATTTAGGTAAATTTATCTTTTCTGCAAAATCCAAAAAAAATTGCCCAGACATTTCATAATTTATTAGGATTAGAAACTTAATCACAAAATTAAAAAATATATATAGCTTTAATTTAATTTTGTGTGTTTATAACTTTTATTTTGGACATCTTATTGCATTTCATAATCTCATAATCATCTTAAGGGCACTAATCCATAAACAAGATAAGGTGGGGAGTTCAATACCCTTCCTTAGCCCACAAACCATCACCCCTCATTTTGCATACCTAAGCCTTCTAAATAAAATTAACTAGATGTCAGCCCTAAGGAACTCGAGCTCAATAGGACAGGGCACCCGGAAGAGTTGGACCGGGTCAAGATTAGTTGGGTGACTGGTGTCTAGGAAAGGGATTCAGGGATTACATCCCGAAGGAAGGTGGTTGGATCCGCTTACCTGGCCAATTTTCAATTGATGTCTAAGGCAAGCAAAGAGGGAAACTCCACCGACCTTACCCTTACCTGGCCAGTTAGCTAATTGGTCTTTGACTTGGAGGGCTCCAAGGTAGTCTTGGAAGTTAGGAGCTATCTAGAATTAGGGAGCCTAGGATAGAAATCTATTTGATAAGTGTTTGAAAATAATAAATAAATATATATATATATATATAATAAAAAAAATATTTTGATTCACATATTTGGGTTGCACTATTACATGCACGGTAGAAGATCTTTATTTCCAGACCTAGTTGACTTCAACCCTGAAATTGAATGGCTGATCCATAGTACACCAAAAAATCAAATGGCTGGAAACCCAGAAGAACGACCTAGACAGATGAAGGAATATTTTATTCCTTCCACCTACAACCCATCGACTTGTATCCATTTACCTGAAATACCTGCTAGACAATATGAGATCAAGTCTGCCACAATCCAGATGCTCCCTTCCTTTTATGGGAATACCAACGAAGATCCTTATAAGCATCTAGATGAGTTTCTAGAAATCTGTTCTACGGTGAAGATCCAAGATTTTACTGATGATGCCCTTAGGCTAACCTTGTTCCCCTTCTCACTTAAGGATAAGGCCAAGTACTGGCTTGGCACAATAGGGAAACCAATTCAAACTTGGGCAGAAATGCAGCATGAGTTCCTTAAGAAATCTATCCTATAGGTCGAACCAACACCATGAGGTGAGCCATCACTGGATTTGCTCAGCTTCCTGGTGAACAAATTCATGAATCATGGGAGAGACTTAAGGAACTCCTTAGAAAATGCCCACATCATGGTCTGTCTAAGTGGCAAATTATCCAAGCTTTTTATGAGGGATTAGGAGACCAGTATAGACAGATGGTGGATGCATCTTATAGAGGTGCATTCATGAGTAGAAGTGAGGATGAGGCCTATACCTTGTTTGAAACCCTAAGTGAAAATTCGATCAACCATGCTTCTTTGACTTCATATGAAAGATCGATTCCTCACCAAAAGCGGGCAGGGATTTATGAAATTAGACATTCAAATTCCAATGTCGACTTGAACCTAATATCCCAAAGATTAGATACAGTCGACCTCCTTTCTCAAAAGTTGGACCAAGTCCTAGCCCTCAGTCAACAATCTCCTGCACAATACCCATCACACCCATCACAATATCCATCACCCTCTAATCATCAGGAGATTTGTTCTATCTGTGCTAGCCCAACCCATCACATGAATGAATGTCCTACGGTTGCACAGTTACCACCTTTCATCCAAGAACAAGTCCAAGCTGCTCAAGGTTACTCCAAGCCGGATAATGATCCATTTTCAAATACTTATAACCCAGGTTGGAGAAACCATCCTAATTTTTCTTGGAAACCACAACAGACTCAGGTTCAGACCCAAACTCCTCCTGCACGGAACTTTCAAAATAGGCCCCCATACCAAAACTATGCTTATAATAGAGGTCAGCCTGCTCAGCCACCATATCAGCCACCATATCATCATCAGTCATCATATCAACCTCCTCAACAAACCAATCTGGCCGACGATAGGTTTGATCAACTTCAACAATTAATCATGACCCAACAATAATCTATCGCCAGGTTAGAAGTTCAAATAGGACAGTTAGCTGAATCTACTATGAGGAGAGAACCAGGTCAACTACCGAGTCAACCAATACCAAACCCTAGAAACAACCCACTCATTCTTCAGCCTAATGTTCCACCTAAGAACCCTCAATTTGAAAATGCCAAAGCAATTTCTGAGCTTAGAAGTGGTAGGATTCTTAGGGACCCATATCAAGACCAGGAGAGAGAGGCTAGTACTGATGCTAGCAAGAATGAGAAGTTAGAAGATGATGTTAGTACTGAGACTAACCATGTAGAAGAGCCTGAGCCCGGGACTAGTACTGATACTGGTTCCAATTTAAATGAGAAAGGGAAGAAGAGAGCAGATGAATTACCTGAGACTTATAAACCTAGAGTCCCGTTCCCTTCAGCCCTAGAAGCTGGCTCTTCCCGTAAAAAGCAAGGAGCACGCAACGAGGAGCTAATGGAATTATTCAGGCAAGTCCATATTAATTTACCCCTCCTCGATGCAATTCAGCACGTTCCAGCTTACGCTAAAATTCTCAAAGAACTCTGCACCCAAAAGTGTGAGCCACGAACCATAAAGCGATCATATTGTCTGAGGATGTAAGTGCAGTTTTGTTAAATCAATTACCTCAAAAAATGAAAGACCCCGGTGCTCCTTTGATTTCTTGTGTTAAAGGAGGCATTACCTTTGACCGAGCCCTGTTAGACCTAGGAGCTAGTGTGAACCTTCTTCCAACCTCGGTCTATGAAAAATTTGGGATAGGTGAACTAAAACCCACGTCAGTCATTCTTCAACTAGCCGATAGATCTGTCAAGACACCACGTGGTTTGATTGAGGATGTCTTAGTTAGAGTGAACCAATGTTATTTTCTAGTAGACTTCCTCATACTATACATGGAACCATCCCAAGAGCTAAATCAGAATCCCATAATCTTAGGTCATCCATTCCTAGCCACTGCCAATGCCAATATTGATGCGGCACGCATATGATTAATGTTTAGATTATGGTTTGTAGAGCAATGAAACCTAATTACACTAGCATTGTACTCATCATAATAAGACTTAAGGATTATAAGAAATTGGACTTTTACTTGATTAGACACAATCCTAAACTAAGAAGGAAGAAGATCTAGACAATAGGGGCTAATGATTGTGGGCTTACCTTGATGAGCTTTCCAACCTTCTTTTGATTCATACCTTGAAACTACCAATGCTCAGAACTGAAGAATCTGGATAACAGAGATCAGAACCCTGGACTTGGGGCTTCAGCTTGTTTGTTCTTTGTTAAGGTGAACCCAGCCCACAACTCAAAGACTTCGAAGGACCCTGCAATGAAGATCAAAGTTAAGGAAGAAGGATAGGAACATATAGAAGAGATGGAAGAATTGATGAACTAAGAACAGAAATTTGAGTAGATCTGGCCGACTCCAATGCCTTCACTTGAGCTTGGAAGATGATTTGCTAGGGAAAAAGAATGGCTTTAGCGTGGAAGAAGAAGATAGGAAAAATTTCACACATAAAACTCAAGACAACTTCACTTCAAACTTCATTCATTTCCAAAATCAATCCCTTTTACAATGGGGCGTCCAAGGCTTTTTAATAGCCTTACAAAACTTTTGAAATTTGAAAACTCCCCAAATTGTGGAGGATTACAAGGGAGGTTGGAGGATATGGGGCCTTGTTACATGGGATAAGGAGAAATTCATGGAGATTCTCCCCAAATCGTGGAGGATTACAAGGGAGGTTGGAGGATATGGGGCCTTGTTACATGGGATAAGGAGAAATTCATGGAGATTGGCCGGTTTCTTTGAATTTAAATTGCTTGGTCGATCTCCCCTTTAGGTGCCCATTTGAAGGTGACGTGGCTGATGATGTGGCATCCCTGGTGGCTGCTTTGTTGGCATGGTGATGTGGAATTCCAGCTTGGTGGACCAAGGTCTTGATTTGGAAGCTCCAAGTGGTTTGGTGAACCTCAACTTGAAGTAGCTTGGACTTGATTTAAATAAACCTAATGGAACTCTAATTGAGTTCTTATTTGAACCCAGATTAAGACAGGACATAATTACAGGACTCAATTGGACATAATTACAGGATTCATGAAATTGAAACTAAGTAATTACAGGACTCTTGAAAGTAAATTGCCCTTTATAAGAAAAAATTAACCTAGTGATTTTTGATCCAAAGTGGAATCAAGTTAACCTTATTTGAGTGAGGTTTTATTCTGCTTCTGCTTCTGGTGTCCACACCAATTCTCCTGGGGTGGGCAGAACTCGACCCAGTCGAGTATGGTTCAGTTTTGCCCTGGTAATGCTCGAAGAAGTCTGGGTTAAGTCTTTGCAGGTCCTCTCGAGTAATCCAAGAGTTGTTGGACTCAGGTCGACCTTGCCATTGAACCAGGTATTGCTGATAGTCCTTATTCCTGGTAGTAATAGTCTTGTCATCCAGGATTCTCTCAATCCTCTCTCTCCGCTCAGGTAGGGTTGGTGGTGGACACTTGGAAATATGTTCACTCTCAATGAAAGTTTCTGGCCCAAAAGGCTCACTAGGTATTAGTACTGGTTCTTTGTATTCTACTAGGTCTGAAACATTAAAGGTTGTACTGATACCCATATCAGGTGGAAGTTCCAAAACATACGCATTAGGCCCTATTTTCTTTAAGATCTTGAAAGGTCCCGCTCCGCGGGCATGCAGCTTCTTTATGGTTCCAGAGGGGAACCGTTCAGGGTTGAGCCTAATCATCGCATAATCTCCTTCACAGAATTCTTTAGCCCTCTTATGTGAATCAGCTAAATGTTTGTAAGTCTCATTGCTCAGTTTGATCTTATTACTGATTTCTTTATGCAAATTTGTGACATGCTGTGCGAAAGATTCAGTAGACTCAGAAATTTATACAAGCACTTACAAAATGCAGACTGAACTAGGCATCCTTATTGAGAGGAATTTTATTGGACTTTCTAGGACCTAAACCTAACAGATTAATGACTCTCTAGGTTTGACCCTGGTCTGGTATGTACATGAGAATTTACCATGGGTTCCTAGCAAATGCCATAAGGTTTTCCAAAAGTAGGTCGCAAAAGGAATAGACTTTAAAAGCTCATGCATCCTAGTAATCTCATCAAAATGAAACTTAATGGCTCTAAAATTATGATAAGACTCAGGGAAAGGCAGGAAATAGGAATCCGAGACTTGGGATAATTTAGGAGAATCTTGAAATAGACCTTGGTTACTCATGATGACCTTAAGATTAGAATTTTGATCTACAGGCGGGATGCTTCTAGGTAGTTGAAGGTCATCAGGAAAGTCTTCTAGAATAATGATTGGGTTCTTCTCAGGTACCTGAAGGAGTTCTTGTGTCGAAGCTAAAATATTGGGTTCTTCCTGAGGGCATTGTCTTACGAGAACCAAGTCCTCACTAAATTTTGGTTGTTCTGATGTTTCAGGACTAGGCTCAATAATCTTTTCTTTACCAAAGGTTTCCTCAGGTAAGGTATTAAAGTTGTTCTCTTCACAGTCTTTCCCTTCATATTCATCTATTAAACTTATGTTAGTCTCATACACATATTTACTAGGTTCAGACTTGTCTTCTTCCTTCCCTAGCCCTTCAGTTTGAGGATACCCTAAGTCTTGAGTATTCATGAACTCAACTTGTACTTCAGGGTTCTTACTCCTATCATTCATATGAGCTAATGGGAAAGTAGGAGTTGGTTGGTCTAAGGAAAATTGGTTAGCCAGCATTTGGTTCAATTGGGCCATTAGATCATTTAGGCCTTTCAGCATGGTTTCAAGATTCGGGTCCATGGCTACACTGGACTGGGCTTGGATTGGTGAATATGGTGTCCCTGCTCTAGTTGTCATGCATGCAAATGGACTCAAGCTCGAGCTAAGGTTTCCTAGACCTAGAGCACAAATTAGAGGTCTAATTAAGTGAACCAACTAGCTAGTAGTACTTATGGGACTTAGCCAGGTAGGTGGAGGGGAGTGTAGGTCCCTGATTGCCAACCTTAGACACCAATCTGAGATTGGCCAGGTAGGCGGACCAAATCACAAGCCCTGATGCACCAATCCTAGACACCAAGCCAGTAAGCACACACCAATTAGCTGACACAGTTAACTTGACCCTAACCTAAACCCAACTTGTTGGTGTCCCTAACCCACTAGGGCAATTAACGTTCTACTCAATTTTAATTAACGGGCTGGGATCGATATACTGGTTGGTGATTTTTGGGCTAGGGACAGGTGATGAAACCCTGACCCTATGTCAAATTGATGCCCTTAATTTGATTTCTCATGAGATGAATGAAATGCAAAGGTGCTGCAGAAGTGTGTTGCAATTTGAAAGTGGTGTGGAAAACATGATGAAAAAAATGTCCAAAAATTCTGAAAAAATCACAAAGGATTCCTAACTTATATGTTTCAATGTAGATGAAAGGAATTTTAAAACTAAAATCTATACTAATCTAAGCAGATCCTACAAATGAAGATAAATAAAAAGGATAGAACATAACCCTAATGATAGTATCGAACTGCAGAAATTTTTATTTTTTTTATAATTTTTTTCTGATGATGAAATTTAATATGGTGATAACTGACTTAAAAGGGAACAAGAAAAACAATATTTCAATAAAAAACTAGTGACTTTCCTTTGGAGCTGCAGACGGATTACAGTAAACAGATGCAAATTTTCAGAAAACAGAACCTAATCAAACAAGTGCAATGGCTTACCCAAACTTCAATCTAAAAAACTCACGTCCGGCCAGGGGCTCATTATTCCCATGGGTCGTGACAGTGTACTAGAGTACACCCGCTCAGGAGGCGTGAATTTTAGATCTTGCTTGGATTTAAAGAAAACTATTCTACCCTAATGCAACCATGCTCTGATACCAATTTGATGCGACACGCATATGATTAATGTTTAGATTATGGTTTGTAGAGCAATGAAACCTAATTACACTAGCATTGTACTCATCATAATAAGACTTAAGGATTATAAGAAATTGGACTTTTACTTGATTAGACACAATCCTAAACTAAGAAGGAAGAAGATCTAGACAATAGGGGCTAATGATTGTGGACTTACCTTGATGAGCTTTCCAACCTTCTTTTGATTCATACCTTGAAACTACCAATGCTCAGAACTGAAGAATCTGGATAACAGAGATCAGAACCCTGGACTTGGGGCTTCAGCTTGTTTGTTCTTTGTTAAGGTGAACCCAGCCCACAACTCAAAGACTTCGAAGGACCCTGCAATGAAGATCAAAGTTAAGAAAGAAGGATAGGAACATATAGAAGAGATGGAAGAATTGATGAACTAAGAACAGAAATTTGAGTAGATCTGGCCGACTCCAATGCCTTCACTTGAGCTTGGAAGATGCTTTGCTAGGGAAAAAGAATGGCTTTAGCGTGGAAGAAGAAGATAGGAAAAATTTCACACATAAAACTCAAGACAACTTCACTTCAAACTTCATTCATTTCCAAAATCAATCCCTTTTACAATGGGGCGTCCAAGGCTTTTTAATAGCCTTACAAAACTTTTGAAATTTGAAAACTCCCCAAATTGTGGAGGATTACAAGGGAGGTTGGAGGATATGGGGCCTTGTTACATGGGATAAGGAGAAATTCATGGAGATTCTCCCCAAATCGTGGAGGATTACAAGGGAGGTTGGAGGATATGGGGCCTTGTTACATGAAATAAGGAGAAATTCATGGAGATTGGCCGGTTTCTTTGAATTTAAATTGCTTGGTCGATCTCCCCTTTAGGTGCCCATTTGAAGGTGACGTGGCTGATGATGTGGCATCCCTGGTGGCTGCTTTGTTGGCATGGTGATGTGGAATTCCAGCTTGGTGGACCAAGGTCTTGATTTGGAAGCTCCAAGTGGTTTGGTGAACCTCAACTTGAAGTAGCTTGGACTTGATTTAAATAAACCTAATGGAACTCTAATTGAGTTCTTATTTGAACCCAGATTAAGACAGGACATAATTACAGGACTCAATTGGACATAATTACAGGATTCATGAAATTGAAACTAAGTAATTACAGGACTCTTGAAAGTAAATTGCCCTTTATAAGAAAAATTTAACCTAGTGATTTTCGATCCAAAGTGGAATCAAGTTAACCTTATTTGAGTGAGGTTTTATTCTGCTTCTGCTTCTGGTGTCCACACCAAATATCAATTATAAAATGGGAGCTATGGACATTTCTTTTGGGGATCAAAAGGTGAGAATCAATATTTTTAATGCCTCAAAGTTTGCTCAAGAGGAGAAAAATTGTTCTGTGATTACTTTAGTAGATGAGATTGTTGAGTCTGAATTTTCCTCCAATTTGATGGAAGATGACGAGCCTATTGCTGAAACCCAAGTCCAAGAGGTAAATGCCCTACTTGATTCACCTCAACCTTCACCACCTTGGTCAATGCAAACTGAATCCTTACCTGACCTAGGAACTGAGCCTTTGCACCCTTCGATTCAGGCCCCACCACAACTTGAACTAAAAACTTTGCCTGAATCACTTAAGTATGTGTTTTTAGGACCCGATAAAACCCTGCCTGTGATCATTGCTTCAGACTTTGCCATAGGAGCTGTCTTGGGCCAAAGGGTAAACAAATGTCCCATAGTGATTTATTATGCTAGCAAAACTTTGAATGAAGCCCAAAAAAATTATACCACTACTGAAAAGGAGTTGCTAGCTATGGTGTTTGCCCTGGAAAAGTTTAGATCATATCTTTTAGGTTCCAAGATTGTGGTTTATTCGGATCACTCGGCTTTGAGATACCAGCTCTCAAAGAAAGATGCTAAACCACGATTGATTAGATGGATCTTACTGCTACAAGAGTTTGATATTGAAATTCGAGACAAGAAAGGATTTGAGAATGTTGTAGCAGACCATCTATCTAGGATTTTAGTTGAAGAGTGTGAACCTGCATCAATTGAAGAATCTTTTCTGGATAAACAGCTCTTAGCAGTTTCACATGCAAAGGCCCCTTGGTTTACAGATATTGTTAACTACTTAGTGGTTGGACAAATCCCTGATGGCTGGTCCAAGAATGAAAAGGATCGATTCTTTGCTCAAATTAAATATTACTTTTGGGAAGATCCTGAACTCTTTCGAATCTGTGCTGATCAAATCATCCGTAGGTGTGTTCTTGAATCTGAACATCTGAGTATTTTGAATTTTTTCCACACCCTTGCTTGCGGAGGATATTTTTCTGGTCGAAAAACTGCGGCTAAAGTTTTGCAAAGTGGATTTTATTGGCCGACATTGTTTAAGAATGCCTATACTTTTGGCAAAGAATGTCTTAAGTGATGCAGAACAAAAGAGGAGATGATGCGATGCGGAAGTAAATTAAGACTAATTCTTTCTTTTTTTTATTTTTTTTTTATATTTTCAGAAGTCAGCTTTGACTCAAAGGAAAGTTAAACTAAATTGAAAGAAACTATGTAATAATTGAAAGCACAATTTAAAGAAACTAGGTTATCAGAGTAGTTCAGAAGTAAAGGATCGCTGGGGGTTGAGAAACTCCCAGACCTAGGGTTTCGCTTTGAACTTTCAATAGGACAGAAGTAAAAAGAAGAGAAGGGTTACAAACCAGGCAGTGATCTTCACGGAGTTTACTGGAAGGACTCTCTTGAGCAGATTGTTGGATCCCCGGATTCAAATATCTTTGCAATGGATCCTCCAATACTGGCCCTTTGGCAGAGTTGGCTTCTTCTGAACTCAAGATCTGGGAAAGAAGACGAACAAGTTATGGAACCAGATACTCAAGAAAGGATTTACCAGATAGAAGAACTTGAAAGCTGATGTTGCTGAAATCCTGATTCTCCTGGATGCTGATCTGACTTCCTCTGGGATTTGCTCTGTCTTCAAAGTAGCCGAACTGGACCTGGATGCTGGTGGTCGGCCTCTACTTGGAGAGAGGGCCCGTGAGAGATGGGGTAGGCTAGGGTTTGGTGGAATGAAGAGGATGAAGGGCGGCTAGGGTTTGGATTGGAAGTGGCTAACCTAGGGTTTTGGGGTTGGAGATCTCACACCTCCTCAAGGTTCCTGGGGAACCCGGATTTACTCCCTCACGGAGCTCAACACCTGGATGCAAGTGCGAAAGAGAGAAAACACAGAGTTTGCTCACACATAAATTGGATTCATTCATCAGATTACCTTAAAATTTACAAAAGGGGTTTAATTTATAGGACTTTACAAGAGAGCAGGGTTTTACATCTTCCCATGTGGGACTAATAGGGTGGATCTTCAAATTAGGTTTGTAGGATCAATTCCCACACATATGGCCGGCCAAAAGGTTCCAAAAAGTTGATTGGAGGCTTTAAAAGGAAGGTAGGTGGCGCCTCCTAGCCTTGTTCTTCAAGAGAGAATTTCTTTCCTTCCATGGCTCAACTCTTTTGGACTCCTCCTTTTCTTTCTCCCTAAGTCATGGTTCTTCCCATCTTTGCTTTGGGCGTTTTTGGCATGGAATGGGCGCCCCCTTGAAGTAGTCTCCAAGAAGAGTTTCTTTCTTTTCATAGCTTGGCTCTTATGGAATATTTTGGGCCGCCCCCTTGAATTATGGATCCCAGATTGCTTTCTCCTCAAATGGCGCATGAGAGAAGGGACCTGCTATCTTGTGGTGTGGGGACCAGAGCATACTGGATGGAGAGTGGCGCCCCCTGGACTCAGGCGTGTGGCAGTGAGTGTGGCTAGGAGTGTGGCGCCCACTTGCTTGGCCTTGGGAGAAAATGTGACACCCAGGTTGAAGTCCTAGACCACTACTGAGTCAACATGACTCAACAAAAATAAATTGCAGGGAATACAGACTCAAGCTAAAATTAAGTTGATCAAGTCAACCCTTATTACAAACCAGAAAACCCTAATTCTTCGGGCAAGGTCAATCAGAGATCCAGATGGAGCCCTGAAGTCTTCTTCTGAGTCTGGTGCCCGCACCATTAAGTGTCAAGCCTTAGGAAATATTTCAAGAAAAGACATGATGCCTTTAAATCCCATCTTGGTAGTTGAAATCTTTGACGTTTGGGGAATTGATTTTTTGGGACCCTTTCCACCCTCTAATGGTTTTGAATATATTTTGGTCGCTGTCGATTATGTTTCTAAATGGATTGAGGCAATGGCAACACGAACCAATGATCATAAGGTAGTCATAAAGTTTGTTCAAAAGAATATCTTCTCTAGGTTCGGATTTCCTCGTGCCATCATTAGCGACGGAGGTGCCCATTTCACAAACTACCAATTTTGAATGCTTTTGCAAAAATATGGGGTCACACATAAAGTAGCTACACCTTATCACCCGCAAACAAGTGGCCAAGTGGAAGTATTCAATAGGGAGATCAAGAACATTTTGCAAAAGACTATTAGGCCCGATCGTAGAAACTGGTCAGATCGATTAGATGATGCATTGTGGGCCTATCGGACATTTTACAAGAATCCCATTGGAATGTCTCCCTATAGGCTGATCTTTGGAAAAGCATGTCATCTTCCGGTAGAACTTGAACATAGAGCATATTGGGTGATTAAGCAATTAAATTTTGATTTAAAGCAAGCTGGTTCTAACCGGATGTTGCAACTGAGTGAACTAGATGAACTGAGGCGATAGGCTTATGAAAATTCACGTATTTATAAAGAGAAAACGAAAGCCTTTCATGATCAATTTATTTCTAGGAAAATCTTTGAGCCAAATCAACAAGTCTGGTTATTTAATTCAAGGCTTCGATTATTTCCTGGAAAATTGAGATCTAGATGGGATGGACCTTACATTGTTAATCAAGTTTTCCCCCATGGTGCAGTCAAAATTTATGATCCTAGGTCAGGAAACTTCTTTAAGATAAATGGTCAACGTTTAAAACCATACATTGAAGGAATATCAACAAATTGAACCATTGACCAAGTAACATTAACTGACCCACACTGAACTGAGCTGTATTATGTCTGGCTGAAGACATTAAACTTAGCGCTTGTTGGGAGGCAACCCAATATGTACTCAATATTTTTTTTTAATTCCAAAAAAAAAAAAAAAAATTTGCAGCCTCTACATTGTTCATGAGCCCCTCTTCTCAGGTATCCCTTTACATTTTTAGTTCTTATGGTTTATTTATTTTTTTTATATACCATTAGGGACAATGGTATTTAAGTTGGGGGGTCGGGACAAATATTTTTTTTTTAATTTAAAAAAAAAAAGTTTTCATGTGTCAAAAATAAATCTGGAGCAAGATAGACTAGGAAAAGTAATAAGAGTTGGAGAGTGTTGCTAATGACTGTAGCGAGTCAAGAAGTAGACTAGCGTGTCAGACTTTTAGGGCCTACTTAGATCACCTAAAGGCTATTAGCACTTCCATTGCACATGCACGCTGACGAGACAAAGTAAGTATTAGTTGTAAGGACAATTGAGGACTTAATTATCACTAAAAACTGGTAATTGATATATATCCCAATTTAAAATATTTTTTTTGAATTGAGGAAAGAACTACCTACCTGAAATAAAAGTGCAAAACATAGAGTATATGTGGATCGCCCTAAACTTAGTAACCAGGTCTCTGCACCTAAGTCAAGTGTGGAAGATCGCGTCAAACGGTGAAGAGAAGGCCAGGATGCTCAGCACAAAAAAAAAAATAAATCAGGTAGTGTGAAAGCTAACTTAGTTCATAAGCTTAATTTAGGGATGTATAGAAAATTAACCAAAGTGTTAATCAAAGATACATTTGTTCTTGCAAACTAGTACCAAAATGTTAAGTTAGTCATCACAAACACAAGTATTGTAGATCTTTAGATGAACTCTAAAAAAATTTCTAATTTTGCTGACTGCAAAATTTATTTCTGAAACTCAATACTTAGTTAGTGATACTTGTTAGATCTTTTTACTTTCAAACCTGGATCTATTTTTGTAAAGGATAATCTTTGTGACACATAGTTATACTTTTTGCATTGCTAAGGGACTAGCAATAAGTTGGGGGGTGTGATAAATCATGGATTTACACGTTTATTTTAAGTATTTTAGTTAATTATTGGTGCTAATATTCTTTTAATAACCTAATTTCATAATTAATTTGGACTTTCTTGCAAAACTAATTATTTTAAAAAAATATCTTTGAAAAATATGAAATTAGAATACGTTCATAAAAAATAGATTTCAAGTCAAAGCACCACACACCCATTTAAATGATTAATAAAATATTTAATAATTATAATTAATGATCATGGAATCAGTAAAATTAATAAGATTGAAATCCATCAATAAGTAGAGCTTGATTTATGGAATCCAACGATGCAAACGGTACTTAAATCAGGTTTGAAATGAAGAACTTATGATTTTTCTAAGATTTTTGCACACATTTTGATGCTGCACGGTTTTTGGAGTAGCCGATCCATGATGGACCGGCTGCTGGTTTTTTACTGCAGTTTGGTTCACCGGCAGCCATGGCTGCCGATCCACGGAATAGGGAGTGGACCACAGCCCTCCAGAGGCGCCGAAATTCGCTGGGAAGCACGTCGGCGGTGTCCTTGGCCGGAGGAGAAGCTCCGGCGGTGGTTTGACGGTCGGTGGTAGCGTTTTTCGACGGCAAACGAGAGGAGGCAGCCCACGTTCTTCACGTGTCCACGATCGAAGGAGAAGCTCTGGTGGTGGTGCAGGCCGAGCTCCTCCATGCGCACGGCCAAGCTCTTCCATGCGCAGGCCAAGCTCCTCCACGCGCACGTCCACGGTGGCGCAGCCCACGTCCTCCACGCGCACGTCCACGGGCATTCTCCACGGCCAAGCTCCTCCACGTGCACGGCCAAGGGCAGTCCACGGGCAAGCTCCACGGACGCTGGGCGTTTTCCACGAGTTGGCTTGCCGGAGCGCCGTCCACGAGCCGTCCACGGGCGTTCTCCACGGGCAGTCCACGAGCGAGCTCCACGAACGCTGGGCATTCTCCACGAGCTCCACGGTGCAATCCACGAGCACCAGCGTAGCCCACGAGCGGCGTAATCAACGGAGCAGCAATGGAGCAGTCACGATTTTTTTTTGTCCCACATCGCTAGTGTGCAACGAGCTCCCCTCTCCGGTCAATTATAAAATGAACCTCAATGCACAAGACAGAGGGATCCCGGAGAAAAGACAAGGTACAGGATAAAGGGCATTGCTTGGGTTACGGGTTGGCTTTTGGGAGTGAGGTTTCTCAAAGGAGAGCATGTCCCTACACCATCTTCCAGCCTTCTCTCTCTCTGAGATCATGATCCGAAGAAGAAGACGCAAAGGAAGCCCAATTCGCTCCACGAAGTACGAAGGAAGGAGCTATCTTCCTGACGAGGCTGTGCCGATCTGTTCTTATCTTTGTTACTTGTTTTGTTAATTTAGTTTTTTTTGCATTGTATTTAGACCTTAAATTAAAATCAATGCAATATTTCTTTTTTAATTCCTGTCTTTCATCTTGTCTGCAAATAGATGCTAGGATCTAAATAATAGATCCTAGTGCCAAGTTTTCCTGCAATTTTAATTTTTATATTTTTTTGACTTCAAATATTTTTTTACAAAGATCAAAAATTTCAAATCCTAAACACTGCTTTCTCTGTGGATTCGACCCAACTCCTCTTGCTACGTATTTTTAAATATTTTAAGAAGTCGGATTTTAAACTGATAGCCACGATGTTTTAACGACAACCCCGTGGACCTACCATGGCTCACCTTCAGACCAACGGATAGGTCGAGGTGACCAACCAGATCATCTTCCAAGGGCTCTACATGAGGCTAGATGAAGCTAAGGGTCAATGGACTGAAGAACTCCCCAGTGTGCTGTGGGCCAATCACACTACACCTTGCACGACTACCGACGAGATGCCCTTCAACCATGTCTTCAGCACCAAAGCTGTGATTCTAGTGGAGCTTGGTCTACCCATGCTACGGGTAGAGCAATATAACAAAGTTGAGAATCCTGCCCGTCTCCTCCTCAACCTAGACCTCTTAGATGAGACGAGAGACAAAGCCCAACTTCCGATGGCAGCCTATCGATAGTGAGTGGCATGCTACTACGACTCTCACGTGAGGTCCAAGGCATCTGACCAGAAAACTTGGTCCTTAAGTGAGTGGAAGTGTTCCAACTAGGAGAATGTAGCAAACTCTCTCCAAACTGGAAAGGCTCCTACAAGGTGGTCGAGGCTCTGCCAGGTGGAGCTTACTATCTCGTCGGGCTAAACGGGGCCCGATTCACGAGAACATGGAATGCAAGCAACCTAAGGATGTACTACTAATAATGTAAGGCTTCATTTCAATTATTAAAGTTTCTTTTTTGGAGCAACCTTGTCTCCCACCTGTGTAGGAATGCATCCGTCCGACTTTAAGTCCGGCGGACAAAGTCGGAAAACTTACGAAGCACTGCACTCAAAGCCGAAAAACTTACGAAGTCCCTCACTCAAAGCTGGGAAACTTATGAAGTCCCGCACTCAAAGCTGGAAAACTTATGAAGCCATGCACTCAATGCCAGTAGACTTGCGAAGCCCCACACTAAAAGCCAGGAAATTTACGAAGCCCCGTACTCAAAGCTGGAAAACTTACGAAGCCCCACGTCCAACTGTCTTGCTCACAGTTCAGAGATGTCAGCTAGAAAATTCCTAAAAACCCACCATCTATCGCTTGACTCATAGCATGGCTAGTCCAATCAAGAAGTTCCAGAAGTTCTTCATCCAACTACCTTGCTCACAGTCCAGAGATGTCAGCTAGAAAATTCCTAAAAATCCACCATCTATCGCTTGACTCACAGCATGGCCAATCTAATCAAGAAGTTCTAGAAGTTCTGTATCCAGCTGCCTTGCTCACAGTCCAGATGTCAGCTAGGAAATTTCTAAAAACCCACCATCTACCGCTTGACTTACAGCATGGCCAGTCCAATTAAGAAGTTCTAGAAGTTCTGCATCCAGCTGCCTTGCTCATAGTCCGGAGATGTCAGCTAGAAAATTCTTAAAATCGCACTACCTCCCGCTTGACTCACAGCATGGCCAACCCAATCAAAAAGTTCCAGAAGTTTCGCATTCAGCCACCTTGCTCACAGTCCGGAGACATTAGCAGGAAACTCTTAAAGTCCCACCATCTACTACTTGACTCATAGCTTGGTACATCAAACCGGGAGACCCCAGAAGTCCTACATCCGGCCAACTCACTCACAGTCTGAAGATGTCAGTTAGAAAATCTCTGGAATCCTATCATCTACTATTTGACTCATAGCTTGGCAAATCAAGGGGCTCCTGAAGTCCTGCACTCGGGCATGCCAACTTCAAGACCAGAAGAGCTGGGACAAAGTGTTCTCCGAAACCTTTATGCCAATCCTAAGTTTTCAGAATCAACTTGCAGCAACTAAGGCCTGGGAGAGGCGCGCGTCTACGGTGACCCTAAAGTCTACTTCCTTACTATGCAAAAGGGTAAAGGAATTGGAGAAGAAAGATAAGTCCATGCTAAGTACACTAGTCGGACTAGGTATTCTTTCATTACAAAGACAAGTCCCTTGTAAACTCTAGAGGATCGTTTGAAAGTGTCTCAAGGCAAAAAAAAAAGAGAGAAGAAAAAAGAAGGGAGGAAGAGCAAATAGGACAACAGTTGGAAAGGAAAAGATATTTTCATTAATTAATTCCTTTACATCCTATGAAGGCACCCAATAGGTCGGGAAGCCTCTCAAAATCTAAGTTACAAAACAAAGGAAAAAGGTTTAAGTCTTGCTTGCCGACTCCTTTCCTGGATGGCGAGCGACTCTTTCTAAAGACGGTAGTGGGTCCTAGATGGTAGCAGCCCCAGCTTCAACCATGGCCGCCTCCAGCTCCGGCTTCAGCTCCATCCCCACAATGAGTGTCCTTGGTCATGCCAGGAAGGGCAGCACGGGGAGAATGTCTTCCAACCCCTTCAGTCCAAGGAGCCAAATGGCCTTGCCACGAAAATTGTTGAACCCCTGGTGGTAGGAGTCCAACACCGCCTCGGCAACCTTATCCTTGAAGGCTTCGGATGCCTTGAACTTGGGGACGACCTCGGTGGCTTCCTTCTTGGCAATCTCCATCAGCGCGATAGTCACCATGGCCTTCTCCAAGGCAGCCGCAGTCTTGGTCACCTCATCATCAAGCTACACCTGGAGGCTCTGCACTCTCCCCTTTAGGCGAGCCATCTCCGCTGCAAAGGTAGCTAACTTCTCCACCTCGAGGAGACTCTCCCCCTTCTCTTCCTTTAGGGCCATCTCAAGCTTCATGGATTTCTTCTCCAAACCAGCCGCCCTCACCTCGACACCGACCAGCTGGTCCTGGAGGACCTTTATTCGGCCCTCCAGTTCTTGAACTTGGACAGCTTGGGCCCGAGCCTCATCCCTCTCCTTTCAAAGGCGGGACTCTCTCTTCATCAGCCCCAGGCAGGAGTCCCTGAGGAGTTGAACATCGAGGGCCACTTGCATGAAGAACGACCATCAGTGCCTTTGCAGATAAAAGAAAGAAAGTGAAGCAGCTAAGAAGGTGACTTATCGAGAAGAACTGGGAGAATACCCCAGTGAAAATGTCAACCACTGGATGATCGACCCTCTCCTGGCAGTCCAGTGGTTGGGCGAGGGTGGTCAGCACATCCTCGACCAGCCATCCATCCTTTGTCAGCTTGGCATCCCGGGGCATGACAATGGATATTTTCTTTGACCCCACCCACAGTGTCTTGGATGGATCCAAGGGCTCCATGGTAGTGGCTGGCGGGGACCCGGCGGTGGTAGACTGGTTGGCGGAAGGCCTGTCCCCAGACGGCAAGCCGGGCTCTGATGTAAGACTACTTATGCATGCAAACTATTCTTCTATTATTAAGTAGTGAATTAAGAGTTTATATCCTGAAATTTGAGCCAAGACTCTCAGCAGGGAATTCTACAGAAAAACTAGAAACACATGCTTGCAGAAACAAACCCTAAATAGTGAAAAGAAAGGATCGCCAAGGCTAAGAAACCTTGGTAAGGCTAGCTCTTCTGCAATACCACAACTTGTGAGTCAAGGGGGTGTACCAAACAGTGATTTGAAGATAAATCAGTGAAGGGGTCACTCTACGCTCCCGGATGCATCCTAGAAAATCAAGTCGGAGACCCCGCGAATCCACGGCTTTCGGCCCGCTGACCCAAAAACTGGTTGGATGGAATCCTAGATTCGTGGACTTTGAGGGACCTGCAAAATACCTATCAAGGGTTAGAAAATAAAGGAGAAACAAGGTTGAAGGCTGAAGGAAGAAAGGAAGAAGAGGGTTGGATGTGGGCGGCCAAGTGGTGGAGGCGTCCAAGGTTGAAGCAGGGTTGGCAGCTAGGGTTTTATTGAAGATTTAGAGGTAGCGTGCAGGAGGACAAAGCACATAGCAAATCACACATCAAAGCACACAGCAATGTTGAAGAAACTCAAGAAAATTTTATTAAAATTCATTATCAAAATACATAAGAGGTAGGGCCTTTATATAGGCTTATAAAACTTGGGCCCTAAGTAAGGGTACACATGTAAACTCATAGGAATTCTAAACCCTCTTATATCATATTTGAAATACATGGAAAGTCCTCATATGAAAACAACTACACTTTCTCTCCTTCTCAAATGCATTAGGTGGTCAAGAGAGGCGACCATAAGAGGGGGCGCCAACCAAAGGGGTGACCATAAGGAGGGGGCACCAAATTAGGGTTAGGGCTTCATGCTTCCAGGTTTTCTTCAGTTGTCCTTCTTCCTGGTAAGTGTTGTAGACATTTGATTCACCATGGTCTTCAAAGGTGGCTCCATGACTCCTTCTATACTTTCTAAGTGGTACAATTATGTGGGTGACTGGATTCCATGCAATGGTTGGAGTGTCATGCTAGTTGGATCCATAAGTGACTTGAGTCTTCTTCTTACAAAATTGGACTGGACTCAATACAAGACTTACAGGACTCATAAGACTCAAAGTGACAAAACTTATGATGAGCATCCCAAAACTTGATTCAATACCCTAATGGTATGAGTGACTCTAAATACATGACTCAATTATTGAAAGGCCCAAAACAGGATTCAGGGGCTAAAGTAGGGACTCAAATGAGCTAAGCCCTTATTATAAAATTGGACTCAAACATTAAAATACTAATCAGATAACCACAAAATGTTGAGAAGCCTTTGCCTAAGTCTGATGCCTCTGATGTCTGCACCAATTCTCCCGGGGTGGGAGGAACTCGACCCCGTCGAGTACGGGTTGCTCTGGCTCTGGTATCACTCAAGGAGGTCTAGGTCGAGGCACTGCAAGTCCTCTCAAGTAATCCATGAATCATCAGATTATGGTCGACCTTGCCATCGAACCAGGTAGCATTGATAGCCACAGCCCCGGATTGTGATAGCTTGATCGTCCAGGATATGCTCGATCCGTTCTCCTCTCTCAGGCCAATTTATAGGTGGACACTCTGGATTAGATTCACTCTCAAAGGATGGGGTAGGTCCAAAGGTCTCACTAGGAATCGCTACCAGTTTCCTATACTCAACCAAGTTTGCGATATTGAAGGTATAGCTAATGCCAAAATCCAGGGGCAGATCTAGCATATAGGCATTGGGTCTAACCTTCTCTATCACTCTAAAGGGTCCTGCTCCGTGAGCATGAAGCTTCTTAATGGTTCCTGGTGGGAACTGCTCAGGCCTAAGCGTAATCATTACAGAATCCCCTATATCAAACTCTTTGGCTCTCTTTTAGGAATTAGCCAGTTTTTTATATGTTTTGAAATTAGTGCTTAATGCAGATCTCTAACATGATGCACCTGTGACTCGTACTGACACCTAACAAAGTGCATACTCAACTATGCATTCCTATTAAGAGAAATATTATTAGACTCTTTGGGCCTAAACATAATAGACTATAGACTCTTTAGGTTTGACCCTGGTTTGACATGCACATGAAAATTTACAATGGACTCCTAGCAAATGCCATAAGATCTTCCAAAAGTAGGTCGCAAATCTAACATACTCAAAGAACTGGTGTAACCGAATGACCTCAACAAAGTATAATTGGAAAGTTTGGGGAACATTGGAAGCCTTAGGGTATGGCAGAAAATAAGAATCGGAGTTTTGGGACAATCCATTGGAAGCATGAAATAGACCTTGGTTACTAGGGATGACCTTAAGATTTGAACATCGATCTATGGGTGACATAAGGTCCACTTGAAGGATGGAGCATTTGGTCATTGTAAGTGTAGGGTCTTTAAGAAAGGATGACTTAGTCAGTTTAAGAAAAAGGTCATCAACTGGGGTTAGAAGAATGAACTTTTTATGAGAATACTGAATGAGGTCTCGAGCTGGGGCTAAAGGAGTGGGCTCTTCTTGAGGGTATTGACTTATAGGAACCAAGTCCTCATTAATTTCCTATTGTTCTGATACTTCAAGACTAGGCTCTATAATTTTATCTTCTCCTAGGGTTTCCTTAAGTAAGGTACTAGAGTTATCCTCCTCAAAGTCTTCTCTTTTGTATTCATCTGCTAAACTCATGTCAGCCTCATACACTTCTACAATGGGTTCTGATTTATCCTCTTCAATGTCATCCTTGTGAACCAATAGGGTGGTAGGAGGGGGTTGGCTAAGGAAAAGTTGACTAGTGTCAGTGGCAGCAGGGATGGGTCGACTAAGGGGTACCTGACTAATATTTGGCTTGCATTCAGGGGTGGTAGGGGTGGGTCGACTAAGAGGTGGTGGACTAATACTAGGCTCATATCTAGGGGTACTATTTCTATGGGGTTTAAGTTGACTAGGGGAAACTTGACTGGTACTAGGTTGATACCTAGGGGTTATGGGTTCCTTAGGCTCATAGGACATGGGCTCAGACCTATGGGTTATGGATTTATTGGATCTGGGTGCATAGTGGCTAGGTTCATAGGTTCTGGGTTCATAAGATCTGGGTTTAGGGTATGGGGCTCTCCCATGGTTGGGCTCCGGGTCTAGGGCTCTCCTAGGGTTGGGCTCAATACGGGTCCTTACAGGTTTTCTCTAGGGTTCCTAACCGGTCTTCAAGGGTGGCTCCACGAAACTCAAGAAGATTTTATTAAAATTTATTATCAAAATACATGAGAGGTAGGGCCTTTATATAGGCTTACAAAACTTAGGCCCTAAGTAAGGGTATACATGTCAACTCATAGGAATTCTAAACCCTCTCATATCCTAATTGAAATACATGGAAAGTCCTCATATAAAAACAACTACACTCCCTCTCCTTCTCAAATGCATTGGGCGGCCAAGAGAGGTGACCATAAGAGGGGGCGCCAACCAAAGGGATGACCATAAGGAGGGGGCGCCTAATTAGGGTTAGGGCTTCACGCTTCCGGGTTTTCTTCGGTTGTCCTTCTTCCTGGTAAGTGTTGTAGACATTTGATTCACCAGGGTCTTCAAGGGTGGCTCCATGACTCCTTCCATGCTTTCTAAGTGGCAAAATTGTGTGGGTGACTAGATTCTATGCAGTGGTTTGAGTGTCATGCTAGCTGGATCCGTAAGTGACTTGAGTCTTCTTCTTACAAAATTGGACTGGACTAAATACAAGACTTACAGGACTCATAAGACTCAAAGTGACAAAACTTATGATGAGCATCCCAAAACTTGACTCAATACCTTAATGGTATGAGTGACTCTAAATACAGGACTCAATTATTGAAAGGCCCAAAACAGGACTCACGGGCCAAAGTTGGGACTCAAATGAGCTAAGCCCTTATTATAAAATTGGACTCAAACACTACAATACTAATCAGATAACCACAAAATGTTTAGAAGCCTTTGCCTAAGTCTGATGCCTCTGATGTCTGCACCAGGCTCTCTATGGCGGCATCTCCCGCTACCTGCTCCACCTTCGGTTGCGGTGGAGCTTCGGTTCTTGCAGGGGCCACTGGAGGTGCTGGCACGACCCCTCTATTAGTCAAGCCTCCCTCAAGGGCTTGCGGGCTGGAGGACGGAATGCCGGCCCGGGCACGGTCGAAGTAGCGGGAGGCCCCCTCTTGGCGGGCTCACCAGCATGCCTCCATCTCGGCTCCCCCTGGGTTTTCTACATAGGTTTCCTTTCGGGCCCTATGGAGGCAGTCCTTTTCCTGGGCATACTTTGGAGCTCGTCCAGTGAGAACCTCATCTCTGTGAAGCATAAAAAAAGAATGGTCAATCATTTATCAAAAGCAGATATCAAACTCAGAAAATGAAGGAGCCTGATATCAAGCCTTATCCTGAGGTGGGCCCTGGCTAACTCCGGCATCGACAAGGTTCCGTTCAATCAGCATATCCTGAAGGGCTTGAATCTTGGAAGTGACGAGCCGGTTGAATATCTCTCTATTTTCTGGCTCGACTGCAGATTGTTGGTTGGGGGAGTGGTTTGGGTCACTCCAAACCCAGTCCATCCCCTCAACCGAGGCAAAGAGAAACCTAACCTTCCATCCCTTGATGGAGGAAGGTAGGTCAAGCTTAAGAGTCCTCGGGCAGGGACCCACAAACCACCACCCCTTATCAGATGGGTGGTGCTTCAGGGTGAACAAGACCTTGAAGAGAGATAAACGGACAACAATCTCATAGAAGTGACGGAGAATAATGAAGTAGAAGATAGTTCGAACAGTATTGGGAGCAAGCTGGGCCGGGACCAAGCGATAATTTCTTAGAAAAGAGAGGAAGAAGGGATGGAAGGGAAGGCGAAGACCCCCGAAGAAGAAGTCTTCATATATGGCGATTCGGCCTGGGCCATTGGAAGTAACCGGTTCCTCTGGTCCTGAAACAGAAAGCCGAATGGAGTCAGGGACCCCAAATGTTCTTCGGACGCGGAGCAGGTCTCCACCGATCATCATCAAAGAAATGCTGGAGGGATTGCCAAACTCCTGGATGGGAGCAAAAGAGAGAGGAGGACCCGGCTCCCCGATGAAAATAGAAGGAGGCGGAGGAGCCACAGGATGTCCAATGACGATCCCCGGTTGGCGGGGACCCCTGCAGACTACAAAAGGAACTTCCTCGTCACTATCCGAGGAAGAAGGCCTCGGTTGTGATGCCCCTACCTCACCAGAAAAATCTGTGCGATGGCACCCACCACCGAAAGAACTCATGGTAAGCAGTGAAAGGAAAGGCAAAGCAGAGAAGAAAACCTAAAGACCTAACAAGAGCACCTCCAGCACAGGCTGGAGGAGGAGGACAGAAAAAGCAAAGGAAGAAGGAGTGAGAGGTCTGACCGGCTATAAACTCCAAACTCTGGAGCAAGGAAGGACACTGGGGAAGAGGATGAGCATTGTAGCCTTCTATGCTCGAAATGCCCTTAAGGGATAAAGGGGTAAGAGGGCAAGTCCCTTTCAAGCACCTACAGAGTCTCGTCACCTCGTACGAATCAAAGATGTGCGCCTCCTCATCTCCCTGGCCAATCGAAGCTTGCCACGTGTCGGAATCCACTGAGGGCGATGCGTTGATTCGGAGGCATTCGCATCGATTCTAATGCAGTAATTATGGGGCCCTTAAAGTGGTGTGGGCACCAAAGTTCGAAAGAGGCTTCAGTCTAATTCAGTATGGCTCTAATTCTTTCCTTGAACTTATGTCCTGTAAATAGAGTCAGTTTACTTCTTTAATTGAATTTGAGTCATGTAATTAGAGTTGGGTTTATTTCAATTTGGTTTCTTTTGAGTCCATTTGGGTTTTTTGAGTCCAATTAGGATCAAATTGGTCTTGTATTTAGTAAGTCTAGTAGTTGGATCCAAGAGAGGTTTGGAATTGGTTAAATGTAAGCAAGCTCATTTGAAGATGGAATGCACTCAACCACTTAATCCAAGGAGGACGCCACCTCAACAAGCCAAGTGGGATTCCATGTGGAGTACACCTCAGCAAGCCACCTCATCACATGCCACATCACCAAGAAAGATTCAAATTCAAAGTGGGCGGCCAAGGAGTTCAACTTTCCACCATTTTAGCTAGCTATTCCCATAAAATCTCCATGTAATTTGAATTCCACCCTTATAGCTAGGAACCTCCCATCAAAAGCTCCTTGTAATTCGAAATTCAAAAGTCCTTGGAGGCTTATAAAATATACTCCAAGCTCTCTTGTAAAGGATGATGAATTGAATGAAAAAAGTGAGTTTCTTTTTTCCATTTGGTGTTATCAAATGTCCTCCGAGAGAGAGTGGGTGAGAGGCCCTTAGCTACTTCAAGAGAGATCATCTTCCACGCCAAATAGCCATTAGCAACTCTTCTAGTCCATCCAAGCACTCCATTCCAACATCCAAGGTGCAAGAAGAGTCATTCCAAGGGGGCCAGCCAAGCTACTTCCACTCCATCAACTTCTTCCCAACTTCAACCTTCATTTCTTTAATATTCTACCTTTCAATCTCCTTCTTAACTCTAATATGGTTTGTGTATGATCCCCGAGAATTCTAGGTTCCAAAGAAGAGGGTCTTCCAAGACAAGAAATAGAGGCATGAAGTCCCAATATCTAAAGGAATCGCCTTGTCATCCAGGGTTTTTCATCTTTGAGTGTAACCTTTCCAATCTTTGAGATGTTAATGCCTGGATACCCCTCTTTCTGTGGTTTTTCATATCTGAAATATTAGAGTAAATAAGCCCTATCCTGTGTGGTTTCTTAACCACAAAGATCCTTTTCTCTTTACTATTGTGAAGGTTCTCATTTCAAGTCTAGTTTAGCATGCAATTCCCTTCATGATAACTTCTATTCTTTTATATGGAAAAGTAGTCTAGCTTTACTTCATTTTTCATTTAATTGTTACTATCTCCTCTTAGATTGCATCATTTCATTTCATCCCACATCATCTTGGTATCAGAGCATGGTAGGTTAGGGCTTTGCATCATCTTCAGTACCTGGATTTGGGTGCTTCACCAGGCCGTCTGGTCTTAGGAGGAAAGTAGGATTTCAAGACCCTCTCTTCCCATTCCACGAGAATCTCCTAAGGTGTGTAGGGGTGCCATTGTGATTGACCCTTGAAGGGAAACACAAGAAGGTAAGTTTAAAATCCTAAAGAATAGTTTTGCATCATTCAAATCTAGCATCTTTAAAATTTATGCTTGTTGTATTTCTTAGTAGGCTGACTGTAATTCGTATAAAACTCTAAAAAAAGTAGTTAAATTTTTATTGAAGTAATTTTTTTCCTAATACATATTAAGTTATCTATCAGCATGCATAAAAAAAAATCATTGAAAATTCCCGCACTCCATCATTGTTGCTGAAATTCCTGTATGTTCTGTTCTGTTCCTTTTACATTGTCTAAATGAAAATTCCCGCACTCCATCATTGTTGCTGAAATTCCTGTATGTTCTGTTCTGTTCCTTTTACATTGTCTAAATTTCAGGATCTTCTCAGCACAGCACGGATTTTATTTTTAAATTTTCTTTTATATGGCATACATATGTGAGTTAAGAATGTTCTGTGATTTTTTCAGAATTTTTGACATAGTTACATTGCACTTTTCTGCCCTACATCAGAACTGCAACACAAATTTCTGCACCTGAAATTAGAGTTCTTATGCATGTTTGCATTCATCCCATGGTAAATAAATTTAAGGGCATCAATATGACGTAGGGTCAGGATTTCATTACTTATCCCTAGCCCAAAAATCACCAACCTGCATAGCGAACCCAACCCTTAATTAAAATTGAGTAGATATTTAATTTGCTCTAGTGAGCTAAGGACACCCACAAGGTCGGATTGAATCAAGTGTCAAGCTAATTTAGGCAACTTGTTTGTGTGTGCTTGTGTATCCAGTGTCTAGGCAAGTTGTGCAGGGACAAGAGCCCGAAGGAAGGTGGGTTGGTTCACTTACCTGGCCAATTTCAAATTAGTGTCTAAGGCAAGCAAAGAAGAACCTCCACAACCTTACACTTACCTGGCTATGTGCCAAGTTACTATAACCAATATTGTCATCTTGACCTAACATTTGGTTTGGACTCTAGGTCTAGCAAACCCCTAGTCTGAGTTTGAGTCTGTGTGTGCATGGCAACTAGATCAGGAGCACCTTACCAGCAAACCCAAGCTCAATCAAGTGTAACCATGGACCAAAATTTTGAGAACTTGATGAAAACTTTGAATGACCAAATGACCGACTGAACCAAAACCTGATGACCAATTGGCCCAAACCAACCAAAGCATGACTGATCAGATGACCCTCATCACTACTAGGCTTGATCGATTAGAGGCTCGTACCCCTCCATGAGAATGGGTATGACATTTGATACACCCATCAACCCTAGAGGAACAAGAGGAAGGCTTCATCATGAGCAAATCCTAGGAGACCCAACCCTGCAAGAAGAACCCTTGACCCAGCCTATGAGCCAAACCCTTAATTCGTTAGGCCAGGCTTCCTACTAGGAAAAGTCGAGAGGTTCATTAGGCAAAAAGGTGATGTTCCCATAGTAACCTGGAGGGCAATGAAACTTAGGCTTAGAGAAATACCTTTCTATGTCCTGCCATCAAAGACTTCTAGACCAGGGCAGAGGTTGACCTAGGGAACCAAGAGTGTAGCTGAATACATTACAAAATTTGATGAGTGTGATGAGATGCAATGTCGATGAGTCCGATCAGTTACTTTGTCTAGATTTAGGGTCGGATTAAGAGCAGAGATTCAGAAAGAGTTGTTCATGAGAGAAGTTCAAGATCTAGAGTTAGCCTATCAGGTAGCACGAGATGCTAAGAGATTTTATAGGGGAACCAATTTATCGTAGACCAGAACCCCTAGAATTAGTGCACCTAGCAGCAGCAGGATCAAGTCAGATGTGACCCAATCGACCCAACCCTAATACACCTTTGACCCATAGAGATGATAGGGGTAAAGCATCAGAAGTTCAAAGAACCCCAAACCTAATACTCCTTGCTTCAGATGTCACAAATTAGGCCATTATGCTAGCAATTGTCCAACTAGAGCCTTGTACATAGGAGAATTAGAAGAGAATGAGTCTGAACCCATAGAGCCCCTAGGTGATAGCGTTGAGGAGGTATATCAGGCTGAGGATAATTCGGCAGATGAGTATGAAGGAGACGAGGATCATGTAGAGCCTGACCTTTTGGGAGTAGTAGATGCATCCTTACCCAAACTAAGACCCAGGAAGATGGTGTAGGACTAATATCCTACAAACTTTGTCAAGTTAGGGATAAGGTATGTAAGATAATCATCAATAGTGGGAGTTGTGTGAATGCCATATCCACTAGTGCAGTCAAGACTCTAGGATTAGTCACAGCCCCCATCCAAATCCCTATAGGGTTTCTTGGATAGACTCCACCTCAATTCCTGTCAAGTTTAGGTATCTAGTCCAAATCCAATTACAGTCCTATCAGGAGAAAGTGTGGTGTGACGTCTTACCTATGGGAGTGAGTAGTATCATCTTAGGTCGACCTTGGTTGTTTGACCATGATGCAACCCTTTATGGCCGATCTAATTCTTGCTCATTCATGCACTATGGAAAGAAATTTGTGATCAACCCTACACCACCTAAGGACACTGATAAGAGAGGATCAAGCCATAAAGGAGAAAAAGACTGGAGTCAATCTAATAACTACAAAGGAAATTGAGAAAGAGCTCACTGAGGGTACACCTATTGGATTTTAACCGCTAAGAAATTCAAGCGCCTTCCCAGAAAGAACACCCTCAAGAAGTGGTTGAAGTGTTAGAAGACTTTAAGGATGTATTTCTAGATGACCTACCTGACCACCTTCCATCACTTAGGGACATCCAATATGCCATTGATTTAGTCCCTGGAGCAACCTTACACAATCTCCCACATTATAGGATGAACCCTACCGAACATCTAGAATTACAAAGACAAGTAGGGGACCTCCTTAGGAAAGGATGTTAGAGAGAGTTTGAGTCCTTGTGCAGTCCCAGCTTGTTGACACCTAAAAAAGATGGCACCTGGAAGATGTGTATTGATAGTCGTGCCATCAACAAAATCACTGTGACATATAGATTTTCTATTCCCAATTAGATGACTGGATATGATGGCTAGAGCTACTATTTTTTCTAAGATCGACCTAAGAGTGGCTACCACCAAGTGAGAATTAGACCCGGGGATGAATGGAAGACTGCATTTAAGACTAAGGATGGGTTATTGAATGGGTAGTGATGCCTTTTGAATTGTCAATGCACCAAGTACGTTTATAAGGATCATGACCCAAGTCCTACGAGCTTTTATGAAAAAATTTGTTGTGGTTTACTTTGATGATATTTTGATTTACAGGAACTAAGGAAAGCTACTTAGACCACCTTAAGCAAGTATGTTCAACCTTAGGAAAGAGAATCTCTATGCCAATTTGAAGAAGTGTGAATTATGGCCTAGAGTCACTTTCCTAGGTTCATTGTTACATCTGATGGAGTTTCAGCTGATCCTGAAAAGATCAAATCCATAGTTGAGTGGCCTGTTCCCAAAACTGTTCATGATGTTCGTAGCTTTCATGGCTTAGCCACCTTCTATAGGGGATTCATTCAAGGCTTTAGCTCCATTAGCCCCAATAAGATTGTATTAAGAAGGGTAGTTTGATTGGGCCAAAGCAACCAATAGAGCTTCCTAGAGATAAAAGATAAGATTACACAAGCACCAATTTTGAGGTTGCCCGATTTTTCCAAATATTCGAGGTCGCTTGTGATGCATCCGGAGTTGGAATAGGTGGAGTTTTAAGCCATGAGAGCCATCCAATGACTTTCTTGGTGAAAAATTAAATGAAGCTAAGCTTAATATCCACCTATGATAAGGAGCTCTTGCGGTAGTGCAAGCTTTAAGGTATTGGAGACACTATTCTACAGCAAGAATTTGTCCTATTCTCTGATCACGAAGCCCTTAGATTTCTTAGTTCTCAGAAAAAGCTAAATCCTAGGAATGCAAATGGGTAGAATACATCCAAGCCTACATTTTTGTCGTAAACCGTGCCAGAACTGAGAATAAAGTAGCCGATGCTTTGAGTCATAGAGCCTTACTTCTAAATTCGTCAGTACTGAAGTCGTTGGATTTGAGAGACTTAAGGATGAATATGAAACCTGTCCAGACTTTAGTGAGGTTACCAGGCTTGAGTCAAGGACCATCTAGGACCATAGTGACCCTTTAGATGGTTATCTGTTTAAAGAAAATAATTTGTGTTCCCAAAACTTCTTTGAGAGATTTTCTAGTTTGGGAGATCCATGCTGGGGGTCTAGCTGGCTACTTGGAAGAAATAAAACCATATTAATAGTTGAAGAGAAATTTTACTGGCCAAGCCTTAAGAGACATGTAGCCAATATTGTTGCCCGATGTAGGACGTGTGCTATTGCCAAACATCAAAGACAAAACACCGGATTATACACTCCTTTACCTGTGCCTGAGTGTCCATGGCAGGATCTTAGCATGGACTTTGTTTTAGGATTGCCCAAGATCCTTAGGAAGCATGATTCAATCTTTGTAGTGGTCGACAGATTTTCAAAGATGGCCCATTTTATACCATGTTTTCAGACTTTTGATGCCTCCAGGGCAGCCAAGCTTTTTCTCAATCAAGTAGTCAAATTACATGGATTACCTAAGACCATTGTTTCTGATAGGGATGTCCGTTTCACGAGTTACTTTTGGAAAACCCTTTGGCATCTACTAGGAACAAAACTAAAATCTCTCAACTGCTTACCACCCTCAGACTGATGGACAAACCCATCATAAAGGAAGGATGGCATGGCACCGCTTCATTGGGACGGATGCACGATCTTCGAATCACCGGTGCTCGAGACATTATGGCACAAGAAATGCATCCCTCCATATCAGTGCGATTATTACTCTCATCCCCTGAGCATCGCTTCGTTTCCGGGCTCAAGAGTGGGGGCATCTGATGTGGCATGATGGCAACAGCTAGCAGCTACATGGTTGGAAAGTGCCACCTAGATGCGGTGCCCGAATGAAGACCCAAAGGCGAGCCCTCCGATCGAGGTTAGCTCCCAGCCAGGGTCATGCTCATAGGGCGAGCCCTCGTCTGAGATCAGCTCCTGGTCGGGGTTGTGCTCATGCATGCCAAGGCGAGCCCTCCGCCCGAGGTCAGCTCCAGCTAGGGTCGTACTCATGCATGCCAAGACGAGTCCTCACCCGAAGTCAGCTCCCATCGGGGTTATGCTCATAGGGCGAGCCCTCTGTCTGAGATCAGCTCCTGACAGGGGTCATGCTCATAGAGCAAGGTGAGCCCTCTGTCTGAGGTTAGCTCTGACGGGGGTATGCTCATAGGGCGAGCCCTCCATCTGAGATCAGCTTCCAATTGGGATTACTCATGCGTGCCAAGGCGAGCCCTCCACCCGAGGTCAGCTCCCAGCCGGGGTCATGCTCATAGGGTGAGCCCTCCATCTGAGGTCAGCTCTCGGCGGGGTTGTGCTCATGCGTGCCAAGATGAGCCTCCGCTCGAGGTTAGCTCCCAGCCGGGATCGTGCTCATGCGTGCTAAGGCGAGCCCTCCGCCCAAGGTCAGCTCTCAGCCGGGATCATGCTCATAGGGCGAGCCCTCTATCTGAGGTCGTCTCGGCCGGCCGCGCTCATGCAGCCAAGGCGAGCCCTTCACCCGAGGTCAGTCCAATCGGGGTCGTGCTCATAGGGCGAGCCCTTTGTCTTAGATCAGCTCCCGACCGGAGTCATTCTCATGCATGCCAAGGTGGCCACCCGCATTCGGGATCGGGCACCTAGCCGAAGTTGTGCCCATGCCTCCGAAGGTGGACCCCACATCCAGGGTCGAGCATCCAACCGAGGTCATGCTCCTACTTTCAGAGTCAGGCACTCCGGATCGAGCTCTCTCCTCTCCTTCTACTGAGTTCAGAGTTCCCGCCAGCGACAGAAAGAGGGAGGACCAGCAGAGATGTAGACTACGACATAGAAGCTTCAGCTACCTGTGACCCTCAGAAGTGGTGCACGCCCTGCCAGAAAATTCAAACCCTGCAACGCGCCACCCGCATATTCTGTGCAATGTATGCCCCGCCAAGCATCACACCCTATGGCGCACCGCCACGTCAACAACCATGCAACCGAGGACAATGATGCTCATGACATGGAACCTGAACCTCTTGCAGGAAGCGCATTCCATCAAGGCCATAGGCCCTACGACACTCCAACGATCCCTCTTGGAATAGAAACGCTCCATCATGGCTCGAGGCTCGATGGTACGGCGCCCGTCCTTCCCATGGAAAATTGCACTACTAGAGGGACAAGATCTGTACTACACCAGTGATCACCCCCAAATAGAAGGATCTCCTCCAAAAAATCGATCCGACAGGGGGGAGGCTGCAGACAAAGGAGAACCCCTTCAGAAAGAGATACAAGGAAAGAGACATCTTAATGAAACCCTAAGCTTGGTCTGGGCCACTCCTACTCATATAAAAACATAAGAAAGGACCCTCGAGAGGGGAGAGAGGTAACTGGTAAGACTCAGAGAGCAAACGGGCAAGGAACTAGCCAAGAGAACCTCCCAGCTCTTTGATCTCTACTTGTCTTTCCATTTCAATTCCATCTTTCATACTCTACGCGGATAGTCCCGAAGCTCTTTGTTGACCCCTGGAATGATTTTGATGATCACAAAATATTAGAGCATGTATATGTTACTAATTCTTTCAATTACTTGAGAAGTTTTACAGGAAATTGGTTACCTTTAGTTTAAATTGGTTTTCAAATTGATTGAGAGGTAATTCAATTATGTATAGACTCTTATGTACTTTGAATTGTAATTGCCATAATTTTTCAACTATGTAATCTTGTAAATGGGCTGTAGAATTGTAAAAATAAGAGTATGTAGATTAGCTCTTGTTTGATTCAAGTGTTGAAGAGTTTTGGAGAAGTTTGAAGCATCAATTGAAGTTTTGACAAGAGCTAACTCATGGATTAAGAGCCGACTCCTTGTGGCACGGCACGAAGAAATTTCAGAGTTTCAGTATCTCGAGCCGACTCGTATCCCAAGAGCCGACTCATGGAAGAATACATGTTTCTGAAGTCTGAGATCTCGAGCTGACTCGAGCTCCAAGAGTCGACTCGTCCAGAGTTATGATTTTTTGGTGACTGAGACTTCGAGCCGACTCTGCCCTGAAGAGCCGACTCAAGGTATTTGTTGTTTTGAATTGATTGAAGGCACGAGCCAACTCCAGCTTGAAGAGCCAACTCTTACAAAAATTTTGTTTGGACTGTCTGAGACTTTGAGTCGACTCGTGAATCTCGAGCCAACTCGAGTGACCGTTTTCTGCACTCTAACGGTTAGTTGCTGAAAGTAATTTTTGAACTCCAATTCATCTCTAACAGCTCTTTCACGAATCCCTAGGCCCTACAACGGCCATATCTCTTGGAAAATTATAAAAGGGATTGCTTTTGAGGGATTAAACAAATTATTAGAGGATTATTATTGATTTATCTTGAGAAATTGAAGAGCCTTCAAGTCTTTCACCAACCTACTTCAAGAGCTTTCAAGATAGTATTCAAAGCTTCACCAACTTCTCTTCATCATTGAATCCACTCATTGAAGAAGCATAGAAGCAGCTTGAAGAGCATTAAAAAGCATTCGAAGCTAGGATTCATCTTGTTCTATATCGGCAACATTTAAACAAACTTGGTTTGTTGTGTATTTGCTTTTTATTTCTCTATATCTTTGTTTTCTCTCTAAGAACAGCAAGGGGCTGTGTCTTAAGAAAGGGTTGAAGGTTTTTAGGTGAACCTTGTGAAAATCTAAGTTTGGGTTCTTGGTGATCCTGGTATAAAACTAAGTGTTAGGGTTTTTTTGGTGATCCCGTTTAAAACCAAAGGAAGTTTGGATTTTTTTGGTAATCCGATAAAACCAAAGTGTATAGGTTTGGATTGTGAGCCTGGTAAAACATTCTGACTGTATTCCAGTTAGGGGATATAGTGAAAATCCCAAGTGGTGCTTGGATAGTAGATGTAGGAGCCGGTTGCTCCGAACTACTCTAAATCTCTTTGTGTTTGTGTTTGTGCTTACTTTAGCTTATTGCATTTACTTGATTACTTCCGCATTGTATATTGCACCACAACACAAAGAATTTCAAAGTGCACAGAATTGTGAAAAAATTTTTAATCCCAATTTACCTCCCTCTTGGGAAGTCACCTAGGCAACACTCTTTGCCACAGAAGTTCTGTTTCCCTTGATCATCGCAAACTGACTTAACCATCGGAGTGTCCCCGCCGAAATCCCCGGCCCGGGTCTCCTCTTTTGCAGGCCGCATCGGGAGAGAACCGAGCATCCAACGGGAGCTCGACGAGTCCATGCCACATCAGAGCTACAGGCCACGGTGATCTTGGCGGCAACATATATTTATAATAACTTAGGACTTTAATCAAAAAAACTAGCTACAAGGTATTATTTAGATTTCTTAATTCTGTATAAGTATCCAAGAATTATATGTGCTCACATATATTCTCATATACTTCCTCCATTTAAATTTTAATATTCTTGTCAAGCTAGGAATCCAAATCCATTTGTAAATACTACGATCGTCTTGTGATTAGTCCCAATAAATCTATACCACATTATCCATTAATTTATATAGCTATAAGTTGGGTTAGTTTTGATACCATTTGTAATAATCTAGAATCTTATTGAAAAAGACTAGCCAAAAAATATTATTTAAATTTTTTTATCATATACAATTATTCAAAATCTTTTTGATGGATAACCAATATGAAATTAAATATATATCCATATAGATCCTCGCAAGTGGACATCTAATCCATAGGTTAGCAACTCCAAACTCCAATATTCAAAGAGTCCTTTAATACACCATATAGGTTCATGGCATGCTGAGATCTCATTTGAGCATTGACTATTTCTCAAGGAGAGCAAGGCTTAGACACTTATGAAGAAGAGTCTATGAATCATATGTGATGGTTTTATACTCGATGGTCCAGCTGAAAGGATACTCCGATGAACTTTTGAACAGATGCTTGGTAGAATTTTGGTTACAAACATATGCCTAAGGATGGAGCTTACGTGCTCCATCCACTTCGAGATGTTACTTCCATCTGCATGAGCTCTATTCACGTCGACAAACTAACAATTTTCTCTAGGAAGAAAATTTGAATAAATGATGATGCTATTGAGTACGAGGCCATGTGTTTGTATAATATATATATATATATATATATATATATATATAAAGAAAAAGCCAAGTTTCCTGTTACCTCGCAAACAAGAGAAAACCTTCCAACTGCCTTTTTCCCTTTCACAACATGAGCAAAGAAAAGAAAAGAAAACAAACAAAAAAAAGAAAGAACACTCCATTTGCTTGTCACATCTTTGATCTCATAACACACCAATTTTAAGTGGTTTCCACAAACAAAATTTCTCCAAACAGCATTTAGCTTGCATGCAATGGTCATTCTTGCTTTTATTCGCTACTCGTGGCTTGAACAGATGGACGGACCATCTACTCATTCATACCTAGCAACTTTTGGCTTAATCCCAACTGGTCATCCCTGATTTAATTCATAACCCTCGCAAACTTCCCTAATTTAAAGACACGTCCATGTTGCTACTTATCTATAATATATTCCCGTTCTCCAAGTTCCCTAATCACAGCTGCTTGTTTCTGTGAATCTCATTCATCAAACGCTCTTCAAGTGCACCATCACAGGAATAAGCAGCTATGATTGGCATGTACATCGCCACATGGTACAGGTGGTGTAGGATATAATTTCTCCTGGTTCTGGTTTTTAAACAAACAAGCAACAATCTTTCAACACTAGTAGGGACAAGCAAAGTACCATGATCAATCCATACCTTCTGGATCTTAACCGATACTAGACCAACCTATATATGCAAGCAAAAAAACTGCATGGAATCAACTGGCACCAACCCAAGACAAGCTTCTTGACTGGAATATAGATGTACATTAAGAGTACTCACACATACTATTAAATACAATACAGTTAAATACAATCCCGACATCATGACATCAAAGCAAGAACTGATGTCCCTGCTACGGTATTCTAACAAATGAACGCCATGCAGTACACATGTTCATTGAAAGGCGTTTGATTAAAAGAGAGAGGGAGAATGTGCAGTCTTCATAACTAGTAATAAAGAATATCTCCATGTCAACAAAATGTACTTGCAAATTGAGGGGGGTGATACAGATGAGGGAGGCATAGGCTTCTTACTTCCCCATGGCAGGACTCAGATCTTTGGTTCAATAAACCCATGGTCATTTTAAACATACAAACTCTCATTCTTACTTGGTCTGTGAAAGCATCACCAACAAGATTGGTGCTGTTTCAAATAGCTAAAACCTGTGTACTGATCAAACTTATTTGGGACCAATGTCCTTCAAAGCACAGATCTGTTCTTCTCCCATTGCCGACATGACAGTCACCACCAGATCCTTGCCTTCAGCAAAACCATCTTTAATCTGCAGAACAACATAATGAGATAAATTAAAATTTTAACAGTTAAGGTATGTATCAATGGTTTCACAAGCGTCTCAACAAAACTTAACCAGCTTGACCTAAAGTCAATTAGCTCACAATTTTCAAACATGCTTTTTAGTGGCTATACAAGCCAAAAAATATACAAACAAAAACTGAGTCTTCCGAAGAAAATAATCCAGTACCTGGATCCAACCAAAACTTGGCTATAGATCTACAATGCTGACCAATACTTGGTCGGTTAAGCCAAGGCTCAGCACATGTCAGATTCACTTTAGAATGGAATGGCTTGGTTTGGGCTAATCCAAAAAATACCCAGAGATCACATCAGCCAGGTGGGTGAAATCTACTAGCAGCAGCTCCAATTTTACAAAGGCAGTAACCAACCAACATGTACACAAAGTCCAAGGGCTGTAGGGAGATCAAAAATTAAGCTATCATGGGGTATCAACGTTCAGCTTATTTGACTCCCCACTGATTTGCCATAATTGTAACCATTTTAATCCTCATAAGTGATAAGTAATCAATTAATTTTTTAATGATTTGCCATAATTGTAACCATTTTAATTCTCATAAGTGATAAAGTAATCAATTATTTTTTTAATGATTTTCCATAATTGTAACCATTTTAATTCTCATGAGTGATAAGTAATCTTTTTTTTAAAAAAAAAAAAAAAAGTGGAAATTGGAAAAGCCATTCATGCAATAGCTATCTCTCAACATTGTTAAGTCGGTAATCCAGCAAGAGGTTGTCAAAACCTCACACAAGTCCTTCACTTCAATCACCATTCTGATGTTACCCTTACAAAAAAAAAAAAGAAAGCCAGAAAACTAGTAACTGATGATGACAGTTACTAGTTTCCAAACCTATCTTGATTCATAATACTATTATATCACCCTTTAGTCATCCCGACATGAAAGCCCCCCACATTCACTTGACAAATAGACTTCTAACTAGGGCTAGAATTGGCTTCAAGCCAGCCCGAAGTCGGGCTGGGCTTCAAGCCAAGCCTGAAGTAAATCAAGCTAGGCTTGAACCTAAAAATAGAGCCCATTCAATTTTTGGACCAGGCTCGGGCTTCCCTTTGGCCCGGACCAGCCCGAACCTGTCCTGCCAGCTCATAGCTTTTAGATTTTAGTATTTACTATTCATAGCTCCAAACCCTGAGGCCCGTTGACCATCTCTTGAGCTCCTCTAATCCTCTCTGGTTCTCTCCTTCATCCTCACCTCCGGCTACTACCTATGAGGGTCCATATTTGCGTGCTTCGGCAATGGTAATTTCCATATTTCTTCAGCCCATTATATATTCTTGCACCAACCTCTCGCCGCCACCTCTCTTTGCTGGTTGTTCTCCCAAGAGGTTGTCAAACCTCACACAAGTCCTTCACTTCAATCACCATTCTGATGTTACCCCCAGAAAGCCAGAAAACTAGTATGATGATGACAGTTACTAGTTTCCAAACCTATCTTGATTCCTATTATATCACCCTTTAGTCATCCCGACATGAAAGCCCCCCACATTCACTTGAACTTCTAACTAGGGCTAGAATTGGCTTCAAGCCAGCCCGAAGTCGGGCTGGGCTTCAAGCCAAGCCTGAAGTAAATCAAGCTAGGCTTGAACCTAACCCATTCAATTTTTCCAGGCTCGGGCTTCCCTTTGGCCCGGACCAGCCCGAACCTGTCCTGCCAGCTCAATAGCTTTTAGATTCTATTCATAGCTCCAAACCCTGAGGCCCGTCTGACCATCTCTTGAGCTCCTCTAATCCTCTCTGGTTCTCTCCTTCATCCTCACCTCCGGCTACTACCTATGAGGGTCCATATTTGCGTGCTTCGGCAATGGTAATTTCCATATTTCTTCAGCCCATTATATATTCTTGCACCAACCTCTCGCCGCCACCTCTCTTTGCTGGTTGTTCTCCCTCTCAAACTCTGATGGCCTCCTCCATGATGGCCTTGTGCTTTAGAACTATATACAAGCAAGTCTGGAAGAAGAATAGGGAGAACAAGAGTGTAGGAGAGAGTCAAGCAAAAGGTGTTGTGAGAGAATTACCCTCAAATAAAGTGTAGAGAGAGAGTCCCACAAATTTTTTTTTTTTTTTGATGAAAAGTCCAAGGGAAATGTGAAAATTGGGTATACAGTGACCAACTTTCCATGGGTATCGAGAAGGATCCTGTGGTAGGGAACTTGGAATAGAAAGTAGGGTTCATGGGGAAGGTCTATGAGGGCTCATTGAATCCCATCAAAGAAAGGCATCAAACCAAATTTCAATCATTTGTTTGTCTGAGTCATTAGTGTGGAACAGTGAGTGATGTTGAATCGTATTTAATAAAATAATTCTTTGTGATTGTTCTGAATGGTTTGCTTCTGATACAATTCTACTTAAATATCATGATTCAATTGTAGAAAATCTGAGTTCATTGTAATCGATTCATGTTTGTGTTCAGATATTCCTTCACAGGTTTTTTCAGTGAATCTGATATCTATATTGATTATTATGCCATTGCTTGATTCCAGACAAGCAGCCAAGTGATCATGATTTACATAAGGCAGCATCAAATGATTACAGCAGCCCCAACAAATTATCTGAGGATATCCTAAACCATCTTGTAAGTATCATCTCACGGACGAGTTTGCCAAAGAACACAATAGAGGACCTGGAGATGCCTCCATCTCTCTCGGGTTCTTCTATGAATTTAGAGGAGACCAACTTTCAAGATCCTTATGATATCTGTTTTGAATTTGGAAGAAGGGATATTGGCCCATATAAACATTGCCATGCAGTTGAAGCAAGCTCAGTCAATGCAAATATTATCATGGGTGCTCAATTACTTGTAGACTAAAATGAGTTTTCTATACTTAATTTGATTCGACAGTCAATTTATTAAATTTGTTAGCATATTATATGTGACAATTGCTACTTAATTTATTGGAATTCAGGCATTTACTCAGAAAGCTTGCATTGATGGATTTGTCAGGGCTTACCCATCAATAAAAGCTTGCTTTCTAGATCAACATTTACAATTCATGCATCATAAATGTAAGCTATTAATACAAATCTTTTTAAAAATTGGAAGTAACCTTGCAATTTTTGTATATTTTCTACTAATATTTAAGGTTCAAGGCTTGTTGATTTATGGTGTAGTACATATAGAAACTTATAATCGCTCAACAGTTCTTTAGCTATACTACAATTTATAGCTCAGATTATATGGTTTGGTGGTTGAAGTCCAGGGGTAAAGTTTCTTTTCTAAAAAGGCATGTCAACACATTGTACCATCTGCTTAACAAATCATGTCATTGGATGCTGGCTGCTTCCTTATAAGCTAGCAAAATAATAAATCAATATTGTTTAATCCTTTGATTAGATATCTGACCATCTGCTCATATCTGTTAATGAATTATATAGGAGCTCTGTAACCATTTGAAGGAAAAAATTGTCTGATAAGTCGTTTTCTGTTTTTTGTTATTATTTTTGTTGCAGGCATTTCTAGAGCAAGGGATACCTACCAATCCTTAGATGGCTGTCACTCTGATGCAGAAGGTGTGATTTTTTCACTGTTTCATTATCCTCCATCTTTTTTATTTCTGAAATCCATACTTGGAATAGGTATTTCACTACAATTAATTAGGTTGGAATTCCTGTGTGTGATAAATGAGTCATGTTATCCTTCTCTCTGTATTATTATCTCAGGCTTTGATTAATTTGGGTGGCCACTTGCTCAGTGCAATGACAATTAAGCATTTCATTTTGAGGTTGCCCTATCACTCAAAACATGTAAGTGGTACTCTTCTTCTGTTTCCGTGAAGGGCTGAGTACTCTATTTTTAACTGATGCTTGCATAAATTCAACAGGTCTACCCAAAAGGATCAAAAGTGATGACATTACTACAGCAGGCATATTTGGTTTAGAGTGGCCTGAACCCTTGGTAACATTTGCACTCTTATGATGCAATACAATGGGAATGCGGAGACTGCCATTCAACAAATATCTTTATAACCCGTTATGTAAAACTGCAATACAAACTCTACTATATTGTTTATTTATAAATGCATTTGTTTCATAGCCCGATAGGCCTCTGCTATACTTACAAAGTCTGCTGGTGTGCCTAGATGTCCATCTGATCTAGCACCAACTTGTATAATTCTTTATTTGTATGAATGTTTCAAAGCTCTGTTTATGGAGTCCATCAGAATGGCTCATACTCAATAATTTGTAGAAAACTATACACTGAAAAATGCACGCTGGAATTTAGACCATAAGAGTTTCTTGCTTCTGTTGCACCCAATTTCTTACCTCACCATAAGATATGGAAGTATTTCACAAGGGCCCAATCAAGCTTTTATTCAGGCCAGCCCGAATCAGAGCCCGATCTAGGCCAAGCCCAATCAAGCTCGAGCTTGGACTCAGGTCGGGCTCAGGCCTGGTTTTCTCAAAATGAATCGGGCCTAAGCCCAGCCCGAAGCCCGAAATTTTTTTGGATTGGGCTCAGGTAGGAATATAGCCCAGCCCACTTCTAGCCCTACTTCTAACTTTGAGACCTACATTGATTCTCTAGCAACATCTTGGATAACAACATACCATATTCTCAAAAGTTCATAGAATAAATACTAACCAAAATCCTAAATGACAACTGAATCCCAGAATGGCTGGACACCATTCATCCCTACAAAGATCAGATGGCATAAGCCACCATTTTCTGCCTCCCACATGGTGTGTCACAAGCAGATCTTTCTTTCTCATATGGTGTACCATATTTTCCTGCATGGTGTACCATTTTCCCGTGGTCTCAAAAACCACCCTAATCACATCTCGTACTAAATATTTCAGTACGTTAGTAAGAAAGTCATCTAGCACTCCTAGGGCAATAATATCATCAAGACATACAAAAGATTGGTTTATATTCAGTTCAGTCAAGAGAATATCATCCTTAAGAGGAATACAAAACATGGGCATTAATAATTCTGAGAAGATAATGAGGCCACCATTAGTTACAAGTGCTTATGAAAACAATAAAAGTCAAATAGCCACCAGAATAAAATATTTACAACCATTTTAACATGTGAGATTGTGCAATAGAAAGAGATAATATTTATATGGAAGAGTCCATCACCTCATCCAAGACTCTTTTGGTTCCTAGGAAGAATTTTATTTCACTGGAATGTTTTTTCCAAGGAAGCTAATGCCTAGGTATATGAAACCTAAGAAAGGAGTTTCTGCACGTTTAATTGATCATGAAAAGGTGGCATAGGAAACATACTTTTAAAAGTGACTTATGTTTGGTTGAACATCTAATTTTTTGAAAATATTGTATAACATACCTAATATGCCCTTACTAAAGTTGTGTAAAATCCTTGTAAAATATCACATGCATAATTTTTAATATCTATTTTTAAATATTTTTAAATGTAAATATTTTTAATATCTATTTTTAATATTTAAAAATAGATATTAAAAATATTTATTGGGTTGAGTTTTTAGAATTCTAACAATTTTTAATAGTTAGACAATCTCTTTATATCATGATAATTTTTAATAGTTTAAGATTAATTATTAAAAATACCTATTAAAAAAGATCATGATGCCTGAAGGGCATTTTTGTAAAAAAATAATTATGACAATTTCCAGCCTGTAGGAAAATGGCTTTTCCATGACCTATATGGATTTTTATTTTCCATGAAATATGGAAAACTTATTTCTATCAGAAAGGTGCTTTCCCATCTCATGAAATATGGAAAACTTATTTCTATGGGAAAGTTGCTTTCCCATCTCTTTCCGTTGAAACCTCCAACCAAACATGAGGCATTTTTCACTTTCTCGTTGATCACACTTTCCCCTCTCCTCTTCCTACAAACCAAAGGTGTCCCTAGAGGGGAATCAAAAACCCCAAAATGACAAGAAAGATGGTCGATAGGAATGGAAGGTCATGACAAATAGAGGAACAATAACAAGGAGAAAAAAATATTTCTCAAACTTTGCAAACTCGAGACCCAAGCCAAATCATCATTTTGAAACTAGAATTCTTAAACAGTTGATTTCTCTCTTTCCAAATATCTAAACTATGAGAATGTTTGAGGTTGTGAACTACTCTAAACTTACTACACGTGCAAAAGTTGGTCTTTCCCGAAAGGCCTCCATCATGAAAACAAACAGCCAAGGATATGTTGTAGAGCTAGCATAATTACATTATGCGAAAAATAACAAATGGACTGCATGTGTGTGCATATCCATAATACGTGGAAAGGCCCCTAAATGAATTGTTGGGTGTTTGTGGCTGTCACTTTGATTTCCAATCTTTTCTTCCATTTGTCCCTTTTTCATAAGGAAAATCAAGGTTCATTGTATCAATATGGATGGTGGTACTAGCTAGCCACACGATACGATACCAATACCATCACCATTCTGTACTGAGCCTGGCATACCAAAACCAGGTGGAGGAAGGAAGAGGAAGGGGGCATCTAGAAAGAGGGTGAAAGAGAAGTGGAGAGATGGATAGGGAAAGTTTTTTTTTTTTTGCGGGGGAGGGGGGGTAGATAGCTGACATTGTTTGTCCTTGGCATCAACATCAGCAATAATGGTAGAGAAAAGTTGTTTATAATTTTTTTTAAAAAAAAAACTCTAGCAGCCAAGGTCCATGAGCTACGGGAAGCTTGCACGAGATGAGCATGAATTCGAGGATAGAACCGAACAAGAAACATGTCTTGCTGGTTCGGCCCTTGAGCCATTCAAAACTAGACAGTTCTTAGCAGTTCAGCCCGATGGTACTATGTTTTGCATCAGTTTGGTGCATTTACAAAACTGAGAGGCTCAATGATCCCAATTTGGGCGTAGTATGGTTCAGATCTGCCCAAAAGGGGTGGTTTGGTATGGTTTGGCATCCCACGGGGAAAACAATTGCCATCAATAATACCCACCCTTTCCCATATTAGGAATGACCTAAGCATAAACCAAGCATAATCATTTAAACACTTAAATTTGAAAGGTCTTTTAAAGCACAAAATGACTACACATGGGCAATTAGTTGATGAAATGAACCCATAGAGATCTCAAAAGGGTTCCTAACTATATATAAAGGCATTCATGAATCAAGGCAGATGAACAACTTTCTGTCCACTCAGATTTTAGATGGGATTGACAAAAATATTTAGAACAATAGAACTAGGCTTGGGCTCAAAACTTTCAAGCCACTTGTTATGGTTAGGCCAAACTTTACAAGCCCATTTCGGCCTTCCACAAAAACCCACACTGGATGGATTGCCTCAACAGAGTTCCTGCTAAATATGGATCCACCCATAAAACTTGCAATTAATTTAAAGCTGTAGTGGAGGCACTGACCTGGGTAAGCAGAGTCTCATCAGTGGGGAGTCTCAGATCATCCTTTGTGTTTCCACTCTCAGTCAGTAGACTAACCTGAACGACCAGATTTAATCAAATTGGGATTCTGAGAAAACAGCTTCTAGCATCAAAATAGCAAAAAAGATTCTAAATAAGTCAAAAGATGGACATACAAAACCATCTTCAGATATATCGATGAGTTGGTAGTCAGTGCGAGTAACATGGGGAACCTGAAAAATGTAAAGACATCGAATCTGATAACCCAAATCCAAAATTATATTAAAAAAAAACCCATCAATCTACAAAGGAGTAGAATCATACATCACAATTATGGGATGAAGGCACAATATCTTCAAGCTTCTTAGCAGTGAAAATATCAATTGCCACAAAGTGACACTTGGCATGACCATGCTTGCCTGTTTTAGAGGTTGAAACCTCAACAACCTGTAACCATGGAAATCATAAAAAATCAATCAGAACTACAAGGTCAACTTTTGGAATGGTTTTTTTTTAAAAAAAAAAATTCCTTTTCTTCATTGGGGTTTGGGGAGTGCAGGCAGAAACTTTTGTTTTTCAGCAAGCTTAGAAGAGTGTTTCTCATAAGCAACATGTAAGCATGAAAGAAACACTACCATTAATTATATTCTGAACTACAGAATACAAGTAAGAAAAGCACATAAAAAATGATAGCAGAAAAGTGAAACAATATCTTCGATTAATAATCTAGAGAAAGTAACATTAAGCAAAAAGCATTATGGCATCCCATGATCTCTAAACAATTGGCAATGAAGCAAATAAACAAGAATCTGCTTGTTGAGATGGATAGGTTATCATAAAATTGGATGAATTGTGCACACTGAACAAAATGCCTGCACCTACATCAAATGGAATTGACTGTAAGTGGGACTGGCCTATTAATCAAACAAATGTTCTAAATGGCAATCAGTCTAGGCATGCAAGGTTGAGTGGTTGACAATGCAGAAAGCTTCAGTCTTGCAACAATGACAATTACTTCTGAAAACACAAAGATGATCCATATGTATGAAACTTCACAAACAAGGCATAACGAGGAAATGTGGTATATCCTAATTCATCAAAATGGATGGTCTGTATTCAGCAAGTTCATTCCGCTTAGGCAAGTATGAATAAGAGGAATTCTGAACAATCCTTCTTTGAGATGAAATCGTTCAACCATTGCAAATTAAATTTAGCGCCTCTACTACTTCAACAAGTATGAATACTTGAAGCATATCAAGAAGGACATAGAGAAACTTGAAGCTGAAAAGAAAGCCAAATTTACATATAAAAAGAAATTCCAGATCCAGTGTATCCAAAAATTTGCACAATCATCATAACAATGGAAAGTGATTTTTTTGGGGAAAAAGACAGCATTCCACAAATATCATTCAAAAGAAGGAACTAATTGTATGACAAGGTTAAAAAAAATCAAAAACCAGAACACATGACATGTCAAAAAATTACATTTGACACTACATATTAATTCACTTCTATGCTGAAAAAGGTTGAAGATATCTAAAGTTGACATGGCCAGGAATTTCAGGTTCATAAAAAACATTCATGGAAGGGAAATACTAAAGCAAACTTGACCACAGCCGGTATAGACATATATCAGTTGGTTCATGAGATAAGAAATAGAGACCATTTCTTCTGTAGGACATGTACAAATAAATGCTGATAACAAGAAGCACAAAGGAAAAAACATACTTCAGCATGAGTATTATACAGAGAGCCATATTTTCTAATAGGTATCTTCCTAAGTTATCAAGTTGCACATACACTGATACACCACTTAAATTGGATTTGTGACATAAAGGTTTCCCTGTCAAATAGACAAATGCCGGCACTGATAAAAAATTTGTGGTCAAGCAGATGCAGCAATTAAAGCATGCACCTGAGCTTCTAAAATGACTTAGAGGATTCAGTGTATGATTCTTAAAAGTAGCTGTAAGGTCATATAAGCTAAGGAAATTGCATTATACTAAATAAAAAAAGTGTGGCGGAGGAATTTGTTAGATGCCTCTTACTAAATGAGTTGGTGGCCGAAGGGACAGAAGAATCACATTACATGCTGAAAATAATGAAACATAATCAAAAGTTGTTAACAAAACATCTTGCTTAGATATCTTTGCTTTGGTTCTCAACCTGCTCTTTTCTCAGTGATTCCCATTATAATGTGTCTGCGGTCCTTTACAAATAGACATGGCTCAAAATTCTAATAATAAACCATTATACAGCTTTTAAAACTCACTGCTTGTGCCAACAGAAGGTAGCTCAGCTGGCTGGCATCCATCTCTCCAAGTGGGAAGTTTCAAGACCATAATCTCTCTCTCTCATGCTAGAATACAAAAAAAAAAACTCATTTAACATATATTATACATATATACAAGGATTGCTGAACCAGCATCGGGAGCCATACCGATAGCTACTCGGTACGGTATGTATGGTACTGTACCATATCGGAACCTGTACCAGTCCCTGTGAAATAGCAAATTAAACTTTCCCAACTTTGCTACAGAATCCGGCCCATATCAGATCCCAACCACCTGGTTTGAAGCATATCGTACTGAACTGTACCATTTCGATCATTATGTCATGTGTACAGGCTATACTTTCACCACCTATACAGGTAATCATATCCAAAAAAGAAGGTACTTATTAGAACCCATTTAGAAGCTAATTATTCAGAAATTTAATTCGAATTTTTACAAACTCAATGTCTTAATGATGCATTACAATCTCTTATCAATAAAATAATACGTTACGACCATTTCATAATACTCTAAATTGCCATCTTTCTCTCTCACTTAATTTGGAGAAAAATCATTATCAAGAAATTTATAGATTGTAGTCATAAAATGCCTTATATTTAATTCATAGGATTATTATGGTAGTTTTCCTTTTGCTATTCTAATATAGCATGACTGGATAGGGAATTTGAAAAATGGCGCATCTATTAGCCATCATCTATTACCTTCTACCAACTCATGTGAATGTCTTCTTTTATTTTGGTTTCATTGAAATGGTGATTGGGGTACTATTTATTTTGCTTTCATAGGAATGTTGATCGTGACACAATGGATAAAGGATTCCATAATGAATTGCCTTCTATGATAAAAAAAAATCCATAAGATATCTTTTGCCTTTTCTTTTTTTTTTTTAAGAATTAGAATTTTTCCTTTCGTTGTGATTGGATCCAATTTTTTTTTGTTATTTCAATCTCCAATGCCAATCCTTTGTTTATCAATATAAAAAATCCTAAATTAGTTTCCTTCCTATGAATTAGGATCATGAGAAGAAAGGGAGATCATCCATCAATCATTTTAATATCTTCAATTTTATAATATTTTTACTTTCTATAAAATTATAAAAAAATGGGGCCTATGGAGCAAATGAAGATTGGATTTGAATAGTTCAAGAATAGGAACATTATTGAGTATGAGTAAGTGGTACTGAGTTACCAAATTGCCTTTAATGGCCTTTAATGAATTCGTTGATATAAAAATATTTTTAGCAATCTATATATTTATCAATTTTTATGGAGCATGTAATGCCATTTCAAGATTTAATTAATGATCGTTGCCATTGCTTATCTTTGTTATTTTAAGAGTACCAGTGACTAGGTCATATTTTTTGCCTAAAGATTTTTCTCTAAGTACATTTTTTTTAAAAAAATTACTCTATATAAAGAAAAGACACGCTATAGCTCTATCATATCTTAGATTTCTCGATAAATTCCATCAATCCTCTCATGCCATTAAAAATAATTTATTATTTCAAATATCCTGGTAAAGCTCTATGGCATCACTTTTTACATTTTACAAATTTATTCATATTTAGAAAATATTTTATCTACATCATCCAATCTTTATTCATAGAGAATTGTACAATTTTGAGAAAATTGTATAATTACCAAATGCGCATTAATATAATAATAACATAAAGGCATTTTATAATATTTTTAAATTTTTTAATTCTATAGGTGATATATGGAAAATTAATGCAAGAGAAATTATTAATCATGAATATTTCATTAACAAAATATGGTAATTATTGATTTCAAGAATTATTAGAAAAGAAGAATATAAAATACATCCTGCATATCGCACAGGTTATATGCTAGTTGTATTATTAAACCTCAGACTCTAAATCCTCATGTCAAACCTCCTAGAGAACCTAGAAAATTATCCCATCCCTTTTTGTCTCATAAAACCAAAATTTTGTCCCATTTTGACCTAGTCCAGCTTATGGACAACAAGCCAGTAAGCCTATAACTTCTTGGTCAATGAACCATTTCACTGTAACCATCTCCCCATCACTTGTGCGTGAACCCAAAAAAGTGGAGGCTATGCTACTAAGCCAGCTTACAGAAAACATATCTATATTGGTTAGCAGGAACAAAGACAGATAATTAGCATCATGAAATCCTGTATGTAGGCTAAACTTAATTTTAAAAATTTTAAAAAGTATCACTAATGGAGAAAAATGACAATGGGAACGCACATAGAGGCAATGGCTAAGACTTACCACTTGATAATTTTCATTGACTTGGATTAGCATAAAAAAGAATGGAAAAGCTTATGATTACATACGTAATGGTCTAACCCAAAGATTTGAAATCTAAGGTTATAATAGGCCTAAAAGGGTCTAAATGGGAGAATAACCAAATTCTAGTTTTTGGTGATATCTCTAAGAAATTATGAAAAGAAACAAAAAGCAACTCTCAGAATCATTATGGACCTAAGAATCAATCATGAGGCTTAAAATCATGATGCAGAGAAGGGTCATGAAAACACATGTTTCATTCAAAATGAATTTTTTTTAACAAATTCCATAGTTCCAACCCATACAACCAACAAAAATAAACATCATAACTACTTCAAGCAACAATTCTAATGAACTTTCACATTTTTAACCTAAGTTAATTCAAAAATTGCATTTATAAATGCTAGTCATAATAGCACCAAAAAAATTATTAAAAAAAATTCAACCCATAAATTACAATAAAGTCAAAATAAATTGCATAAGTTGCTTCTGATCCAATTCAAAACAATATGGAAAATCTAATAGGTCAGACGAACATCCTTGCATCAGCTTAGATTAAAATGGCAGATCAAGCTAGAAATTTGATCAACCACAAAGAAAGAAAAGGAAATCCATAAACAACTTTTTTGCAATCTAAGTTTAAGTTCAGATTATATGATTGCTTTGTAATTTAGTATGTTGTTTATGAAAACTAAAATTGCTTCAAAGTCTTTATGATCGGAATGTCCACATATATTTATCGATCTGCAAAGCAAAGTGAAATATACAAATTCACCATTGCCAAAAAAATGATATGGCAAATCCGAGATTCAACAATGTGACCCTGACTGCTTCTACTTAGCAAACATATAAACTTGGTTTTGAACTGGTGCAGTGGGTGGATTGGAAGAGGCATGGTAGCTTTAGGTTCGCTAATCCCAATAAACAGATAATATGCCTTATACCATTAGGTATGGACCTTGAATAACACTTACTCAAATAACCAACCACATAGGCATTGCACAAAAATATTACTCAACTATTTTTCTATTCTTCCACTTCCTACATTTTTTTTTCCCATCAAGATAGCATTTTCCACTGTGGTAAGGCAAGGAAACAGGTATGAATATCTAGAAGCCAGCATATCAAGGAAATTGAAAATTGAAATGATTACTAGATGCAACGAATAATATAATTATCAAGCCCATTTTAAGATTTTTTTTATGTGAACAAAATAACCAAACAATCGCTGCATTTCAAGTTAACCCTGCTTCCTAATATATCCAAGTTTCTAACTTTGCTGTTACTTTTGCCATAGATTTATAACAACATCCTTGTTATTTCCAAAACATTCCAATCCATACAACATGCCATGACCAGGTTTTTCTAGTCGCCACAAACTATCTTATTTTAATAACATAACAACAAAAATACAACTGAACTTTAAGCTCACAGATCCACATTAGTTCCATTAAAATATCCATATTTATCTCTTCCTCAGTTCCAACAATAAAACAAGACTGATACGAGTGACCAGTCCAGGATAACACATTCAGAACACTTTCTACTGTATTGTTATACCTATATAAACTATTTCACCTACTATTTCTTGACCCTTGTTTTCTTCCTATTGCACAAGCCAACTTCTTTTATTTAAATATATAAAAAAAAGAGTCATGACAGTTAACATTGGATTACTGCACAGAGCCCAACAAGATCGCATAACATGCATGAGCTTCTTCATTTGATTTCCATTTCTTTCAATAAGCCATCTTATAGATTTAATACACCCACGTAGCACCTCTACAGAATCACTTACAGATCTTAAATCCCAAATCATGCAAACCATCAATTTCACTTTCCCCAGATCATCACATCCATTTGCATAGTAATCACCCAATTAAAATCACTACATATAATCCAAATCAAATTCATAATATTTCCAGAGCAGTCAGATGATGAAACAAAACCAAAATCAAATCTCCATCCGTAATCCAACCATAACCATCAGTTTTTCAATCAAATGAGGCAGGAACTGAAATCATTACATCATCAGAAGAGAAAAACACCACGAACACGCATCAAACAAGCATAATACCCTTAAGATTCAACCAAAAAACCAAGAAAAATTGCTGAAAGACGGGAAGTAGAGATGGGGCTATCGATTACTTTGCAGGGTCTGCCTTTGATAACGATGTACCCGTTCTTTCTGATGGTCCCAGCCTGCTGCGGGAACGTCTTTGACGCGCCGGCGTCGGCCTTCGACTCGAAGTGATGCTCCTCGTCCGACATCTTCTCCTCTCTCTCTCTCTCAAGCCAAATGGAGCAACGAAAAGAAGCCACCGATCAGAATGACCAGGGCGACCCGGACCTCTAATCTCTTATGTGCATCGCGCTAGGGTTTTTTCTTCTCGCATAGCCGCTTAACTTGGAGAATATTCCCCATCTGATAGCTCGGCTTCCCTCGATGTTTATACCTTCTACGGTGCAGCACTTTCTTTTTTTTGAAAAAAAAATTATCCATCTACTTCAAGTACAACTAATCGAGGAAATGGAACATGCCTAAATAAAGGATTAGAACCGCTAGCCCGGTTGGTATTGGCTTTTTCTCACCATCGATAAATTGATGGTTCGAGATATGATTTCATGAATAATTTTATTAAATTTAAATTTTTTTTGGAATCCTTGATAATTAACGTGACTGAAAGATCAGAGTTTCTGTGAAGTTTTAGATTAACCTATTCATCATTAGGTTAAATCCAGAATTTTTCTGAAATTTTTGATAATTGGTATGAATGAGAGATCAGGATCTCTGTGGAGTATGGAGTTTTAATAATATCAGGTTGACGTACTCATCATTAGGATTTTTCTGAAGTCCTCAATAATTGGCATGAATCAGAGAGGTCAGGATCTCTGTAAAGTTTTAGTGATATCAGGTTGACATATTCATCATTAGATGGGAAGAGACTGCACGAACCTGAGCATCTCGTATCGAATATTACCTAACAGGATAGAAACCTATGGGATAGCTACATCTCCCCCGTCTCTTTTACTTTATCATAAATAAATAGGGGGCCAGAAAAATAATCCATTCAAATAATATCACTGGAATGAGCTGCCATCTAACCTGCCACCCAGCCCGCGATGCTATTCATTTCACGATAAATATAAATCGCCAAAAAGGAGGCACAAGCTATCGCTAAATTCCATGTAATCATAAGGAGGGGATGACATTCTTCTTGAAGATTCTATCATGTAATCCCGTTAATAATAGTTGCTAAGACTTTTTCCACGAGAATGTCACTAACTTCTAATATCAGAATTGCATATTGAATTCCTTCTCAAGCTCCCTGTAGCTCTGCCCGGGAACGTTAATATCGTAGCGAGGCATCTCACCGGTTACCGATGGGTTAGCATGTGGATCTCTAATCATAATTCTAGCTTCTCCGTTACACCGCCATTGGTAACACCACTACCGAAATTTACCTTGAAAAAATTAAGGGGACTCCCGTGACCTAGAAAGGTAGGTGATATGATATTATTTTATCATTTAAATTGACTAGCATATATCGAATAGATCTTGCAAGAAGTAAACTGCATGTGTTGCATTGTTACAAAAGATCGATTTTTGCATCAATTTTATTGCTTGATTGGATCAAGTTGGTCCGGGTTGTGCATGGTAGGGTTGATAAATAAAATAATTGAAATGTGTTTTTATCAATGATTCGGTTTAATCATAATTATAGTACCAATGAGTGTGTTATACACTTAAGATTGGAAATGAACTCGGGCTAATTTGATAGACTTCGGACCGGCCCAATTATGGATCAGGCTTCGGTCTAGGCCTGAATAAAATCAGGCTAGATTAAGACTCGAATATAGAGTCCATTTTATTTTCGAGTCGAACTCGGACCTATCATTGGCTAGCCGAGGTTCGAGCCTGACTATCAGCCTGACCTCCAACCTGAGCCAAAAGCTCTTTTCCTTTCTCTTTTTTTCTCCCGAGATTCCTCCTTGCGATCTTGTCTCATCGAAGAAGAGCCCCATTATCACCAAAAGAATCTCCAGGACTTCGCACATTGAGCAAATCATGCTAGTAAAGTTGAGCATGTGAAGGAGGATGGTGATCTAAGCATCGAATGGACTGCAGTGAGGAGGGGAGATCTTGAGGAAAAAGTTGCCGGATTTCATTTCTGGTGGAGTCAAGATGGTGCCATCGATCGGAGAGAAGGGCAACAAAGTAATGAAAGTGGCTAAGGGCAATGGAGTGGAGATGGAGATCGAGTGATTGGATGGAATTGGGATCACCGAGCTAGAGACAGAGAAGAATGTCGATGATGGTGAGGTCATTGAAGCCGCTGAGATTGGAGGCGAGTTGGAGGAGGGGCAACGATGGGGAGGGAGGACTCTTTCTTTATGTTGCATTTGGTAGTTGGCAATCTAACCAGATTACCAGCAATTTAAAGGAGTCCATCACATTGCATTTGGTAAGATTTTTTTGATGGCTGTGAGATATGGGTTTTTGGGCCAAAGTCGGTAGGCCCAACCGGCTTCAACCTAGGTCAAAAAAATAAGAAGAGATAAGATGAAGTCAGAACAGGGGAGCCCGATCTTCCCCTTATCCGGCTGGGAAGTTCACCGAAGGAGTCGGAGGGAAGCCATAGAAGAGGGGAATTGTCGGCGATGGGGTTTGAGTAGGTTAGGACTCCGATTGGCGGAGTCTTTCTTTTCCAAATGGCAAGAAGAACCCGTCGATGTTTTCCTTTAAATTCCTCTCACCGCCACCGGATCGAGCCCATTAAGCCTTCTCCATCGTTGTCCCCTTCTCCGATGAGCGTCCGGAAGCCTTCAAGATTGGTGAGTATTGTCTAATTCGAATTTTTTTGGATTGATTTATGTTCGGTTCAGTTGGTTTTGGACTGTATAGGTGGCTGCATCGTCGTCCGCCTCTGGTTTGTCGGACCTCTTCTCGGTGATCGTCTTCCATGGCCACGGCCAGCAATCGGGGAGAGGTGGGTTCGGTTGAGCCGAGGAAGAACAGCGGAAGGGGTTTGGGAGAAAAGAAGGAAGAGAACAGAAGAAAGAAAAAAAGAAAAAGGAAAAAAAGAAAAGAAAAAAGAAGAAGGGAGAAAGAGGAGAGAGAAATAAGAGAGAGAAAGAGGAGAGAGAAGATGAGGAGAGAGAGGAAGAGGAGAGAGGAAGAAGGGAGAGAAAAATAAGATAAAAGATGATGAGAGAGAGAAAGAAGAGAGAGAGAGAGAAAGAAGGGAGAGAAAGAGGAGAGAGAAAGAAAAGAAAATAAAATAAATAATAATAATTATAGGAGAGAGGATTAGAAGCCTTCTTTCTTTGAATTCATGAAGTTAGAATTTTAAGGGTGAATCATAAAAGAATTTATGAAAAAAAATATTTATTATTACAGGGGATCAACCTTCTGAGTAGGAAAAAATTTTGAGCGAGCTCCGGATACGGACTAATATCAGTTATACTAGGATTAGCTTATAGAAGGTAATGATTTATGGATTTGATCATCAATTGTATGTATTTTATATGATATATTTTGATCCGAGTACATGAGCATTGGCATGCATGGTTGTTTTCGCATGGTATAGTTTGATTTTTTTGATAAAGTATATGATGGTTATTATTATTATTTATGTTTATATATACCATGTTTATCAAGTAAAGTGATCTTTGATTGGGTTGGATCATGATGCTGGTTACCAGAAAACTGTAAATGATATGATTTGACATGATGATATGAAAAGATAAAGTGATAACCAAGAGAAAGAGGTATTTGGACTAGCCATGCCACGGGATTGTGGTTACTGAGATTGTCCGTCACAAGCTGAAGTGTGACACCGAGATTGCCAGTCACAGGCTGAAGTGTGATAATGAGATTACCCGTCACAGGCTAAAGTGTGAACTGAGATTGCTAGTTGATGTGGCCAGAATGCTGACGTGGCACGAGGCAGCGGACGTGGAGTCCCCATCAGATGCCGCGACAAGCTTTCAACATGAGCGCCTTTGCCGAGCTGAGCTCCCCTGAAGCAACACCTCTGCTCGCCGAAGGCAAACTCCGTCCTCCGCCAGGTCCGTTCCCACAAGCCCGGAACATCTAGACCGGAGCCAAGTCCGAGTTCCCACCTAAGACGAACCCCTCGAGATCGGGCCCCATGGTTAGGAGTCGAGCTCAGCCTCCTCCGCCACGAGGTGCCCCTCCGAGCTCAGGTCCCTTGGGCTGGGTGGCACCCCGGCACCGAGCTCGTCTGAGGTCGGGCCTCGTGGTCAGGAGTCAAGCTCAGCCTCCTCCGCCACGAGGCGCCCCTCCGCGACCAAGCTCTATCCGCCTCCATCCTGCCGAGCAGCACCCAGGCGAGTCTACCGTAGATAGGCCCTGCCTCTCCAGCTCGGCCCCCTGTTCAAGCCAATACGCTGGCCGCCAAGGGAGCCCTGCCTCTCCTCCAAGGACAGTGGTAATGCTCCCGAGGGCCGTACGACACCAACCATGCCGCAATCAAGGCGCCATACCCTCCGCCGATCTACCGTACAACCGAAGAAAAGACCCTACCGGAGATCACGGATCCCAAGACCGGCGGCCCACCGATCGAAACCCTGACAGACTCCCAGGAGAGGGATAAGCGGAAGGAATGTCATAAATCTACGGAGGCTTCTCCGATTGTCACAACATGAGAGATGTCCCATCCACGTCACGGTACCTCGCCACACACGACAGCAGTGGGAGATCCCGAAGCAAACCAATGTAGAAACTCCTACAAAAAAACTAAGCAAAAAGGTATCGGCATCTAACCTCAAGAAGAGAGATTCATATCATACTCTCAATTGAAGAGAGGAACCAGAGTGACATAAGGGAAGAAGGCCAGAGAGGAGGGCAAGACCACCTCGGCCAACACCATTCCCAGCTCGTCCTCATCTTCCACTCACACTATATTCACTCCTCCTAGCATGGAGCTCATCCAGAGGGGCTCGACTAGGAGGACCTGTTCCCCTGGATCGCCACTGACTTGACCGTCGGAGTGCCCCTGCCGGAATCCCCGACCCGGGTCACTAACGTTTCTTCCTTGCAGGTCTCGAGGCACCGGAGGCGTTACCAGGCGGGCGGACACGACCCACCCGACGCCATCAGCAGCTATGGGCCACGACGATCCGGGTGGCAACACCAGTCATAGGCTGAAGTGTGACATTGAGATTGCTAGTCATGGGCTGAAGCATGACCATAGTTAGTCCAGAACCCTAAAGAAAAAGGATGGCTAAATTGAAATATAAAAAGAAAACATGATTTTACAAAAGGGTTTTGTCATATATGATATTTGAGTTGTTTAGTTACATGACATGATATATTCTTATCTCCTTGCTATTTTTAAATTATTACTATTATTGGTGTGACTATTTGGAGACCATACTGGACTGTAAAGCTCATAACCCCCTACTTTCTTCCTTCTCAGAGTTGTGCAGGATATTCAAGCTTGGTAGTGGATTGGATTCGTGATGAAATGATGCATAGCAGGGATTTGGCAGGGTGTGAAACTGAATATCAATTTTTAGATTGTGTAGCTAGTTTTGTTTAGCTAGATCTGTTGTTGATAATTATGTAATAACTCGGTGGATCATTTAGTAGTTTTGACTTGAATAAATGGATTGTTTAGTTATTATTCAAATATTTAAATAATATTGATTTATCTGAAATGATTTTTGAGTAAAGTGAATATTATGTACCTAATCCTTGCATGATTTCTATAATGTATTCTAGGGTTTGTGTGGCCGGTCATGTAGCCGATTCCGATGCTGGATTCGAGGTGTGACAATAGCAATCCAAATTACCAAGTAATCTGGATTGCCTTTCAAGAGATAATCTGGACTGGTTTTGAAAAGATGGTAATCCAAATTACTACCTTCGAGGTAATTTTTTGGATAGTATTAGTTTTCCCTTCTCCCTTCCATGCCACCTCCACCCCCCGCCCCCGAGTGAACCCCTGCCAACAGTGCCCCATCGCCCTCCCCCACCTCCCACGCCTTCACGCACCCCCTTCTCCTCCCCTGCTTAGCCTCCCCAGTACGTTGCCCTCTCCCATCCTGGCCCTCTTCCCTTCGCCTCCAATTCCCCAACCACCTCCACCTCGATCACCAACAACAGGGTCCCTACCTTCAGGCAAGATGCCTCGCACTTTCCTCCCCTACCTCTTGCTACTCAGCAGTCACCTCTAGTGGGCATGCTAGAATTGATCAGGGCCCCTCTCCAAGCCCAGGTCTCCCAGCCAATCCCTAGAAGCTCTCTATCCATCCCCTCACCATCCTCTCAACCGTTAATGAGCTTGCCACCATCCTCGCAGTCGTTCACCGGCACCGGCATGGGGGTGTGGGGGGTGGGGGTAACCGAAAAGAAGAAGAGCAGGGAAAAAAAGAGAGAAGAAAAAGAGATAAGAAAAAATATATTTTTTAATAAATAGATAAAATATAAAAATTATATTTTTATAAATATAATATAGACTTAATTTAAGGGTAGTTTGGAAATTTGATCTTATATTATGTAACATTACATGCTTGTATCAAATATAATAATCCATATTACCTGCAATTTACATTACTGGCAATCCACGTTACCTTCTAAGATTGCTTAGCAATGCACCAAATACAATATTAGAGTTTTGTTAAAGAAGGAGAGGACAAGAGGCGGGTTCCATCTCGAGCCGGCACAAATTGGCTCAGGCTAGGCTCTGGCCTGGGTTCGAGTCAAGCTTGAACTTGGATTTTTCCAAAATTATTGGATCTAAACTAGGATCGAAGTCCAAAAATAATTTTCAAGCTAGGCTCAAATATGGAGAGGGTTCGGCCTAGTTTAGCCTAGTTCCACCCCAACCGAAGCCCAAATAGAAAGATCCAACCTAATTCCAACCTAACCTGAACATAAGCTCGGCTCTTAACAAAGTTTGAAATATCAGGGTCCGGGGACTTCGTGGTCACATATCAGTGTTGTAGGAACCACTATACACTCTTGTATCTACCCGTAGTTTATCATGATGTTTGATTATGCGGTAGGGTATGGTCTTGGTATGCCCTCAACATTGCTTGGCACCAACGTATCGTACCGTAGGGTTGGTTTTTCAACCCAAGCTCGAACATCATCCAACTCAACATTCTTTGACCTAGCATAGATTGGGTGAATGGATTGGATCGGGTTGAGTTGGCAGAGTAAATTATAAAGAAGTCATATAATTAGATTAAATCTAATAACGGAGACTACATCATATGCAGTTATATTTTACGCTGTCCTACATAGTCTGTATTGGTTATGATGCACGGTCATGTAAAACAAGCCAATACCACAAATATAATATATTGTTATATAGCAACTGGAGATGGATTTGTTTTTAAATAGAGTTGTTTAGTTTTGTATTTATATCAGTTTGAGTGCTGGACTAAGCTACTTCTATAAAGTAAGATGTTCTGGTGTAATTTTAGTGCTCTTCTTCTTGTCAGAGTTGAAAGCAAAAACAGGCATAAGTTCAATAATTTCAAAGTTGCAGACATCATCAATAGACTCGCAAAAAATTATCTGCATGTGATTGGAGAACAATGCGTGATCGAGAGAAAATAAAACATCATAATATGGTTTTTATTCTTGTTGTTAACCAGTCATGTCTTGTCCACGTCAGAAGACCATGTGCACATGGTATTTCCTTCAAGAACCACGACACCCGAGGGCTAGAACCAAAGTTGTCGTCGGACGTCACCATCTCAGATCTCTGGGTGGGTCGAGCAAGCGCGCCAAGTCCTCACCAGAGCAATAATTGTGGTGGAAAGAAGTCAATGGGTAAATTGCATGCTTACGCAAGTGAAGTTGTTATTTGTAAAATAGGGAGCCCGAGATTTCTTGGATGCTGGACACGACTTCTTTTATGGAGCGGGTTTGACAACATAATCGCTTGGAAAGACGGACAGAATATCCCACGTAAGTTTCATGATAAATTCAAAATAAATTTAAAAATATAAATATAATAAAAATAGAGTAATCAAACATAGTCTCTATATTAGATTTAGTGTTTCTATTTTTCTTCCTTCCTTGAACGGATTTTTTGAGCTTATGAGTCCAATCCCCATTAGCCCTAAGACCATCCAATTCAATGGGTCTCCAGCTGGCTGTGACAACCACATGGTTGCTTATTGTAATAACCCAATCCATGGGTTCTTAGGCAGATTTGAAAAGAACCAACCTAAATCTTAAAAATTAAAAAAAAAAGAAGAAGGGAAACCACTGATCGGAGCCTTTCTCTTCTCCGATTCATCCGAAGAAAGGAGTTTCTCTTCTTCGACTCCATCAAGGAAGCAATCCCAAAATCCTATAAAAGGACTTCTCCTCCGTCTGCTCACCATGCCTCAAATCCCGTCCATCGTCGACGAAAAACAAGCGCCCGATTACATTTGATTCCAGTGGCAAATCTTCGAGGCTTTTCTGACGAATTGACCGTGAAACCCCACTAAAACCAAGGTTAGCTCAGTCTTCTCTTTCTCTTTCTTCCAGTTGCTAGAGAGGTGGGTTATCGTTGGGATTGGAATGGCGAAGCACTGGGTTTGAGTCAAAATAGGGCATCTCCTATTTTTGTGTTTTTCTTTCTTCTATTGTTTCTCCAATCATCGTCAATGATTGCCGCTACAAGGGTAGAGGTTATGTTGGGATCATCTCCTATTCACCGCAGTCAAGGCCAGGAAGGGTCATCGCCGAGAGAGGTAGTAGCTTAAAGACTTGTTTTGGTTTTCCTGCATTTTTCCTTGATTTTAACATCATTGGTTGCCACCGAATGCTAGTTTAGAGACTAGTGGCTGCACCGCCATGGGCCACAGCCCTAACCATCATCTCCCGGCAAGGTATCCTGGGTTTTAGGGGGGAGAACGGGGAGCACAGGTCCCTTGGTAGGGTCGAGTGGAAGAAGAAGAAGATAAGGAGAAGAGAAGAAAAGAAAAAGGAAAAGGAAAAAAGAAAAAAAAAAGTAAAGGAAAAAGAAGAAAAAGAAAAAAATTCTCTTTTTCCCTCTCTCCTCTCTCTTCTCTCTAGTTTCTCTCTCCACTTCCTCTTTCTATTTTTTCTCTCTACTTTTTCTCTAAAAATTTCTCTTCTAGGGATTAGGAAGATTGTGAAGTTGGGATTAAAGATTAATGCATGAACCATTGATGAATCCTAATAAAGAATTTTAGATCTATGATTACGAAAGCATAGAATTATTTTTAATACTAAAATTGATTCTGTAGGAAAATAATTTTTTGTGAAGGAGGATGTCGAGCGAGTCATAGAGAAGAATAATTTGATGGGGCTAAAGTGTATGACTTTAGTACAAGTGGAATATTGTTAGATGAAATGCCCTAAAAGCCAATCTAGTTGACATATATTTTTAATTTTAGAACATCAAATTATATTTAATATTCTCATTTGGATATTTTTATCCATATATGTAGTATATGTATCCATGTACCATCCAAGGAATTAATGGACAATGACACATATTCTCAAGAGTTGAGAATTTGTGACATATGCTATCATAGATTAATTTCTAAATACTCTCAATCATAAGATACCACGGGAATGATAATTGATCCGGTTTGATCAGTGCACATATTGCTTCACTTTTAGGATAGACGAGTCTTAAGTCTATAACATGGAGACACTACAGTGAGAGCACAGGTGGTCATTAGAGAATGACGGTATTGAGCATGACCAACATAAGAATTCATATGGATATCTACTTACTCATCAGTAACTTTCTCAATGCTGTAGTTATGTAAGTGGTCTTTAACTTGTAATGCCTTGGTCACTCATAGTGGGGTTGCTATAGTTTGACAACACAAAATATTGGTCATAGCCATTTGAGCACTTACAGTATTTGTTAGCTACAATAGATTCACTATAAGAGTAGAAGTCATAAAAGGTATATATCAATTTTAGTAGTTAAGGTATAGTCCTATGCGTTTAAGAAGCTAAGTCCTTAAGACTATGACCATGACAATGTAAATGATAGAAAAGAATTTCATGAACTTTTACAATTTGAACTTAAGCTGATTGAATCATGCAAATGATAGATATTTAGGATTTGGCAAGTTTTTATGACCTGCATCTTGTCGGGACTCTCAATAAAAAAACTCAATACATGATAACTACACTTAGGGGTTCTTTCTTCTTTTTTACTAGGTTGCCCTACATACTGCTAGGTATTACTGGTGGTTGTGAGAACCCACTAGGATCATTTTGGATCAATGATCTTTGATAGGGTAAACTGAAATTATTCCGATCCATCGAAAGAGTTCAATGGTACTATGATGGAGATCATGGTATATCTCACTACCAGATAAAATGAAACTTGTGGGATTACATATAATAGAAGTTTAACTTGATCATACAGTTAGATCAAAATATCAAAATATGTAAGAGTTATATATTTAGAAAATCTAAATTTGTAAGAGTTACAAATTTAGAAGTTATTATTTTTGGCACATGCTAATTTTAACAAGAAGAACTTTATTATAAAAATAATAATTTAATTAAATAATTTGATTGTTTAATTATGATTAGGTTTGATGTGGCAATATCCGCTGACGTGGAGCCTACATAACTACCAGCTAGCAGCTGTATGGGTGGGGACTGCCACCTAGATGTGGCTCCCTGATGGAATGCCGAGGTCAGCTCCCAGCCAGGGTCGAGCTCATGAAGCGAGCCCCCTGCCAAGGTCAGCTCCCAGCAAGGGTCAGGCTCATGGGCTGAGCCCTTTGTCTGAGATTAGCTCCCGACCGAAGCAGAGCTCATAAAGCTAGCCCTCCCGCCGAGGTCAGCTCCCAGCTGGGGTCGAGTTCACGGGGTGAGCCCTCCATCTGAGGTTAGCTCCTTGTCAGGGTCGAGCTCATGCTGCCGAAGGTGGACCTCTTCGAGAGGTCCTTCCTTGCCATACGAAGGCCAGAATTCTGGACAGCGGTGAAGGAGGGAAAGATCAACAAGAATTCAAACCACAGCACGGAGGTCCCTATCTACCTGCAACCTCCAGAAGATGGCACATGTCCTGCCGCCTGCATGCTCTATGAGAGGTAAGTCCCGTCAGACCCAGGGCACTATAGTGTGCCACCACGTCAACAACCATATGGGTAGAGACCCAGAGTTCTCCCAGAAGGGAAATCCTGTCAAAGCCATAGGCCCTGCAATGCTCATGCAGTCCCTCCGGGAATGGAAACTCCCTACGATGGCATGGGGCTTGATGGCACAGCGCTTGCCTCGGGGAGAAGCAAAAAAAGACAACACCCCTAAGAAAAGGGGGAGGAAAGAAAAAGAAGGGAGAGATCCAGGAGCAAAGGGGAGAGCGAGAGGGTCCTCTAGAGGGCTCTCAAGAGAGCTCTCTAAAGGGCTCACCAAAGGTTGGAAGGAGGACTAGTCCGAGAGCAAAGGAGAGGCTCCAAGAGGCCTAAGGATCACCTACTCCTCTGGAAGGACCATTTTGAGAGGGGGAAGAGAAAGAGGAGCCACAAGTAGTGGCAAGCCCCTCCAGAGAAGACACCACGAGAGGGCACCTTAAGAAGGACACCGGGACCAAGCCCCCGATCCGGGCAGGGCCATCGCCCAAGGCATGAGGTAAGAAAGGTAAGAGGCAGATGCAGGAGGAGTGGGGAGAGGTAAGCAAGCAAGTATCCTGAGAGCTCGGCAGCCAAGAAACCGACCAGAAAACCTCCCCGCTCTCCATTCCTTCTTTCTACCGCTTAGGCATTATCATCTTGTTCTTTATATTATTTGAATATCTTTATCATGTTACCTCCTGAGACGAGGGAGTCCCGCAAGCTCTCCGTCTCAGAGATTTCTGTTTTCCTCGATCATCCCACTAACTTGATCATCGGAGTGTCCTCGTTAGAATCCCTAGCCTGGGTCTTTCCTATTTTGTAGGCCGAGCAGGTCGAAGAGCCAACCCTCGAGGAGGAGGGAGTGCCTTTGGTGGGAGGAGGCATTCAATGCGGCGGTGATGTGCCGGAGCTATGGGCCACGATGATCCAAGCGGCAATAGATTGGCATGCCAGGTAGGGGAGTGGGCAGTTGTGACAGACAATTCAGGAGCCAAGAGGATCTTGGCCAAGGCTGAGGATCCGGGCCCTCCAACCGATAGAACAACCGTGGCCACCTCCTTGGGGGGCAGGCAGGGGACACGAGAGCTCCCTCTTGGGGGCTTGCCCGAAGAACGAGAAGAGAAGGATCTAACGATCATGGAGAGAGGGCTTATGTTTATAGGTTTCCCAAACACCTGCCACCCCTCACGATACTCTCTAGTTAGATCCTGAGTCCAGGCACTCCCCTGCACGTGGAGGCTTTTGTCATCCCGTGCAAGCCTAACGGATAACTCCCTTCCCTACTACCCTTGTAATATGAAAACTGTATTATAGTTCTGCAGGAGAAGCCCCTGCATCACTGTCAAAGGTAGGCACCATAGCCTCACCCACGATTGGGGGATGGCAGTGGAATGCCACCCACCGCACAACCCGCAATGGGGCAAATTAACAAGAGACGGGACTTGACCCCGGGGGGCAACCTGCCAATCATGGATGGTGCACAACTGCAACCCCATAAAGGATCCCAGCAAAGAGATCGAAGCCCGACCAGACGGAGCCTACTACCTCACCAGTCCCAGATGCTCCCGGACTGGGAACATGAGCAATTCAAGAGGGCGCTACCAGTGATGTAAAACTTTCTCTCAATTACCTAAGCCCCTTTTCATGCAACTCTACCTTTCACTTGTGCAGGGACGTCTTGACTCAAAGTCCGGCAGGCACAAGCAGGCCCCATATCAAGTCCGGCTTATTCAGCTATGCTCATAGCTTGGAGGCGGCACTAAGATGCCATCTACCGTGAGACTCACAGCATGGTAGCCCATCAACAACGCAGGCCCCTCCATCAGGCTTGCGCTCACTAGCCAAGATCACCTCATGGAGGCGGTGGCAGGGCAATCCACCACCTACCATGTGACTCACAGTTCGGCATCCTTATCAACAAGCTGGCTCCCCATTAGGCCCACCTTCACAGTCGAGCTCACAGCCTGGGAGTGGCACCAAGATGTCGTCTACCATGTGACTCACAGCTTGGCTTACCCATAAGTCTAGCACCCCATAGCCTCATGGCCGCGCTCACAGCCTGGAGGCGATACCAAGATGCTGTCTATTGCATGACTCACAGCATGGCGAACCGAGAAGCTCGGCACCCCACAACCCCATAGCCATGCTCACAGCCCGGAGGTGGCACTGAGATGCCATCTACCGCGAGACTCACAGCATGGCAACTCCTCATCAGCAAGCGGGCCCCATATCAAGCCCGCCTTCATCAACCGAGCTCATAGCCCGAAGGTGACAGCAGGGCGATCCGCCACCTACCATATGACTCATAGTTCGACATCCACATCAACAAGCCAGGCCCCCCATTAGGCCTATCTTTACAGCCAAGCTCACAACCCGGAGGCGGTGCCAAGATATCGTCTACCGCGTGACTCACAGCTTGGCTTACCCATAAGTCTGGTGCCCCACAGCCTCATGGCCATGCTCACAACCCGGAGGCGGCACCAAGATGTCGTCCACCGCATGGGCACAATGTGGCGAACTGAGAAGCTTGATGCCCAACAACCCCACAGCCGTGCTCACAACCCAGAGGCGGCACCGAGATGCCGTCTACCATGAGACTCACAGCATGATGGCATCTTCTTCAACAAGCAGGCCGCACATCAGGCCCACCTTCCTCAGCCGTGCTCATAGCCCGGAGGTGGCACCAAGATGCCGTCTACCGCGAGACCTATAGCATGGCAACACCCTCTTCAACAAGCTGAGCCCACTCCATCGGGCCAGCACATTTTGACCTGGCTCATGACCCTGAAGCTATGATAGGGCAACCCGCCATCTACCAAGAGGTTCATAGCTGGGCAATCTCCAAGCCAGGTCCTTCCGATAGGCCCACACTCAGTCACCCCACTCACAGTCTTGAGGCGCAGTTGGGGATTCCTAGAACCCTGCCATATACCGCGAAACTCACAGTTTGGCACCTATAAGTTGGGAAACTCATGAAACCCCGCATCCATTGCCTTACTCATAGTCTGGAGATGTCTGCTAGGAAACTCCAGAAGTCCCACCATCTGTCCCTTGACTCATAATGTGGCGAACTGAGCCAGGACACTCCGAAAGCCCTACGTTCGATTGTCTTGCTCATGGCTCGAGGATGTTGGTGAGGAATCCTTGAATTCCTGTCATCGACCGCCTGACTCATGGCTTGGCAAACCGAAGAGACTCCCCAGAGGCAGTCCGAGCCGAAGAAAAGAAAAATGTCATGCAAAGTGAAGGGAACACAAAGCATTCCGACTGGAGGAAAAAGAAAGAAAACCAACCTTATCAAAACATCCCTTGCTTTGAAAAGAGGCCCCTAGCAGCCCGAGAGGCCAAGCAGCGGACTCAAGCTTTTAAAAAAGGAGAGAAGACAGAATAGCAATCATAAAGGAAGGGACATTTTCATTGATCAAAAGTCTCTTACATCCTATGGAGGCTCCCGATAGGCTGGGAGACCTCATGAAATCCTAAGATACAAGATGAAGGGTGGATGGATCGAAGCCCCATCTTTGCCCCTCACTCGGTCAGTGAGCAGATCCCCTCAGCATCGGTGCAATGCTTGCCGGAGGGCTCTGACCTTAACCTTCATGATTGGTGTAGGAGGCACCGATAGGGGTCTGCCAGATCTCTAGAGCTCGGCATCGGCTTCGTCTCTATCGCACCATCCTCCTTGGATTTCACTGATCCCATGATTCCAAGGATAGCTAAGCAGCTCTGCATCAGGATGGTCCTATCTGCATCATGGCGACTATGGCCCCTACCACAGTGACCACGACCTGGGCCACCACCACCTCCTATAAAATCTTCGATCTTGTGAATTGGGAGGTGGCTCTGGCTGCCTCTACTTTTAAGGCAGCCTCTTTTTCTACCCCAGCTGCACGACCAGAGGATCTCCCCCTTTACATATGAGGGAGAAGTTTCGAGCTCGGTGGATTTCTTCTCTGAACCATACACCCACACATTGATGCTGGCCAGTCACTCCCGGAGAGCCTTCATTTGGCCTTCCGGGTCTCGGGCTGAAATCCTAAAGTCTACCAAGAGCCCTCCCTCAGTGCAGGCCGAGGGAGAGGGATTGAAGAGGGCAAACATGGAGGCCAACACCAAAACTAGAAGGGGGCTGAAGAAGAAGGAAGGAAGCTTTGTGGAACCCTGACCATCTGCACCCGAAGGCCTTTTAAAAGCCATGTTGCCAACCGAAAGTCACCACGTGTCGGCTCCAGGCACCTCCCGATGCTTTGGTTCATGTGATTGGCACCTTGATCCAGCTAGGGCATTGATGATCCCTGTATTGGGAAACTGAGCACAATGCCCTATTAATGTAATGGTGCGGTCTTCGGGTCATGGCCAGTCAAAGTACTAATGGCATAGAAGGCACGTCCCTCCATGTCAGCATGGTCATTACTCCCATCACCCCGAGTGATGCTTCGTTCTTCGAACTTGGGAGTGGGGGCATATGATGTGGCAACATTCACTGACATGGAGCCTACACAACCGCCAGCTAGCAGCCGCATGGATGGAAACTGCCACCTAGATATGGTCTCTCGGTGGAATGCCAAGGTCAGCTCTAGGTCGGGGTCGAGCTCATGAAGGGAGCCCCCTATTGAGGTCAGCTTCCAACTAGGGTCAGGCTCACGAGGGGAGCCCTCTATTTAAGGTTAGCTCCTGACCGAACCAGAGCTCATAAAGCTAGCCCTCCCACCGAGGTCAGCTCCCGGCCCGGGTTGAGATCACAAGGTGAGCCCTCCATCTAAGGTTAGCTCTCGATCAGGGTTGAGCTCATGCTACCGAAGGTGGACCTCTTCAGAAGGTCCTTCCTTGCCATACGAAGGCCAGAATTCCTATCAGCGATGAATGAGAGAAATATTAACAAGAATTCAAACCACAGCATGGAGGTCCCTGTCTACTTGCAACCTTCGAAAGGTGGCCCGAGGTAAGTCCCGTTAGACCCAGGGCCCTATAGCGTGCCACCACGTCAACAACTGTATGGCTGGAGACCCAGAGTTCTTCTAGAAGGAAAATCCTATCAAAGCCATAGGCCTTGCAATGCTCGGGCAGCCCCTCCAGGAATGGAAACTCCCCACGATGGCATGGGCCTCGATGTTACAGCGCTTGCCCTGGGGGGAAGCAAAAAGAGACAACACCCCTGAGAAAAGGGGGAGGAAAGAGAAAAAAGGGAGAGATCCAGAAGCAAAGGGGGGAACGAGTGGTTCCTCTAGAGGGCTCTCAGGAGAGCTATCCAGAGGGCTCACCGAAGGTTGGAAGGAGGACCAGTGCAAAAGCGATGGAGAGGCTCCGAGTGGCTCAAGGATCACCTCCTCCTCTAGAAGGACCATTCCGAGAGGGGGAAGAGAAGGAGGAGCCATGGGTAGTGGCAAACCCCTCTGGAGAAGACACCGTGAGAGGGAATCTCAAGAAGGACACCAGGACCAAGCCCCCGATTCGGGCGGGGCCATCGCCCAAGGCGTGAGGTAAGAAAGGTAAGAGGCAGATGCAGGAGGAGCGGGGAGAGGTAAGCAAGCAAGTACCCCAAGAGCTCGGCGGCCAAGAAACTAGCCAGAAAACCTCCCCACTCCTCACTCTCTATTCCTTCTTTCTGCTGCTTAGACATTATCATCTTATTCTTTATATTATTTGAATATCTTTATCATGTCACCCCCTGCGGCGAGGGAGTCTCCCAAGCTCTCCGTCTTAGAGATTTTTGTTCTCCTCGATCGTCCTACTGACTTGATGTCAGAGTGTCCTCCCCGGAATTCCCGGTCTGGGTCTCTCCTATTTTGTAGGCCAAGCAGGCTGAAGAGCCGACCTCTGAGGAGGAGGGAGCGCCCCGGGCGGGAGGAGGCACCCGACACAGCGACGACACGCTGGAGCTACAGGCCACGATGATCCAGGCGACAACAATGTTTGATATAAATTGAATTGGATTTGACTTGATTGAGTTTTGGTAATGATTTAGTCAAATTAGATTTTAGACTAAATTATAATTATTGTGAACCAATTTGATTTGACCTAATTGATTGCCTAATCCTAGATGAATTAAATCTGATTTAATTTAATTAGGTTTAATATTTCTATTTGGATTTGGTGGTCCTAAATAGTTATAGATTTAAACCTAAACCTAATAGGATTAGTTAGGCTAATTAGAATCCTAAATTAGTTAAGACAAGGAGTTAGTTAGTTGAACTAATTCCTAACTAACTAACTAACTACCAATTATTCTCTTTTCTTTCCATGTCTCTCTCTAGTTGAGTTCTCCAAGTTTCTTTCCTTATTATCCTAATCCATTTAGATATAGGTGTTTTGATTTGATTCTAAACCTTTGTCTTTAGATTGGGTGGGACTCTAGGGAGAGAAAGAATCCTAATTTGACATGAGAAAAAAATTCTTTTGTGGGCGCAAAATATTTTATGCATGTGATTTCTTTTTGAGAGGTTTTAACGTGTGGTAACTACTCACTTCAAGATGCCCTATCTTTTCTCCTATATTCCACCGCATAAAATAAATAAATAAATAAATAAGTTATCACCCCATCCTCCTCCTCTCAATCTTTCATGAAATGTTTATATGAGAAAAAAAAAGAAAAAATTTCCTTGATCTCTTAAAAAGAGATCAATTCTTCTTTCTTGGATTTCTATGATAGAGAAAAAAGAAGAAAAGGGGATTCGATCCAATTGTAGAAGCGAGGCCTATAATGTACACTCCAATGGTCTCAAGGCTTCGATTAAGCCATCTTCGTATGGATACCAGTAGAGGTTGGATGTGTGCGTGACTCTAGTAGAACCCCGGGACTTTTTCCAAATCTTTGATAAAGATGGAGTAGAATAATAGGTAAATAAATTTGATTTACTTTATACTTTTGGTTTTATTTAGGGATCTATATTGTATATTCATAATTGGTTCATGTTATGCTTACTTAGAGTAGATTTTTCTTATTTTTTGTATTAATTTTAATTAATTAGAATTTTTTGAAAAACTTGTATGCAACTCGGGATCATTAGACGATTTCTTCAAGTGGTATTAAAGCCACGCTTCATGAATATGTAAAGATGTTAAATTAAATCTAAAAATTTTAATTTTTGATATAAAAATTTAGATCTCAAAAGGAGTTTTAGATCTGAAATCAAATCTAAAAATTAAAAATTTTAAATCTGGAAATTCAGATCTAAAATTTTGTTATGAAAATTCTATGGTCTAGATTTGCACAAGATTTGAAATTTTAGTCAGATTGATCTGAAAATTAGATTTTAAAAAATTTATTTTAGATCTAGAATTTAGATTAGAAAATTATAGTTCATATCCATTTCATAGATCTTAAAAATAGTTTTTATATTTAATATTATGAATTTTTGAATGCATAAGAACCGAATTTTCAAGATCTGAAATTTTCATATTTTTAGATTTTTCATGAGATGATTAAACCTAATTGTTTAGATCTGAAATTAGTTTCAATATTTAGATTAAACTCTCATGTTAATCATGCACCTAATTAAAGGTCTAAAATTAAAATTGGTTAGATTCAATTTTGTATTGATATAATGTTGTCCTACTATAAGGTTAACCCCTTATAGTGTATGGTTGTCCTAGCATAAGATTAATCCATTTTGAAAAAGGTTTTTAGGAATTAAATCAATTATTTGAGATCTAAAATTAAGATTAATAGGTCTAAAATTGAGAATTTAATATTTTAATCCAAAGCATAAAATAAGGGATGGGGCATGGATCGAATCGATTAGGTCATGCAATTGGATTCCATCTAGTCTTCGATTAGGTTATACCTAATCAATTGAACTCTTGATCAAATCAGATAAGAGTTGATTAAGATTAGGTCAAGAAAACTCAAGGTTATGTTAATGGTCTGAGCTGGTCGATATGATTGACATCAATTAATTAAAAATGTGATTTAGCTTAGTGGTTGAGCCTTAGTGGTTGAGCCTGAATCGATTAAGCTGATCGATTTAAAACTGATATATTTGTTGCTGCCAAGATCATCGTTGCCCGTAGCTCTTGTCGAGATCAGATCGCCCCTCTGGTTCTCTTGGGATGTCCCGCACCTTCGAGCCTGTAAAAATGAGATTAGTGACCCGGACCGGGGATTCCGGCGGGGGCACTCCGACGGTCAAGTCAGTGACGATCCAGAGAAACAGGTCCTCCTGGTCGAGCCCCTCTTGATGGACTCCATGCTAGGAGGAGTAAATGGTGTGAGAATAGAGTGTAAGTGTGTCGGGAGGGTGGTGGCCGAGCCAAAGGGATTCTCTCTATGGCCTTTCTCCCTTGACTTGCTTGGATTTGTGGTGTGTCGCTCAGTGGTTGAGCTTACACTTGTGTTTGCTCTTGCGTACCTCCCCCCTTCTGGGGGTGTCGAACGGTCTTTATAGTCTAGGTGACCGTTGAGCGCCTATCTCAGGACCTTCACTGGGCTGTCAGGCACGTGCGGCGGTGTCCCAGGCCATGGACGAGATGTCTTTCCCGATTCGTGATAAGGAAAGCTGTCATGTGTTCTAACATTCCTTCTGGTCGTTCCATTCCAAGAAGCTTGGCAGTGCCTCAATTGGGGGGCCACCGCTCCCGGGATTCGAATCTTCTGGTTGACTTCCTCTTCCGGGTGATTTAAGTGGTTGGTGAAGAGTGTGGCACCTCGATCGAAGGGCTTATCCCTTTTTCGGTGTAAGTAGTGGCCGCAGATAGTTATTGTGGCCTGGTGGGTGTCTCACTGCGATCCTCGGGCGGCTCGCCGGCGTACTGGGATGATGATGCTATTTTCCTGCTTGTTGGTACCTTCACCCGAGCTGGGGGGTTGAGCTGGAAGGGCAGGGCTCGGCTCCGGCCTGAGAGGCTCGACCTCCGAAGGGCTCGACCTGGTGGAGGAGGGCTGAGCTTGACTCTGACTCAAGGGGATCGATCTCGAAGGGGCTCGTCCTGGCAAAGGAGGACTCGACTCCAGCTTGGAGGGCTCGACCTCAGAGGGGCTCGACCTGGCAGAGGAGGGCGGAGCTCGACTCCTGCTCAGGGGGCTTAGTCTCAGAGGGGCTCTATCCGGTGGAGGAAGTCGACACGCGACCTCAACCCAAAGGGCTCGGCCTCGGAGGGGCTCGACCTGGCGGAGGAGGGCTGAGCTCGACTCTGGCTTAGGGGGCTCAGCCTCAGAGGTGCTCTACCTGTAGAAGGAGGTCGCTCAGCTCCGACCTGGGCACCCCGAGCTCGTAAGCACTGACCTAGCGGAGGATAGAACTCGGCTTCGGTAGGCAGCCCTGTTATTCTGAGAGAGCTCAGCCCGGCGAAGGAGTCCAAGTAAAGTGTCCGGCATGGTACCTTTCTCTGACATGGCGTCTGACAGCTACTCCACATCAGTGATTGTGTCACATCATTTGCCCCCCACTCTCGAGGCTTATTAGTGCGCAGCGCTCAGGTCGAAGGGAGTAATTGCATTGCTGATGTGGAAAGGTGAAGATCCGATGAAATTATGGCTATGATCACCGGTGCTTCGCGATATGGCTCTCTAGGCCATTGCAGGGGTGCCACGTGGCCACGTCCGAGGAGTAGTTATTGTTAGCATAGAATTCAGAGCAGCCGGAATGTCTTACTCACTGATGGTCGGCACGTGGCGTGAATCCATTGGCGGAGGGGTTGTAACGGTAAGGATGAGATGGGCCATTTCAAAATGAAAAGAAGTTTTTCCCAAAACATCCATTCTTTCGAATTCTTGGCACCCGCTACCGTACCTAGGCTTCCACTCTTCCCTGATTGCCTCAGACTCTCTAAGGAACCAGGTTAGTTTTCTTTCTCCTCTTCTTCCCATCAGAGTAGGGTTCTGCTTCCGAGTATAGAGTCTTCTTCAAACCGAGTTCATCCCTCCTTCTTCTTGAGTTTCCTGCTCCTTTCTTCTCTGAAGATGTCTCATTTCGGGCCCAACTTTCATCCTTCTACCAACCAGGGCGAAGCCGGGTCTTCTAGGCCGAGGCCACCGTCATCCTCTTCTTTCGATGAGGAGGGAGATGGGATGTGCTTCGAGCTTAGGGGGAGGCATCGCCCTGGCGGTATTGTCATTAGAGAGCCCAGCCTTAACCCTTCTGGTCCTTCTCATCTTCCTCCCCAGTCCGAACCCGTCCCCGAGCCTGTCCGGTCAACAAGTCCTGGCGGGATCACTTCGACGATCACTACTGAGGAGCTAGGGACCATTTAGGATGTCTATGGCATTTCGTACTCTGTCCGGCTTTTAATTCCTCGTCTAGAGGACCGGGTTACTTCTAGTAGCCCGGGCTGAATAGCTTTTTATGAGGAGACCTTCTCTGGAGGGCTCCGCTTCTCCTTTCACCCATTCTTCTTGTCAGTGCTAGATAACTACCGACTTGTCCATGCTCAGCTGGTCCCGAATGCCATTAGGACCATTTTCTCTTTCATTGTACTCTGTCATGTCCACGGGTTTGTTGCCCGGTTCACCCTGTTTAGGGCATTCTTTACCCTAAATCACCACCTCACTAAGGACGGGTGGTGGTCCTTGTCTTCTCGCCCAAAGGGCATTAGGTTTGAGCTTTTCTCTTCTATCAAAGGATGGAAGAGCAAAATTTTCTTTGCCATGGTTGAGGGAGTCAACTGGGCCTGGAGCGACCCGGACCAGTCCCCTAATCGGAGCTCTACGGTTGCTGCAGCTGATCGGGATGATTACGAGTAGCTCTGCACTGCACAGATCCCTTCCATGGAGGTTCTGCTGTTAGAGCAGAACCTCTCTGAAGCCGGGATTGACCCAATGAGGGGGCTGGGTGAGTTCAGCTCAAACTTTATTTTCTTCTGTGCTCTTCATACCTTTCCTTCTGAGCTCTGATCATTGCATGGCTTCCGTACAGGTATGATTTTCATGGAGAGCGACCTGCTAGCGATCACCAGGAAGAGGCTACAAGCCGGGCTGGTCGATGAGCCTCCACTGAGATGGGCTCGGGGCGAGAGCGCGTTGGCGGCCGCTTCCGCCGCACCGACCAAGCCAAGTAGAGGGGAAACTGAAGCCGCTCCCATACAGGTGGAGAGGACGACGCCCGCGGTGCTGGGGCCAAATCAGTGGGCAGTCCAGAAAGTTCTAGAGCGGTTGAGGTAATAGGAGATGGCCCTTGCTCCGGAGTATGAGGTGGTCGCTCGAGCTAGGGCCGCTGTAGCTACCGCCGCCATGTCTCCCCGTTCTCCGGGGCCTGCCGTCATTGAAGTCAAGGAGAAGGAGGCTTGAGGGGGAGCTGAGCTTGTGGCCGAGGCACCGCCTGAGAGTAGGCCGAGCTCTCAACATGCACCGGAGGGTGCTTCCATCGGAGGGACAAGTGACCCAGCTCCCGAGGCGAGCAGGAGGGAAAGGGAGCAGCGCCGAATCCCTTTCAGGCTGGGGCCAGAGAGCTCTTTGCTTCGAAACCAGGCACTGGCGGAGCGCATGATGGATTTCTCCATCCAGGCATGCGACCGTTAGGAGATGGCTGGATAGGTCTGGGGGATGCGATCAGCAGCATCTTCCCCCAGCTCTTCTCGGTAAACGACTTTACCCTTTTCATTTTTTCCTTTTCTCTTTTTCTCTTTTTTTTTAGCTAACCTTTTGCATGATGTAGATTGGCGTCGAGGTCCTCCTGATTAGAGACTGCTATAGGAACTGGCTAAAAAATGATCAGCAGCGAGCAGCAGAGGTTGAGTCTCTGAGGGTCGTCCTGAAGGAGAGGACCGATGCCAACGGGGTTCTTGGTATGAAGATCAAGGATCTCAAGAAGCAGCTCGTCGATTCTGAGGGATGAGCGAAGGGGCTCTAGGAGAGCCTCAATCAGGAGCGGGGCCGGTCAAAGAGGAAGGCCGAGGAACTCGTGGCCACAGAGAAAAGATTGACTTCATTCAACACCGAGGCAGTTCGGCAGAAGGAGAGAGCATAGTCCTTTCAAACCGAACTGGCAGTGGTGAAGGAAAAGCTGTCTGCAGCTAAGAAGGCGGTAGCGGAGGTGATGAAGTCGGTAGAGATGATGGTGGAGCAGGCCGCCGAGGTGAGGAAGGAGGCTGAAGGGGCCGTGGACAGGTACAGAGCTTCACAGGAGTTCACCGCCGAGATCCAACAAACGGCATCAGACTCCTTCTTTAAAGGCTTCATGTACCTACGTAGCCGGGTCCAGGGGTTTGTTCCCGATGAGGGTCACAGCCGCCTCAGCTATCCTTGGGCTTTGGACGCGGAGTCGAGCTAGGAGGCAGATATTGAAGAAGCCGCTGTCCCCGAGCCTTCCTTGCCAGTCGAGGTCAGAGCTGCACAGTTGGAGGCCCCTGGGACCGGAACCTCGCAGCCTTGCAGCCCTGCTGGGGGCTAGCCCGAGTGGAGTAGGTCTTACTTGTCTTCTTCTTTTTGTACTTGAATCGGGTCACCCGGCATGTCGGGGGCCCAAGGATGCTTTGTAAATAGATTTTATTAATGAAACAAATCTTTCTAACTACCTTGTCCAAAGCAATCCTTGCCTCTCCCATCTTTCTTCTTCTCTCTCTCTCTCTCTCTCTCTCTCTCTCTCTCTTTTGAGGTGTGTGGTGAGATCAGAGAGGAGGGTTTCACCTTATCTGGGGTTTGGCCTCCAAGCTTTAATGTTGGTGAGTTGTGCTCAGGACTTAGACAGTTTGAGAGCAGCTGGGCTCAAAGACTTCTTGGCTGGAGAGCTGGGTCCCGGTCCAAGGTTGCCTCAGGGCTGGGCTCGGGTCTTGGTATCTTGGAGCTAGGCTCGAAGACTTCTTGGCTGGAGAGCTGGGCCCCAGTCCAAGGTTGCCTGAGAGCTGGGCTCAAGTCTTATCTTGGAGCTAGGCTTGAAGACTTGTCTTCCGGAGAGCTGGGCCCCGGGTCTTCGTCGCCTGAGAGCTAGGCTCAGGTCTTGGTGTCTTGGAGCTGGGCTTGATGACTTGTCTTCCAGAGAGCTGGGCCCTGGGTCTTGTTTGCTTGAGAGCTGGGCTCAGGAGTTGTTGTCTTGGAGTTGGGCTTGAAGACTTGTCTTCCGGAGAGCTGGCTCCGGGTCTTGGTCACCTGAGAGCTGGGCTCAGAAGTTGTTGTCTTGGAGCTAGGCTCGAAGACTCATTGGCTAGAGAGCTGGGCTCCAGAGTTGGTGTCTTGGAGCTGGGCTCGAAGACTTGTTGGCCAGAGAGCTGGGCTCCGAAGTTGGTGTCTTGGAGCTGGGCTCGAAGACTTGTTGGCCAGAGAGTTGGGCTTTGGGTTTTGGTCACTTGAGAGCTGTGCTCAGGTCTTGGTATCTTGGAGCTGGGCTCGAAGACTTGTCTTCCGGAGAGCTGGGCCCTGGGTCTTGGTCACCTGAGAGCTCGGCTCAGGTCTTGGTGTCATGGAGCTGGGATCGAAGACTTGTTTTCCAGAGAGCTGGGCCCCGGGTTTTGTTTGTCTAAGAGTCGGGCTCAGGAGTTGTTGTCTTGGAGCTGGCCTCGAAGACTTGTCTTTCGGAGAGCTGGGCCCTTGAAAGCTGGGCTCTGGTCTTGGTGTCTTGGAGCTGGGCTCTAAGACTTGTCTTCCGGAGAGCTGGGCCCCGGGTCTTGGTCGCTTGAGAGCTGGGCTCAGGAGTTGTTATGTTGGAGCTAGGCTCGAAGACTCGTTGGCCAAAGAGTTGGGCTCCGGAGTTGGTGTCTTGGAGCTGGGCTCGAAGACTTTTTGGCCGGAGTGCTGGGCTCCAGAGTTGGTGTCTTGGAGCTGGGCTTGAAGACTTGTTGGTCGGAGAGCTGGGCTCCAGGTCTTGGTTGCCTGAGAGTTGGGCTCAGGTTTTGGTTTCTTGGAGCTGGGCTCGAAGACTTGTATTCCAGAGAGCTGGGCCCCGGGTCTTAGTCGCTTGAGAGCTGGGCCCTGGGTCTTGGTCGCCTGAGAGCTGGGCTCAGGTCTTGGTGTCTTGGAGCTGGGCTCGAAGACTTGTCTTCCAGAGAGCTGGGCCCTGGGTCTTGTTTGCTTGAGAGCTGGGCTCAGGAGTTGTTGTCTTGGAGCTGGGCTTGAAGACTTGTCTTCCGGAGAGCTGGCTCCGGGTCTTGGTCGCCTGTGAGCTAGGCTCAGGAGTTGTTGTCTTGGAGCTAGGCTCAAAGACTCATTGGCTAGAGAGTTGGGCTCTGGAGTTGGTGTCTTAAAGCTGGGCTCGAACACTTGTTGGCCGAAGAGTTGGGCTCCGGAGTTGGTGTCTTGGAGCTGGGCTCGAAGACTTGTTGGCCGGAGAGCTGGGCTCTGGAGTTGGTGTCTTGGAGCTCGGCTCGAAGACTTGCTGGAGATTTTCCTGCAAGGTAGATAGCTACTTGTGCAAAAGAAAATCTTTATTATTACTGGAAGAAAGCCTTACATTATTGATTGTATCTTTTCAGATTGCAGGCATTCCATGTTCGAGGGAACCTAACACCATCAAGATCCTCGAGGTAGTAGGCCCCATGTTAGAGGACCTCAACCACTCTGTAGGGGCCATCCTAGTTTGGCGAGAGCTTGCTACACTCTCGAGGTTGAGATGCTTCGGCTCAGCATTGCACCAAGTCCCTGGGCCTGAAGACTTTTGGCCTCACCTGCTCGTTGTAGTACCCAGCCACCCGTTGCCGGTATATCACCATTCGGAGCCGAGCTTTGTCCCTTGTTTCTTCGAGGAGATCTAAGTTGAGCAGAAGGTGTGCTGAGTTTCGTGCCTCGTCGTACTATTGTACTTGTAGCGCGGGCATGCCGAGCTCAACCGGGATGACTGCCTCGGTACCGAAGACAAGGTTGAAGGGTGTCTCATCGGTTGCCGTTTTAGGCATTGTGTGGTATGCCCATAGAACACTTGGGAGTTCTTCCGCCCATCTGCCCTTTGCTTGGTCTAGCCAGGTTCTGAGCCCTTGGAGGATGGTCCGATTGGTCACCTCGGCCTCCCCATTTGTTTGGGGATGAGCTACCGAGGTGAAGCGATCCTGGATACCGTGCTCAGCGCAGAACCCTCCAAAATCCCGGTTGTCAAATTATCGCCCGTTGTCAGTGATGATGCAGTGGGGGAGTCCGAAGTGGTAGATAATCGACTTCTAGAAGAATTGGCGGACATTGGTTTTAGTGATCCGGGCTAGCGGTTCTGCTTTGACCCACTTAGTGAAGTAGTCAATCGCTACCAGCAGGAACCTTCGTTGTCCAGGTGCAGGGGGGAATGGTTGTAGGATGTCCATCCCCCACTGAGCAAAGGGCCAAGGGGATGAGAGCTGGGAGATCGGCGCCACCGGCTGGTACTGTATATGGGCATGGCGCTGGCATTTGTCATACCTTTTAATGAAGTCGGCGACGTCTTCCCTCATGGTTTCCTAGAAGTACCCCTGGCGGAGGGCTTTGTAAACCAGTGTTCTTCCTCCCACATGGTTCCCGCAGAGGCCTTCGTGTATCTCCTGGAGTACGAAGGCCGCCTCTGTGGGCCTGAGACACTTCAGGAGCGGGTAGGAGTGAGACCGGCGATAGAGCTGGCCTTCCATCATAATGAACCGGGAGGCCTTCTTCTTGACAAGGCCGGCTTCCATGAAATCCTCTGGCAGGGTGCCATCAGTGATGTACCCGACGTACCTATCCATCCAGCTTGGCTCGGGGGTGACCTGGTGCACCTCCTCTGAGCTTTCGTAGCTTGGATTATCGAGGTACTCGATGTAGGTGTGCCCCAGCGATGAGTCTGGAAGGGTCGCGAGCCTCGACAGCACATCCGCGCATGCGTTCTCCCCTTGGGGGATATGAGAGATGCTAAAGCACCGGAAGCCTACCATGCTGGAGCAGACTCGATCCAAGTATTTCATCATCTCGGGGTCCCTGGCCTCATATTCTCCGGATACTTGCCCGGCAACCAGTTGGGAGTCGGTAAAGACTTTCAAGTTTTGCATGCCCAGCTTGTGAGAGACTTTCATATTCGCGAGGAGTGCCTCGTACTCCACCTGGTTGTTCGTCGCGGTGAATTTGAAGCGGAGGGCACACTCTGCTACCACCCCATCGCTGTTGGCGAGGATGAGGCCTGCTCCGCTCCTGCCAGAATTGAACACACTGTCCACATAGAGGATCCAGGGTTCCTCCCCGGTTCGAGCTCTGTTTGGTGCTCCGTCATTGTCTGCTCTGGCTCCTCGGTGAGCCTGGTGCATTCGACCACGAAGTCGGCCAGGACTTGAGCCTTCTGCGAAGACCTCGACCGATACACTATGTCGAACTTGTTGAGCAGCAGGGATCACTTGGCCAGTCTCTCGGAGGTCTTGGGGTGGCTAAGTATAGTCCGCAGCGGCTGATCTGTCACGATCATGATAGGGTGTGCTTGGAAATAGGAACTGAGGTGCTTGGCAAACATTATTAGTGCAAAAATAAGTTTCTCAGAGCGAGTATACCTGATCTCCACATCGTAGAGGATTTTGCTGGTGTAGTACACCGGCTTCTGGGATCTGTTCTCATCTGTGCGGATGAGAACCGAGCTGATGGCTCCAGGTGCGACAGCCAGATAAAGTAGGAGCTCCTCCCCTTCTTCCGGTCTGGAGAGCAGCGGGGGAGAAGCTAGGAATTCCTTTAGCTCCTCAAAGGCCATCCTGCACTCCTCCATCCAGGTGAAGTCGTGCATCTTGCACAGTGCCTTGAAGAAGGGAAGGCAGCGATCGGCTGACCTCGAGATGAACCGGCTCAGCGTGGCGATGCACCCAGTCAAGCACTGAACTTGCTTCTTAGACGTCGGGTGCTCCATGTCAATGATTGCCTGGACCTTCTTCAGATTGGCTTCAATCCCTCTCTGAGTGACCATGAAGCCTAGGAACTTTTCCACCACCACTCCGAAGGTGCATTTCATTGGGTTCAACTTCATCTGGTGCCCTCGAAGGTTGTGGAAGGCTTCGGCGAGGTCGGCGATGTGGTCCGAGCTTGGCTTGCTCATGCCAAGCATGTCATCCATGTACACTTGCATGTTCTGGCCAATCTGGTCTTTGAACACCCTATTGACCAGATGCTGGTATATGGCTCCAAGGTTCTTCAGACCAAAGGGCATCATCCTGTAGCAATACGTCCCTCGGTCGATGATGAAGGCGGTGTGCTCCTCGTCCTTTAGGTGCATCTGGATCTGATTGTATCCAGAGAATGCATCCATAAATGAAAGCAACTTTTGCCCCGAGGTGGCATCCACCAGCTGATCGATCTTTGGTAGGGAGAAGTTATCCTTTCGAGCATGTCTTGTTGAGGTCGATGTAGTCTATACAGATCCTTCACTTGCCATTGTTCTTCTTCACCATCACCATATTTGCCAGCCAGCTCGGATACTGCACCTCCCGAACGAAACCAACGACGAGGAGTTTGTCTACCTCCTCATTGATGGTCGCTTGCCTCTCCGGGGTGAAGCTTTTTTTCTTTTGCCGGACTGGCCTATACTTTGGATCAATGCTCAGCTTGTGAGTGATGACGTCGGGTGGAATACCTGACATGTCCACTGCCATCCAGGTGAACACATCTGTATTTGCCCCCAGGAACCCCAAAACGTGGGCCCTCTCCTCATCATGTAGCTGGGCTCCAATCTGCACCATCCTCGCAGGATCATCTCCGAGCGGATAAGAGAGCAGGAATTCGACTGGGCCTCCCCTGGGGACCTGAGCCCTTTGGTCAAGATCGTTTGCATTGGGATCGCCCTCAGGGGCTTGGGCCCCGGGGAGGGTTTGGAAACAATGCTGCACTGGCTGGGGTGCTCTCCTCATCTCCCCGACGTCGTTGGGAGTTTAGAACTGAACAAGTAGTCTCTTGGTGGAGATGACAGCATCGAGCAGGTTGAGCCCGGGTCGGCCTAGAATCATGTTGTAGGTTGAAGGAAGCCTGACAACCGTGAAAGTCACCATGATGGTGCTCTGCCAAGGTGAGGTCCCGGCAGTAACCAGGAGAGTAATTTCTCCCTCCATCCTTACAGAATCACCTGTGAAATCAACGAAGGGAGTGTGCACAGGTCTGAGCTGAGCAGGAGAAAGATTCATCCTGGAGAAAGCATCGTAGAAAAGCACATCTGTGGAGCTTTCACTATCAACCATGATGCATTTTACAAGATGCTTCACGATCATCATCTCGACGACCACGGCATCATTATTTATATTTTTTCCCCCATCTTCCCCTTCCCTCATAAAGGATAGTACATTTTCAGAATGCCCTGCCCCCGGGCCCTCTTGGGTGCATGTTTGGCTCCCCAGCATATCATCCCTACCGGCTTCTCAGTAGGGCGGTTGTCAACTGCTGGAACTGGTGGGAGAGCGACGAGTGCCTGAGGTTCTGCTTAAGGTCTGCCCCACACAAACCTTCTAAGGTAGCCCCTCTTGATGAGCTATTCGATTTCCTACTTAAGGTTGCGGCATTCCTCGGTGTCGTAGCCGTGGTCGCGGTGGAAGCGATAGTACTTTGTTTTATCATGGCCAGAGGATGGCTTCATTGGAGGTGGGCGCCTCAAATATTTCTCACCTTTGATCTCCGTGAGGATCTTCATCCTTGGGGTAAGGAGGGGGGTGTAACTCTCCTCAGGGATGGGAGGGCCTCTCGGCCTTGGTCCTTGCCAGGAGCTCGGAGCTAGAGGTCCCGGCTTCCACATCCCGGATGCTTCGACGGGGGCTGGCTTCTTCACTGGCCTCCTATCGAGCTCCCACCTTGTATGATCGGCCTCCTCGATGCGGATGTACTTCTAAGCTCGGAGGAGGAGCTCGGAGTAGATCTTCAGGGGCTTCTTATCGAGCGAGTAGGTCAAGCAAGAGATCCTGAGCTCTCGCTTCAGAGCCAGCATGGCAACCGGCTCCTCAAGATTGTAGATCTCCAATGCGGCAGCCTTGAAACGGGCCACGTAGTCCCGTAGTGGCTCACCGTCCTGTTGCCTGATAGAGAAGATGCTGTCTACCTCTCGTGGCATCTTCGACAGGCATCGAAGTGGGCCACGAATCTCCGCCCTAGCTGGACGAAGGAACTGATACTCTTTGGCTCTAGGTGGGTGAACCACACCCAGGCTGCCTTCTGGAGAGTAGCATGAAAGGCGATGCAGAGGAGGGCATCGGTGGCCCCCTAGATCCTCATAAGGGCCCTATAGCTTTCCACGTGGTCTAGGAGATCGGTGGTCCCATCATAAGGATCCACTTATGGCATGCAGAACCAATCCAGGATCGGCTCCTCTTGGACTTCTCAGGAGAAAGGAGGGCGGGCATCATAGCCCGCTGGCTCGTTGGTGGAGCCCGGTAGATTGGCAAACTGGTGGGATAATTCAGCTAGCTTGCGATCATGCTCTTCCAGGTGCTTTTCTGCCATGCACCTAATGGCTTCGTTAGTAGACCCCTCCACCGAAGGAGACGAAGAAGGTGACATGGGTGCATGACACCCGTGGCGGAGGGTTCTATTTTTTCTACCTCGGTGGGGCTTGGATACCGCCCGCTCAAGGTTCGATGAGCGGCTCTCCCTGTCGGCAGACCCGGCTCGTTATCTTTTCACCGAAGTTTGGTGGCTACCTCGGTTGTCAGATTGGCCCACGGCTGCGAAGGCCTTCCTTGGAAGGAACGTAGGCTATCGCGGGGTGCTGCGGCATGGGCCGCGGGAGTCCCTGGTTGCTGATGAGTGGCTGAGGACCGGTGCTGGTGCTGAAGCTGGCGCACTGCTGTGACAAGGATCTACATCTGCTGGGTGAGTACAGCCAGCTGGGATTCCGGCGGAGGTGGTTGAGTTGGAGCGGATGGCTCCACCTCTGGGTTGTGCGGGTTTCCCCGGAAGGGAGAGTCCCTCACATGACTGGTGGAGACCTCTCTCATCCTTGTCGTCACCATCCTTCCGTCAGACTGCTTGTAAAGGGGGGTTAAAGGAGGATCAAAGATCGCTTCTCGCCTCCCCCTTCCTGGCGCGCCAATCTGTTACCACCAAGATCATCGTGGCCGTAGCTCTTGTCAAGGTCGGATCGCCGCTCTTGTTCTCTTGGGATGTCCCGCACCTTCGAGCTTGCAAAAACGAGTTTAGTGACCCGGGCCAGGGATTCCGGCGGAGGCACTCCGACAGTCAAGTCAGTGACGATCCAGGGGAACATGTCCTTTTGATCGAGCCCCTCTTGATGGACTCCATACTAGGAGGAGTAAATGGTGTGAGAATAGAGTGTAAGTATATCGGGAGGGTGGTGGCCGAGCCAGAGGGATTCTTTATGTGGCCTTTCTCCCTTGACTTGCTTGGATTTGTGGTATGTCACTCGGTGGTTGAGCTTACACTTGCGTTTGCTCTTGCATACTTCCCCCTTTCTGGGGGTGTCGAACGGTCTTTATAGCCTAGGTGATTGTTGAGCGCCTGTCTCGAGACCTTCGCTGGGCTGTCAGGCACGTGCGGCGGTGTCCTAGGCCATGGACAGGACATCTTTCCCGATTCGTGATAAGGGAAGCTATCATGTGTTCTGACATTCCTTCTGGTCGCCCCATTCTGGGAAGCTTGGCAGAGCCTCGATTGGAGGGCCACCATCCCCGGGACTCGAATCTCCTGGTTGACTTCCTCTTCCGAGTGGTTTAGGTGCTTGGTGAAGAGCGTGGTGCCTCGATTGGAGGGCTTCTCCCTTTCCGATGTAAGTAGCGGCCGCAGGTTGTCATTGCGGCCTGGTGGGTGTCTCATTGCGATCCTCGGGTGGCTCACCGGCATACTAGGATGATGGTGCTATTTCCTTGCTCGTTGGTACCTTCGCCCGAGCTGGGGGGTCGAGCTGGAAGGGTAGGGCTCGGCTCCGGCCCAGGAGGCTCGACCTCTGAAGGGCTCGACCTGGTGGAGGAGGGTTGAGCTCGACTCTGACTCAGGGGGCTCGACCTCGGAGGGGCTCGTCCCGACAAAGGAGGACTCGACTCTAACTTGGAGGGCTCGACCTCAGAGGGGCTCGACCCGGTGGAGGAGGGTGGAGCTCGACTCTAGCTCGGAGGGCTCGACCTCGGAGGGACTCGACCCGGCGGAGGAGGTCGACACACGACTTCAACCCAGAGGGCTCGGCCTCAGAGGGGCTCGACCTGGTGGAGGAGGGCTGAGCTCGACTCCGGCTCAGGGGGCTCAGCCTCGAAGGGGCTCTATCTGGAGAAGGAGGTCGCTCGGCTTCGGCCTGGGTGCCCCGAGCTCACGGGCATTGACTTGGCGGAGGATGGAACTCGACTTCGGCAGGCGGCCCCGTTGTTCTGAGGGAGCTCAGCCCGGCGAAGGAGTCCGAGTAAAGTGTCCAGCGTGGCACCTTTCTCTGACGTGGCATCTGATAGCTACTCCATGTCAGCGATTGTGCCACATCAATATCAATTGGTATCTAAAGTGAGTGTCGATCATGATTTTTAATTGAGGCTAACTCTTACCTAGCTAACTTAATTAGTATTAAGGAAAGAGGTTAAATAGCAGAACCCTCCTATCGATCTTATTTGGTCAATTTGGTCGATTATATTTTGAATAAGGTTGTTTGAGTTCATCCATGCTATCTTGATTAGTTGACATGAAATTATGCTGAATAATTAAGCTGTAACATATACCGGGTCATTTTGACATGAAATGTGCCGATCTAAATCAATTAGACATGAGATGTGCTGACCCAAACTAGGTTAATCAAATATTAAATATGCTGATCCAAACTAGGTTAATCAAATATTAGAGAAGCTGATCCAAACAAGATTAATCAAATATGAGATGCGATGATGTAAACCTTATTTCATATTTGATATGACCCTTTAGCTTAGCACCTAGATTAAGTGCATCACCATGGCCATTCGGTCATAAGAATAAGCAGGGTTTAAAGGCCCTCTCTTCTTATTGATTGGGTTCTCTTATGACATGTAGGGGTGTTACTATAATTTGACTCATGAAAAAGAACTATGAAAAGATTTTTAATTTGAACCGACCTAAATTAGTTTAGTCAGAAAGTTAGTCAAACATGAGATTGTATTGACTAATTAATTAGAGGCCTAAACCAAACCTTCTTGTAAATATTAAGTCATTAGTCTTCCACTGTTGTAGAGCTGCGGGCATCTCTCGGATGTTGATTATTCTCGGCTAGATACAATGGTTCAGTTACATTGAGAGGGGCACAATCACTTTATTAAATATGAGATGTTATGGGATTAAGATGGGGTTGGGCTCAATAACATTAGGTGAGGGACCCAATGATAGCTTTATTTTGTATTAAATGGAGGGTCTAATTTAACTAAGGAATATGTGCAATAACTGTTAGGTGAGCCCACATAACTTAGAGATTGAGTCACTAAAACATGCTGGAGAAGCATTGGACAAGAATTGTCAACTCATTGGTTTACATATTACCAATAATTATTAGGTGAGGTGATTGAAATTAGCGGGACTGCAGTACCCCTAGGGATTCTAGTGGTGTAGGGATTTTTACATCTCCATTGAAGAGTGTGAGGGATCCGTAAAATAGTGGGAGCCAAATTTGATTCTTAAAGTCCTTAGAACAAACTTGAAATTAAATACAATCATCTAACTTGAGTCTTTACTCTTTATGGACTAAAAGTTAGCTTCCAACCTTCTTTATTCTTAGATAAATCGATTAACCTAAATCTATTATAATGACTGGTTCAATTTACAAAATTAATTAGATAAGCTGAGGACAGTAATAAACCGGGACTATCCTTTGTTATCAAGCCATTCAGGATGACCTAACTGCAATTGATCCATGATCATTCTCGACAATGATTAAGAATTGGGAGTTTGAGAAGCTCAGGCATGTTGATGCATAAGAATTGCAAATAAATTTGATCCAGCCATCTTGTCTAACTCATATGGATATTTTATTATAAAACAACCATTTGAGTAAGATTAGGATAATTAGGTCAACAAATTGGTGACTAATAAAGGGAGATCAAAAGGTTCAATGGACATGCTTTTTGATGCAGAGCATACTTCTCTTCTAAAAGATAATCTAATTGGAAGAAGAGGCTTGTAAAAAGGCAAGAGATTAAGATCTTCCCAAGAGTTGGTCATTAACAATGGAAAGGTATTTTCAATTCAAGCTCAATGACCTAGGAATCATCCCTATACCTAAAATCTTTGAAGAATAATTATGATACATCTTTGGAAGGTATATCAACTGCTCAGAAAGACTTTTATTTTGAGCAAAAATTTGATTTTTGTTTAGTATGAATTTACTTATCTATTTATTTTTAAAATAAATTGAGTTTAAATAATTTTTAATATTAGTCTCTACATGTATATGATCCATCTGCTGAGTTATTAGTGAGTACCGTCGGATTTGAGAAATCTTGTGAGATGATATGCTAGCCCGGGTACACATCAATATGTGTAGCACATTCAATGTGTAAACCAGGAAAGACTCCTTAAGGTTTTTCAACTAGATTGAGGAAGTAAATACCTTAAAGAAGATTTTCAAAATCTTCTCAAGTTTTTCAACATAATTTCATAATGGATTTCTCTTACTTCATGAGCTCAATGAGGTATCCGAGTAGAGATATTGAACTTTATTGGATATGATTCAATCCATTATAGAAATCACTATTTATTTTTAAGAATTTGATTACATAACCCAGCTGATCTATTTACTTGGATTCACTCTAGGTCCCTTTATCACACTTATATGAGATATAGGTGGAGAGTTAGAGATTGATCACTAATGGCCTATATCCTAAAAGCTGTTAGGATATTTCTTTCCAATGGCTTACAAGTTATTGTGACCCAATGTTATATTCATGATTAAATAGTTTAACTTGAATATAGCAGTGGGAGGATGATTAAGCTCGAAGAGATAGTCTAAGAAGAGCAACGGGCTACAGAACCTATAAAATCCATTTGAGTAGAGCCAGTATATTAGTTCTTTATCCACCTCGTAAGTCTAATAGAATCTTCCATCCTTCAAAAGGTATAGAGATATGCTTACAAAGGGCTTATAAAAAGCTTTCCTTGTAGGATAAAGAAACATAAAGATGATTCTAGAAACCTACAATAAAGCAATGTAAGACATCAATTTTGAAATGGTTGAATTCCATGAAGTTAGACTCAATATGCTTTAACCTAATATGGATCTTAATAAATCTACCCAAAGGTATAATATCTAATGGATGCAATGGATCTATAAAGAAATTTACATAGAGATCGATTAGGTAAGGCTTAGGTAAAAGATTATAGTCAGTATTGACCATGGAAACCTTTTTACCTTGACCATGTTGAAATCCATATTAATTGCTATTATAGTTAACCATGATAAGATCAGGTTGATAGGCAATGATCAGATTATAAGGTCAAGATACAAAGGATTTATGTAAATAGACTAAAGTAAAAAGTCCATAATTGAAATTTTTGTTTCTATGACATTATCAAATGGTTTGATTTTGCCTCAAATGAGAAGAGGTATTATGTATTTATAAAAGGTCAGTGAGAGTATATAATTCCTTATATTATACAAGGATAATATTCTCCTATTAGGAATGAGATTCCTATGACTGACCTAGATTAGGTTATGATTATCTAGGTAATGCTCCAATAAAGACCTTAGAAAAGCATCTTATATTTGGAATATAGGTCTATGTGTTAGACCAAGGAGGATGCTAACCTTTTACAGAATTTGTACATTAAAGATGTGATGAAGATGTTCAACTTGAAAATCTAATTGGGGATTTGACTCCTTAAGCATGAAATTGATCTCTAAAATGTACCCCGACATATTTGAAAAGATTTTTAATATGATATAGATCCCTTTGGACTTTGGCCATAAGGAGCCTTATATGAACTATGCAATGTACTTAATTTGATTTTTGCTGTGAATGTCACAAGCAAATATTAGTTTAATCCAAGCTATGAGTGGTGGATAACTACAAAATATTCTTTAATACTTAAAAGTACTAAAGATATGTTTTAGATTTTTAGTTTAGAATTGAAAGAATTAGAATACATATGATGTATTCTTATACAATGATGGTTTGGAACCAATCATTATAGGTTTGACCATGAAGGCTAATTAAGTTATTGTCTTTAAGGGTGCAAGAATGTATTTTGATTCATGGATTATTACAGTAACGAGTAAGATGTTATGAGATGACATAATACTCTATTATAGTAACAATGGTGCTATAAGTTTTGTTAAGAAACCAAGGTCTTACAAGAAGTTTGAATACATAGAACGATGGTTCAATTCATGACTACCTTATATAGGTATAGATAGTAAACTTCACATGAGATGTGGTAGACCCACTAGCTTAATAAGCATTGGTTAATTAAAACTAAAGTATATTTGATGGGATTGAAGTGTATAGCTTTAGTGCAAGTAGAAGATTTTTAGATGTATATCCTATAAGCCAATCTGGTTAACACATACTTTTAATTTTAAAATATTAAATTATATTTAATATTTTAATTTAGATAATTTTGTTTATACATATAGTATATGTGTCCATGTATCATTCAAGAAATTAATGGACATGATGCATATTCTCAAAGTTAAAAATTTGAAACATGTGTTGATATGGCAGGACTGCTGACGTGGAGCCCCTCTTAGATCTAACTAGCGGCCATGCTGGCAGAAGATGCCACCTGGATGTGGACCCCGGGTAGAGCGTCCGGAGTGCCCCCAATCGAAGTGAGCTCCCTCGAGGTCGAGCTCTCGGTCGAGGTCGTGCCCTCACTTCTCGAGCCCTGACCGAAGCGAGCTCCCTCGAGGTCGAGCCCTTGGTCGAGGTTGTGCCATCGCTTCTCGAGCCCCCAGTCAAAGTGAGCTCCCTCGAGGTCGAGCCCTCGATCGAGATCATGCCCTCGCTTCTCGAGCCCTCAACCAAAGTGAGCTCTCTTAAGGTCGAGCCCTCGACCGAGGTCATGCTCTCGCTCTTCGAGCCTCCAATCAAAGTGAGGTCCCTTAAGGTCGAGCCCTCGACCGAGATCATGCCCTCACTTCTCGAGCCCCTGGTCGATGTGAGCTCACTTAAGGTCGAGCCCTTAGCTGAGGTTGTGCTCTCACTCTTCGAGCCCACAGCCAAAGTGAGCTCCCTCGAGGTTGAGCCCTCGACCGAGCTCGTGCTCTCGCTTTTCGAGCTCCTGGCTGAAATGGGCTCCCTTGAGGTCAAGCCCTTGGCCAAGGTCGTGTTTCCCTTCTTGAGATCGATCCTCCGATCAAAGTCAACTTCTTCCCTTGGAGTCAGGTATGTGTTCTTTCAGGAGAACACGGCCTTTCCCGCTAGGGCCCTTAAGGCAGATGGGAGGGTGACATCAGCAGGTGGCACCACCGCCTTCACCAGAATCCTAGCACTGCATGGAGAGGCTGACACCCCTGAGGGGTGGCGCTATGCTAAGGCACATCATCTGGAACCTCTGAGAAATAGCATCCCTTCATGGCATGCCAACTGTGATCCTTGCGGGATGGCAATTTATTAGAGGCACCGCCTGTGGAGGAGCATCCCACCAGAGCATCAAGCCCCTTAGCCTACTATTGGCACCACCTGGGAAAGGGCACTTCACTCAAGGCACTGCATCCCTCTACCCACCATCTGCACCACCCAAAAGAGAAAGGTTTCGCTAGGGAATTCAGACCCTGTAGCATCTGACTCTAGATCGGTGCTCTGCCAGATCTCCTTAAACATGGCAAGATGACTTCAGAAAGGAACAGTGCCCTGTCAGAGTGTCAGGCCCCATGGCATACCTCATGTACCTACCATGAAAGGGATGCACCCTTCTCCACACTCCACCACTGCCAGTACCATACCTCCCTTGATGGAAGCTACAGATCTTGTCCCCCTCCTCCGAAGGGGGAGAGAAAAAAAATAGGCCTATGCCTCGCCCGCGAGAGGAACTCTTAGAGGGCACCAGGACAAGGCTCTGTACCTCATTGGAGGTACCACTCCTCTATAAGAAACTCAAAGGGGCCTCTGGTAAAGGTAAGCGAGAAGGGGCAGGCAACTAGCAAGGCTCTAAGGGAAACCAGAATACACCAGGACTCTCTAGGAGAGTCCCAGCGGCAACGGCCATCACTGCTCAAGTCCTCCTTCTCGATCTCAACCCTCATTCCATCATTTCTAAAAATCTCTGAGAGTGGAGACCACTTTGGGATTTACTGAGGAGGACATAGTTTTCTTGATCATCTACTGACTTGATCATTGGAGTGCCCCCACCGGGATCCCCAATCCGGGTCTCCCTTTTTTTGCAGGATCGGGTACATGCACAGGATGCTAGGTGGGAGAACCATGAATCGATGCCACGTAGAAGCTATAGGCCATGGCGATCCAGGTGGAAACATATTGGTGCACCAAGTAGGGAGACAGTCCCATATTTAGCCAGTCTCTCGTTATTAGAATAGTTCTGCTGGTAACATGGTGGTGACGCACGTGCAGGAAGCCTCCATCAGCCACATGGGGGATCCTCCTCCCCATGGAGACCCACACAATCTGGAGAGGGATGTCCCCGCTCCACCACCGCCACCTTTGGTGGATCTTCAGCTTACCGCACTTGCCCAACAGGTCCAGACCCTGACTATGGTGGTACAATAGCTGCATCTTTAGCACCAATCCCTGGCAACCCAACAGCAGCCAGGAACCCCCGTAGCTTAGGTCGCCAGATATCGTGGTAGTCTGCAATCCTTCCAAGGAAGGCCGTCATACCCATGGGCCACATCTTATCATCAAAAAAGCCTTCAGACCCTAAGGAAAAGGTAGTGGAGTGGGTCGGCCGAGTAGTAGAGCCTATCTCCAGGCTCCAACCACATTGCCTCTAGGCATCGCAAGCACCATCATGGCAAGGCCCCCCGACACGATCTTCTCCGACCCTTATCTTCTTCTTCTCTGACAGCCTCGATAGAAGGTTCCATCGACGAGGCTATCAAGCATCAAGCTGAGAGATGCTTGGAGGAACAAGAGCGCAAGTTGGTCGAGCTATCCCTCCAATTTGCTAACCTACAGGGCTCTCCACACGAGCCAGTGGGCTATGATGCCTGCCCCCTTACTCCCGAGAAATCCAAGAGGAACCGATCATTAACCGATTTTGCATGCCTCAGGTAGATTCCTACGACAGGACCACTGACCCCATAGACCACCTGGAGAGCTATAAGGCCTTTATGAGAGTCCAGAGGGTGACTGATGCCCTCTTCTGCATTGCCTTTCTGGTCAATCTTTGGAAGGCTACTCAAGTCTGGTACACCCACCTTGAGCCCGGGAGCATTAACTCCTTTACATAATTGGAGAAGAAGTTTGTGGTGCACTTCGATGCCTGCCGGAAGGTACCATGAGAAGCTAATAGCCTCTTCTCCATCCAGTAACAGGAACATGAGTTCTTACAGCACTACATGTCTCGCTTCAAAGCTACCACCCTGGAGATCTATAACCTAGACGAGCCCATTACCATGTTGGCACTAAAGAGAGGGTTCAGAACCTCCCGTCTCACCTACTCCCTAGATAAAAAGCCTCCAAAGACTTACTCCGAGCTTCTCCTCTGGGTCCATAAGTATATCCGTGCAGAGAAGGCGGACCGCACCCTAAGGGAGCTAGACGGGAGGTCTCTGAAGAAGCAACCCCAGGGGGAAACCTCCAGGGCACACAGGTCGAGAGCAGCTCGAACCTTCGGATGGGTCTGAAGCCAAAGAGTACCCCTACTCAGGTAGAAAGATACACTCCTCTCCTCACCTTAAGGTCCAAGATCCTCATGGAGATTGAGGGTGATCGCTACTTGCACTGCCCTCCCCCGCTAAGGCCATCCGGTGGCCTTGACAAGTCAAAGTACTGCCAGTTCTACCATGACCATGGCCATGACACCGAGGAATGTCATCACCTTAAGAGTGAAATCAAAGATCTGATAAGAAGAGGCTACCTCAGGAAGTTCATAGGGGGCAAAATTCTGGTGAAACCTCAAGTGCTTGCGGCTCTTCCTCCTGTTGACAACCAGCCCATTAAGAAGCCAGTGGGCATGATATCCTAGGGGATAGAGTGTGCCTCGAAAAGGACCAGGATGGGGGAAGGGCCTGAGAATGTACTCTCCTTCATGAGGAAAAGGAGAATTGGGGTGGAAAATATAAATAATGATGCATTATTATCGAGATGATGATAGCAAAGGATCTTGTAAAATGGATTATGATCGTTAGTAGAAGTTTGAATGATATCCTTTTTTATGATGCCTTCTCTAAGATGAATTTGTCTCCTGTCTAATTAATGCTGGTGCATATTCCCCTGGTCAATTTTATCGGAGATTCGATAGAGGTCGAGGGGGAGATTACCCTCCCAATCACTGCCGGGTCACCATCCCAGCAAAGCATGGTCTTGATGACCTTCACGATTGTTAGGCTCCCCTCAGCCTACAACATGATCCTCGACTGTCCCGAGCTCAATTTGCTAGACGTGGTCATATCAACAAAGTGGCTCCTGGTTTAGTTTCCAATCCCTTATGGTGTGGGAGAGATATGGGGGACCCCCCAGCCTGTCCAGCACTGTCTACAGGCAGTCTCTAGTACCAGAGGCATCGAAAAGGACCCTATCACCGATGAGCTTGATCAAAGAGTACAGGATGCCAAGGGTGGCCTAGTCGAATGCCTGCTGTCATGCCCCCATAGTACAAATCCTTTGAAGATAGTACAGGTAGGAGCCCAGCTATAGGAGGATGAAAAGGTTTGCTTACTAAGTTTCCTCCAAGCGAATATAGATGTCTTCGCTTGGACCGCGATGGACATGCCAAAAATTCCTCCCAACATCATCACTCACAGGCTAAACATCGACCTGAAGTGCCACCCAGTCTGGTAGAAGAAGAGGAGTTTCATCCCAGAAAGGCAGAAGGCAATCAATGAAGAAGTGGAAAAGCTCCTTACAGCCGACTTCGTCCATGAGGTCTAGTATCCTAATTGATTGGCGAATGTAGTCATGGTCAAGAAGGCCAACGGGAAGTAAAGGATCTGTGTAGATTACATTGACCTCAATCGAGCCTGCCCAAAATATAGCTTCCCTATTCCAAAGATTAACCAACTGGTGGACGTTACATCAGGGCATCGCTTACTCACCTTCATGGATGCATTCTTTGGATACAACCAGATCCGAATGCACCCAAAAAATAAGGAGAACACTGCCTTCATCATAGATTGAGGGACGTACTATTACAAGATTATGTCGTTCGGTCTGAATAACACTGGAGCTATGTACTAGTGCTTGGTCAATAAGGTTTTCAAAGACCAAATTGGCCGCAACATGCAGGTCTATGTGAATGATATGCTCGTTATGAGCAAGCCGGAGTCGGACCATGTTGCAGACTAGCATAAGCCTTCCAAAACCTCTGTCTCCATCAGATGAAATTGAACCCAGCTAAGTGCACCTTCGGCATGGCCACCGGGAAATTTTTGGGCTTCATGGTTACTTAGAAAGGGATCGAAGCCAATCCTGAGAAGGTCCAAGCGATCGTCGACATAGAACACCCTACCTCAAAGAAGCAGGTCCAGTGCCTGGCCGATCAGATCGTAGCCCTGAGCTAGTTCATTTTGCGCTCTACTGATCGCTGCCTGTCCTTCTTCAAGGCACTGCACAAGGTGCACAAATTTTCTTGGATGAAGGAGTGCCGAGAAGCCTTCGAGGAGTTGAAGAAGTTCCTGGCATCGCCACTGCTACTCTCCAAGCTGAAAGACGGGGAGGAACTCCTCCTGTATTTGGTAGTCTCCCCAAAGGCCATCAGTTCAGTGCTCGTCCGCATGGTTGGAGATGGATTCAGAGGTTGGTGTACTATGCCAACAAGCTCCTCTAGGATATAGAGACCAGGTACACCCACTCCGAAAAACTAATTTTTGTACTCATTATGTCTGCTCAACATCTCAGGCCATACTTCCAAGCCTACCTGATGCAGTCCTCACCGACCAGCCACTGAGGGCCATACTCAGCCATTCGAACACATCCAGATGACTGGCTAAGTTGGCACTGAAACTTAGTGAGTTTGACATCGCATATCATTCGAGGCCATTTCAAAAGGTGCAGGTGCTGGCTGACTTTTTGGTGGAGTGCACTTTCATAAATGGAGAGCTAGAAGAAACTCCTTTGAAGCATTCCGTAGAGCTGCCCATCGATGAGTCGGTCTGCGTTCTCCATGTAGATGGTGTGTCCAATGCGAGAGGGAGCAGGGCCGGCCTCATCCTCACCAACTCCGACGGGGTCATGGCCGAGTGTGCATTATGCTTCTTATTCAAAGCCACCAATAACTAGGCCAAATATGAAGCACTCCTCATAGGGCTGAGGGTGTTCCACGAGCTGGGTGTGACGAGCTTGAAGGTCTTCACTGACTCTCAGCTCATCACGGGCCAAGTCTTGAGAGAATTTGAAGTCCGAGATCCTTAGATGGTGAAGTATCTAGAGTTGGTGCATTTGAGCACAGTAGATTTTTGGTGTTTCAGCATTTCTTACATCCCTCGCGGAGAGAACACCCATGCTGATTCCCTCTCCAGGCTTGTAACTCTGTCGGACTCGTCACTAGGGCGTGCCTACATTGAATACCTACAGGCTCCCAGTTATGAAGTGTCCAGCGAAGTTTAGCAAGTCACTCTCGAGCCTAGTTGGATGGACCGCTACATCAGGTACATCACTATTGGTACTCTACCCAAGAATCGTGTGGAGGCTGGCCTCCTTAAGAAGAAGACTGTGCACTTCATGCTGATGGACAGGTAGCTCTACTGGAGGTCCCACCCTATCCACTCTTGAAGTGTTTGAGACCCTCGAAGGCAGCCTACGTGCTCTAGGAGATGCACGAAGGCCTCTACGGGAACCATGTGGGGGGTAGGATGCTAGCATACAAAGCCCTCCGAAAGGATACTATTAGGAGACTATGAGGGAAGACACTATTGGGAGACTATGAGGGAAGACACGGTTAAGTTTGTAAAAAGGTATGATCACTGCCAATGACACACCTGCATACAGCATTAGCCGACGGTGCTGCTCTCCTAACTCTCTATCCCTTGGCTATTTGCCCAGTTAGGAATGGACATCTTGAATTCTTTTTCCTCCATGTTCGGGCAACAAAGGTACCTGATTATGGTTCTCGACTACTTCACTAAGTGGGTCGAGGTTGAGCCACTGGTGTGAATCACTGAAGCCAAGGCTAGGACTTTCTTCTGGAAGTTGATTATTTTCCATTTCGGTCTTTCCCACTCGATCATCATTGATAATAGATGATAATTCGACAACCAAGCATTCAAGGAGTTCTGTGCTAATCTTAACATTCGCTACCATTTTACCTCGATGGCTTGCCCTCAGACCAACAGGGAGGCTGAGGTGACCAATTAGACCATCCTTTAAGGGCTTTGCACCAAGTTAGACTAGGCCAAGGGCCGATGGGCCAAGAAACTTTCCAATATTCTTTGGGCCTACCACACCATGCCCAAGAAGGAAACATGTGAGATACCCTTCAACCTTGTCTTCGGCACTGAGGCTGTGATTTCTTTGGAGCTGGGTCTGCCCATACTATAGGTAGAGCAATATGATGAGGCTAAGAATCTGGCCTACCTTTTGCTCAACTTGGACCTCCTGGAAGAGACAAGAGACAAAGCTCGGCTCTTCATGATAGCTTACAGACAGCGGGTGGCCCGGTATTACACCTCCTGTATGAAGCTGAAGGCCTTCCGCCCAGGTGACTTGGTCATGTGGTGGGTTGAAGTCTCATAGCCTGGGGAATGTGGCAAGCTCTTCCCTAATTAGGAAGGTCCTTACAAGGTCGTTGAAGCCCTCCCTCATGGAGCTTACTACCTTGTTGGACTCGATGGTATCCAATTTCCTCGAACTTAGAATGCTAACAATTTGAGGATGTACCATCAATAATGTAAGGCTTTCTTTCACTAATGAAAAATTCCTTTTTAGTGCAATACCATTTTCACCTGCATAGGAACTCTATCCGTTGGACTCTGAGTTCGGCGATGGCAAGCCGGGAAACTCCTAAAGCCCCGCACTCCAAAGCCAGGAAACTTCAGAAGCCCTGCACTCCAAAGATGAAAAACTCCAGAAGCCCTGCACTCCAAAGCTGGGAAACTCTAGAAGCCCCTCACTCTAAAGTCAAAAACTCCTAAAGCTAGGAAACTCTTGAAGCCCCGTACTCCAAAGCCAAGAAACTCTAGAAGCCCTGCACTCCAAAGCCGGGAAACTCCTAAAGTCCCATACTCCAAAGCCGGGAAACTCCTAAAGTCCCATACTCCAAAGCCGAGAAATTCCAGAAACCCTGCACTCCAAAGCTGGGAAACTTCTAATGTCCTACACTCCAAAGTCAAAAAACTCTTGAAGCCTCACACTCTATCCTCCAGACTCTAAGCTGGCGATGACAAGACAGGAAACTCCTGAAGCCCCACACTCTATCCATCAAACTCCCAGTTCAGTGATGGCAAGCTGGAAAACTCTTAAAGCCTAGCACTCTGTTTGTCAAGCTCCCAATCCAACGATGGCATGCCAGGAAACTCTTGAAGCACCAAACTCTATCCATCAAACTCCCAGTTTAGCGATAGCAAGCTAGAAAACTCCTAAAGCCCCGCACTCTACCCGTCAGACTTTGAGTCTGGTGATGGTGAGCCAGGAACTCCTGAAGCCCCGCACTTAACCAAGTAGACTCTAAGTCCACGAAGGCAAGCTAAGAAATCCTTGGAGTTCTGCACTCCAAACTGCAAAACTCCCTAGTCGGTAGGGATGATTTATAGAATCTTTAAGGTTTCTTCGGCCGCCTACCAATTCTTGAATTGGGCAGGAAGAGCCAAAACTTTGGAAGCCCCAAGATTGGCAACCAGTCCTAGCAGAACCTTTGAGGTTCCTTCAGCCACCTGCCAGTTCTTGAATCAGGCAGGAAGAGCCGGAACTTTGAAGGACATAAGCTTGGAAACTACAGAAAGGATCCATTTATGTGCCTAAAAAAAAAGAAAGAGAAGAGAAGTGGAGAGCTCACTGAAGGAATGGAAATTTCATTAAGGGGGACAAAGTTTTTACAGCAAAGAGAACCCCCAACAGGCTGGGTGGTCCTCTAAAAATTCCCAAGTATAAAAGTAAAATAGAAAAAAGAGTACAAACTAAGGCGACATCGTCGGAGCCTTCCCAGGGCATCGAGGAATCTCTTTGGCATCTTCATGGCTCTCTATCAGTGGAGGGGAAGAACCGATTATCTCCTCCATGGGCACTAGGTCAGTCTCTTCAATCAATGCCTCTTCCTCTACACCTTTATAGCCGGACAGCTCGGGGGAGATGGCTGCTAGGTCCTATATAGGGTAAGCTAGGGCCACCTTCATCTTGCAGTCCATGAACCCCTTGAAAAAGGGTCCACGACCACCTCATAGACCTCTTCAACAAACTCTATCGAGACCTTGAACCTTAGCATAGCTTCCATTGCTTCCTTTCTGGTGGGCTCCATCAGTGCCACCGCTGCCTATGCTTTCTCTTTCGTTGCTGATGCCCGGGCCAGCACCACCTCTAGATGGGCTTGGAGGGTTCAGGACTGCCCCTCCATGCACGCCACCTCGGCGTTGGACTCCTCCGCCGATGGGTGGCCTTCTCCTTCTCGATGGCTAGGGATGCCATCAGGTCCCTGGCCCGTCTCTCTACTCTACCCATCAACTCCTTTGCATTGGCCACCTCGATCCAGAGGATCCTAGTTTGCTCCTCTAGGACCCAGACCCTTTCAGTCTATGCCTGTGCCTCTGCCTCCAGTGCCTCCGAATGCTTCTTCTCTTAGGCATCCTGCTTGGCCCATTGCGTACAATAATCCCTAATGAGGATTATGTCAGTGGCTATCTGCAATAATGAAAACATCAGCAGAAATAATGCATATATCAATGAAAAGAAGTTAGAAGAGTAGAAAACTTATCGTGAAGAGCTGGGGGAGGAGTAGAAAACTTACTCTTGATGGTGCGGGCACCAGGATCAGACAAAGGCTCCTCAACCCTCTATAGATCTCAGAGTAGGATTTCAAGTCCTGTAATAAGGGTTTAACTCCTGTAAGCCCAATTGAGTCCATTTGAGTCCTGTGATTAAACTTTAATTCATTTAAGTCTTGTATTTAGGGTTGATTCATACCATTAGGGTTTGAGTAAGTTTGAGTTATGTTAGCTCAATTGAGCCCCAAGTCAGTTTGTGTCTTGTCTTGTCATGTAAATTTTATTTTGAGTCAAGTCAAGTCCAAGAGGGGGAAAAGACTCAAGACCATGAAGGACCCCAGCCAGTGTGCCACCTCAGCAGCTACATGGAGTCCCACTTAACCATTAAACTAGAGCATCTAGGGTTTTATGAAGCCGATCCAAGCTAAATAAGGAAGCATGTTGTCACCCCATATGGATAAGGATGGATCCCTACTCTTGTACATGCCCATGAGGAAAGTTTTGGTCGATCAAAGAGGATAAGCATGAATCCCCTAATCCATGCACATCATTCAAGGAAGGCTGTGAGCAGCCCTAGCCCATTAAAGAATATTTTGGCATTCACTTGGTCCCCCCCTTGGCCGCCCCCCTTTCTTCCTTATTTTTCTCAAGTTTCTTTGGAAAATTATATGACACCTACCTACCATGTATTCAAGAAGCACATTAGGAAGGTTTAGGGCACCCCTTTTCATGAGAATTTATCATGTATTCTTCACTTGTGCCCCAAGTAATTGGTCCCTATATAATGACCCCTTTCTTGTAAGAATTTTTTAGTTTTGATGAATAAAAGAATTGAGTTTTCTCTTCTAATTGTCTTTGTTCTTTGAGAATATCGACCTCTATGAGGGAGTGGGTGAGAGGCTCAGGTTCCGTCCAGCAATCAAGACCAGCACACCAGTCTCCTCCAAACCCTAGCCATCCCATCCAAGCTCCAAGCTAGCCGTCCCACCCAAGGATCCCTTCCTTGGCCGCCCCCTTCTAACGCCTTCCTCCCTCCTTCCCTTCTTCAATCCCTTATTATTCCTATCGTCCCCATCTCTAATCTAGTGTAAGTGCAGGTCTTTCAAGTGGCACAGCCTTTGGAAAAGGTTTGCCTTTGGAAAAGGTTTGCCTTGCCCTCGGGACCAATGGATAACAAGCCGGTGCACCCGCGAGGTAACGGGCTTGTCTTCCAAGCACCTATCTAAAAGCATGTGCGACCCCTTCATCGAAATGGCCTCATCATTGCCAGGTACGCACCCTCCTTCTTCCTAGTTCTGACATATTGAAAGAAAGCATGTCCTAGTCAGGTTTCTTAACCCGAAGGTCCTATTTTATCTCTTTGAGGGTCTATTTCTCATGTTAGTACCTTCGTAATTATTACTTGATCCATTTCCTGTCATCTTTACTTGTTTTAGAGAATTTAGCATCATTAAAATCTGCAACATACTCCTACTAATCTCCAGCATCTAGTTTGTCCCTCAGTTTGGTATTAGAGTAGGATTAGGATATGTTCATGCATCATAGGTTAAATTTTTGTATGCTGAAATCTGCATACTAATTTTAAAACCTAGGGCTTACCTCCATCAAAATCCATCTGATTTGCATCAAACTTTGCATACTTTGATCACATATTTAGTCCTATATTTTTCTGCAATTTTAGTATAAGTGTTTAGATCCGTAAACAAACAAAAATCAGTAAAAAAAAATCCTAACAAAAAAAAAACTGTTTGCTGAAATTTATGCATGCTTAGATTAGGGCTGACATTAATTTACAATCAAACCCCCCAAACCCAAGCCTCTTTAAAGTTAAGTTCCTGTTAATAATCAGTGTTAGATCTGCAATTAACAACAAAAAAAAAGAGAGAAAAATAGAATTTAATTTCTACACAATTTTCTGACTTTTTGTCTTATGTTCATTAGGGTTCATGTGTGTGCATCATATCTAAATCTACTTAAGGGCAATTTTGCTATGTCAGATGAGGGAAGGATTTCATCACCTTTCCTTGGTCCAAAACAACTACCCTACATTCAAACCCAAGCCTTAATTAAAATCAAGTAGCAACTTAATTGATCTAGGGACACCAACTAGTCCAGTTAGGGTTTTGTGAGAAAGCTAGTGCACCCAATTCTTCACTTATTTTCTGATGCTGGTGTCTAGGCTAGAGGTCCAGAGGCAGACGCCCTAAGCAGTGCTATGGTTACTTAATTAGGACCCTGCAATTAGTAGGGGGAGCCTCCCACATGCCCACCTCTTACCTGGCCAGTGGACAAGGTAATTGTTTGGTTGGTTGTAAGTTGAGCTGACTCAATTTACCTGAGCTGTTAAGTCTAGCAAACCTTAGAATGCTTTGTGTGTTTGATTGCATGACCCTTAGATTAGGAGTCCAATACTAGTAGGCTCAAACCCAACCTAATCTGGTTTGACCATGGAGTCCACTATAGAAACCATAGAAACCTTATTAAGGACCTTTAATAAACAATGTGCCCAAATAAACCATAGGTTTGATCGATTGAATAAATGATTAGGAAACCTAAAGAGAACCTGTAAGACCCATACTGAGCCTAAACTAGAGACCCCTTGTCCCACACCTCCCAACCCTAGGAGAGCCCCACACCATGACCCAATTTGGGAGTTTAATCATAGGAGACCCAATTATGATTTCATAGACCAGGATGAGAGAGCCACTAGGAAAATTAGGTTAGAAGCACCTACTTTTGATGGTGATCTTGATCTTGAGGATTACCTTGATTGGAAAAGAGGCATGGATCAGCATTTTGAGAGGGATCTAATGATTGAAGAAAGGAAATTTAAGTTTGCTAAACTCAAGTTAGTTCGCCAGGCTAGACTATACTGGGAAGATTTTGAATGTCTGACTAGACGAAGAGGAGACCAGCCCATAGCTACCTGGAGAGCCATGAAGAGCAAACTTAGGAAAAGTTACCTATCCATGTCCTATGAGCCCAGTGGACCCATAGCCCATCTGACGCGGCACGATGAAGAGAATGCAATCTAAATGATGGATTGAGAAATGAGAGCAATGAAGCCTATTAATAGGTACTAAATTTCAGATCAAAAGTACTGAGGTAAAGCTATGGAAGGAGTACTGAAATTTGGAACTTACGCCGCGATGTAGTTATTTAAATCCTAGAGAAGATTAGGGCTAATGAATATTGAATTTAAACCTTAGCAACAATCTTCAATAACTCAGACTTAAGAGATTAGGAGGTGTTATTTACCCAAGATGATCACTCCCTGGTAGATCCATTGAAGCTCTTAGATGAACTAGCCCTGAAGTGGAAGATTGGCATTCCCAAGAAACTAGTTTCATTCAACATTGATCTTTGGCAAGAGAACCCTTTCTTGAACTCCGAATCGTAGAAGGATCCTGCACAATGAACGGGTTAGACTGGGACCAATTTGAAAGATATCAAAACAAAGAAACCAAACAGGCAAGGGAACTTCGATGGAGGCATGGATCCCTAGAGGTGGATGTTAGCGTTGGACACTTGAAAGCTTGAGAAGAGAAAATCAAACACACCCAAAGAAAACAAGAGGATACTACCAAAAAAACACCTTCTTCAACTACTACTTCATTTAAATTTCATTTCATCCCAAAAAGCTTCCTTTACCATGGGCGTACAAGAGGCTTTTAATGGCCTTTCAATCAATTTGAAATTCCCCCTATCATGGAGAAATATTAGGGGGGGTTACATGAAATATGGAGGATTTGGTGGAGGGTTACATGGAATGTGGAGGATTTGGTGGAGCTGGTTGCATGATTTGTGGATGGAGTTGGCCGACCTCCTTTGAATTTGAAAACACTCCTTGGTCGACCACTTGTAGCTTTCATGTAATTTAAAATTTGAATGATGCCACGTGATAGGTAAGGTGGCAATGATGTAGCGTGGCAAGGTGGCATGGTGACATGGCGCATCCTTCTCCATGGCGCCCCTTGGAGATGACATGGCAAAGGTGATGTGACATCCTCTGGTGATGAGTTGGCACCGATGGTCCATGATGATGTGGCATTCCAAGTAAAGCTGGTCTGGCCCAATTTCAAGTAGCTCTTGAACTTGACTTAGTACAAAGCCTAATTGACTCTAATTGAACTCTTGATTGAATTCTAATTGAACTTTAAAATCCCAAAAGAAAATAAAACAGGACTCAATAAATATACAGGACTCATACGAGACTTGAGTTCCTAGTCTCAATCCATAAAGAACTTGGTATTAGTTGAAGCTTTTTCTTTCTGAGCCTGGTGCCCCCACCACCATCAGTCCCTATCCATGTCCTATGAGCCCAGTGGATCCATAGCCCATCGATCCCTACCCATGTCCTATGAGCCCAGTGGACCCATAGCCCATCGATCCCTACCCATGTCTTATGAGCCCAAGATATCCATAACCCATAGATCTGAATCCATGTCCTATGAGCCCAAGAGACCCATAGCCCATAGATCTGAACCCATGTCCTATGAGCCCTAGAGACCCATGACCCATCAATCTGAATCCATGTCCTATGAGTAAAAGTAACCCATAGGCCATCGACCTGAGCCCAATAGGATTAGCGCCCCTAGATATCAGCCAAGTACTAGTCAGGTTCCTCTTAGTCGACTCGAATCCCATAGGATTAGTATCCCTAGATATGAGCCCAGTATTTGTCCACTTTCCCTTAGTCGATCCACCCCTATACCCCAATTATTCCCAATGATAACATTGAAGAGGAAGTAGGTAGGATAGACCCAGAATTAGTTGACCCAGAAAATGGCCAGACTGAAGTCGTAGTGGAAGAATAGTTAGAGGAAGAGAACCATGATATTGCTTTGATGACCCTACCTGAGGAAACCCTAGAAGAAAATCAAATCATAGAGACTAGTCCTGATATTCAAGAACCAGAGGAACTTATTAAGGACATGATTTCTTTAATCCAGTACCCTCAGGATGAAGACATCCCTTTGATTCTAATTAAAGATCTCTTTCCTGAAATTACTGACCTTTTCTTTCATAAAGTGGACCTTTTAGTGCCTGTAGATATCACTGAGTGTCCAAACCTTAAGGTCGACCCCATTAGTCTAGGACTATTCCCTGAAACCTCAACCTATTTCCTACCTTACCAGGTCAACCCCGAACCCTCTTCTTATTTCCTACCCTACTAGGCTAACCATGAATCCACTTCTTATTTCCTACCCTAGCCTGAAGTTTTTGAAGTTTCTAGAACCATTAGGTTATACTTTATTGAGGTTGATAGGTTGCATAAATTCTTAGAACCTGTTAGATTTGCCACCTATTTTTGGAATACCTTATGGCATTTAGTAGGAGTCCATGCACCATTCTCATCTGCATATCACCTACCAACCAAGAGTCAAACACACAGCTGTAGTTAGAGGTTTAGTCATTTGCATGCATGTTATTAGGTGAGTCATTTGCATGCATGTTATTAGGTGAGTCATTTGCCTGCATGTCATTAGGTGTTGTTATGAGTCATTCGCATAGCATATTAGAGATCTGCATAAGGAGATTAGCTATAAGATTAACTTAAGCAATGACATGTATAAAAATTTGGCTAACTCCTAAAAACGAGCTAAGGAATTTATAGAGGGGGATTACATAATGATTAGGCTTAGGCCTGAGTGGGTTCCTCTGGGGACCATCAAGAGTTACATGCCTGTGAAGCTAGACCCTTCAAGGTGATAAAAAGAGTTGGTCCTAATGCCTATGTGCTCGAGTTACTACCCGACTTTGGCATTAGCTCAACTTTCAATATCTTGGACCTAGTTGAGTATAGGGAGCCAGCAATGATACCCAGTGAGCCTTTGGACCTAACCCTTTCTTTGAGAGCGAACCCATCCCTGAGTGTCCACTAAATTAGCCTGGGAAAGGAAAATATTGAGCATATCCTGGATGACCAAGCTATTAGTACTCGGATCAAAGGCTACCACATTACTTGGTTCGTTGACAAGGTCGACCCAAGTTCGAGGATTCGTGGATCACTCAAGAAGACCTGCAGCACTTTACCCCATACCTTTTAGAGCAATACCAAAGTTGGATCGACCCATACTCGATGGGGTCGAGTTCCTCCCATCCCGAAAGAATTGGTGCGGGCACCAGGATCAGATAGAGGCTCCTCAACCCTATATGGATCTCAAAGTAGGATTTCAAGTCCTGTAATAAGGGTTTAACTCATGTAAGCCCAATTGAGTCCATTTGAGTCCTGTGATTAAACTTTAATTCATTTAAGTCCTATATCCAGGGTTGATTCATACTATTAGGGTTTGAGTAAGTTTGAGTTATGTTAGCTCAATTGAGCCCTAAGTCAGTTTGTATCTGGTCTTGTCATGTAAATTTTATTTTGAGTCAAGTCAAGTCCAAGAGGAGGAGAAGACTCAAGACCATGAAGGACCCTAGTCAGTGTGCCATCTCAGCAGCCACATGAAGTCCCAATTAACCATCAAACTAGAGCATCCAGGGTTTCATGAAGCCGATCCAAGCTAAATAAGGAAGCATGTTGCTGCCCCATATGGATAAGGATGGATCCCTACTCTTGTGCACACCCATGAGGAATGTTTTGATCGGTCAAAGAGGATAAGCATGAATCCCCTAATCCATGTATAGCATTCAAGGAAGGCTATGAGCAGCCCTAGCCCATTAAAGAATATTTTGGCTCCCACTTGGTCCCCCCTTGGCCGCCCCCCTTTCTTCCTTATTTTTTGCAAGTTTCTTTGGAAAATTATATGACACCTACCACGTATTCAAGAAGTACATTAGGAAGGTTTAGGGCACCCCTTTTTATGAGAATTTACCATGTATTCTTCACTTGTGCCCCAAGTAATTGGTCCCTATATAAGGACTCCTCTCTTGTAAGAGTTTTTCAGTTTTGATGAATAAAAGAATTGAGTTTTCTCTTTTAATTGCCTTTGTTCTTAGAAAACATCGACCTCCATAAGGGAGTGGGTGAGAGGCTCGGGTTCCGTCTAGTATCAAGACTAGCATGCCAGTCTGCCTCAAAACCCTAGCCATCCCATCCAACCTCCAAGCTAGCTGTCTGATGTGGGACGAACCTAGGACTGATGCAAAACACAAAACTAATTTTTTTTAGATTTTTTTAGAATTTAATTGAGTGGCTAAAGACTAGAAAATAAGTAAAGAATCGGTAGGAAGACTAGTAATGCAAGAAACTATCATACCCGCAAAATAACTCACACAGAATAATAAAGCCAAGACCCAAAAATTGAGAAACTCTCAGCTTAGGATAGCATACCTATCATCAGATCAGAACTCAGGAGGGGGAAGGCTTTTACCAGGCAGCGATTGTGGTTCCTTTGAAGAAGAGATCCCTCAACACTCTAGATGGTGCCTGGAAGAACAAGCCTTTGGTTCCCGAATATGAAGGCGATCTAGACCCAGTCTGAAAGCAATGAAAGCCTCCTCTAGGGGGGGGAAACACCTCGGAGACTCTGTAATACGTCAAGGTTAGGCACGAATAGGTAAGCAAAGAGAAAAATAAGAAGATGAAAATAAGAAGGAGGGGATTAGGGCAAATATTGCAGGCGACCTCGAGAAGATGGGATCTAGTTATCTGGGGTGGCTCCTAGAGTGCTTCTCAAGGCCGTGGCTACTGCTTGGAGGCCTGGGAAGATGCTTAGGCATGGGGAACTCCAAGGAATAGGGGACGGCCAAGGAAAGAACAAGAACCAAACACCAAAGACAAACAAAACCCAAGAACACCAGACTTGCAAAACAATTCAGCAGAGTTTATTTCATAAGAGTTGATTGATTACAAGAAGAGGGGTGGGATATTTATAGAGTTCCCATGCCCTCTCCTAAAGGGATTACAGGTCTTCTCCCACTTAAGTTACAAGTCCTCTCCTAGCTAGGTTAGAATTACAAGTCTTAAAACACTTAGAAAAACAAATCCTAACTAGGTTAGGAACTTGACTAGTCTTCTCCTTCTCCCTTCATGCTTTGACTGGTCAAACTCATGGACGCCTACTCTTGGCATGTTGGGCTTCATGGGGGGCAGCAAGGGCCAGCCAAGGGGATTGGGGCTCATGGGCTTTGGGCCCCTAGAAGCCTGGGATGCCTGGGCTGGCATATACATGGAATCTTGGTTCTGGGCTGGAATATACCTGGAATCTTGGTTCTTATGAACTTGGCCTGGCGCCTGGGCTGATCTCTTTTGGCCTAGGGTGCAAGTGGATCTTTGGAATCAAGTGAGGCCCTGTTCTGGAAATATGCTCTGGCATTTGGAGGGAATCTGGATATCTGGAAAGCATCTAGAGAAAATCTAGGATATCCGGAAGGCATCTTGGATCCTGGGATGTCACATAAAATCCAATAAGCTGATGTAATGGCCTCTGACTCCTGGATGAGGCCTGGTGGGACTCCAAAATAGGGTATCCTCCTCTCTTGTACATGAACTGGACTAATACTGAACTCATGTGAAATACAGGACTCAATACTGGACTAGGGTTGAGACATAATCAACTAGTCTCAATTACATGACTCAATCTTACTTGCTTAAAAAATTGTGACACATGACTAAGATTTTAAAAATCCTAATCAGTAAACCAAATGGGATCCAGTGATCTGTGTCTAATCCTGGTGTCCCCACCAATTCTCTCGAGACAGGAGGAACTCGATCCCATAGAGTAAGGGTCAATTTGCCTCTCATACTACTCAAGGAGGATCTGGGTTGAGGTGCTGCAGATCCTTACCAGTGCTCCACAAGTCCTCAGATTTCGGCCGACCTTGCCAATGGACCAAATACCTCTGATAGCCTCTATCTCGGGTATCGATGGCTTGATCGTCCAGGATTTTCTCAATCTTTTCCTCACTAATTAGCCAAATTGTATGCGGACACTATGGGGTGGGTTCTCTCTCAAAGGAAGGGATAGGCTCAAGGTGCTCCTAGGTATCACTGCTAGCTCCCTGTGCTTTATAAGGTCTGAAATGTTGAAGGTGGGACTAATACCTAAATAGAGTGGTAGCTCAAGCACATAGGCATTAGGTCTAATGCTCTTCATTATTTTGAATGGGCCAGCTTTGCGAGCATTAAATTTCTTTACAATCACATAAACCTCTGCAGAAAATTCTTTATCTCTCTTTCGGGAATTAGCCAAGTTATTATATAGTTCATTACTTATGTTCAATTTTTTGACTAATTTTCTAATACAAATGCTGTGTAGAGGCTAGTGTAGGTGTGGATAGATGAATTAGAATTGTGGCTTTTTTGGACTCAAGACTAACACCTAATAGACTCGACTAGACATCCCTATCAAAGGAAAGTTATTGGACTCTATGGGTCAAGACCTAATACTCTATAGACTCTTTAAGTTTAATCCTAGCATGGTGTGCACATGAAAATTTACTATGGACTCCTAGAAAATGCTATAAAGTATACCAAAAGTAATATGCAAACCTAACATGTGCAATAAATGAATGCAACATGCAAACCTCTACATGATGCAGGTGAATGGTTAAAGAATTATAAGAAGATCCAAGAAAAGATAGAAAATACGAGGTGGACTCAGGGTTAGTCTAGTGGGGTAGAAAGTAAGAAAAAGGGTTCAGGGTTATTTGGAAAGAGTAGGATATAAGAAGGGGTGTCAAGGATTAATCCTAGACTAATGAGGTTAACCTTATGGGGTTGAGGTATATCTAAAGGGTCTGCATAATGGAAAAAAAGGGTCGTTGATTTCAAGGAAGAGATCAAGTAGAGTCAAAGAGGTGACTTCATCTTGAGGGTACTGATTTAAAAAGATCAAGTCCTTAATAAACTCTTCTAGCTCATGAAATTCAGGACTAGGCTCTATAATTGGGCTTTCTTCTAAAGTCTCCTCGAGTAGAGTTGTAGTCACAGGGTCATGGGTTTCTTCCTTTAATGATTCTTCCATTACATGTTGGGTATGGTCAAGGTCAGCTAACTCTGGATTAGCCTCTACCTGGTCCAACCTATTGGTTAATTGGTCAAGCATATTGGTTGCTTGGTTATTGGTTTGGGTTATTTGGTTGGTTTGGATGGTTGATTGGGTAAACTGACTTTGGGATTGGGTGATCATCTGGTCAAGCTGGGCTTGATTTTGGGTGTTTATCTGGGTCAATTATTCAATCATGGCCTTAAGGAGGGTCTCTATATTGGACTCCATGGTTGAACTGGGTTGGTTTTACTAGACTTCCAACTCAACTAATTCTAGGTTGGTTTCTATCTGGGTTTGGTCATAATCAACTAATTCTGGGTCTTCTATAGGTGTGTCTTCCTCTAAATCTTCAATAGACTCATCATCTTCATACTCCTCTACCAAACTTGGGTCAGCCTCATATACCTTCTCTTCTAGGTCATCCTGATGAACCAATGGGGAAGTAGGAGGGGTTTGGCTAAAGAAAAATTGGCTAATAACTGGGGCAGCAAGGATGGGTTGACTAAGGGGTTCCTGATTAATACTAGGATTCTGACTATAGGCACTGATCCTAGTGGGTTTAGGTTGACTAAGAGAAAGTGGACTAACACTGGGTTCATATCTAGGGGTACTAATCCTATTGGGCTCAGGCTGACTAAGGGTTATGGGTTCAGTCCTATGGGTTGACTCGAATTTCAAAGCTATGTGATAGGCGTCATCTAGGTCTCGAATTTGCCATCTAAACAGTTTCCATTGGATAACTCTACGTAGGCCAGCTTTAAACCTAGATATGATTTTAGACTCAGGTTCAACTGTGTAACATGTCCCATAAAACTCATCAAATTGGTCAATGTATTCAGACACAGTTTTGTTATCCTGTCTCAAGTCCCACCACTGTACTAAAAGTTTGCGATCCTGGAATCTGGAGTTAGTGCATCTAGGTAAATAGGGACTAGGGTAATAGGGACTGGAAGGGTAATAGGGTCTGGGTTCTTGGTATGGGTCATGGTATGAGGTTCTCATAGGGTTGGGCTCTAAGTATGGGTCATAGTATTGGATTCCTATCCTAGTGGTCATGGAAACATTCAATCAATCAAAGTGGAATGATGCAACCAAGCATGCAAGGGTTAGTACAATCTAGGGCTTGCTAGACTTGGAGTCAAAAATGAATGGGTCAGCTCAACTTATACTTAACCCAGCAACTAATCCTTCCACTGGCCAGGCAGGGGGTGGGAGTGTGGGAGGCCCCCTTGCTTAATGCAGGAACCCAATTAAGTAACCACAGCACCACTTAGGTCATTTTACTCTGGACCCCCAGCCTTAGACACCAGCTTCCAGTAATAGCTAAAGAATTAAATGCACTAGTTGGCCCACACAGCTCGGATCCAACCTGTGAATGTCACCTAGCCCTTTAGAGCAAATTAGATCTAATTAATTTTAATTAGGCTAAGGTCAGAATAATGATGGTTGTTTTGGGCACAGGACAAGTGATGAAATCCTGCCCTGATCTGAGATAGAAAACTGCCCTTAAGATTAGGTTAATCAAATGATGCACATACAATAAGTCCTAATGCAACTAAGAACAATCAAAAAAATAAAATATTTTATGTGTATTTTATGATGTGGCAAGTTAGATTTGAGTTGATTAGGTTAGCAAACAAATTGGGCTTGGGATTGAGGGGTTTGGAAGTTGGTTAGGTTAGGTTTAGATAAGTATGCAGAGTTCACAGATTCAGAACATTAGGGCTCGGTTTGATGCAGTGTTTGTTATGGATTCTGATGCATAAAAAAATCAAAAAAACCCTAGGACAGAGGATGGACGGTGATGATGACCTCTATCTAATGTTATGCAAAAATAAAATCATATGATGATCCAAAACCTAGGGTTTTTGGAATGATGCAGAATTATCAGGATTTTAGTTAGGATTTCTAATATGCCAAATCTTAGGATGTTTAATTTTCAGTAAAATTAATTAAAAATTATTATAAAATATAGGACAAGATAGAGAACACATCATGTAAATTTCATAGAAAAATAAAATTCCTAGGTGGTCAAAATTAGATGAAAAATAGATACCTAATGCAGCTAGTAGGATGCAGAAATTAGGATTTGTGGTCCTAATGCAGATGAATGCTATCCTAAATCTACTTTGATACCAAACTGATGCGGGATGAACCTAGGACTAATGCAAAACAAAAAAATAATTTTTTAAAGATTTTTTTAGAATTTAATTCAGTGGCTAAAGACCCGAAAATAAGTAAAGAATCAGCAGGAAGACTAGTAATGCAAGAAACTATCATACCCGCAAAATAACTCACACAGAATAATAAAGCCAGGACCTGAGAATTGAGAGACTCCTACCTTAGGATAGCATACTTGTCATCAGATCAGAACTTAGGAGGGGGAAGGCTTTTACCGGCGGCGATTGCATTTCCTTTGAAGAAGAGATCCCTCAACACTCTGGATGGCGCCTGGAAGAACAAGCTTTTGGTTTCCGAATATGAAGGCGATCTGGACCCGATCTGAAGGCAAAGAAAGCCTCCTCTGGGGAGGGGAAAGACCTCGAAGACCCTGCAATACGTCAAGGTTAGGCACGAACATGTAAGCAAAGAGAAAAATAAGAAGATGGAAACAAGGAGGGGATTAGGGTAGATGTTGCAGGCGGCCTGGAGAAGATGGGATCTAGTTATCTGGGGTGGCTCCTAGAGTACTTCTCAAGGCCGTGGCTACTGCTTGGAGGCTTGGGAATATGCTTAGGCATGGGGAACTCCAAGGAATAGGGGACGGCCAAGGAAAGAACAAGAACCAAACACCAAAGACAAACAAAACCCAAGAACACCAGACTTGCAAAATAATTCAGCAGAGTTTATTTCATAAGAGTTGATTGATTACAAGATGAGGGGTGAGATATTTATAAAGTCCCCATGCTCTCTCCTAAAGGGATTACAGGTCTTCTCCCACTTAGGTTACAAGTCCTCTCCTAGCTAGGTTAGAATTACAAGTCTTAAAACACTTAGGAAAACAAATTCCAACTAGGTTAGGAACTTGACTAGTCTTCTCCTTCTTCCTTTATGCTTTGACTGGTCAAACTCATGGACGCCTACTCATGGCGTGTTGGGCTTCATGGGGGGTAGCAAGGGCCGGCCAAGGGGCTTGGGGTGCATGGGCTATGGGCCCCTGGAAGCCGGGACACCTGGGCTGGCATATACCTGGAATCTTAGTTCTGGGCTGGAATATACTCAAAATCTTGGTTTTTATGAACTTGGCCTAGCGCCTGGGCTGATCTCTTTTGGCCTAGGGCACAGATGGATCTTTGGAATCAAGTGAGGCCCTATTCTGGGTATATGCTCTGGCATTTGGAGGGAATCTGGGTATCTGAAAAGCATTTGGAGGGAATCTAGGCTATCCGAAAGGCATCTTAGATCCTGGGATGTCACACAAAATCCAATAAGCTGATGTAGTGGCCTCTGACTCTTGGATGAGGCCTGGTGGGACTCCAAAATAAGGTATCCTCCTCTCTTGTACATGAACTGGACTAATACTGGACTCATTGAAATACAGGACTCAATACTAGACTAGGACTGAGACACAATCAACTAGTCTTAACTTATTATAGGACTCAATCTTATTTGCTTACAAAATTGTGATACATGACTAAGGTTCTAAAAATCCTAATAAGTAAACCAAATGGGATCCAATGATCTGTGTCGGATTCTGGTGTCCCCAACACTATCCCACCCAAGGATCCATTGGTCGCCCCCTTCTAACCCCTTCCTCCCTCCTTCCCTTCTTCAATCCCTTATTTTTCCTATCTTCCCCATCTCCAATCTAGTGTGCGTGTAGGTCTCTCAAGTGCCACAACCTTTGGAGAAGGTTTGCCTTGCCCTTGGGACCAGCGGATAACAAGCCGATGCACCCGTGGGGTAATGGGCTTGTCTTCCAGGCACCTATCTGAGAGTGGTGCGACCCCTTCATCAAAACGGCCTCATCATTACCAGGTACGCACCCCCCTTCTTCCTAGTGCTGACATATTGAAAGAAAGCACGCCCTAGTCAAGTTTCTTAACCCGAAGGTCCTATTTTATCTCTTTAAGGGTCTATTTGTAGGGTTTTGCATGGTGCTTTCAAGCCTTGGAGAGACTTGGGAGGCCATGACAGAGATACTGGAGGCAATCCCTGGGTACTTGGAGGCATGCCAAGCGGGTTCCTGAAGGTGTTCCACGGGGTTCATGGGTATTCATGGATAGGTTTGGGAGCTTAGGTTTATAGGTTTCCAAGGCTCCATAGTCAAGTTGGGTCAGGGGGCTTGATCCAAGGTTGAGGGTTTTCTCACATTGATTTGTTAGGGAGAGTTTTTTGAGAGATTGTAACATAACCTAATTGGGTTATAAGGTTGGGTCTAACGGTTAAGTTGGTTAGTTGGTTAGTAGTTGGTTGGATGGTTAGTCGGTTAGGTAGTTAGGTGGTTGGCCCAAGAGTTCTAACCATCCATGTGGACTAACAAATCAAGAACTTTAACTAACCAAGTATCTTAATTGGTTTGGCCCAAGAAATCCAAGTCCTAACCACCCATGTGGTTGAGCCCAACAAGAAGTCCAAGATCAAGGTGCCCAAAATCAAGAAGACCACCCCATGTGCTATAAGAAAGAGGGGCCGTGTGGTTTAGAGTGAGAACTGGTGATGCTTCTCAGTTAGGAGAAGGTTAACGGTTCCAAGGCTTGAGCCCTTCTTGGGCGTGAGTCCTGGTAGATCCGCGGGGTTGTCGTTAAAACACCGTGGCTATCAGTTTAAAATCTGACTTCTTAAAATATTTAAAAATGCGTAGCAAGAGGAGTCGGGTCGAATCCACAGAGAAGGCGGTGTTTAGGATTTGAAATCTTTTTGATCTTGTAAAAAAAAAATTATTTGAAGTCGAAAAGTATAAAAAAATTAAAATTCCAAGAAAAGTAAACTTGGCACTAGGATCTATTATTTAGATCCTAGCATCTACGTGCAGACAAGACGAAAGACAGGAGTAAAAAAAAATATTGCATTGATTGAAATTTAATGTCTAGATACAATGCAAAAAAAAAAAATTAAATTAACAAAATAAGTAACAAAGATAAGAACAGATCGGCGCAGCCTCGTCGGGAAGATAGCTCCTTCCTTCGTACTCCATGGAGCGAACTGGGCTTCCTCTGCGTCTTCTTCTTCGGATCCTGATCTCAGAGAGAGAGAAGGTTGGAAGATGGTGTAGGGACATGCTCTCCTTTGAGAAACCTCACTCCCAAAAGCCAACCCGTAACCCAAGCAATGCCCTTTACCCTGTACCTTGTCTTTTCTCCGGGATCCCTCTATCTTGCACAATGGGGTTCATTTTATAATTGACCGGAGAGGGGAGCTCATTACACACTAGCGATGTGGGACAAAAGGAGTACCGTGACCGCTGTTGCTGCTCCGTGGAACGAGCTGGATGTTAGCCACCATCATCGGAGTAGAACCCGCCGTGCTCACCGCCCGTAGACTGCAGCGTGAGGCCCGCAAAGCCCGTGCCCATGGCGAAGAACGCTCGTTCCCGTGGACTGCTCACCTGGATCATGTCGTGACCGTGGATTGCTCACCTGGATCACATCGTGACCGTGGAGAAGCTCGGCAACGCGCGTGGAGGCTCGGCAACACGCGTGGAGGAGCTCGGCAGCGTGGACTTGCCCGTGGAGGCTCGGCAACGTGGACTTGCCCATGGAGGCTCGGCAATGTGGACTTGCCCGTGGAGGCTTGGCAACGTGGACTTGCCCATGGAGTGCTCGTGAACACCACCGTGGAGCTCCTCCTCCGGCCGTGGACACCTCGTCCGTGCCCGTGGAGATCGCTTGGAAACGCCACCGTGGAGCTCCTTCTCCGGCCGTGGACTTGCCCGTGGACTGCGCTCCGGCAACGTGCATGGAGGAAGCTCGTGAAGATGTGGACTGCTCCTCTTGTTTGCCACCAAAAACCGCCACCACCGCCCATCAAACCATCGCCGGAGCTTCTCCTCCGGCCAGGGACATCACCGGCGTGCTTCCCGGCGAATTTCGGCGCTTCTGGAGGGCTGTGGTCCACGGCCTATTCCGTGGACCGGCAGCCATGGCAGCCATGGCTGCCGGTGAACCAAATGCAAAAAAAAACAAGGACGGGCTGCTCCAAAAACCGTGCAGCATCAAAATATGTGCAAAAATCTTAGAAAATTCATAACTTCTTCATTTCAAACCTGATTTAAGTACCGTTTGCGTCGTTGGATTCCATAAATCAAGCTCTACCTATTGGTGGATTTCAATCTTATTAATTTTACCAATTCCATGATCATTAATTATAATTATTAAATGTTTTATTAATCATTTAAATGGGTGTGTGGTGCTTTGACTTGAAATCTATTTGTCATGAACGTACTCTAATTTCACACTTTTCAAATATATTTTTAAAATAATTAGTTTTGCAAGAAAGTCCAAATTAATTATGAAATTAGGTTATTAAAAGAATGTTAGCACCAATAATTAACTAAAATACTTAAAATAATCATGTAAATCCAAGATTTATCAAGTCCCCTCGGGGGCGTGACCATGGGAGACCTCCTGGGTTTCAGGGAGGCCACGGTGGAGGGCTTCAGAAAAGTGCACATGAGGGAGATATCACGTGGAGGGCTTGTACCGTGGGGTGTTCCACGGAGCTTTGGAGAAGGGAACATGCATTGAGGTATTGTCCGCAGGTGGAGCTTCTTCTCGGGCTTCAGAGAGGTAGAGATGCACGTGAGGTATTGTCAATGTGTGGCCATACGTGGGTTCTTGGGGCGTGAGGCCTACAAGAGAGAAGATGTGCGGGACAGTGAGAAGCTTCTAGGGTTTCAAAAGGGGTGCCATGGTATTGTATCTTATCTTGTAACAAAGTTATTCTCTAAAGGATTAATAAAGTAATATCTCTTTTTCTCCTACATCTCTTCTCTATATCTCCTTTGTTGCATGATATTGAATCCAAGAATAGGTTGTTGCTGGTTCTTGATCAAGAAGGTTAGTTCTTGATTTTTTCCTTGCTATTTTCGCTACGTAGGCACTGATCCGGATTCCCAGCAAGTGGTATTAGTGCCTAGGAATCTCAACAATTGATATTAGAGCAAGGTTCGAGCATTAGGAGAGGAGGATGCAAAGAAGCAGGAGACTTTGCTGAAGTGGTTTGATATTGGTGTTAGGTTTGCACAGCTTTCTGGGTATACTGCGGAAGCACAGGTTGGTGTTGCAGTCACGGGGACAGAGCATGAAGACATCAGTTGAGGTCAGGAGTGCGGTGGAGCATGAGTCTCAGGAGCTATGGAGCACGGATCGATATTCCAGCTGGGGAGGCAAGGTGGCTTCGATGGGAAGATGTTAGCTCTGGAGATAGCAGGATGGGTGCAGACGGTCATGCGAAGCATGTCATGGATAGAGAAAGAAAAGCCTGAATTTCTCAGGTTTCATCGCTGGGTTAGAGGAGTTGGGATGAGCTCTTAGGTTTCGAAGAAGCCTGTAGGGAGGTAGTGTATCCGAAATGGTCTTGGAGAGGTTCACGAGTGTGTGAAGGATCCGAGGAGGCAGCGATGGGGTACGAGGTTCAAGGCAGGCTCAACAGGGCAGCGTTGAGTTCAGATCTTGGGATTTCTTTCTATGGCATCAGGTAAACTTTAGTTTCAGGTGGAGCACCGGGGAGAGGTGGCTTCATGGGGTGGAGTAGGATTCAACATGAGTTTAGAACAGGAGGTGCAGGGATACTGACCAGGTACTAGCATGAGCATTAGGGGTGCACTTAGCCAGGTGAAGCAGTGTGCAGGGATTGGCATGGCTCTATGGAGATGGTGTCAGGTAGAGATCCAGTTACAGTGAGTGATGGTTCAGTTTCGCTGTGGTCTCTCCAGGGAAGTCCAAGGAAAAGACTGAAACAGCTACCAAGTAGAAGGAAGGCTACAATCATGGTACAAGGATACAAGCAAGGGTCTTCAGTTGTGGAGGTGGTCATCTCAAAGGCCTCCAGGTGAATTCAATAGCTGAAGGGTGTTGGCAGAGGCAAGGAGATCCATACAAAGAGGCTGTCAGGACACGCAGTTATAGCGAGGTTGTGCAGGAGGACATTACTAGGTTTGCCAAGGCTTGGGAGCACTAAGGTGGAGATTGTAAGGTTTTGCATGGTACTTCTAAGCCTTAGAGGGACTTGGAAGGCGATGGCAGGAATGCTGGAGGCGATCTCTGGGTGCTTGTAGGCATGCCAAGCAGGTTCCTGGAGATGTTCCAGGGGGTTCATGGATATTCATGGATAGGTTTGGGAGCTTAAGTTTATAGGTTTCTAGGGCCCCAGAGTCAAGTTGGGTCAGGGGGCTTGACCCGAGGTTGAGGGTTTTCTCACATTGATTTGTTAGGGAGAGTTTTTTGAGAGATTGTAACATAATCCAATTAGGTTATGGGGTTGGGTCCAAGGGTTAAGTTGGTTAGTTGGTTAGTAGTTGGTTGGATGGTTAGTCAGTTAGGTAGTTAGGTGGTTGGCCCAAGTGTTCTAACCACCCATGTGGACTAACAAATTAAGAACTCTAACTAACCAAGTGTCTTAATTGGTTTGGCCTAAGAAATCCAAGTCCTAACTGCCCATGTGGTTTAGTCCAACAAGAAGTCCGAGATCAAGGTGCCCAAAATCAAGAAGGCCGTCCCATGTGCTATAAGAAAGAGGGGGCGTGTGGTTTGGAGTGAGAACTAGTGAGGCTTCTCACTTGGGAGAAGGTCGACGGTTCCAAGGCATGAGCCCTTCTTGGGCATAAGTCCCCTTGGGGGCATGACCGTGGGAGATCTCCTAGGTTTTAGGGAGGCCACAGTGGAGGGCTTCAGAGAGGCGCACATAAGAGAGATATCATATGGAGGGCTTGGACCATGGGATGTTCCACGGGGCTTTGGAGAAGAGAACTTGCGTTGAGGTATTGTACGCAGGGGGAGCTTCTTCTTGGACTTCAGAGAGGAAGGGATGCACATGAGGTATTGTCCGTGCGTGGCCATACGTGGGTTCTTGGGACGTGAGGCTTGCAAGAGAGAAGACGTGTAGGATGGTGAGAAGCTTCGGGATTTCAAAAGGGGTACCAGGTTATTGTGTCTTGTCTTGTAACAAGGTTCTTCTCCGAAGGAATAAAGCAATCTCTCTTTTTTTCCTACATCTCTTCTCTATATCTCCTTTGTTGCATGATATTGAATCCAAGAACAGGTTGTTATTGGTTCTTGATCAAGAAAGTTGGTTCTTGATTATTTTCTCACTGTTTCCACTACGTAGGCATTGATCCAGATTTCCAGCAAGTGGTACAGTGCTTAGGAATCTTAACACTATTTCTCATGTCAGTAGCTTCGTAATTATTACTTGATCCATCTCTTGTCATCTTTACCTATTTTCAGGAATTTAGCATCATTAAAATCTACAACATACTCCTGCTAATCTCTAACATCTAGTTTGTCCCTCATCACCCGAGGGGTGGCGCTTCACTAATACACACCATCCGGAATCTCTGAGAAATAGCATCCCTCCATGGCACGCCTATTGTGATCCCTACAGGATGGTGCTTTATCAAAGACAATGCCTATGGAGGAGCATCCCACCGGAGCATCAAGCCCCTTAGGCTACTGTCAACACCACCTAAGGAAGGGCACTTTGCTCAGGGCACCGAACCCCTCTACCCATAATTTGTACCATCCAGAAGAGGAAGGTTTTGCCAGGGGATTTAGACCTTATAGTGTCTGCCTCCAGATTGGTGCTCTGCTAGGTCTCCCCAAATATGGTAGGACAATGCCAAAAAGGGGCAGTACCCTGTCGAAGTGTCAGGCCCCGTGGCATACCTTATGTACCCACCATGAAAGGGATGCACACTTCTTCGTACTCTACCACTGCCAGTGGTATACCTCCCCTGATGGAAGCTACGGATCCATCCCCTTCCTCCGAAGGGGAAGAGAAAAAGAACAGGCCTACGCCTCGCCCGTGGGAGGAACTCCCGGGGGTGCCAAGCCAGGGTTCTGTACTTCACTAGAGGTGCCACTCCTCTATAAGAAACTTAAAGGGGCCTTCGGTAGAGGTAAGCAAGAAGGACCAGGCAACCAGCAAGGCTCTGAGGGCAACCAGAATACACCAGGACTCCCCAGGAGAGTCCCAGCGGCAACGGCCATCACTGCTTAAGCCCTCCTTCTCAATCTCAACCCTCAAACTATCATTTCTAAAAATCTCTAAGAATGGAGACTACTTTGGGATCCACCGAGGAGGATCTATTTTCCTTGATCGTCTACTGACTTGACCGTCAGAGTACCCTCGCCAGGATTCCTAGCCCCGGTCTCCCTTCTTTTGCAGGACTGGGTATGCACGTAGGATGACAAGCGAGAGAGCCACCAACCGATGCCACGTAGAAGCTACGGGCCATGGTGATCTAGGCGGCAACATGTGTCATTATAGATTAATTTCTAAATACTCTTGATCATAAGATATCATGAGAATAGTGATTAATTAGGCTTGATTGGTGCACAAATCAATTCTCTTTAGGATAGATGAGTCTCGAGTCTATAGTATGGAGACACTAGAGTGAGAGTACAGGTGATCATTAGAAAATGACAGTACTGATCATGACCAATATGAGAAATCACATAGATGCATACTTACACATCAATGACTTTCTCGATGTTGTAGTTATGTGAGTGATTCTTTGACCTACATTATTTTGGCCACTCACAGTGGGGTTGCTGTAGTTTGACAATACAAAATATTGGTCCTAGCTATTTGGGCTCTTGTGGTGTTCGTTGGCTATAGTAGGTTCACTGTAGGAGTGAAAGTGCATTTATAAGAGATCTATTGATCTTAATAGTTAAGGTATATTCCTATGCGATTTAAGATGTTAAGTCCTTAAGATAATGGTCGTGGTAATGTAAATGATGGAAAAGAGTTTTCATGAACTTTTATAATTTGGACTTGAGTTGATTGAATCATGTATATGATAGATGCTTAGGATTTGGCTAGTTTCCATGACCTGCATCTTGTCGGGACTCTCGATAGAAGAACTTAATTATACGGTAACTATATCCAGGGGTTCTTTTTTCTATTATGCTAGATTGCCATTATATATTGCTAGGCATCACTGGTGGATTATGAGAACCTACTAGGATCGTTTCAAATCAATGATCCTTGATGGGATGAACTATAATTCTTCTGATTCATTGAAAAAGTTCAATGATACTATGATGGAGATCATGGTATATCTCACTACCATATAGAATGGAACTTGAGAGGTTATATACAATATGAGTTTGACCAGACCACATAATTGGATTGAAATATATAAAAATTATATATTTATAAGAGTTATAAATTTAGAACCTACTATTTTTGGTACCTACTAATTTTAACGAGGACTTTATTATAAAAGTTATAATTTAATTAGGCTTGATACAAATTAAATTGAATTTGATTTGGTTGAGTTTGGGTAATGACTTAGTTAAATTAAATTATAGATTAACTCAATTACAATTATTGCAAGCTAATTTGGTTTGACCTAATTTAGTGCCTAATTCTAGATGAATTAAATCTGATTTAATTCAATAAGATTTAATCTATTTTATTTGGATTTACTGGTCTTAATTAGGTTAGGATCTAATTTCTAATTAGTTATAGATTTAAACTTAAATTAGTTAGGAAATAGGTTAGTTTTTTAGTTGGTTAGAATAAGTTAGTTAGTTGGCCTAACTAATTTCTAACTTATTCCTAATTAGTTATAGATTTAAACTTAAAACTAATAGGATTAGTTAGGTTAGTTAGAATTCTAAATTGGTTTGGATTAGGAGTTAGTTGAAGTAATTTCTAACTATCTAACTAACTACCTAATTATTCCCTCTCCTCCCAATATCTCTCTGTCCTTTTTATGTGTAAGAAAGAAGCCTTCACGTTAATTTGCTTTTGGCATGAAAGAATAGGTGGGGCGCACAAGGTAGTTAGCTTCTCCAAGTTTCTTTCCTTCTTATCCTAATCTATTTAGATATAGGTATTTTAATTTGATTCTAAACCTTTGTCCTAATTTAGATTGGGTGGGACTCTAGAAAGAGAAAGAATCCTAATTTGGCATGAGAAAAGAATTCTTGTATGGGTGCAAAATATTTTAAGTTTATGATTTCTTCTTGAGAGGTTTTAAAATGAGATAACTACTTACTTCACGACACCCCATCTTTTCTCCTATATTCCACAACATAAAATAAATAAATAAATAATCATCCCATCATCTTCTTGATCTCTCATGAAATGTTCATATGAGAGAAGTAAATAAAATATTTTTCCTTAATCTCTTGAGAATAGATCGATTCTTCTTTCTAAGGTTTCTAGGATAGAGAAATAGAAAGAAGAAAAAAAGATTCGATCCTGATATGGCACCTCCGCTGACATGGAGCCTGCTGGCGACCATGCTAGCAAGAGATCCACCACCTAGATGTGACGGCCCGATGAGGAGCCAAGGCGAGCCCTCCTGTCGAGGTTAGCTCCTAGCCAGAGTCATGCTCATGAGGCAAGCCCTTCATCCGAGGTCAGCTCCCAGCTAGAGTCGTGCTCATGAGGTGAGCTCTTCATCTTAGGTCAGCTCCTGGCCGGGGTCGTGCTCATGCTGCCAAGGCGAGCCCTTCTGTCGAGGTCAGCTCCCAGCCAGAGTTGTGCTCATGAGACGAGCCCTCCATTTAAGGTCAACTCCCAGCCAGGGTCATGCTCATGCTGCCAAGGTGAGCCCTCCTGCCGAGGTCAGCTCCTAGTCGGAGTCATGCTCATGAGACGAGCCCTCCGTCTGAGGTCAACTCCCGGTCGGGGTCGTGCTCATGCTACCAAGACGAGCCCTCTTGTCGAGGTCAGCTCCTAGCCAGAGTCATGCTCATGAGACAAGCCCGAGACAAGCCCAAGGCAAGCCCTCCTACCGAGGTCAGCTCCAAGCTGGAGTCATGTTCAGAGGTGAGCCCTCCGTCTGAGGTCAGCTCCCGGCCGGGGTCATGCTCGTGCTGCCAAGGTGAACCCTCCTATTTAGATCAACCCCCAGCCAAAGTCGTGCTTGTGAGGTGAGCCCTCTATCTGAGGTCAGCTCCCGACCAGGGTCATGCTCAAGCTGCCAAGGGTGGGCCTCCCGAAGGGAGATCTCTCCCTGCCATGCGAAGGCCAGAATTCCCGTCAACGATGAAGGAGGGAAAGATCAATAGAAATTCAAACCACGGCATGGGGGTCCCTGTCCACCTGCAACCTCCAAGAGGTGGCTCACACCCTACAATTAATTGAAGCTCTATGACACGCCGCCCGCATGTTCTACACAAGGTGAGTTCTACTAAGCTTGAGGCCCTGTAATATGCCGCTACATCCACCATCATACGATCAAAGGATGCTGACCCACATGGCGTGAGACCCAGAGTTCTCCTAGAAGGAGGATCCTGTCGAGGCCCTAGGCCCTGCAACACATCGACAGCCCCTTGGTGCGGGCACCAGACTCAGAAGAAGACTTCAGGGCTCCATCTGGATCTCTGATTGACCTTGCCCGAAGAATTAGGGTTTTCTGGTTTTGTAATAAGGGTTGACTTGGTCAACTCAATTTTATTTTGAGTCTGTAATTTTGTCATTTCAATTTTTGTTGAGTCATGTTGACTCAGTCCAAGTCCAGGTCCAGGTTGGCGCCATTCCCTTTGCCATAGGGTGCCATATTTTTTCTTCCATGGTCCAGCTACAAGTGGGTGCCACACTCCCTGTCACATCTCCATCCAGTGTCTTTGGTCCCCACACCATAAGAAGTAAGTTTCCCTTTTTCTTGCACCACTTGGGGGAGAAATCCATCAAGATACCTCAATCCAAGGAGGAGCCAACTTCTTTCCAGATAAACCCAAGCCAGGATGGCAAGAATTTTTCTTGAAGAGAGGATCAAGGAGGTGCCCCACAATGTTCCATAAAAATCAAAGTTATAAAAGGGAAGAGATCATGCCTTGGGGAGAAAATCAAGGAGGCACCCAAAAGTTTCTTAAAGTGCCAAAGACATGAAAGGAAGAAGCCTAAACTTGTGGAGCAAGACTAGGAGGTGTCCAAATGAGCCAAACCATGAAGGGAAAATCCTTGATTCATGGAGAGATACTAGGAGACACCCCCATGACCTGCCATTTGGAGCTGATTTTCAAGTTTTCTTGGAGATTTTGGGCTGCCCACTCATGGAAGGAGTCTTGGAAAGAGAATTTGATGCCTAAAGTGTGGGTTAGTCCTATTAGTCCCACATGAAAAATGTATAAAATTTTATTTCTTTGTTATGTCTATATATTCAACTCTATGTAACTCTTGAATTAATATGATGAATGAAATCAATTTCTTTGTGAGCAACTTTGTGTTTCTCTCTTCCGCACTTGTATTCAAGTGTTGAGCTCCGTGAGGGAGTAAATCCGGGTTCCCTAGGAACCTTGAGGAGGTGTGAGATCTCTAACCCCAAAACCCTAGCTTAGTCCACCCATCTCTACTCCACCACCACCAAACCCTAATTTTCCATCTACATCCCACGGCCCCTCTCTTCCACATAGAGGCCGGCCACCAGCATCCAGGTTCAAATCAACTGTTTCAACTACAGAGCAAGTTCAACGAAGAGTCAGATCAGTATCAAGATCTCCGGAACATCTACATCCAACAATCTTCATTAAGTCCTCAGGTCAGTGTCTTTCTTTGAGTTTCTGGTTCTTTTTTTTTGTTCTTCTTCTTCCAGATCCTGAGTTCGAGAAGAAGGCCAACCTTGCCATAGGACTACAATCCAAGGATCCATTGCGAAGATACCCCGTCTCCAAGGATCCTACAATCTGCTCGAGAGTGTCCTTCAATTGAAACAACGAGAGATATCACAGTCAGGTATAAAACCTTCTCTTCTCTCTTCGTCTGTTTCTTGAAAGAGGAGTAAACCCTAGGTTTGGGGGTTTCTCAATCCCCAGCGATCCTACTTCTGAGTTACTCTGATAATTCACTCCTTTTAATTATGCTTTTTGTCATTTCTTAGTTTCTTTCAACATTAGTTTATCTTTCCTTTGAGTCATAGCCGACTTCTGAAAATAAATAAATAAAAAAAATACATTAATTTTAATTTGCTTCCGCATTCCACATTTTCGTTCTGCATCAATTTTGGTATCAGAGCTTTCGTTCTGCATCATTTTTGGTATCAGAGTCCTGTCTAGGGTTTCTGTTTTGCTTGCTTGTTTTAAGTCTCTCTCCTTTTTACTTTGTCTGCTCGAAGTAGACTCCCCAGGACGTCCGGTCCTAGGAACGAAGCGAGGTGCAAACCTCCTCTTCCCATTCCACGGGGTGTTCCTAGGGTGTGTAGGGGATCTGCTGGGTTACAACTTCGTAGCAGGAATTGTAAACGGGGGAAGCACCCTATTTTCAGTCTATAACTATCCTGTTGCAAGAATTGTTTCTCATTGTAGATAACTCCAAATTGCATGATTTTTATTTTTGTGGAACCAGTATAATTGAAGATATTTTGCATAATTTTCCTGTGATTTATTGGTTTTCGTTAAATTTCTGAGAGTTAAATTACTGCAACTCTATTTCTGTGTTTCTGTAATTCATTTTTTTGAGTGATCATCTCCTAATTCATCTTAAGGGAATTTGAGAATCTAAGATAAGGGGAGGAGTTGATAAGCTCTCCTTAGCCCAAAACCACCACCCACTCATTCGATCCTAAGCCTAATTTTAAAAATTTATTAGACTTAATTTGCCCTAGTGGGCTAGGGACGTCAACAAGTCGGGTCAAGGCTAGTGTTGAGTCAGTTTGTCTAGTTACTCTGGTGTGCTTTGTACTCAGTGTCTAGAATGGTGGTTCAGGGATTCTATCCCGAAGGGCTTGTGTGCTGGTCCGCCTACCTGGCCAATCACTGATTGGTGTCTAGGATTGGTAATTAGGGACTTAACACTCCCCTTACACCTGCCTGGCTGAGTCCCGAGTTACTACAGGCTAGCTTGCCAGTCTGATTGGGCATCTAGTTTGGGCTCTAGGTCTAGTTAGCCCGTAGTCGTTCAGTTGAGTCTCATTTTGTGTGTTTGCTTGCATCATCATGTCTACCCGGAATGGAGTACCCTACCAACCTGGTCAAACCCAACCTGATTTAGAGGCCATGGTTAGAGCTCTTACTGAGAGTATGAACAAATTGAGTCAGGATATGACTGCTACTGTTACCCAGTGTAAAGAACAAGTCCATGAGAATTTTACCCAGCTTAGGGATCGAGTCCAAGTACTTGAGAAACGTAGACATCAAAATTGGACCCCTGATCCAAAATTTAATAGGCCCCAACCTCATCCATGCCAGGAGCCTAGGAGGACCTTATACCGTGATCCCGAGCATAACCTTAGGAAGCCTAGCCATGATATCTATAGTGTGGATCGTGTCTATGAGAGGTCCTTACAATATTCTAGACCAGTCACTCAACAACCCAAGTCTTCTAGATCAAACCATTTAGATCCACACCCATGCCCAAGTAAGGTCTCTACTAGCTTGAAACCCAGTATGACCCAGGTTCCTATATCGCAAGAATGTTTGTTTTGTGGAGAAAGAGGCCATAAATCTAGTCAGTGCCCATGCATAGGACTGGCTTGTGCACAGCTAAGTGGTAAGAATCCTAAGGATGACATTAATGAGGGAGAACCCAAGCCTACCAATGAGGAAGAAAGGTTAGGTATGACAAGCCTAGAATCAGTTGACCCGATTACCACTGACCTGAAACCCATTGAAGATGGCATCGAGGAAGTATATGATGCTGGCTTGAGTCTAGTTGATGAATATGAGGGGGAAGAACTTGAAGAATGTGACATCGATACTATTGGTTCCTTACCTGAGGAGACCTTGGAGAGCAACCAAGTGGTAGGACCTAGTTCAGAAATTCAAGAGATTTGTGAGAACCAGGTTCCTTTAGTCAAATAACCCCAGGAAGAACTCATAGTGTTAGCCCGAGCTATTAGTTTGTACCCTCTAATGACAGTCATTCCCCAAGTACCAATTGAAGATCTTTGCACTGAACTGTTTAAGTTTGCACACCCTATGGTAGATCCTCTCCTTAGGATGACTGAATCAAGCCTCTTACAATTGGACCTTGTCCCATGCTCAGCCACTAAGGTCTCTCCCGTAATCTCAGTTGGACATCCTTTTCTTGAGCGGATTGATTCACCCAGTCCTGTAGAAGTCCTCCTTATGACCCCAGACCCCTTCCTTCGCATGACTGACCTACCCTTCTATAGAGTATACCTTTCCGCACCCATATGTCAAATTTCAAGTCTTGAGGTCATCATCCATAGGCCCTTCCATGAATCATTCTTCAATCCAGTTCTTGAGAAAATGAATCATTATTTGCTTAGAGAACAAACTTTAACTGTTGCAATCACGTGTCCTAGGCTGCTTCCCGAACCATCTCTTGATCCATTCCTGGGAGTAGCAAACTTTTCCTTTCGTAAGGATGACCAGTTGACATTCATAGATCACCATTCAAACCTTCAGGTCACCACCTTTAGCCAGCAGGTAATTCGAGACTCCACCTCATATTTCATCCCTTTCTCTAGGACTTCCAATGCTTCTTACACCATCCAAGTATACTTTGTCGAAGTCTTTAGAGTGAACCACGTGTCAGAATCTATTAGGTTTGCCACTTACTTCTGGAAGACCTTATGGCACCTACTAGGCATCCATAATAAGTTTTCATGCTCTGCATGCCCTCCTCCGACCCAAGGTCAAACCTAGAGAGCCTTAGTTTGTTAGGTTTAGACCTAGGGTTCCTTTGGAATAAAGTCCATTCTTTAGGAATGCGTCGTCAGTCTAGTTTAGTTTTTCTTGACCCTTTACTAGGCTTTGGCTCAGATTTTGGTTTGATTGAGAGCACCAGGAATTGGGATTTGTATTTTGTCCAGGGCTGAAATTGCATTCAATGTTTCGATCAATAGGTCTATAGGCTAGAGTCCCTTTGAAATTGTTCATGGATACAAGCCTCACACACCACTTGATCTGATTTCACTATTAGCCCACACACACAAGTCTCTTGATGCACTTGTATAGCATGTAAAGGACTTGCATAAAGAAATTCATGCCAAAATAACTTTAAGTAATGAAACTTATAAGAAGTTGGCTGATTCTCAAAGGCGAGTCAAAACTTTTGTTGAGGGAGACTATGTAATGATTAGGTTAAGGCCTGAACGGTTTTCTCCTGGAACCGTTAGAAAGTTACATGCTAGAGGAGCTGGACCATTTAGAGTAGTGAAGAGAGTAGGATCCAATGCCTATGTGCTCGAGTTGCCTCCAGAACTAGGCAATAGCTCTACTTTCAACATTACAGACTTATAGAGTATTGGGAGCCAGCTGTGATTCCTAGTAAGCCTTTGAAACCTAATCCTATTATTGAGAGTGATCCCGACCCTGTGTGTCCACCAACAAACTGGCCTGTGAGGAAAGAGCAGATTGAAAAGATCCTGGATGATCAGGTTATCTCTACTCGTAATCGATGATACCAAAGATACCTGGTCCGCTGGCAAGGAAGGCCAAATTCTGATGACTCTTGGATCTCCCGAGAAGAATTACAAGAATTGGACCCAGATCTCTTGGAGAGATACCAGAGCCAACTTGATCCATACTCGACAGGGTCGAGTTCCTCCCACCCCGGGAGAATTGGTGCGGGCACCAGACTCAGAAGAAGACTTCAGGGCTCCATCTGGATCTCTGATTGACCTTGCCCGAAGAATTAGGATTTTCTGGTTTTGTAATAAGGGTTGACTTGGTCAACTCAATTTTATTTTGAGTATGTAATTTTGTCATTTCAATTTTTGTTGAGTCATGTTGACTCAGTCCAAGTCCAGGTCCAGGTTGGCGCCATTCCCTTTGCCATAGGGTGCCATATTTTTTCTTCCATGGTCCAGCTACAAGTGGGTGCCACACTCCCTGCCACATCTCCATCCAGTGTCTTTGGTCCCCACACCATAAGAAGTAAGTTTCCCTTTTTCTTGCACCACTTGGGGGAGAAATCCATCAAGATACCTCAATCCAAGGAGGAGCCAACTTCTTTCCAGATAAACCCAAGCCAGGATGGCAAGAGTTTTTCTTGAAGAGAGGATCAAGGAGGTGCTCCACAATGTTCCATAAAAATCAAAGTTATAAAAGGGAAGAGAGCATGTCTTGGGGAGAAAATCAAGGAGGCACCCAAAAGTTTCTTAAAGTGCCAAAGACATGAAAGGAAGAAGCCTAAACTTGTGGAGCAAGACTAGGAGGTGTCCAAATGAGCCAAACTATGAAGGGAAAATCCTTGATTCATGGAGAGATACTAGGAGACACCCCCATAACCTGCCATTTGGAGCTGATTTTCAAGTTTTCTTGGAGTTTTTGGGCTGCCCACTCATGGAAGGAGTCTTGGAAAGAGAATTTGATGCCTAAAGTGTGGGTTAGTCCTATTAGTCCCACATGGGAAATGTATAAAATTTTATTTCTTTGTTATGTCTATATATTCAACTCTATGTAACTCTTGAATTAATATGATGAATGAAATCAATTTCTTTGTGAGCAACTTTGTGTTTCTCTCTTCCGCACTTGTATTCAAGTGTTGAGCTCCATGAGGGAGTAAATCCGGGTTCCCTAGGAACCTTGAGGAGGTATGAGATCTCCAACCCCAAAACCCTAGCTTAGTCCACCCATCTCTACTCCACCACCACCAAACCCTAATTTTCCATCTACATCCCACGGCCCCTCTCTTCCACATAGAGGCCGGCCACCAGCATCCAGTTCAGATCAACTATTTCAACTACAGAGCAAGTTCAACGAAGAGTCAGATCAGTATCAAGATCTCCGGAACTTCTACATCCAACAATCTTCATTAAGTCCTCAGGTCAGTGTCTTTCTTTGAGTTTCTGGTTCTTTTTTTTTGTTCTTCTTCTTCCAGATCCTGAGTTCGAGAAGAAGGCCAACCTTGCCATAGGACTACAATCTGAGGATCCATTGCGAAGATACCCCGTCTCCAAGGATCCTACAATCTGCTCGAGAGTGTCATTCAATTGAAGCAACGAGAGATATCACAGTCAGGTATAAAACCTTCTCTTCTCTCTTCGTCTGTTTCTTGAAAGAGGAGTAAACCCTAGGTCTGGGGGTTTCTCAATCCCCAGCGATCCTACTTCTGAGTTACTCTGATAATCCACTCCTTTTAATTGTGCTTTCTGTCATTTCTTAGTTTCTTTCAATATTAGTTTATCTTTCCTTTGAGTCATAGCCGACTTCTGAAAATAAATAAATAAAAAAATACATTAATTTTAATTTGCTTCCGCATTCCACATTTTTGTTCTGCATCAATTTTGGTATCAGAGCTTTCGTTCTGCATCACCCCTCCTGAAATAGAAGTGCCATACCATGGCTTGGGGCCCAAAAGAGAAAAAAGGGGCATGGCATCCCTCAAAGGGATACCAGGACAAAGCCCCCAGACCAGCTTTGGGCCACCAGACACAAAAGAGAAAAGGTAAGAAAGGTAAATAAGCAAACAGAGGGAGCAAAGGGGCAAGGAAGCACTCGAGTGAACCTCCCAAGCTCTCTCATTTCTCTCAACCCATCTCCGTTCCATTTTTCACCCTCTACGTGGAGAGTCCCCAAGTTCTTTGCCACAGAGATTCTGTTCCCTTCGATCGTCCCACTGACTTGATCGTTGGAGTGTCCCCATTGGAATCCCTGGCTCAGATCTCCTCTATTTTCCAGGGTAGCGAACCCAGGAGCTGACTGGAGAGGGGAGGACCTAGCCCCCGATGGCGGGGCCCGCCTGATGTATCGGAGTTGCAGGCCACGGTGATCTTGGTGGCAATAGATTGGCATGCCAAGAAGGGGGAGGTAGAGTTGGAGGGAAGAGCTCTAACCACTCACCATCAACAATTGGCCCACGGGAAGCCGATAGGGATGATATCCTCGGGGGCAGGGAGAATCCCGAGAAGGCTAGGGGAAGAGATAGCACCCCCAACAACGGCCGGAGCCCCACCTCAGGAAGGATCTCCGAGGGTTTTTGCACCTATCTTGGCATCCATCACTGTTCCCCTTCGGTAGCCCACCCTCGGATCAACGGGGTGGCCGAGGCAACTAGTAGGGCCATCCTGTTAGGGACCCCCATGGGGATGGATGAAATAAGAGATGGGGCCTAACCTCGGGGGTTAGCCTGCCGGTAAAGAATAGCGCGCTACTACAACTCCCGTAAAGGGCCTCTACGAGGGGGGTCGAGGCCCAACCGGGCGGAGCCTATTACCTGGCCGGTCTCGGTGCCTCCCGATGCTTGTGAACCTGGAACATGAGCAATTTAAAAGAGTGCTACCAATGTGTAAAACTTCTTTTCAATTATTTTAGTTCTTTTTTTGTGCAACTTTATCTTTCACCTATGCAGGAACGTCTCCATCCGACTCAAAGTCCGGTGAACTCAAGCCGGGCCCCCCATCAGGCCTGCACTCCTCGTCGTTCTCACAGTCCATAGGTGGTGACAGGACAACCTACCATCTATTGCTTGACTTACAGTTTGGCACCCTTAAGCCAGGCCCCCCAGCAGGCTTGCACTCCATGGCCTCGCTCATATCCTGGAGGTGGCACCAAGGTGTCGTCTATCACGTGACTCATAACTTGGCAAATCGAAAGCTCGGCGCCCCCAACCTCGCTCACAGCCTAGAGGCGGCATCAAGGTGCCGTCTACCGTGTGACTCATAGCTTGGCAAATCAAAAAGCTCGGTGCTCCCAGCCTTGCTCACTGCCCGGAGGTGGCACCAAGATGCCATCTACCGCATGACTCACAGCTTAGCAAATCAAGAAGATCAGCGCCCCCAGCCTCGCTCACAGCTCGGAGGCGGCACCAAGATGTCGTCTACCACGTGACTCATAGCTTGGCACACCAATAAGCTTGGTGCCCCTAGCCTCGCTCATTGCCCAAAGACGACAATGGGATGCCATCTACTGTGTGACTCATAGCTTTGCACACCAATAAGCTCGGCACCCCACAGCCTCATGGCCTTATTCACAGGTTGGAGGTGGCACCAAGATGCTATCTACAGCATGACTCATAGCTTGGCAAATCGAGAAGCTCAGTGCCCCACAGCCCAAAGATGGCAGCGAGATGCCGTCTATCGTATGACTCATAACTTGGCAAATCGATAAGCACGGTGTCCATAGCCTCATGGCCTCGCTCACAGCCCGAAGGTGGCACAAAGATGCCATCTACCGCATGACTCACAGCTTGGCAAATCGAGAAGCTTAGCACCCCCAGCCTCGGCTCACAGCCCAGAGACGATACCAAGATGCCATCTACTGTGTGACTCACAGCTTGGCACACCAATAAGCTTGATGCCCCACAGTCTCATGGCCTCGCTCACAGCTCGGAGGTGGCACCAAGATGTCGTCTACCGCATGACTCATAGCTTAACAAATTGAGAAGCTCGGTGCCCCCAGCCTCACTCATAGCCTGGAGATGGCAGTAAGATGCCGTCTACCGTATGACTCATAGCTTGGAAAACCAAGAAGTCCCATGCTCTATGGCCCCACTTTTGAGGTTGGGAGACGCCATCAGTCTTGCCTTCGAGGTTAGGAGGAGTCATCAGTCCTGCCTCTAGAGTCAGGGGACATCAGCAACCCCATGCTCTAGAGCCGAAAATCCTAGAACTTTGGCTCTAGAGCCGAGGTGCTTAGAAGCCCCACATCGAGCTGTTCTGCCCACAATCTGGAGATGCTGATGGAAAGCTCTTGAAGACCCACCATCTATTGCTCGACTCATAGCTCAATGACCCAAAGGACTCTAAAAGCCGCTTGCACTTAAGCCCAAGTGACCCCGAGGTCGACGGAATAGAGGCGGGATGCCAGCGGAGTACCTCGAGCTGGCCTCAAGATTCTAGCATCACCCCACGATAGCTGAAGCCCCAAGGTGGGCTCACGGTGACCACGAAAGTCTATCTCCCTACCATGAAGACTTTGAGAAGCAGAAGGCAAAGAAAAGTAGAAAACACAAGGCATTCTAGCTAAGGGGAAAGGAAAAGTTATACTGATTTGGGCATTCTTCACATCGGAAAAGAGCTCTCGATGGCCTGGGAAGCCATACAACCGATGCAAGACCAAAAAAAAGAAAGAAGAGGAAAGAAAAAAGAGAAAGAGGTACACAATGATTAGGAGAAAATTTGAACTTTCATTGATCAAAAAACTCTTACATAGTGAAAACCCCCGATAGGCCGGGAAGTTTTTTTAGTGTCCCAATTATGAAATGAAGAGAGAAAAAAGGTTGCCCGATCAATGGACGGATCCCCTCTGGCTCTGAACGCTACCCTTTGGGACTAGCGGGAGATGTTCTAGTCCCTTCTACCCAAGAAAATAGGTACCCTTCCTCAAGGACACCCTGGACCCTAGACGATAAGTGTCCAACACCGTGTCTACTGCCCCGTCCTTGGAGGTCACCGATCTTATGATTCCAAGGACAGCTTCAGCGGCTTCATGTTAAGCCCCCTCTGCTAGTGCCAGGGTGGCCTAGCCTTCTCCACAGCGACCATGACCCTGGCCACCACCTCCTCTTCAAAGACCTTCGGTCTTGTAAACCGAGGGGTGGCCTCAACAACCCCCTCTTTTCACCTTTGGGGCCTCTCCCCCTCTTCATCCTTCGGGAGAATTTCAAGCTCAGCAGATTTCTTCTCCCAACTGGATGCCCTCACCTTGGCAATGTCTGGTTGCTCCTGAAGAGCCTTCATATGGCCCTCCAGTTCCTCAGCCAAGAACATGAAGTCCACTAGAAGCCCTCCCTCAGCATAGGCCAAGGGAGAGGGATCGAAGGAGAAGGACATGAGAAGCAGGGCTCCAAATCCTAGAGTAGGAAGGGGATCGGAAAAGAAAGGGGGGAGGAAGCGCACAGTGGAAAGTTGATCACCTATGCTTAAAAGGCCTTTAAAAAGGTAGAGGAGCAGGTCCTTTGCAAAAAAGCCTGCCACCCTTGTCACCTTATTTTACCTAAAGGCATGTGCCTTTTCGAATCCCTAGCCAACCAGGAGATGCCACGCACTGGCATCGGGCGATCCCGATGCTTCGGTTCATGGGGCAAACGCTCCGATCTGGATGGGGCATTTATGACCCCTTTTAAAGAAGGGTGACGTGGTGCCATCCCATTGGAGTAGAGGTGCGGTCTCCGGGGCACGGGCGTTCGAGGCATTAATGGTGCAGTAGGTGCACCCCTCCATGTTAGCACGATCATTACTCCCTTCACCCCGAGCACTGCTTCATCCTCTGGGCTCGGGAGTGGGGGGCATCTGATGTGGCATCTTCGCTGACGTGGAGTCCGCTGGTGGCCATGCTGGCAAGAGATCCGCCACCTTGATGTGGTGGCCCAACGAGGAGCCAAGGCGAGCCCTCCTATCGAGGTCAGCTCTCAGCCAGAGTCATGCTCATGAGGCGAGCCCTCTGTATAAGGTCAGCTCCCAACCAGAGTCGTGCTCATGCTACCAAGGCGAGCCCTCCTGTAGAGGTCAGCTCCCAGCCGGGGTCATGCTCATGCTACCAAGGTGAGCCCTCCTGCTGAGGTCAGCTCTCAGCAAGAGTCATGCTCATGAGGTGAGCCCTCCATCTGAGGTCAACTCCCGGCTAGGGTCATGCTCATGCTGTCAAGATGAGCTCTCCTACCAAGGTCAGCTCCCAGCCGGAGTCATGCTCATGAGGCAAGCCCTCCATCTGAGGTTAGCTCCTGGTTGGGATCATGCTCATGCTACCAAGACAAGCCCTTCTATCGAGGTCAGCTCTCAACCGGAGTCATGCTCATGAGGTGAGTCCTCCATCTGAGGTCAGCTCCTGGCTGGGGTCATGCTCATGATGCCAAGGTGAGCCCTCTTGCTGAGCTCAGCTCCTAACCGGAGTCATACTCATGAGACGAGCCCTTCATCTAAGGTCAGCTCCCAGTTGGGATCGTGCTCATGCTGCCAAGATGAGCCCTCCTATCGAGGTCAGCTCCTAGCCGGAGTCATGCTCATGAGGCGAGCCCTTCGTCTGAGGTCAACTCCCAACTGGGGTCTTGCTCATGCTACCAAGGCAAGCCCTTCTATCGAGGTCAGCTCCTAGCAGGTGTCATGCTCATGAGGCGAGCCCTTCGTCTGAGGTTAGCTCCTGGCTAGGGTCGTGCTCATGCTACCAAGGCGAGCCCTCCTGTGAGGTTAGCTTCTAGCTAGAGTCATGCTTATGAGACGAGCCCTTCGTCTGAGGTCAACTCCCGATTGGGGTCGTGCTCGTACTGCCAAGGCGAGCCCTCCTGCCAAGGTCAACTCCTAGCTAGAGTCATGCTTGTGAGGTGATCCCTCTATCTGAGGTCAGCTCCTGGCTATGGTCGTGCTCACGCTGCCAAGGATGGACCTCCCAAAGGGAGGTCTCTCCCTGCCATGCAAAGGCCAGATTTCTTGCTAGCGATGAAGGAGGGAAAGTTTAATAAAAACTTAAACCATGGCACAGGGGTTCCTGTCCACCTGCAATCTCCGGGAGATGGTGCACACCCTGCCATTAATTCAAGCTCCGCGACACACCATCCAAATGCCTCATGCAAGGTGAGTTCTGCCAGGCCCGAGGCCCTGTAATGTGTCGCCATGTCCATATTGTACGATCAAAGGATGCTGACCCATGCGGCGTGAGACCTAGAGTTCCCTCAGAAGGAGGATCCTACTGAGGTCCTAGGCCCTGCAACACATCGATGGTCCCTCTTGAAATAGAAGCGCCATACCATGGCTCGGGGCCCAAAAGAAAAAAAAGGGGGCATGGCACCCCTCAAAAGGACACCAAGACAAAGGCCCCAGACCAGTTTTGCACCATCGGAGATACAAAAGAGAAAAGAGAAAAGGTAAGAAAGGTAAGTAAGCAAACAGAGGGAGCAAAGGGGCAAGGAACCACTCAAGTGAACCTCCCAAGCTCTCCCATTTCTATCAACTCATCTCCATTCCATTTTTCACCCTCTACGTAGAGAGTCCCCAAGCTCTCCACCATAGAGATTTTGTTCTCTTTGATCGTCCCACTGACTTGATCGTCGGAGTGTCCCCGCTGGAATCCCTGACCTGGGTCTCCTCTATTTTGCAGTGCAGCAAACCCACAAACTGACTAGAGAGGGGAGGACCTAGCCCCTAATAGCAGGGCCCACTCGATGCGTCGGAGCTGCAGGCCATGGGGAACAGATCCAACTATCAAAGTGAGGCCTGCAAGGTGCTAGTAATTCGATTGTCTCGAGGCTTCAATTAGGCTATCTCCATATGAATACAAGTAGAGGCTAGGTGCATGCGCAGTTCTAGCAAAACCTGAGACTTTCTCCAGATTTGATTTGATGAAGACGGAGTAACTTTCTCTAGATCTGATTTGATGAAGACGGAGTAGCATAACAGGTAAGTAGATTCGATCAACTTTATACTTTTGGTTTTATTTGGAGATCTATATTATATGTTCATGATTGGTTCCTATTATGTATGCTTAGAGTAGGTTTTTATTCTATTATGTGTTAATTTTAATTAATTAAAGATTTTTAAAAAACTTACATGCAACCTAGGGATCATCAAAGAATCTTTCAATGAGATCCAAGTAAATATTAATGATTATAAGCAGATATATGGCATCTCATTATTATTGATTGATTTGAATTAAGGAATTGATTTTGGGAGACTTATATGAGTTTAACTTATGAGAGACAACATTTTAGGTGGTTTGTCATTTGATATTAAGAATTATATTAAGATAGCCCTATGAGTAATGTCCTGTTTGATCCTACTCATAAAAATATTGATTTATAGATATTTATTTTGTTAGAGTTAAAATTAACCTTCTAAGAGAAAAGTTGATTTAGATTGTCTAAATGAATTGTCAATGAGAGCATGATTCATTCGATCTTGGACTAAAGTTATTGATATCTTGAAAAGATAAAAAAAATAATTTTGGCAGAGTTCTATTGATTTAACATAAGGATTGGATTTCAGGTGGATTAATTTATTGATGCTAAAGGTCATGAAGGAAAATTTATATGAATGGCCAAGTAGATTTTATTCATGCGGATGCTTACTTGAGATTTTCTAATTTATTATAGTTCAGAGTTAATCTTTTAAAAAGTGAGATCAGTTTGGAATTATCTAATTGATTGTCAAGTGAATCTAGAGTTAATTCACTTTAAATTGTTCTAGATTTATGGGATTTTAGAAAGATGGTGAAATTATGTAAGGACTTTAAACATGGAAAGTGGATCAATGTTTAATTTTTATATGATATGCTTGAGATATGGACATGATAAAAAAACTCAAATGATGCGGGACGACTCTAAGACTGCTAAACATGTATGAAAAAATAGTAAAATAATTTTTTTTGTGATTTTTATAATTTTTATTTGCAGGCTAGATTTCCAAAATAAAGTAAGAACTAGCGGAAAGACTAGCAGTGCAAAGAATCATCGGATCGCAGGAAAACATATGCAAACTAATAAAATATCTAGGACCCGAGAGTTGAGAAACTCCCGATTTATGATAGTTTATCTTCATCAAAATAGATAATAAGAGAAGGGAAGGTTTCATACCAGTCAGAGATTTGAATTCAGTAGCAGAAGAAATCACTCACAGCTCTGATCAGAGCCTGGAAGAAGAAACCTCGGTTCCCTTGAATCTGATGGTGAATCTGGGTGGTCCGAGCAGCAAAGAAGGCCTCCTCAGGGGAGGGAAAGCACCTTGGGGATCCTACAAGCATCAAAGATTAATCAAAATAACAAATAAAAATTAGAAAAGGAACTAGGTTAGAAGGGATTCAGGATTAGGACTAAAAGCTGGCAGTTAGGGAAGAAGGAGCTCTTGGGCTTGGATGGCAGCAAGGACTCCTATTCCTTGGGCGTGGCTGATCTCCAAGGACACTAAGGGATGCTAGGGCAGTAGGGCATCAATCCAGGAACACAATGAGAGCACTCAAAGAGAGAACCAAAACTCAAACTCAAGACAATTTCACAAAATTTCAGCAAGGTTTATTCATAAGAAAAAGATGATTACAAGAGGGGGAGGGGTGGGGTATTTATAGAGTTCCCATGCCCTCACTAACCATGGTTATACTTGGGTTACAAGTCCTCTTCCCAATTGGAATACAAGTCCTTTCCTAGCTAGGTTAGAATTACAAAGTTTTAAAAGGACTAGAAATCCCAACTAGGTTAGAATTTTGACCTAATTTTTTCTTCTTTCCTCTCCCCACTTGGCTTGGACTTGGTCAAACTCCTCAAATTCATTTATGGACCTTGGGGCAGCAGCAAGGATGCCACCTTCATGGGCTTGGATGAAAATTTGAGGGGTCCAGGTGGGCTTCCAGGGGTTGGGTGCATGGGCTGGCATATTTCAGGGAATCTGGTTGGAATCTTGCTTCTTAAGGACTTGGGCTTGGTGCCTGGGCTTGATTTTAAGGCTTGGAGTGCTGGAATAATCTAGAAAACATGGACTCTTGGCATATGAAATATTTTGAAAGTATCTGAAGGGAATTTGGCATCTGAAATGGCACCCGGAGAAAATCAAGGCACAATCAGGGCACCTAGGTGTCGATTGAGCTGCCTTAGGCTGATGTAACCGCTTCTGGCTTTAGAATAAGGTCTGGTGGAACTCCAAAATAGCGTAGCCACCTCTTTTGTATAAGAAGTGAACTCACACTAGACTCATACTGGTATACATGACTCAATGTACTAGACTAGGTTAAGGGTTGAGACAAGACAACTAACCTCAACTTATTACAGGACTTAATTCTAGTTGATTACAGAATTTGACACATGGCTAGGTAAACCAAATAGGGCCCAATAATCTGTGTCTAATCTTGGTGCCCCTACCAATTCTCCCAGGATGGGAGGAACTCGATCCCGTCGAGTGTAGGATAACTTGGCTCTCATAGTGCTCTAGTAGGTCTGAGTTGAGGCGCTGCAGATCCTCACGGGTGATCCACGAGTCCTCAGATTCTGGCCGACCTTGCCACCAGACCAAGTACCTTTGATAGCCATAATTCTGGGTACATATGGCTTGATCGTCCAGGATTCTCTCAATCTTTTTCTCACTATTTGACCAATTGTATGTAGACACTCTAGGATGGGTTCTCTCTCAAAATAGAGGGATAGGCTCAAGGTGCTCGCTAGGTATCACTGCTGGCTCCCTAGACTCTATAAGATCTGAGATGATGAAGGTGGAGCTAATACCTAAATCAAGTAGTATCTCACGCACATAGGCATTTGGTCCACAGATATTCATTATCTTGGATGGGCCAGCTTTGCGAGCAAAAAATTCTTTTCAACTATAAAATCCCCTGCAAAATTCTTTCTCTCTTTTGAGAATTTGCCAAGTTGTTAGTTAGTTCATTAGTTATGTTCAGCTTTTGACTAATTTCCATATGCTGTGCAGAGGGTGATGCAAGTACAAACATGTAATTCAGGCTGTGCATTTATTGGACTCAACTAATACCTAATAGACTCGACTAGACATCCCTATCAAAGGATATTTTATTGGACTCTAAGGGACAAAACCTAACAGATTATAGACTCTTTAGGTTTGATCCTATCATGACATGCACATGAGAACTTACTATGTACTCCTACTAGGTGCCATAGGATTCTCCTAAAGTAAGATGCAAATATGACATGCTTAATGAATGAATGCATCATGCAAATTCCTATAAAATGCAACCTAATAATAAAGAAAACATAAGAAGTTTCCGGAAATGGTAGAAAATAAGAGGTGGGTCCATGGTTAGTCTGATTGGATGGAAAGTAAGAAAAGGATTCGAGGTTAATTGGATAGACTAGGATATAAGAAGGGGTGTCAGGGATTAATCCTAAACTAATAAGATTGACCTTAAGGGGTTTGTGTCTATCTACTGGGTCTGCCTTATGGAAGAATGGGTCACTAATTTCAGAAAAAAGATCTTCAATTGGGAACAAGGAAGTGACTTCATTTTGAAGGTACTGGGTGAGATAATCCAAGTCCTCAATAAACTCTTTTAGCTTAGAAAATTCAGGACTAGGCTCTACAATTGGATCCTCTTCTAAAGTCTCCTCTAATTACTCTTCCATTATAGCTTCGGTGTGATCTGGGTTATCTAATTCTAGGTCGGCCACTAACTGATTATGGTCAAGGTTAGCTAAATCTAGATTGACTACTACTTGGGTATGGTCAGGGTCAACTGATTCTAGGATGGCTTATACCTGGGTCTCTATTGATTCAACTAACACTGGATTGGCTTTTACCTGGGTTTGGTCATAATCAACTAATCCTAGGTCTTCTATAGGGTACTCTTATAGATCTTCAATAGACTTATACTCCTCTACCAGACTTGGTTCAACCTCATATATTTCTTCTTCTAAGTCATCTTGGTGAACCAATGGGGTGGTAAGAGGGGTTTGGTTAATGAGAAATTGACTAAAGTCTGGGGTAACAGGGATGGATAAACTAAGGGTTATGAGTTCAAAGGTTATGGGTTTAAAGGTTATGGGTTCAAAGGTTATGGGTTCAAATCTAGGGACTATGGGTTCCTGGGGTTCAGCTCTATGGGTCTTGCCTAGGATTCCTATTTGGTTGAATCTATGGTTCATTTGATCAAGCTTAGTATCGGACTGGTCAAACCTACGGTCTATTTGGGCAAGCTGATTTTAGGTTTGGGTGTTGGATTGGTTTATTTAGGTAACCTGGTTTTGAGATTGGGTAGTTAACTGGGCAAGCTGGGCTTGGGTATTGGCTTGGTTCATTTGGGTAAGCTGTACTAGGATGGCCTCCAAAGTGGGATTCATGGTTGGGCTAGGCTGAGGTTTGGACTTTTGATATTGGGTTCCTAATCTAGTGGTCATGCAACAAATCAAACAATCAAAATGAAATGATGCAACCAAGCATGCAAAAAAGAAAGAAAAGGCTAGTATAATCTAGGGTTTCCTAGACCTAGAACCAGAAACTGGGTGGGTCAGCTCAACTTACACCTAACCCAATAGCTAATCCTTCCACTGGCCAGGTAGGAGATGAGAGTGTGAGAGGTCCCCCCTGCTTTTGCAACGATTCAATTAAAAACCACAACACCACTTAGATCGTTTGATTCTGGACCCCCAGCCATAGACACCAGCTTTCAGTAATAGCTAAAAGGTTAAATACACTAGTTAGCCCACATAGCTCGGACCCAACCTGTTGATGTCTCCTAGCCCACTAGGGCAAATTAGGTCTAGTTGATTTTAATTAGGCTTGGGTTAGTATGATGATGGTTGTTTTGGGCCCAGAACAGGTGATGAAATCCTATCCTGATCTGAGATATACATAGTTGCCCTTAAGATTAGGTTAAAGATGATGACAATCGATGATCCTGATACAATCTAAAAACAATCAAAAAAATAAAATATTTTTTTTATGATTTATGATGTGTCAAGTTAGGTTTAAGTTAACTAGTGTTATTAAACAAAGTTTGGCTTGGGATTGGGGGTTTGGTAGTTGATTAGGTTAGGTTGAGTCAAGATGCAGAATGTAGCAGAAATCAATAAATTAGAGTTTCAATTATTGCAGAGTTTGACATAGATCCTGATGCATAAAAAATTCAAAAGAAATTTGGAACAGAGAATTGATGGTGATGATGTATCCTACCAAATTTCATGTAGAAAAAAAATCAGATGTTCATGAAAACCTAGGGTTTTCTAGACTACTGCAAAAATTATTAGGATTCTATTAGGGTTCCTATTATGCTAAATTTTAGAGATTTAGGGTTTCAGTAAAAATAATTAAAGATTTTGATAATTATTAGGACAGAATAGAGAACATGAAGTGAAAATTTCATAGAAAAATAAAATGTTTATGATACCAAAATCAGATGAAACCTAGACACCTAATACAGTGGACAGAATGCATAATTAGGGTTTATGAATGCAAAGCAAATAAAAAACTATCCTAAACCCGCTCTGATACCAAACTGATGCAGGATAACTCTAAGACTGCTAAACATGCATGAAAAAATAGTAAAATAATTTTTTTATGATTTTTATAATTTTTATTTGCAGGCTAGATTTATAAAATAAAGTAAGAACTAGCAGAAAGACTAGCAGTGCAAAGAATCATCGGATCGCAGGCAAACACATGCAAACTAATGAAATATCCAGGACCTGAGAGTTGAGAAACTCCCGGTTTAGGATAGTTTATCTTTATCAAAATAGATAATAAAAGAATGGAAGGTTTCATACCAATCAGAGATTTGAATTTAGTAGTAGAAGAGATCACTCACAACTATGATCGGAGCCTAGAAGAAGAAGCCTCGGTTCCCTTGAATCTGATGGCGAATCTAGGCAGTCCGAGCAACAAAGAAGGCCTCCTCAAGGGAGGGGAAGCATCTTGGGGATCTTGCAAGGATCAAAAGTTAATCAAAATAGCAAATAAAAATTAGAAAAAGAAATAGGTTTGAAGGTATTCAGGACTAGGGCTAAAAGCTGGTAGTCGGGGAAGAAGGAGCTCTTGGGCTTGGATGGCAGCAAGGACTCCTGTTCCTTGGATGTGGCTAATCTCCAGGGATGCCAAGGGATTCTAGGGTAGCAGGGTATCAATCCAAGAACACAAGGAGAGCACTCAAAGAGAGAACCAAAACTCAAACTCAAGATAATTTCATAAAATTTCAGCAAGGTTTATTCATAAGAAAAAGATGATTACAAGAGGGGGAGGGGTGGGGTATTTATAGAGTTCCCATGCCCTCACTAACCATGGTTACACTTGGGTTACAAGTCCTCTTTCCAATTGGAATACAAGTCCTTTCCTAGCTAGGTTAGAATTACAAAGTTTTAAAAGGACTAGAAATCCCAACTAGGTTAGAATTTTGACTTAGTCTTCTCTTCTTTCCTCTCCCCACTTGGCTTGGACTTGGTCAAACTCCTCAAATTCATTTTTGGACCTTGGGGAAGCAGCAAGGATGCCTTCTTCATGGGCTTGGACAAAAATTTGAGGGGTCCAGGTGGGCTTCCAGGGGTTGGGCACATGGGCTGGCATATTCCAGGGAATCTGGTTGGAATCTTGCTTCTTAAGGACTTGGGCTTGATTTTAAGGCCTGGAGTGTTGGAATAACCTGGAAAACATGGGCTCCTAGCATATGGAATATTTCGAAAGCATCTAGAGGGAATTTGGTATTTGAAATGGCATCCGGAGAAAATTAGGGCATAATTAGGGCACTTAGGTGTCAATTGAGCTGCCCTAGGCTGATGTAACCACTTCTGGCTTCAGAATGAGGTATGGTGGAACTTCAAAATAGCATAGGCTCCTCTCTTGTACAAGAAGTGAACTCACACTAGACTCATACTGGTATACAGGACTCAATATACTGGACTAGGTTGAGGGTTGAGACAAGACAACCAACCTCAACTTATTACAGGAATCAATTCTAGTTGATTATAAAATTTGACACATGGCTAGGTAAACCAGTAATCTGTGTCTGATCCTGGTGCCCCCACCATCAAAGCTTTGCTTTAGTTTGATCTAAAAATTTTGGATCTTTTTGGTATCAATGTAAGTAATTTTTTTTGGGGAATTTATATAGTAAACTTTGATAATTCGATAAATTTATATTAGAATACACAACGAAAGTGTGGTGACTTAAGTTATTTCAAAGGTGATTAAATTAAACCTATTAATTCTTTGACTTAATAGTTATTGAGATGCAAGACTTGAGTTAATATTCTAGTAAAAGAGGATTTTAATAATAAAGAAAATGGAATATTGATGATTCTTTGACTAATTTAGATGTGGCCATGTAACTTTTACTTGTAGGTTATTCTATTCTAGGCAACACTAGAGAAAATTTTGGACTTCTTAAATTTATTGATTTATAATAATGAATTAATGTACCCTTAATTAAAGTCAAATTTGAAATATATTGGTATAGATCTCCTTCTTCTAGTTTTTATATTGTTACTATGCATTTGAAGAGAGACCTGTAGTTTTCCTAGATAAAGTCTATCAATAAAGTCAGAAAAAATATTGAGAGAAGAAAGAAAGCTAAAGGCCATGATGAGTGTCCGTTCCTAAAGCCCTCTTGTATTTTGTTAAGAATAGATTAGGCTGATTATGATTTTCATGTAGAATTAATCGAGCATAATTAATTTCATAGGCAAGGAGCTATGGTGTTTTAAACCAAGATCAAATTGTTAGTGTTCTTTTGAAAGAGCTCAGGAGAATTTGATGGAATGAATTGAGTTATTAGATAAAATGATCTTATAAGGTAATTACATGGCAAGGCAAACTCATTAGAAGATTGAGTATGACATGAGGGTCGGATACTTTTAAAGTTTAAAATTAAAACAAACTAATTTCAAGGATGAAATTATTTTAAGAGGGGAGAATATAATAACCCAGCCCAGCCCATGGTTTTTAGGCCCATTTGAAAAGAACCAACCTAAATAAAAAAAAGAGAAGGGAGACTGCCGGTTGGAGTCTTCCTCTTCTCTGATTCATTCAAGGAAAGGAGTTCCCCTTCTTCGACTCCATGAAGAAAGCAGCACCAAAACCCTATAAAAAGACATCTCCTCCCTTTTCTCACCATGCCCCAAATCCCATCCGTTGCCAGTGAAAAAAATGTCCCTGATTACCTTTGATTTTGGTGGCAAATCTTCAAGGCTTTTTTGACGAATTGGCTGCAAAACCCTACGAAATCAAGGTTAGCTCAGTCTCCTCCTTTTCTTTCTTCTAGTTGCTAGAGGGGTGGGTTGCTACCAGGATTGGGCTGTCGAAGCATTAGGTTTGAATCAAAATAGGGCCTCCCCGGTTTCTATGTTTTCTTTCTTCCATTGTTTCTTCGATCACCATTGATGATGGCCATTGTAGGGACAGAGGCTGTGTTGGGATTATCTCCTATTCACTACAGTCGTGATTGGGGAGAGTCACTATCGGGGGAGGTAGCAGCTTAAAGACTTCTTTTGGTTTTCCTCCTTTTTTTCCTTGATTTCAACACCATTGCTCACCACCGAATGCTAGATCAAAGACTAATGGCTGTGCTAGCACAGGCCACAGCCTTGGCCATCATCTCTTGGTGAGGCACCCTGGGCTTTAGGAAGGAGAATGGGGAGCACAGGTACCTTGTTCGAGCTGAGCAAAAGAAGAAGAGAGAAGAAGAAGAAAAGAAGAAGAGAAGAAAAAGAAAAAGGAAAAGGAAAAGAAGAAAAATAAAAGAAAAGGAAAAAGAAGAAAAATAAAAGAAAAAAAAAATCTCTCTTTCCTTTCTCTTCTCTCTCAAGTTTCTCTCTATTTTCTCTATACTTTCTCTCTCCAAAATCTTATCTCTTTAAAAAAAAATTTCACCTAGGGATTGAAAAGGTTGTGAAGTTAGGATCAAGGATCGATGGGTAGATCATTGATGAATCATGATAGAGAATTCTAGATCTATGATTACTAAACCAAGGAATTATTTTTAATACTAAACTTGATTCTATATGAGAATAATTTTTTATGCAAGAGGGTGTTGAGAGAGTTTCTTAGCACCTAGGTCGAGAATCCGAGTACGGATTAATATCTGGGATATTAAATTTATCTCCAGTAGAGATAAGGATTTTTGTACACGATCACTACTATATATATGTTTTACACTACATGGCTTTAATCCTTGGATATGAACATTGGCATGTATGATTATTTATATATTATATGTTTTGATTTTTTATGATGGACAGTTGTGATTGCTGGTATGATTATTTTTATGTTTCGTATAATATGTTATATCAAACTTAATGATTTTTGGATATTTGGATTGTGATACTTGTTATTAGAAATCTTGAAAACAATATGATTTGATAACATATTAATATTTAATGAAATAATAATCAAGAAAAGGGGTGTTTGGACTAGTCATGCCATGGGCAACACCGTAGTAATTGAGATTGCTAGTCATGGGCAGAAGTGTGACATAGAAATTGCCAATCATGGATTAAATCATGGTACTAAGATTGTCAGTCATGGATTGAAACATGACATTGAGATTGCCACTCAAGAGAAAAAATATGATACTAAGATTGTCAATCACGGGCTGAAGTGTAGTATCGAGAATAATCCCATCATGAACAAGAATATGGTATTTGAGATTACTGGTCATGGATTGAAAGTATGATCGTGATTAGTTAAAAATCCTAAAAAAGATTAATGATTAACTTGGAACATAAAAATAAAAAATGGTTTTATCATATATGATGACTGAGTTATTTTGAATGCATTACATGATATTATATGATTTATGGTTCTATTATTGTTTCCTTATTATTTTTAAGTCATATTATTATTAATGTGAGTATATGGAGATTCTTATTGGACTATAAAGCGCATCCTCCACTTTTTTTTTATTTCAGAGTTGCAAGATGCATAGCATGGGTTGGGTCAGGCATGAAATCTAAGTGCAAGACCTATTAGATTAAATAATTAGTTTAATTTTTGATACTAATAACCACTGGATTATTTGTAATTGAATGAGTTGATCATTTGATTACCAAGAATTTATTTTAATGATATTTTGTTATTTATTTTATTTCTGGAGATGATAAGAATCTTGTGTATTTTAGGCCTAGCATGATTTTTAGGATGATGCCTTAAGATTTGTGTAGCCATATCACGTGGTCAATTCAGGTGCTAGGTTTCGGGTGTGACACTAATACTGCTATGTCTGCTATTATAATATATAGAATTTGAACATCCAGCCATGGCATTGTTGAGTCTCAGGTAGTGCATCCAAGATTCCAGGAGAATGGGCCAAGGTTCAAGTTGGTCCGGGTTATCATGGTCACACATGATGTATCTAGGACTATGAGTGAGTCCGGGATGAGTCCTAGATGTTAGACTGAGTTTTGGTCAGTTTGGATATTAGAGTCGGCTCGGTTCTGGTCAGAGTCGACTTTAATGGTTGGCATGGCATGGATGCAGGGAGGAGTTTTGCTAAGAGTCGGCTCGGACTGTTGGGAGTCGGCTCGGTACTACCAAGAGTTGGCTCAGATCACTGGGAGTCGGCTCGGTTCTATAGAACAGGTAAACTATGGTCTGGATGAGTCGGCTCTAGGTCTGAGAGTCGACTCGTCTAGAGTGCTTCCTACAGCATGGAGTCGACTCAAAGGGTTCGAGCCGAGTCAGATGACAAGATCTTTTGAATCACGTATTATCGCGCCGGGAAGTTCTGGGGGGCTAGGTCCTTTGCGATCTAGGTATATATATATATATATGTAAGTTGAGATGGTTATGAGTGAGGACAAGAGAGAGAAGGTCATTTTGTAACAGTCCAAGAAAACAACCGGAATCAAGAACTCCCTCCGTTCTTCTGGATCTCATTTTTTCTTCTTTCCTTCTCCTTCACTTCTTGATCAATCCAAGGGATCAATTGATTTTTGTTTAACCTGTATCCTACCGTGATCATCTTTGGATCGTTGGCAGAGGGTCATTCACGCACCTGGATTGCTTTCGCTGGGCATGGATTCGCCGGATCGTTCATCATCAATTATTCATCGGACGAGTTTCACCATCAATTTGGTATCAGAGCAAGGTTGCGTGAAGAAAGAAAAATCTCTACATCCAAGAAGTGCTAGAAGGTAATATCTAGTACATATTGATTCTACTTGATTGTGGTAATGGCATCAAGCAGTTTCAAGGTGGATTTCGAGAAGTATGATGGAAAGAAAAATTTTACTCTATAGCAACAAAGAGTAAAAGACTTGTTGGTTCAACAAAGGATCTACAAGGTCTTGGTCAAAGAGAGACTAGAAAAGATCAGTGTTAAGGATTGGAAAGAGCTAGAAGAGATCATTTTCAACACCATCAGGATGTGTTTGGCAGATTAAGTTTTGCTGGAGGTATGTACCGAGACTACGGCAAAGGAACTTTGGCTAAGATTAGAGAACACATACATGGGCAAGAACATGATAAACAAGCGTGGTTGAAGAAGCAGCTGTATAGTCTGAGAATGCCTGAAGGAGGAGACCTCGTTGCTCACATTCAGAGGTTCAACCAGGTATGTTCAGAGGTTATGAATCTGGATGTAAAAATCGATGAGGATGATCAGGCATTGTTGCTGTTGTGTTCACTCCCGGGATCATATGATGGTCGTATAACAACCTTGGTATATAGGAAGGAAACCCTGATCTATGAAGAGGTTGTTGGAGTGCTCAAATCAAATGAGCAAAGGGAGAAGATCTGCAAAGGAAATCCTAACTCAAAGGTTCTTGCTATGAATGAAAGGCAAGGAAGATCAAAGAAAGGGTTAGGAGAAAATTAAGGGACAGATCATAGTCTCAAGACAGTAAGAAGGGCTTGAAGTGCTTCAAATGTCATCAGCATGGTCACTTCAAAAGGAATTTCCCTCTTTGGAAGATCGAGAAAGGGAAGACCAACATTAGTGGTGCAAGTGTATCTGAAGATAGTAGAGAAGATGTACTGAAAGCTTCAGATGGATCGATTGATAGGGATAATACTTGGATGTTAGATTCAGCATGCTCTTATCACTATGCCTCATATCGGGAGTGGTTTGATACCTATGATAAATCAAATGGAGGTTGTATAAGCCTTGGTGATGATCACCCATATTCGATGGTTGGAGTTGGCACCATTAGGGTGAGAATGTATAATGGAGTGATAAGGACTCTGTCAAATATCAAGCATGTACCAGAATTAAAGAAAAATTTGATTTATTTGGGCTACTTGGAAGAGCAGGGTTATGCCTTCAGTTGCCGGTCTGGTAGTGGATGTTTGAGGATAACCAAGGAAGCTTTGGTGGTGATGAAAGGAAGAAGATTGAGCAATAATCTATACATGATGAAAGGCTCAGTGGCGAATGATAGTACGGAGGTGCTTCAGCAGCACAGGAGGAGAAGCTCTCCTACCAGTTATGGCACTATCGGATGGGTCACTTGAGTGACCGAGGGCTCACGGAATTAGATAGAAGAGGAAACCTTCCAGTGTTGAAGAAGAATGGAAATGACATGTGTGATCCCTGTATTTATGGCAAACAGCATAGGGTAAAGTTTGCCAGCGATACCAAGCAGAGTGAGGATGTTTTAGGACTAATTCACTCGGATGTATAGGGACCGGCACCTGTTTTATCTAAGGGTGGAGCAAAGTATTTTGTTACGTTCATTGATGACTTTTCTAAGAAATTATGGGTGTATCTGATGAGAGAAAAATCAGAGATATTTGCTCGGTTCAAAGCTTGGAGGGCTGAAATAGAAAAGGAGACGGAAAAACATGTGAAGTACCTTCGGTCAGATAATGGTGGGGAGTACTCTAGTGAAGAGTTCAAGAATTACTGTTAGGAAAATAGGATTAAACGCCATTACACAGTAAGGATGACCTCACAGCAGAATAGTATTGCGAAAATGATGAATCGGACACTATTGGAGAAGGCAAGGAGTATGAGACTGCAGTCATCACTGCCCAAAACCTTTTGGGGTGATGCTATTACTCTATCATGTTTTCTTATAAACAGGTCCCCTCATTTCAAGTTGAATGGAGGACTTCCAGAGGAAGCTTGGAGTGGGAAGAAGGTGGAGCTTGGTCACCTGAAGGTGTTTGGTTGCTCGGCCTATGCACATGTGGAGGCAACTGAACGAAGTAAGTTGGGCCCTAAGTCAAGAAAGATGATCTTCATTGGGTATCCACGGGGAGTCAAGGGTTACCTACTGTGGGATCTGCAGTCTCAAAAGACAGTGATCAGTATGGATGTCATATTTGATGAAAGGAGTATCTTGAAGAGATCGGGGAGTACGGATGGAATTGCAGCTTCAAAGGTGAATAGCAGTGACTGTCCTTCATAGGTGGAGAATAGGCCGTCTACATCAACTAGCAAGGGTGTTTCAGTTGAGGTGGAGTTAGGCGAGAAGGATTTTTTTATGATGAAGGATCATAAAGGAAAATCAGTTGTTCAAAGTGAAGTACAGGAACAGCCACAAACAGAAGACTTGCAGGACAGTGCAAGAGGAGTGGCATTGCATAAACCTCAGCGCACAATTCGGAAGCCAATGAGATATGCAATGGATGAGAATTTATCTTATGCTCTCATATCTGTGAATGGAGATCCATAAACATTCAAGGAGGCTATGGAGAGTTCAGATAAAGAATCATGGATACAAGGCATGATGGAAGAGATGGAATATCTCAGGAGGAACAAGACATGGCAATTGGTGGATCTGCCTAAAGATGTTCATGCAATTAGCTCCAGATGGGTGTTCACAAAGAAAATAGTACCTTCAAAGCAAGGTGGAGTGAGATACAAAGCAAGGTTGGTAGCAAAATGATACTCACAAAGAAATGGAGTTGACTAGACTGAGGTATTTTCTCCTGTGGTATGCCATACTTCAATTCGGGTGTTGCTGTCATTGATGGCAGAACATGGTATAAAATTGGAGCAGATGGATGTGAAGATAGCCTTTCTACATGGAAGTCTGGATGAGGAGATCTATATGAAGCAACCTGATGGCTTCATAGAAGTTGGATAGGAGGATAAGGTATATTTACTCCAGAGGTCATTGTATGGTTTGAAACAATCACCTCGCCAGTGGTATCGGAGATTTGATGCTTTTATTTTAAGCCTTGGATTTCTCAGGTGTGAACATGACTGTTGTGTATATGTCAAGGATATGGATAATGATAATGCTTTGTATCTACTTCTATATGTGGATGATATGTTGATAGCCAGTAGAAATATGAGCGATGTAAATCAGCTGAAGAAAGCATTATCTGAAGAATTTGAGATGAAGGATTTGGATCCAGCTCAGAAAATTCTTGGAATGGAGATTTGCAAAGATAGATGCAAGGAGATTCTCCAATTATCACAAGGAGGTTATATCAAGAAAATTCTTGAGAGGTTTGGGATGGAGAAGGCTGAACCAGTGGAGACACCATTACCAGGGCACATATTTCTCTCTAAGATTCAAAGCCCCTAGACAGATGAGGAGAAAAAGTACATGGAGAGAGTTCCATATGCAAATGTTATAGGCAATGTTATGTATACTATGGTGTGTTGCAGGCTAGACATAGCATATGCTGTAAGCCAAGTGAGCAGGTACATGGCAAATCCTAGGAAGAAATACTGGAAAGCATTGAAGTGGATTTTGAGATATTTACAGGGAACTCAAAAGCATGGACTGGTATTTGGTGGGCAGCTAGAAAGACAATGAAGGAACTCTGGAAAGTTTATAGATATTTGGGTCCTTTGAAAGGGTATGTAGATGTAAGTTATGCAGGTGATCTTGATACAAGAAGGTCTACTACATGTTATATCTTTCGCTTACATAGTGGACCGGTTTCTTGGAGATCTACCCTTCAACCTATCACTGCTTAATTTACAATAGAGGCTAAGTATATGGGTATTACAGAGGCTGCAAAGAAAGCACTATGGCTGAGGAGGCTAGTTGCTGAGATGAGGGTGGAATAGTATATGGTGGTCCTGCATAGTGATAGCCAGAGTGCCATACATTTGACTCAGAACCTAGTTTATCATGCGTGTACAAAGTATATAGATGTGAGGTACCACAGGATCAGAGAGATGGTGGAGGAAGGAGAAGTGGCACTGGTGAAGATCCATACAAAGGAGAACCAGGCTGATGCACTTACAAAGGCTCTATCGGGAGAAAGCTTTCGTTAATGTATGTGGTTGATGGGTTTGAGGTGTCTGGTGTAATATACTGTAATCTTGGAGTACTAAGATGGAGATTGTTGAGTCTCAGATGATGTGCATCCAAGATTCCAGGAGGATGGGCCAAGGTTCAGGTTGGTCCGGTTTATCATGGTCACACATGATGTATCTAGGACTAGGAGTGAGTCCGGGATGAGTCCTAAATGTTAGATTGAGTTTTGGTCAGTCTGGACATTAGAGTCGACTCGGTTCTAGTCAGAGTCGACTCTAATGGTTGGCATACATGGATGCAGGGAGGAGTTTTGCTGCGAGTCGGCTCGGTAATGCTGAAAGTTGGCTCAGATCACTAGGAGTCGGCTCGATTCTATAGAATAGGTAAACTGTGATATGGACGAGTCGGCTCTAGGTCTGAGAGTCGACTCGTCTAGAGTGCTTCCTGTAGTATGGAGTCGCCTCAAAGGGTTCGAGCCGACTCAGATGACGGGATCTTTTGAATCACGTGTTGCTGCATCGGGAAATACTGGGGGGCTAGGTCCTTTGCGATCTAGGTATATATATGTATATATATAATATATATATATGTAAGTTGGGAAGATTATGAGTGAAGGCAAGAGAGAGAAGGTCATTTTGTAATAGTCCAATAAAACAACCGAAATCAAGAACTCCCTCCATTCTTCTTGATCTCATTTTTTCTTCTTTCCTTCTCCTTCACGTCTCGATCAATCCAAGAGATCGATTGAGCTTTGTTCGACCTGTATCCTACCATGATCATCTTTGGATCGCTGGTAGAGGATCATTCGCGTACCTGGATTGCTTCCAAGAGATCGATTGAGCTTTGTTCGACCTGTATCCTACCATGATCATCTTTGGATCGCTGGTAGAGGATCATTCGCGTACCTAGATTGCTTTCGCTGAGCGTAGATTCGCCGGATCGTTCGTTATCAATTGTTCGTCGAACGAGTTTCACCATCAGGCATCATCCATCATCTTTTGCATAAAACTGTAAGGCCTTCTAAGAAAGACTAGTGCACTTTTAGGTCAGTCTTAGATGGCATCCATTCATCTTCCAATCTATTTCCAGGTTCCACATCAATAGCCTGCTCCTTTTAAGCCATGGATATGCTTCCGTCACCTACGAGGAAGATTCCCGGCATTTGTCTTTGATTGTCTTTGATGAATAAACACCCCTTCTGATCCAGTTTCTGCTTAAATGAAAGCATTAAGTATTAATTCTTTTCAAGAAGATCAATGGCTGCCCTTGGACATACAATTAGATGACACTCGATCTGCAAATCCAGAGATTTTGATGAAGAAACTTGCTGATTTGCAGCTGTCTTTTTTGGTATTTGAAAGAAATTCTGGAGATACTTAGCAAAAAAGAAAATATCTCTAAGATATGGGACTAAAAATATTTCCCTCTCACTTCAGACAATAAATAATTGCATCACATATCTTCTAGCACCTTGCACATAGAGGCGTAAAAGATGGCTGTTGGATTCAAAGGAACCTAATTCACTAATTAAAGAAGATTTTTTCATTTACTCAAGCATAAACAAGTCCTAGTTGATGCTCATATGATTTCTATTCTACCAACATGGCAGTGGACTAAAACTACGGGCAGAAATTGATTACTGTTGACCATTTTTTATCAACGATGATTGGTTTAAAGAAAATTGTCTCATGCTTCCTAGAACCTTCGAGGACCGTTAATTTAATTCTTGCGTTGATGAATTGCTCATTCCCTTGAAATATCCAACAAGATTCCACTCACCGACGTACCTCGTTGCTCCATTAATCAGCTGGCCCACATCTTATCTAACGCATATGTCATCCACTTGAAAAATAAATTATTGATAATTTTTTATTAGATGGACCAAGATAAACGTGGTAGAACGGTGACACAAGCTCTAATGTCATTAATGGCTCCAGAAGTCTCCATGCCACTAGAGACAAGCAATGGAGGTAGAAAGCTAACCAATGAGAACGTGAGAGCCTATTCACACGTAGATCCGAACCATTGTCACTGATCTTTATCTTATGCTGGTGTTTAAGTTTTGTAAGAGTATCTTCTCCCAAAAAAAAAAAAAAAAAAAAAGTTGCGGGAGTTGTAGAAAGAATATATGCAATAATATTAAACAGGTGATGATGGAGGCAACCCATGTTCTCAAGACAGTATACTGAAAACCTCCTAGATACAGGAAGTAGAGTCAAACACATCAAACATGCACACCAACCAAGCCATGAGATAAATAATAGCATGGGGGTTACCATCATGAAAGTCTCTACCTAACCTACTTTTAAAGGGATAACATAATAATGTTTCATAATTCAAACATCAGGGAGGAGTAGAGGAAAGGTAATAGTGTTGTCATCAAAACGTAGTTTTTATTGGATTCATGCATCAGCAAAGAAAAGATTACCTAAAGCCTGGAGCAGCCTGTCGGCTTGCGTATTGGTGGTTGGCACCATCATGGTTCTAGAAAACAAGCTAATGGGTGAAAGAAAAAGAAGTGCAAATCTTTTAAGGAACAAGTTGTGCATGATCATTGGCAATGATGTTAATAAATTATCACGCAGTGGGAACATATTGTCGCCATCCAAATGGATGGCAGCCGTGACATGATATAAAATTTGAGTATACATCTGTATAACTATGATAAGATGCCTCCATACCTGGTAAATCAAAACCCAGAAGCTAACTTACGAAATATTTAAGAGGTGATACTCTGTTGGTAGAGAACAAAATGAGATAAAAAACATCAAAAGCCACTTTGCTTTACTTTCATCCATGGAAGATTCGTTTCAAAAGTGTAAAAAAAAAAAAAAAAAAAAAGGTATCAAGGTTGTTTTGTAATAGACGAAAGCAATGCAGGAAACAACTGGCAAATGTAAAGATTCTTCTGAAACTCGGATGAAAAATTGAAAGCAAGAACTATAGTTCAGAAATAGTTCGTGACCATTGTACATCTCCTTCCACTGGAACATTGTTATAGAAGAAGAGCAAAGCCAACTCCCAATTCTCTATTTCAGTGATCACCTGGTTTGGGCTCGATGTCCTTCAAGAGCCCAACTATTTGCTGCATGGAAGGTCTCTTTGATGGTAGGTCAGCAGTGCACAGATAAGCAATCCGCAGTGCTTCCTCCATTTGTGTCTCCGATCCGGTCTCCCGAATCTTAGGGTCAATTAATCTCGAGGCCTGATTCTTCCTTACCAATGTCCGAGCCCAACTGACAAGAGTAGTCTCCCTCTCTTCATGGTAGTCATCTCCAAGTGGTTTCTTCCCTGTAATGAGCTCGAAAAGCACAACGCCGAAGCCATATACATCAGACTTCGTAGTTGCTGAGACATTTTCGGACTCGGAGAACTCTGGAGGAGCATAGCCTGGTGATCCCTGAGAGATCTCATCCTCCAAGCTAGCTCCAACAATCCTTGACAATCCAAAATCAGATAATCTGGGCTCCAATGCTGAATCAAGATAGATGCTACTTGCCTTCACATCTCTGTGAACAATCTGGGGGTAGCATCCATGGTGGAGAAAAGCCAATGCCCTTGCTGCTCCAAGTGCAATTTTATGCCTAAATCTCCAGGTGGTCATCCCTTCAGTTGTGATGTTCTGGATAGTTCCAGTATCTTCTTCCCATGTATCAGTGCTCCAATCCTCAGTTGCCTGCACTCCTAATGGGAGGTCATGAAGCAAATTCTGTAGATTCCCATTCTCCATGTAATCATATATTGCAATTCTCTGATCCCCCGCTAAGCAATAACCTGTTAAAGGAACTAGATTCGGATGCTTGATCCGACCAACCCTCTGGAGCTCTTTTGCAGCTTCCTGCTCTGTCACCGTAGATCCATGAACCAAAACCTTCACGGCTACATGAATTCCTCCAGGTAGAAAGCCTCGATAGACTGGACCGAACTTCCCTTCGGCTAACAAAGTTCCCCTATCAAAATGCGAAGTTGCAGTCAAGAGGTCGGCAAAGGTAAAGTTCAGCAACGGCTTCTCAAATATGACAACAGGGACTGAGGTAGCACTCTTGACATCAGCAACCCAGGTCGATGAATCTATCTGAAAGGAGAATGGGCCTGAAACAGTTGGTTCCTCTTTGTAGGACAGTTGCTTAACTGCCAATGATCTGGTTCTCTTTCGGAATCCAAAAGCAAAGCACATTAACCCTACTATCAAAAAGAAAACGGATAAAGTTATGACCAATGCTAGCCTGAGCCCCTTATGCTTTGCTTCCTTCGTTCTGATAAGATCTGGATTCGCCGCAATCGGGCAGTCATTTTGGGATCCCATGAATGCTGTGTTAAATGTTTGGGGTGAGAATTTAGCAGCACAAAGTGTAAGGTTGTTGTAGGAGAAGTTGAAACTTATCATGTTGGGTAACTTGTCTAGGAGAAGCTGGGGTATTTCACCTGTGAGATTATTTGCCGAAAGGTCGAGAACTTGTATATTTTTTATGCTCAAATCAGGAATATGGCCAGTTATATGATTCTGTGAAAGGTCTAGTGTCTTCAAGTTAACCAATTTAGAGATTTCAGCTGGAATTTGGCCAGTTAGGCTGGTTTTCGACAAATTGAGATATTCCAGACCAGAGAGCTGCTCTAGCATAGGGAAATTCTGATGAGAAAACCTATTGAATGCAAGATTAAGGTGTCTCAGCAAGCTGGCTCGGCCCAAATCACCAAAGAACTCTCCGCTGATTTCATTCACAGACAAATCAAGATAAACTAAGGAAGACCAACTGTAGCTGGAGCTGATGTTTACCTGAGAGATGTGGCCTTGGAACTGGTTGTTACTGAGGTCTATGACCTGCATTGGCTCCCGAAACACCCCGAGAACCGAACCCTGAAATGAATTGCCTGAGAGATTGAGATAGGTGATGGAAGCTAGCCCTGACAAGTCCGGCAGCCTGCCATTAATCTCGTTTCCAGAAAGATCCAAGAACCTCAAATTTCTGAATGCATCAGTGAAACTATCTGGCACAGTTCCATTCAGTCTATTGCCCGAGAGATCGATGGAAACCAAAGACCTACAGCCAAGAAACGAATTCGGAATGATTCCCTCGAACCGATTGCCACTGAAATTGAGAAACTTCAAGCTCGACAGCGAGCCCAATGTTACCGGCATCTCGCCGGAGAAGCCATTGTGAGAAAGGTCCAGTCTTTGCAATTCCCCGAAATTCCCAAGATTGTTAGGAAGAGAGCCCTTAATCTGGTTGGAAGCAAGATTGAGGCTCCTGAGAGAGCTACCGAGTCCCCAAAAATCCGAAGAGAACCCGGTGATGTTATTGTCACCGAGATCCAAAGTTTGCAGCATGCTGAGCTTTCCAATGGTGTTCTCCGGGATGGGGCCGGAGAGCCCGAGGCCCGAAGCCACCAAGGCGATGACTTTATCCTTCCGGTCATCACACAAGACCATTTTCCATGAGCAAACCAAAGAAGAGGAGCCATCGCTGAGAGAAGCGACCTCCACACCCATCTTCTGGATGAAATCGGCGACAAAGAACTCATCCGAGTTGGGCTGCTGAGCGGTCGAGCACCACAACAACATCACCACAGCGAGGAAGCAAGCAACGAACCCCATACCTATTAGGACACAAGCTTTAGGAGAAGAGACTAGAGATACCAATAGGCTCGCCTAGAGAGAGAGGTTCCAGGGAGAATAACACTTCAGACATCAAAAGACTCTATTCTTTGAGCATCTTGAAGAGTTCCGAGCCATCATTGAAAGGCTTTGTGATTAGAACAACTAAAAAAAAAAAAAGAAGGATCTTTTTTGGAGGGCGACAGAACGTGAGCTCACCTTGTCTCGTTTCGGAGGTTCACGCAAGACAGCAACAAGGACAGCCCAGCTTTCTAAACTCTGTGGCTTGTGGTCGCGGGTGGGAGAAGCCTCTAGCCTCCTCTTGCCTCGCTTCAAACTACAGAGAGAATGGTCTTCTTCTCTCTTTCTATAAATCTTCTTCTTCCAGGGAGGGGGAGGGGGAGAGAGAGAGAGAGAGAGAGAGGAGTAGGAGGAGGTGGAGGCGGGAGGTGGAGACCAGGGGGCAGGGAGGGAAAGAGAAGGAGGAGGAGGAAGGTGGGAGGGGAAGGTGCGAAGGATAAATGCCGGGGTGGGATTAAAAGGAGGGCGGTAATGCGGTAACGGTAGGTTTGGTCAGGGGAGTGGGGAAATCCTTGTTTGCGAATTTAATTTTTATGTCAAGGTGGGGCCGACAGTCAGAATTATACTTAATAAAAGTTACAAAGATCCAGGACACGCTAACCAACCCCGTGATCGAGGGCCACCAAATCCAGGGACTGCTCTTCGAATGGGACGGATCATTTGATGGACTTCTCACTTTTGGCTTCACGGAGTAAATGTTCCATGGACGGCGGGTGTAGATTAATAAATATAGGTGGACTTCAAGAGAACGGGCATGGCGAACGTGGGTCCCACCAGTCAAGAGATAGCCTTCGGGTGGGCGTTTTAATGGACGGGACGGTTGGAATTGCATGCGAGCAATGATGGATGATTGTGAGCTGCCACGGCACAATGAGTTGTGGTTTTGAAGAGTATGGTGGCACTAATTTTTATCTCATTACAACGAGGAAATAAAGTGGCTTCAGGTACAGCCGTTCTAGGCATCGACAATGGCCGTGCGTGATTGATAATTTTGGATGACTTATGTTGCATAGTGCATGCTACTCCTGAGCACATCGGTATACAAGTCCAGAGGCGTGTTCGAGAGTGTCTCGTATCACTTTGGAGCATTTGTCTTCTAGAAAACAACGTGGGAAAAATATATATATATATCTTATGATCTCCGCGAGTTTTCTTGAATTTCATTTTTCTCATCTCTTAAAAATTCTTGATTAGATTTCTAAACTTCATCATCGATCATGCCATCCATTTTTTCTTTGCCTGTCGTGTTTAGTGATGGTCACATAGCTAAAATGTTCTTCGCTCGGTAGCATTTTGTTTCTCTCTTTTTGGGAGGCGAGAGAGCGAACTAGGGAGGCCTGAACGGGGATATGGAGAAATGCAACCATGCAAGGCAATCCCAGCTTCCTCGGGCTACCAGTGGAGACTCGGCCGGATCCCTGCTTTCCTGGATGTCAACAAGCTCTCCCAACCCATCACTCCCATTCACTGCCAACACCTCTAAAAATGACATCAAAAACCTCCCTCAACCCCTAGATCTCTCATGCATTACCAATCCACCCATGACCCATCAAACACCCAAACCACCACCCGATCACCTTCGAAACCCCCAACCCATCAGGATTGAAGCTAAAATCGAGTCCTGATTTTAAGCAATTGGTTTGAATTCTTCATACAAGCATAGAATTTTCTCCGATTATCCTTGCTCAAATAGCCTCCGAATCGCCTCCATTTATCACTTTGCCTAATTTCTCTTGGTTTCTTTTTGGAAGCTAAAGGGAGGAACTTCTTCTGAGTAAAATCACATTGCGTGGTTGCATGGGGCTCGCTAGCGGTGGCCGATTGGTGGATCTTGGCCTCCCTATGGATGAGATCATGGTTCTCCCCATGCAAAAGAAGATTGAAGAGGGAAAATATATGTCACGCCTCGAATCCAGCACCAGAATCGGCTACATGACCGATCGCTCAAATCCTAGATTTTATCCTAGAGATCATGTAAGGTCTAGGTATACAAAAGTCAAACAAATCAAAATTAAAAAAAATATTATATAAACAATTGATTAAGAATTACACAATCTATTTATTAAATCATTATCACTAATTGGTCTACTGATTCACAACAAGCATCAGTAACCAAAACTAATTCTAACTAACTAACTCAACATTAATGAAGCTTCGTCTCACGCCCAGCCCAATCCTCGTTATGTATCCTGAGTCTCTAGAAAAAAACAGAAAATAGAGAATGAGCTATACAGCCCAGTAAGGTTCCTTCACAATTACACCAGTATTAATATAAAAACTAAAAGCAGCAATATCACAATAGTATAATAGGAAAACGATAAATTTTTGGTCACGCAATCAAAACCAATCACATATCAAAGTATATCAAAACCTTTCATAACATTATATTTCCTTTATATGTTTTCATTAACTTTTCCTCTTCTTTAAGGTTCTGGACTAGCCACGGTCACACTCCAGCCTGTGACTGGCACACTGTTATTACACTCCCGCCTGTGACTGGCACACTATATATCACACTCCAACCTATGACTGGCAATGTCATAATCGACCATGTATAATCTGTCCATGACCAGGCTCACGTACTAAACCTGCTCTGGCTATATAATTGACCATGTACAACTTGCCCATGGCCAAGCTCATATACTAAGCCCGCTCTGGCTATATAACCACGATCCCGTGGCATGGCTAGTCCAAACATCGTTAACACTTATCTTTTCACATTATCTTATCAAAACATGTCATTTTCCAACAACCAATATCACAATCCAACCCATTTCAAAGATCACTTGATAACCATGGTATATTAAAATAAAACACAAATAACAAGATTAACAAATCCATTTATATTTTGGGAATCAATCATGCTAACCAATAGCACTCATGCATGTAAACATATGTATATTCGAATCAAATCAGGCAACTAAAATAATAAAAACATATACATATATATATATATATATATATATATATATATATATATATATATATATATATATATATACTGGTGATCGGGTCCAGAATCCTTACCTCTCAAAAATCAATTATCTACACCTGAACTAGTCTGTACCTGAAATCTGCGCAACTCCTTCCTGCTCAGGGGACTGATTCCTTACATAAATAATTTAATTAAAATCTAAATTCTCAATTTCCATAAATTTTGAGAAAATCTCCTGATTCTCTCTCTTATCTCTCTCTTCTATTTATTTATTTTCTTTCTTTCTCTCCTCTTTCTCTCTCCTCATCTTCTCTCCCCTCTCTCTCTCCCTCTCATCATATTCCCTCTCCTCTTTTATTTTTTTAATTATTATTTCTCTTTTTTTTACCTTTTTTTTTCTTTTTCCCCTTTCTTTTTTTTTCCACGGAACAGGCCCTCTTCCTTTATTTTTTTTTTCTTCTCCCGTTCTCTTCTTCTCTCCTCCGCCTCCACCGAACTCCCCCCCTCTCTCTCTTTTGGCTCAACTGAACCAAGACTCCCCTCCATGGTTGCCGGCGACAGCCATATGAGGAGGTTATCGGGAAGAGAAATCGACGGTCAGAGGAAACGGTGGCGCGGCCACCACCAATCCACGGTCCCAAAACCGACCTAAAACAAATCCAAAAATAAAATAAAAGAAAACTCACCGGCCTCACTAGAATGTTGGATGCTCGTCAAAGAGAAAAAACAACCGCGAGAGGAGGGCTTGATGGTCTCAAATCATGGGTGGTGCGGGGTTTTAAAGAAACCAATCGACGGTTCCCTCGCCATTTGGAAAACGAATTCCATCCAATCGAGTCCCAATCCTTCATGGACTCCTCACCGATCAACTCCCTCTTCCCTCACAACTCATCCCTCGAAGTCTCCGGTGAAAACGCCGGCCGGATAAGGGTGAGGAAGCCTCCACTGTTCTGGTCTCTGTATTCACTTCGTTCTCACTTTTTTTTTCTTGGGCTGGGTTGAAATCGGCTAGGCCTGCCGACTTCGGCCCAAAAGTCTAAATATTATATTCTCCCTCCGTTAAAAAAATCTTGTTCTCAAAATTAGCTTGTTTGAGCTTAACCCTTGAAAGTAGCCAACCGTGATATCACTCTCAAACTCTCCATTAGTCTACCCCTTAAGATACTTACTTTCCAAGTCTTATTCAAAACTTGATCTTTTTCATTTATAATCCAGATCAAATTTTTGACATCCAAATCATATCCTAATCACCAATATCATATCTCCAAGTGGTCATAAGCTGAGTCCATATTATGTCTTAATAACTACCAAGTGATTTCCAAATCATAAATGTCCAGTCTCGAACAATCATGACTTGAATTCCGATATCACTCACATCTATCAACATCACTTATACCACAGTTCCAAATCATCATAATCTAAGTTCTAACACTATTCTTGTCATATCCTAATAATCATCATGTCATTATAATTTTAATCACTTGTATTACCGTCCCAAATGGTCATAACCTAGTCATACCTGTCACTACTGAATTGGATGCGTTGGCATCCTGCTGAGTGAGTGCATATACCCGTCCCTGAGTTACTGATTTCTGCTATCCTTCTAGTTGCTGTCTTTCATGAGGTACTTGTTGCTGTGACCCTTGACCATATGGACACACAACTGCCTTATGACCCGGTTTGCCACAGTTATGGCACTTCCACTCACTGGCCATGTACAATCCCGCATATAGTGAGGACCACCACACTTATAACATTTGACATCACTCTTTTATTGAATCTTGTCATTTGGAGTAACATTATCAGGCTTCCATATCTTTGCACTGATGTTTCCATTAGATTGATCCTGAAATCCTCCTGATCTAGAACTTTTCTTTAAAGCTTTTTCTCTCTCTGCTTTAGCGACATCCAGCCCCCTTTCTATAATCAATGTCTTGTTGACGACCTCCTTACAGATTGTTAGCTCGTAGGCAGTCACCTGATGCTGAATCCGACCTCTAAGTCTATTTTCAAATTTCCTGGCCCGGATCCCTTCATCTGCTAACAGTGATGGAGCATATCTCGATAATTCTTCAAACTTTGCAGTATACTGAGAAACGGTTAAGCTACCCTGCTCCAAGCGATCAAATTCTCAAAATTTTTGTACTCGAATACTTTGAGGAAAGTACCTCTCATAGAAAACCTTTCTGAAATCTGTCCAAGTAAAAGGTGCATCGTTTGGTCTTTGCTTCCCAAGCTCCAACTCTCACCAAGCAGCTACCTCGTCTTGTAACAAGAATGTAGCAAAAGTAACCTTCTCCCCTTCCGGACACTGCAAGGCTTGGAATACCTTTTCCACAGCCTTCAACCATTCCTCTGTCTCCATGGGATCAGATGCTCCCTTGAATACCGGTGGCGCATACTTCTTGAAATCTATCAAAGTGATTGGTCGTTCTTGTGGAATCCTAACTTCTGGCTGCTGCTGCTGTAATAATAGCTGCTGCATGAACTATTGCTGTTGCTATTGTGCTTCCATTAATCTCAGTGTATCAGCTCTTGCAGTAGCTTGTTGCTGCACTAAGTATTGCAATAGCTGGGGAAGACCCACCTGGTCCCCAGGCTGAACTCTAGATCCTCCTAGTGTTCCCGTTTCTACAGTCCCAGTCTCCGAGGTGTTGTCCAAAGGATTGGGTGCTGGTTCCTGTGGATGTTCCCCATCACCAATGTTGTCCATGGGATTGGGCGTTGGTTCCTGTAAATGTTCCTCATCACCAGATAGAATCCTAGTATCCTCGTACTGCTCTATAGGATCCCAAGCATTTGATCCATCCGCAAATCTTGTTGGCCTCCTAGCATGACCATGCCCACTACCACGCGCCATGGAAATCCTACACCAGTCATTATTAATATACAACTAACACTCAGATGGTCAAAACAAACATGACATAATATCTACCCCTCCTATGAATCAACCCACACTCTCTCGATGAGCTTATACCCTAAGATCCTAGAACCTGGTTTGCTCTGATACCACTCTGTCACACCCCGAATTTAGTATCGGAATCGGCTACGTGACCGGCCGCACAAACCCTAGGTTTTATCCTAGATATCATACAAGGCCTAGGTACACAAAAGTCAAACACATTAAAATTAAAAAAAAATATTATATAAACAATTGATTAATAATTAAACAATCCATTTATTAAATCAATATCACTAATTGGTCTACTGATTCACAACAAGCATCAGTAACCAAAACTAACTCTAACTAACTAACTAACTCAACATTAATGAAGCTCCGTCTCATGCCCAGCCCAATCCTCGCTATGTATCCTGAGTCTCAGAAAAAAAACAGAAAATAGGGAGTGAGCTATACAACCCAGTAAGGTTCTTTCACAATCACACCAGTATTAATATAAAAACTGAAAGCAGCAATATCACAGTAGTATAACGGAAAAATGATAAATTTTCGGTCACGCAACCAAAACCAATCACATATCAAGTATATCAAAACCTTCCATAACATTATATTTTCTTTATATGTTTCATTAACTTTTCCTCTTCTTTAGGGTTCTGGACTAGCCACGGCCACACTCCAGCCTGTGACTAGCACACTATTGTCACACTCCCGCCTGTGACTGGCACACTATATGTCACACTCCAGCCTGTGACTGGCAATCTCATAATCAACCATGTACAATCTGCCCATGGCCAGGCTCACGTACTAAGCCCGCTCTGGCTATGTAATTGACCATGTACAACCTGCCAATGGCCAGGCTCATGTACTAAGCCCGTTCTAGCTATATAACCACGATCCCATGGCATGGCTAGTCCAAACACCGTTAACATATATCTTTTCACATCATCTTGTCAAAACAGGTCATTTTCCAACAACCGATATCACAATCCAACCCATTTCAAAGATCACTTGATAACCATGGTATATTAAAATAAAACACAAATAACAATATTAACAAATCCATTTATATTTTGGAAAATCAATCATGCTAACCGAAAGCACCCATGCATGTAAACATATGTATATTAGGATCAAATCAGGCAACTAAAATAATAAACATACACATATATATATATACTGGTGGTCGGGTCCAGAATCCTTACCTCTCAAAAATCAATTATCTACACCTGAACTAGTCTGTACCCGAAATCTGCGCAACTCCTTCCTGCTTAGAAAATTGATTCCCTACATAAATAATTTAATTAAAATCTAAATTCTCAATTTCCATAAATTTTGAGAAAATCTCCTGATTCTCTCTCTTATTTCTCTCTCTTCTATTTATTTATTTATTTATTATTTATTTTCTTTCTTTCTCTCTCCTCATCTTCTCTCCCCTCTCTCTCTCCCTCTCATCATATTCCCTCTCCTCTTTTATTTTTTTAATTATTATTTCTTTTTTTTTCCTTTGTTTTCTTTTTCCCCTTTCTTTTTTTTTCCACGGAACAGGCCCTCTTCCTTTATTTTTTTTTTCTTCTCCCGTTCTCGTCCTCTCCTCCGCCTCCATCGAACTCCCCCCCTCTCTCTCTCTTTTGGCTCAACCAAACCGAGACTCCCCTCCATGGTTGTCGGCGACAGCCATATGAGGAGGTTGTCGGGAAGAGAAATCGGCGGTCAGAGGAAACGGTGGCGCGGCCACCACCAATCCATGGTCCCAAAACCGAACTAAAACAAATCCAAAAATAAAATAAAATAAAACTCACCGGCCTCACTGGAATGTTGGATGCTCGTCAGAGAGGAAAAACAACCGCGTGGGGAGGGCTTGATGGTCTCGAATCATCGGTGGTGATGGGGTTTTAAAGAAACTAATCGACGATTCCCTCACCATTTGAAAAATGAATTCCATCCAATCGAGTCCCAATCCTTCATGGACTCCTCACCGATCAACTCCCTCTTCCCTCACGACTCATCTCTCGAAGTCTCCGACGAAAACGCCGGCCGGATAAGGGTGAGGAAGCCTCCCATGTTCCGGTCTCTGTATTCCCTTCGTTCTCACTTTTTTTTTTCTTGGGCTGGGTCGAAGTCGGCTGGGCCTGCCGACTTCGGCCCAAAAGTCTAAATATTACATTCTCCCCCTGTTAAAAAAATTTTGTCCTCGAAATTAGCTTGTTTAAGCTTAACCCTTGAAAGTAGCCAACCGTCATATCACTCTCAAACTCTCCATTAGTCCATCCCTTAAGGTACTTACTTTCCAAGTCTTATTCAAAACTTGATCTTTTTCATTTATAATCTAGATCAAATTTTTGGCATCCAAATCATATACTAATCACCAATATCATAGCTCCAAGTGGTCATAAGTTGAGTCCATATTATGTCTTAATAACTACCAAGTGATTTCCAAATCATAAATGTCCAGTCTCGAACAATCATGACTTGAATTTCGATATCACTCACATCTATCAAAATTACTTATATCACAGTTTCAAATCATTATAATCTAAGTTATAACACTATTCTTGTCATATCCTAATAATCATCATGTCATTATAATTTTAATCACTTGTATTACCGTCCCAAATGGTCATAACCTACTCATACCTGTCACTACTGAATTGGATGCGTTGGCATCCTACTGGGTGAGTGCATATACCCGTCCCTGAGTTACTGATTTCTGCTGTCCTTCTAGTTGCTATCTTTCATGAGGTACTTGATGTTGTGACCCTTGACCATATGAACATACAACCGCTTTATGACCCGGTTTGCCACAGTTACGGCACTTCCACTCATCTGGCTATGTACAATCCCGCTTATAGTGAGGACCACCACACTTATAACATTTGACATCACTCTTTTGTTGAATCTTGTTATTTGGAGTAACATTATCAGGCTTCCATGTCTTTGCACTGATGTTTCCATTAGATTGATCCCGAAATCCTCCTGATCTGGATCTTCTCTTTAAAGCTTTTTCTCTCTCTGCTTGAGCAACATCCAGCCCCCTTTCTATAATCAGTGCCTTGTTGACGACCTCCTTATAGGTTGTTAGCTCGAAGACAGTCACCTGATGCTGAATCTGACCTCTAAGTCTATTTTCAGATTTTCTGGTCCGGATCCCTTCATCTGCTAACAGTGATGGAGCATATCTCGATAATTCTTCAAACTTTGCAGTATACTGAAAAACGGTTAAGCTACCCTGCTCCAAGCGATCAAATTCTCGAAATTTTTATACCCGAACACTTTGAGGAAAGTACCTCTCATAGAAAACTTTCTGAAATCTGTCCAGGTAAAAGGTGCATCGTTTGGTCCTTGCTTCCCAAGCACCAACTCCCACCAAGCAGCTGCCTCGTCTTGTAACAAGAATGTAGCAAAAGTAACCTTCTCCCCTTCCGGACACCGCAAGGCTTGGAATACCTTTTCCACAGCCTTCAACCAATCCTCTGTCTCCATGGGATCAGATGTTTCGTTGAATACCGGTGGCGCATACTTCTTGAAATCTATCAAAGTGACTAGTCATTCTTGTGGAATCCTAACTTCTGGCTGCTGCTGCTGTAATAATAGCTGCTGCATGAACTGTTGCTGTTGCTATTGTGCTTCCATTAATCTCAGTGTATCAGCTCTTATAGTAGCTTGTTGCTGCACTAAGTATTGCAATAGCTAGGGAAGACCCACCTGGTCCCCAGGCTGAACTCCAGATCCTCCCGGTGTTCCCGTTTCTGCAGTCCCAGTCTCCAGGATGTTGTCCAAAGGATTGGGTGCCAGTTCCAGTGGATGTTCCCCATCACCAATGTTGTCCATGGGATTGGGCGTTGGTTCCTATGGATGTTCCTTATCACCAGATAGAACCCCAGTATCCTCGTGCTGCTCTATAGGATCCCAAGCATTTGATCCATCCGCAAATCTTGTTGGCTTCCTAGCACGACCACGCCCACTATCACGCGCTATGGAAATCCTATACCAGTCATTATTAGTATACAACTAACACTCAGATAGTCAAAACAAACATGACATAATATCTACCCCTCCTATGAATCAACCCACACTCTCTTGATGAGCTTATACCCTAAGATCCTAGAACCTGATTTGCTCTGATACCACTCTATCACACCCCGAATCCAGTACCGGAATCGGCTACGTGACTGGCTGCACAAACCCTAGGTTTTATCCTATAGATCATACAAGGCCTAGGTACACAAAAGTCAAACACATCAAAATTAAAAAAATATTATATAAATAATTGATTAACAATTACACAATCTATTTATTAAATCAATATCACTAATTGGTCTACTAATTCATAACAAGCATCAGTAACCAAAACTAACTCTAACTAACTAACTAACTCAACATTAATGAAGCTCCGTCTCATGCCCAGCCCAATCCTCGCTATGTATCCTGAGTCTCTGAAAAAAAATAAAAAATTGGGAGTGAGCTATACAGCCCAGTAAGGTTCCTTCACAATCACACCAGTATTAATATAAAAACTGAAAGCAGCAATATCACAGTAGTATAACGGGAAAACGATAAATTTTCGGTCACGCAACCAAAACCAATCACATATCAAGTATATCAAAACCTTTCATAACATTATATTTCCTTTATATGTTTCATTAACTTTTCCTCTTCTTTAGGGTTTTGGACTAGCCACAGTCACACTCCAGCCTATGACTGGCACACTATTGTCACACTCCCGCTTGTGACTGGCACACTATATGTCACACTCCAGCCTGTGACTGGCAATCTCATAATCAACCATGTACAATCTGCCCATGGCCAGGCTCACGTACTAAGCTCGCTCTGGCTATGTAATTGACTATGTACAACCTGCCTATGGCCAGGCTCACGTACTAAGCCCGCTTTGGCTATATAACCACGATCCCGTGGCATGGCTAGTCCAAACACCATTAACACTTATCTTTTCACATCATCTTGTCAAAACATGTTATTTTCCAATAACTGATATCACGATCCAATCCATTTCAAAGATCACTTGATAACCATGGTATATTAAAATAAAATACAAATAACAATATTAACAAATCCATTTATATTTTGGGAAATCAATCATGCTAACTGAAAGCACCCATGCATGTAAACATATGTATATTCGGATCAAATCAGGCAACTAAAATAATAAACACACACACACATATATATATATATATATATATATATATATATATATATATATACTGGTGATTGGGTCCAGAATCCTTACCTCTCAAAAATCAATTATCTTCACCTGAACTAGTCTGTACCCGAAATCTGCGCAACTCCTTCCTGCTCAGGGAATTGATTCCCTATATAAATAATTTAATTAAAATCTAAATTCTCAATTTCCATAAATTTCGAGAAAATCTCATGATTCTCTCTCTTATTTCTCTCTCTTCTATTTATTTATTTATTATTTATTTATTTTCCTTCTTTCTATCTCCTCCTTCTCTCTCCTCATCTTCTCTCCCCTCTCTCTCCCTCTCATCATATTCTCTCTCCTTTTTTATTTTTTTTTTTATTTCTCTTTTTTTTTCCTTTTTTTTTCTTTTTCCCCTTTCTTTTTTTTTTCCACAGAACAGGCCCTCTTCCTTTATTTTTTTTTCTTCTCACGTTCTCTTCTTCTCTCCTCCGCCTCCACCAAACTCCCCCTCTCTCTCTCTCTCTCTCTGTTGGCTCAACCGAACTGAGACTCCCCTCCACGGTTGCCGGCGGCAGCCATATGAGGAGGTTGTCGGGAAGAGAAATCGACGGTCAGAGAAAACGGTGGCGCGGCCACCACCAATCCACGGCCCCAAAATCGAACTAAAACAAATCCAAAAATAAAATAAAATAAAAACTCAACAGCCTCACTGGAATGTTGGATGCTCGTCGGAGAGGAAAAACAACCGTGTGGGGAGGGCTTGGTGGTCTCGAATCATCGGTGGTGATGGGATTTTAAAGAAACCAATCGACGGTTCCCTCGCCGTTTGGAAAACGAATTCCGTCCAATCGAGTCCCAATCCTTCATGGACTCCTCACCGATCAACTCCCTCTTCCCTCACGACTCGTCCCTCGAAGTCTCTGGCGAAAACGCCAGCCGGATAAGGGTGAGGAAGCCTCTCCTGTTCCGGTCTCTGTATTCTCTTCGTTCTTACTTTTTTTTTTTTTTGGGCTGGGCCGAAGTCGACTGGGCCTGCCGACTTCGGCCCAAAAATCTAAATATTACAATATATATATATATATATATATATAAAAAGGCCGGAAAAAGATGGCAACATTTTATTTTCTCTCTGTGGTGGCGTTAACTACACTTCGCACTCATGTTTTTCCATTACCATTGCCAACATTGTTTGTTCCTGGCATCGAGGAAGAGGTTGTCGGTACGTAGACAGTAGTTGGGAGATGAGCGTTTCTGCCATCGAAAACGACAACCCAGGATCTCCGTCTCGGACAGGGGAGTCAGATGGCGAGGCCGGGGAGATCACTATCGACATCGCCGACATTGTAGAGCTGCCGATGCTCCATATAGGGATTGGGCTTCTTTCGAGCCAGCAGGTAGGGCCTTGGGGCCGAGTTGCAGAAACCTGTGCTAATTAAAAATTCAAAAAGCCAGCAAGGGCGATTTTATCATTTAATGAATTTAAAGGAACCAATTCAAAATTTTTAAATTAGAGGGATTCTGGGATGTTTTTTTTTTTTGGTGATAGAATAAGAGGGATGGCATGTTTAAACTTGAAGAGACCAAAAGGGTAATTTTCCCTTTAAAAAAAAGATGGGTGGGTTTTCATGAAATTATATTTCAATTTCTCCTGTAAAACTTATTTTGAAGAACTTAATCATCGGCAAAACTTAGAAAGTGCTTTTAGAAGAAATAAAATTATCCCTTTTTCTGTATACCTTAGCTCTTAAAATTTGATTTTGCTATTATACATTTAAATATAAGTCATTTACAATCTAGCAACTAGGTAAAACTTGATTTTGCTTATGAGTAATTATTGTAAGTTGGACTTTTGTAACTTTCTAACTTGCATGAATTGTCTTCAAAATATATGTTCATATAGTTTTAATAAGATATTATTTTTGATACAACTTCAACATCATAAGATGTCTTACTTCATGTTTTTGAAGGTGAGATTTTTTGAATTTGAAAAGTATTCCTAACTTATCAAGTTTTGTTGTCTAACCCAAAAGAATAAACATTAAAAATATGTTTTGTTTATGATCCACAAAGTGAACGAGTTTAATCAAGAAAAGCATAAAAAATCTGCTTGAAAATTATTTATAGATAAGAAACTACCTCTTAACATAACACATTCTTTTCAAGATATTATTTTTCTGATAAAACTTCTCAAGATATTATTAATTACTAAAAGAAGAGGCGTGGGTTGTTTAACCGAGTTTCTAATATTAGATACTCCTTCGCAAAGCTATTAGCCCACTTTTTCATTTGCCACATGTTTATCTATAAATATTTTAACTCTTTTTTAATAATTTAATATAAATTATGCATTTTATATTTTTATTTTCGATATTTCTTTGGAATAAATTACATAGACCTTTATGAGATGAGGTATAAATTGCACTAATATCCAATCATCCGAAAAACCTACCCTTATATCCTTGAAGTTTATTTTTAACCTACAATTTAATCCATTTTGTTAGTCAATCCATTAAAATCCAAATAACATATCAAAATAAATTTATAAAATAATCAAAATAACCTTGAATACTAAATGGCTAAAATAAAGTGGGAACCTCCTCTTCATTTATTGATAATTTGTCTCCTATACATCATCTTTTCCGTTGCTCTCCATCCATGGCAATGAAAGGTGACGATGCCTTTCCGCTTCTCCGTGCCCACCGAGTTGCTCCGCTAGGAGCTCTTCCTCCCCTCCCTCCATCTCCCTCATCGCCTCCCTTATTAGCCGCTGCTCCCAATTCTCCTATCCCACTCTCTCAAAAGCCTAAAGCAAAAACCATAAAGCTTATTAGCCTTCAGGGGGCATTCTTTGGCTCTTTGAAGAAGTCCCGTTCGGTTACCCTATTCGAGGGTATTCCAGGAGTCTTCGGAGGAGGAGGTTGCATTCGACCAATGTCACCCATTGGATTGATGGATCAATTTGGTTTGTTCATTCATCTAAGAAGAGGAAAAAATAAAAGTTTTTTTTTTTTGAAAAAAGAGATCGAGTTAATTACTTTAAATTTCTTGAACTTTTTGTGGCTTTTCATTTTTATCTTGAACTTCTATTCATTGTAATCAGCTTCTCTAATTTTCAAAAAGTTAAAATTTTTCTCTGATTATTATTTTCATTTGGTTGCCACGATGAAAATTGTCATGTGATAACATATGATGCTCGAACAAGCTGATGTAACACCTAAGATGCTTACATGGCATGAATTATTTTCTTCTATTTTCATTCTTCCTCCATATAGTATATATACTTTTTCTCTTTTTTATCCATGTCGCTCCTGCTGATCCAACATACTATAAGAATAAAGGTTATAAGCTAATTGCCATCGCCAATAACAAGTTTGCTATCGCTAATAGTCACTAATAATCCGTCGAAAAAAACTTGTCATTGAAAGCCCTTATTAGCAATAGTAAGAAAACCATCACTAATAAGATTTATTAGCTAGCTACTGTGTTATCAACGAAAAAGTCATCACTAATATTTTTTTTAGTTTTTTTAATTTTAATTAAAAAATAAAAAAAGAGTAGCAATGGCTATTGCCATCGCTAGTAGCTTATTAGTGATGGCAATTTACCATTGCTAATGGCATTGATATTTTTTTTTAATTTTTTAAAATAAAAATAAATTTACTAAAATCTAGTTTGATAATGAATAATAATAGCTTCTAAAACCTGTTATAAGTACATTAATAATAAATTACCATAATCATAAATAAAAAACTAATTATATTACATTAAAAGTATAAATTACATAATCTTATAAATTAATACTGCTTTACAAGTATCAAAATTAAATACATAATATCAAAATAAAAATAAAATTATGCGAGATCATCCTTATTGTCATCCTCCTTCTGTACGTCTTCTCCGGTAGTTGGTAGATGAAAGCTAGATATTCTAGCATTCTGTAATGAATAAAAATAAATTATTATTAATAAATTTTGATACAAAAGCATATATATCGATATGGAGGTGTATATTTTGATGTATTCATATGATTCTCGAACAAGTTATTTCTACACATTCTATGTGATGATACAGAGCTATAGACACCCTCCGATCCATCGATTGGATGGTTAGATTGAATTTTATTCTCCTGAGTCTCCTTTTCTAACTTAAGCCTAAATATGTGAAGCTTCTAAATATAAAAATTTAAAACAAGTAAAGAAATTTATTAACATATTTACTTGCTATAATGGCTGTGACAATAAAGCTAGCTGATTATGCGGATGTGGATCCCAGAGAATCTCTATGATCATTTTGTGGATGGCATCCTAGAGCTTTGAGGTTATTGGATAAAAAGCCCCTGCACATCATTATTGACATGTGCATCACCCTATATTTAGATTGTCAAGGCTTGGAAGAAGGATGTTAAAGACTAGTGAGCTACTAGAGAGTCAAAGCTGTATCCAAATTCTATGACCCAGCTTCTACTCACCCCTTTGGTGATCTTGAGTCATCTCTCAAGGTCAAGGAGGGGCTAAAAGGATGAGTCCTTACCGTGCCATAATACAACGTATCCATGTAATCTATCTGTATAGTTTATAAATTTATTAGTCCAATTATATATATTAATATATATAAATTAATAAATAATATTTTAAATTATTATCATAATATGTCGAGATCTAGGATTTAAGTAATCACCAGTCCTTCTAGACTGGTATGGCCTCCAACAACTACAACTATCCTGGTACATGACCTAGCTGCCATATCTATAATAAATAAATAATTAAATTAAATTAATTAAAAAATATATATGATTAATTCAATATGAGATTAATATAAGTATATAATTTTTATTAATCAATCTGCCACTATATATGTGCTAATGAAGTCGCCAGTATGCTTGATAGGATCTTGCTAGGCGATCTAATGCTATCATACCCTCTATCGCCTATCGAAGTACTCCTCATTGCTCTACTGGTTGCAAAGAGCTTCTCATCTATTTGCCTACATCTAGTGATCTCTAAAAGACTTCCAATCCGATGGTGACTCAGAATTGAAGTGCTTTATAGTGGACTGTCTAAAGCTATATAGCCCATCTCATAGCCTATATGTAGCCATCTCCTTGAAGATCTAATAGCCAGCCTCCTCATCGTGAGGAGTCTCAAATTGGTAGTACTCCTACAATTAAAAGCAAGCTTGTATTAATAAATATAGAATACAAATATTCTGCAAATTTAAAAATTAAACATATTTGACCTACTAGGAACATCTCCCAGGTTGCATTATAAGCCTCTAATGGCCAACCAGAGAACTTATTTACAGATCATAGCATCAATCATTGGATGATCTCAGTAATCACATGAGACGTCCTAGGTTCTCTAAATATGCTACAAATTTGATTTTGAACAATAAATACTGACCTTGAAATGGTTATGTTAGAATTAAAAAAAGAGAGCAACTTATCTTATGTTATTATCTTAATCATATTTGGAGTATTACTATAATCCTATTTGAAGTCACATATTACTATATATATAATGATCCTACACTCTTTTTAAAGGCCTCTACCCTAATATCAATGGAGAGCTATATATCTTTTCCTTCCTTTTAACATGGTATCAGAACATCCCCTCCATCCACTACTCTAGTTGCCACCCACTCTTGCCCACTCCCTAGTTGCCATCCACAATGTAAGTCTAACTTTGTTGGAGGCCTAAAGACATCATCAAAACTCTCAACTTCATTTTTGGTTTTTTACTATATGTTATAAGCTGGAGCGATATATTAACTAAGCCCAGCTTGGAACATATAGTAAAAATAAAAAATGGAGTTGAGAGTTTTGTTGCCCAGGTGGCTTCCCAAGAGGGGGGGTGAATTGGGATTAAAAAAAAAATTTCACAATTATGTGCACTTTGAAATTCTTTTAGTGTTATGGTGCAATATGCAATGCAGAAGTAAATAAACAAATGCAAGAAGCTAAAGATTAGCACACACACAAATACAAAAAAATTTAGAGTAGTTTGGAGCAACCGGCTCCTACGTCCCATATCCAAGCACCACTTGGGATTTCTACTATATCCCCCAATCGGAATACAGTTGGATTGTTTTACCATGCTCACAATCCAAACCTTTACGCTTTGGTTTTACCGGGATCACCCAAGAAATCCAAACTCCTTTGGTTTTGAACGGGATCACCAAAGAAACCCTAACACTTGGTTTTATACCGGGATCACCAAGAACCCAAACTCCTTTGATTTTGAACGGGATCACCAAAGAAACCCTATACTTGGTTTTATACTGAGATCACCAAGAACCCAAACTCCTTTGGTTTTGAACGGGATCACCAAAGAAACCTTACACTTGGTTTTATACCGGGATCACCAAGAACCCAACTTAGGTTTTCACAAGGCTCACCTAAAAACCTTCAACCCTCTCTTAAGACATAGCCTCTTGCTGTTCTTAGAGAGAAAACAAAGATTGAAAGAAATAAACAAGCAACTACAACAAATGAGTTTGTTTAAATGTTACCGATGTAGATCAAGATGAAGCCTAGCTTTGAATGCTCTTTAATGCTCTTCAAGCGGCTTCTTTACTTCTTCAATGAGTGGATTCAATGATGAAGAGGAGTTTGGTGAAGCTTTGAATCCTAACTTGAAAGCTCTTGAAATAGGTTGGTGAAAGACTTGAAGGCTCTTCAATTTCTCAAGATAAGTTAATAATAATCCTCTAATAATTATTTAATCCCTCAAAAGCAGTCCCTTTAATAGTTTTCCATGAGATATGGCCATTATAGGGCCTAAGGATTCATGAAAGAGCTGTTGGAGATGAAATAGAATTCAAAAACCACTTTCAGCAACTAGCCGTTAGAGTGCAGAAAATGACTACTCGAGTCGGCTCGAGGTCCACGAGTCGGCTCGAAGTCTCGGACAGCTCAGAACAAATTTCTGTAAGTGTTGGCTCTTCAAGCTAGAGTTGACTCTTGCCTTCAATCAATTCAAAATAGAAAATTACAGGAATCGGCTCTTCAGGGCAGAGTCGGCTCGAAGTCTCAGTTCACCAAAAATCATAACTCTAGACGAGTCGGCTCTTGGAGCTCGAGTTGGCTCAAGATCTCCGACTTCAGAAACATGTATTCTTCTACGAGTCAGCTCTTGGGACATGAGTCGGCTCGAGATACTGAAATTCCGAAATTTCTTCATGCTGTGCCACAAGGAGTTGGCTCTTGATCCATGAGTCAGCTCTTGCCAAAACTTTAATTAATGCTTTAAACTTTTCCAAAACTCTTCAACACTTGAATCAAACAAGAGCTAATCCACATACTCTCAATTTTATAATTTTACAGCCCTTTTTACAAGATTACAAGATTGGTAAAATTAAGGCTTTTACAAGTTAAAGTTCATAAAAGTCCATACATAATTGAATTACCTCTTAATCAATTTGAAAACCAATTTAAACTAAAGGTAACCAATTTCCTGCAAAAACTTCTCAAGTAATTGAAAGAATTAGTAACAAGTACATGCTCCAATATTTTGTGATCATCAAAATCATTTCAGGGATCAACAATCTTTCCCTTTTTGATGATGACAAAACATAGGGCATGAACAAAATTTAAAGACACTTTACAATTGCAATGTATCATATCCACATGTATCAAATGATATTAGACATAGTATGTATCAATCAATTGAGTATCAAGGTATCAAATTGTTGAACTAATAAGTATTAATGCAATATATCATATGTATCAAATGTATAATAAGACTGAAAACTTATCAACACCAAGTATCATATGTATTGCATATCGAAACTTCATAGAATTTACTAATATTTAAATTAAATTTCATGAAAAATTAACAAACATAAGCTCCCCCTTACTAATGTAATCAAATTTTCATAAGTTTTCATACATATTCATGTTTTTATAAACATTCATGCACATTTTCATAAATTAACATTCATATCTTTATATTTTCATGAACATTCATATTTTCTCCCTTCTCCCCCATTTTGTCATCAACAAAAGGTATACAAGATAGGAGAACATTCATTCACAATAAGTCATGAGTGTATCATAAGAAGACATATAGCATAAAAAGTGATATATATATATATATATATGAAAAGTCAGTATATTTGTGATACATTACAAATGTGCCTCGGCACAACAAAATAGTATCACAACAACAAGATATAAAAAGTATAAAATCCTAAAAACATTAAGATGAAAGACTAAAACAACAAAAGGATGGACTAAAACATCAAAAAGAAGGACTAGGATTATCACCACTAAGGTCTTCCTCACTAGAGGAGGAACCGACCTCTAAAATGACTAGAGCAGGCCTGAACTTAGGGAACCTAGGTCTAAGGTCCCTGAGTCTAGTCCTAACAGGTGTAGTAGTCCTAGAAGTTTTGGTTCTGGCTTTAGCTTTCACTTTGGACTCAGAAGAAATGATAATAGGAGTGGGTCTGGCAGTGAGAGGATCAAACGACAAGGCCAAAGTGCTGGTAGTAGACAATATCTCTGTGGCTGGATTCTCTCCAGTGTCAGATCCTGGAATCTCGGTACCAGCCTCAGCCTTAGCAGGAGTGGCCTCTGAAGGAATATCACTGAAATGTGCTGCCTGTCCTTGCTTGCAATCAGTTCTAGTATCAGGTGCTGTTGTGGAAGTAATCGGTACAAACTAACTGGCTACAGTAAGTTATCAAAGAATAGTCATGATATCCTGAAATTCCTGGTGCATCTCTGATTGAAGAGCAGAAATCCTGGCATCAGTCTCAGATCTCCCTCTATGAAGAATCGAGATCTCGTCCAGTACACGCTGCAATCGGTCATCAGCATCAGGTCCAACAGCTGTATATCCTCTGACTGGTGAACGAGGAGTAGATGGAGCTGGCTCTGAGGGTCCAGCCTTGTCAACATGTGCCTATACCTCTCCATGTTCCTCTGTTGCCTGAATATCCTCATCAGAATCATCCTCAGAATGAGCTACTGGAAGACTTAAGCTCTTCCTAATCCAGTGACCCTCTACTTTAATAAACCCCATCCGAGTCAGAGATTTCAAGTTGTATCTGTTTGTGTGTAAAGTGGCATACTGTCCTCATCAGACAAATCAACTAGGGCATCCTGAAACAGAAGTGTAAATACCATCCTATATGGGAGACATGCTCGTACCCTACGAGGAGCATCTCTCATATGTGATAGCATAATGAATAATAAATTGAGGGCCTCCCCCTCAATCAAGCATCTCATAAAGACCAGGTCGTGCTCACTAACCCAGTCAAACCTCCCCGTCCGAGGCAAGAAAATACGACTAATGATGTTGTGTAATAATCTCATTTCTAATGATAATTGGTTTGCACTAACATGATTAACTTCCTTTACATTTGTCCTTTCCAGTACTAATCTCAAAGTTTTTTTCTTCTCCTTCAAAACTAGGTAACTTTCACCCTCTTTTGGAATGTGAAGAATAGTTAATAATTTATGTTTACTGATTTCAATGTGCTTACCCTTCACTGTACCTTCAATGTGGAATGCACCTAAGGACATACTTTTAAAAAATTGCCTAACAAGGTTTGGATAGGTGGGAAGATTGAGCATACAAAAATCTCTCCAACCCTGTTTAGCCAACCAACCACCAATGTGCAAATGCTCTTAATCTAGAAAATTGAAATCAATACATCTACCAGTGTAACTTGTCTATTTTCCATTAAAATAACTTGCCTTGGTGCCTCTTGTTCTTCCTCATGCTCTATTTGTTATTCTTCTTCTAGATTTGAGGTATCCAAATGCCACTTTGTCCTTCTTTCCTCGGCAACTGACCAAACCACTCTCCTAGGTTTTTTGGCTATGGCCTTACGAGCAGCCATCTAGCTTTGATTAGGACTTTGGAGGGTTTAGGAAGTGTTCTAGGAGCTTTTCCTAGGTTAGGGTTAGGAGTCGGCTAAGGGGAAGTGAGGAAAAAGGAAAGAAATAGTGAAAACAAACCTATGGAGCCCTATTTAAAAACCTTCGGCCCGACTCTCGAGTCGGCGTCGAACCACCTGATGACTTGACTCGGCTTGAGCAAAAATTTAGCCTAAAACTCGAAAAAAGTTAAAATCAATTTCTATGGGTTTCTAGTAACTAAAATAGGTTATCATAAGCTCTAGAAGGAAATTTGAAATGTCTAGATAATTTTTCCTTATTTTTTAAAAATTAGGTCAAAATGTTCAGAATGGGTCACACAGGCCTAATTCGCCTCTAATCTTCTCAAATCTTTCTTGACTTAGGGGTTTAGTAAAAATGTCAGCTAGTTGATCTTCAGTAGGTACAAATTCTAGCTCAACAATATTATTTAAAACATGATCATGAATAAAATGATGTCTTATTTCTATGTGCTTAGTTTGTGAATGCTGAATTAGATTTTTGGATAAGTTAATAGCATTAGTGTTATCATATTTAATAAAAATTTTAGATTGGACGACACCGTAATCTTCTAGTTGTTGCTTGATCCATAATACTTGAGCACAACAGCTCCCCGTAGCTACGTATTCTGCCTCAGCAGTAGACAGTGCTACAGAGTTCTGTTTGCGACAGTGCCATAAAATCAAGTTAACACCTAAAAATTGGCAGGTGCCACTTGTGCTTTTTCTATCAATTTTATAGCCTCCATAATTAGTATCAGAATAACTAATTAATTTCAAGGATGTGTGCTTAGAGTACCATAAACCTAGATTGCATGTGCCTTTAAGATACTTAATGATTCTTTAAATAGCTATGATGTGTGACTCTTTTGGATTAGATTGAAAACGTATACATATACAACACTAAATAAAATATCAGGTCTACTAGTTGTCAAATAAAGTAAAGAACCAATCACACCTCTGTACAGCTTTTGATCAATATTTGTGCCATTCTCATCTTTATCAAGTCTACATGCAGGATTCATAGGTATTCCAATTTCTTTGCTTGATTCCATGCCAAATTTCTTGATAATCTCTTTGATGTATTTGGCTTGGTTTATCAGAATACCTTCCTTAGATTGTTTGATTTGAAGCTCGAGGAAGTAACTTAGCTCACCCATCAAGCTTATCTCGAATTCACCCTGCATTAGCTTAGCAAAGTCTTGACACAAAAATTCATCAGTTGATCCAAAAATAATATCATCAACATAGATTTGAACAACTAGAATATCATTATCTCTTCTTTGAATAAATAGTGTGGTGTCAACACTACCTCTTACAAAATCATTTGCAATTAAAAACTTACTTAGTCTGTCATACCAGGCTCTAGGTGCTTGTTTCAGACCATACAAAGTTTTATTCAAATTGAAAACGTGATTTGAAAATGAGTGATCGATAAAACTCGGTGGTTGTTCGACAAAAACATCTTCAGATAGAAAACCATTCAAAAATGCACTCTTTATGTCCATTTGAAATAACTTAAAACTCATAAAGCATGCATATGCTAATAGTAATCTAATAGCTTCTAACCTGATGCATAAGTTTCATCAAAATCTATTCCCTCTTCTTGATTATATCTTTGTACTACCAATCTAGCCTTGTTTCTAATTACATTTCCTTCTTCATCTAATTTATTTCTATAAACTCACATAGTACCTATAATAGGATAGTCACTAGGTCTTTCTACTAGGGTCCAAACATTATTCCTCCTAAATTGGTTTAATTCATCATGCATTGCTAACATCCAATTAGGATCAGTTTCAGCTTCTTTTATAGTGTGTGGTTCTACATGAGAAACAAAAGCAATTAAGTCATGTGTATCTCTATGTGCAGCTCTAGTTCTAATACCTTGAGATGGGTTTCCTATAATTAATTCTTTGGGATGTGAGTGTACATACCTTCATTCTTTGGGTATTCATCATGATTTTTGCTTACCTCTTCTTCATGTAGTTTACTTGATTGTTTATCTTTTAGAATCAAATCTTTCAATCCATGTTCTAGTGTACCTGCATCATCATCAGCAAGATATTCTTTTCTAGAAGATGTAATGTCAGATTCATTGAAAACAACATATATTGATTCTTCTACAGTCAATGTTCTTTTGTTGAAAACTCGATAGGCTTTACTATTTAAAGAATATCCAAGAAAAATAGCCTCATTAAATTTTGCATCAAATTTACCAAGATTATCTTTTCCATTATTGAGAACAAAATATTTACAACCAAAAATATGAAAATATCTGATATTAGGTTTTCTATTGTTCTATAGTTCATAGGGGGTTTTTCTAATGATAGGTTTAATCAAAACTCTATTCAAAATATAGTAAGCGATATTTACAGCTTCTGTCCAAAAGTATTTTGGAAGATTTCCTTCACAAAGCATTGTTCGGGACATCTCTTCCAAAGTATGATTCTTTCTTTCTACAACACCATTTTGCTGTGGTGTTCTAAGTGCAAAGAAGTTATGGTTAATATCGTGCTTTGTGCAAAAGTGATCAAAATGTTGATTTTCAAACTCAGTGCCATGATTACTACGAATTGAAATAACAGACAGATTTTTCAAATTTGTAACTCTTTTATAAAATTTTTTGAATACTTTGAAAGTTTCATCTTTATGTGCAATAAACAAAACCCATGTGTATCTTGAAAAATCATCTACAATCATAAGGCCATATTTCATATCATCTAGGCTTGTAGTCCTAGTAGGTCCAAATAGGTCCATGTGAAGTAGCTCTAAGGATCTAGTAGTAGAAATAATATTTTTGGATTTAAAACTCTCCCACACTTGCTTTCCTAGTTGACAAGCATCACAGACATAATCAAAATTAACTTTAAATTTTGGCAATCCTTTGACTAAGTCTTTTAAAATAAGTTTAGCTATAGTGTCCATACTAACATATCCAAGTCACCTATGCCATAGTAAACTTGATTCCTTACTCTTGTCATTCATTACTACAAGACTTATATTGCTTGATATAGCTAGATCATTAAGATCTACTACATAAATGTTACCAAGTCTATGTCCAATGAATTTAGTACTAGAGTCAAGTGGATCAACTATTATACACATTGTTGACTTAAAAAAAACATTAAAACCAATGTCACACAGCTGACTAATACTTAAAAGATTATGTTTTAACTTTTTTATAAGTAACACATTTTTAATAAATGTAGACGGAGTAATTTTAATTTTACCGATACCGATTATCCTTCCATTGCGATTATCACCAAATGTTACCATTCTACCATCTTTTTATTCTAGGGTGAAGAATTGATTAGCATCATTCGTAATGTGTGTTGAACAGTCGCTATCCAGATACCATCTTTTCTTTATATTTGTGGCTGCAAGACATTCCTACAAAATAATCATTTAATAGATTTAGGTACCCAAGCTTTCTTGGATCCTTGCAAGTTAGTATAAATGGTTCATTTTGGAACCCAAACTTTTTTAATTTTCTTTTTATCATTATGTTTCAAATGACATTCAAATGCCTTATGACAAATATTATTGCAAGCATAGCATACAATCCTTGACTTTGAATAATAAGCATGAGATGATGCAAATTTAGGTCAAACTTGTTTTGAAGTAATAAACTTAGGAGCATATGGTGTAGATGCAGAAAATTTGTTTGAAATTGAACCTTTGTAACCAATTCCAAATTTGTTATTTGTTTATCTTTGATCTTTCAAAATTAATTCAAGCTTGTTGGTACTTAGGGTTAGGTTTTCAACCAAAGGCTTGAGCTTTTGAACTTCTTTCTTTAAATCATCATTTTTATTTTGCAAACCTTTGTTTTTCTCAGAAGCTCTTCTTTTTCAAATTGGGTGATCTTAAGTCTTTCACAAACTAGACTTAATTCTCTTTGTAAAATTTTATTTCTTTCACCAAATTTATTTTTATCCTTTTTAAATGTATCACATTGATTTTTCAAAGTTTTTATTTTTAAACCAGTTTTTTTATATTCTATAAGTAATTCACAAAATGCTTTATGCAGCTCATCATATGTAAATTCTAAGTTAGGTTCAGAAGTAGTTACCTCGTCCTCTAAACCCATAAGACAGATCTGTGCATTGTTTGTTGTCTCTTCTTCATCTTCAGTGGATGTAGATTCATCGCTGTCACTCCATGCTGCAAGCATAGCCTTCTTCTTCTTTTTGGTGAACATCTTTTTCTTTGCTTCAGGACAGTCAGGATGGATATGTCCCAGTTTCTTGCATCCATAACAGATTAGTACTTGATCCTTATCTTTATCATTTTCCTTTTCTTTATCCTTTTCTCTTTCTCTCCCAAAATCTCCTTTTCTGAATTGCTTCCTCCATCTATTTATTTTTCTTCTGCCCATAAACCTTTTAAACTTTCTCATTACAAGGGCAATCTCATCATTTTCTAAATCATCATCATCTGATAAGTCTGAGTCTTCATTCTTGTCCTCTTCTATAGCTTTAAATGCTATAGCTTTTTTTCTTTTAGAATCTTCATCAGTTCTTTGTTGCATGGCTAATTCATGTGTAATTAGTGAACCAAGCAACTCATCCAGTGGTAGAGTGTTCAGGTCCTTCGCCTCTTGAATAGCTGTCACCTTAGCTTCCTATTTATCTGGCAAGGATCTCAAAACTTTTTGAATAAGATCAGCATTAGTGTAAGTTCTACCAAGATTTTTGAGACCATTTATAATATCAGTAAAGCGAGTATACATAGCAGATATAGTCTCACTAGGATCCATCTTAAATAACTTATAGTTATGCTCAAGAAGATTGATTTTTGATGTTTTAACTGGTGATGTGCCTTTATGTATGATTTCTAGCTTGTCCTAAATTCCTTTACCAGAATTACAAGTTGAAATTCTGCTAAACTCATTTGGATCCAAAGCACAATACAACAAATTCATAGCTTTGGCATTTAGCTCAACTAATTTCATATCATTTTCATCCCAATCCTCTTCTGGTTTGGGAACCTCTATATCATTTACTCTAATAGTGGGTGTGTGAGGTCCTTTCAAGATAATTTTTCATAAATGAAAGTCTATGGCTTGAATGTATATTTTCATTCTTGCCTTCCAATATGTATAATTGGTTCTGGTAAAAAGTGGAGGTCAATTTGTGGATTGACCTTCGACCAAAGAAGTGCTCATGGGATGTGCCATCTATCTTTACTCTAAGTAATTTTCAGAGACTCTGCTCTAATACCACTTGTTACCCAGGTGGCTTTCCAAGAGGTGGGGGTGAATTGGGATTAAAAATCTTTTTTGCATAATTATGTGCACTTTGAAATTCTTTTAGTGTTATGGTGCAATATGCAATGCGGAAGTAAATAAACAAAAGTAAGAAGCTAATGATAAGCACACACACAAACACAAAAAAATTTAGAGTGGTTTGGATCAACCGGCTCCTACGTCCACTACCTAAGCACCACTTGAGATTTTCACTATATCCCCAACCGAAATACAGTCAGATTGTTTTACCAAGCTCACAATCTAAACCTATACACTTTGATTTTACCGGGATCATCGAAAAAACCCAAACTCCTTTGGTTTTGAACGGGATCATCAAAGAAACCCTAACACTTGGTTTTATACCGGGATCACCAAGAATCTAAACTCCTTTGGTTTTGAGTGGGATCACCAAAGAAACCCTACACTTGGTTTTATACCAGGATCACCAAGAACCTAAACTCCTTTGATTTTGAACAAGATCACCAAAGAAACCCTACACTTGGTTTTATACCGGGATCACCAAGAACCCAACATAAGTTTTCACAAGGCTCACCTAAAAACCTTCAACTCTCTCTTAAGACACAACCCCTTGCTGTTCTTAGAGAGAAAACAAAGATAGAGAGATAAACAAGCAACTATAACAAACCGAGTTTGTTTAAATGTTGCCGATGTAGATCAAGATGAAGCCTAGCTTTGAATGCTCTTTAATGCTCTTCAAGCGGCTTCTTTGCTTCTTCAATGAGTGGATTCAATGATGAAGAGGAGTTGGTGAAGCTTTAAATCCTAACTTGAAAGCTCTTAAAGTAGGTTGGTGAAAGACTTGAAGGCTCTTCAATTTCTCTAGATAAGTCAATAATAATCCTCTAATAATTATTTAATCCCTCAAAAGCAATTCCTTTTATAGTTTTTCATGAGATATGGCCATTGTAGAGCCTAGGGATTCGTGAAAGAGCTGTTAGAGATGAAATAGAATTCAAGAATCACTTTCAGCAACTAGCCGTTAGAGTGCAGAAAATGACTACTCGAATCAGCTCGAGGTCCACGAGTCGACTCGAAGTCTCGACATCCCAGACCAAATTTCTATAAGAGTCAGCTCTTCAAGCTGGAGTCGGCTCTTGCCTTCAATCAATTCAAAATAGAAAATTACAGGGTCGGCTCTTCAGGGTAGAGTCAGCTTGAAGTCTCAGTTCACCAAAAATCATAACTCTGAATGAGTCGGCTCTTGGAGCTCGAGTCGGCTCGAGATCTCAGACTTCAAAAACATGTATTCTTCCATGAGTCAGCTCTTGGGACATGAGTCAGCTCGAGATACTGAAACTCTGAAATTTGTTCGTGCCGTGCCACAAGAAGTCGGCTCTTGATCCATGAGTTAGCTTTTGCTAAAACTTTAATTAATGCTTCAAACTTTTCCAAAATTCTTCAACACTTGAATCAAACAAGAGCTAATCTACATACTCTCAATTTTATAATTTTATAGCCCTTTTTACAAGATTACAAGATTGGCAAAATTAGGGCTTTTACAAGTTAAAGTTCATAAAAGTCCATACATAATTGAATTACCTCTCAATCAATTTGAAAACCAATTTAAACTAAAGGTAACCAATTTCCTACTAAAACTTTTCAAGTAATTGAAAGAATTAGTAACAAGTACATGCTCCAATATTTTGTGATCATCAAAATCATTCTAGGGGTCAACAAGTTTTGATGAAGATGTCTACTAGCTGATCTGCTAAACTAGTATAAGAGAAGGTCTAGACAAGAGTTTGTTGAGTCTCAAGTGGTGCATTCAAGGCAAGTTCAATCAATATACATGTATTGATCTAGTCTATCATGATTTTCCATGATGTATCTAGGACTAGGATTGAGTCCGATATGAGTCCTAGGTGTTTAGGCTCAGTTTTGGTCAGTCTGGATCTTAGGGTCGGCTCTTCTATGGTAAGAGTCGACTCTGTTGGTTGGCACATCTCAGAACAGGTGATTGTGGTCTGGACGAGTCGACTCGGATGGATTAGAGTCAGCTCGGATGGATTAGAGTCGGCTTGGATGCATAGTCAAGAAATCTGTTGTCTGGACGAGTCGGCTCGAATGAATTTGAGTCGGCTTGGATGCACAGTCAAGAAATATGTTGTCTAGACAAGTCGGCTCGAATGGATTTGAGTCAGCTCGGATGATGGGTGAACTATTTTTTAACGGTGCCTGCTGGAGGAGTTTTTGGGATCTTGGGCATGTGTGACCGAGGGATATATATATTGTATTCTCATAAGAGGATGGTATGGTGTAATGAACTTCTTGGAAGTGGAAATCCCTTTCTTCCATAAAAATTTCTCTGGTTCTCTTCTCTTTTCTCTTCTTCCGTTCTTGGTATTCTTGATCTTCATAGACCTGAATCCTACCGTAATCTTCAATGGAGATTGCTGGCATATGGTCATCCATAACCTGGTGATATGCTTCCACGATTGCTTTGTTGATGAGGGTGTTCGTTCTTAATCGGGAACAAGGATGTTCTTGAGGATTTGGTTCATCAAATCTGGTTGGATTTGTAGTAGAATTCTCAATATTTGGTATTAGAGCAAGGTTTGTGGAAGGAAGATCTCAAGATCAGAGGGTTGGAAGTAAGGCTTCTTGTAGGTACAATTTTCATATCTCTTGAATTCTTGATTATGGTAATGGCATCAAGTGGGTTCAAAGTAGATTTTGAGAAGTATGATGGTAAGGAAAACTTTACCCTATGGCAGCAAAGGGTTAAAGATTTGCTGGTTCAATAGAGAATCTACAAGATTTTTGTTAAAGAAAGACCAAAAAAGATTAGTGTTGAAGAATGGAAAGAGTTAGAAGAGATTGCTTTCAGCACTATAAGAATGTATTTGGCTGATCAGGTTTTACCTAAGGTGTGTTCAGAGACTACTGCAAAAGGTCTTTGGAGAAGACTGGAGAACACATACATGGAAAAGAACATGACGAATAAGCTATGGCTGAAGAAGTAATTATATAGCTTGAGAATGCCTGAAGGAGGAGACCTTGTTGCACATATTCAGAAGTTCAATCAGGTTTGTTCTGAAGTGATGAGTCTGGATGTGAAGATAGACGAGGAGGATCGGGCATTGTTGCTGCTGTGTTCACTTCCTGAATCGTATGATGGTCTTATAACAACTTTAGTTTATGGGAAGGAAACCCTAAACTATGAAGAAGTTATTGGTGTGCTCAGATCCAATGAGCAAAGGGAAAAGATCTACAAAGGTAATCCTAATTTAGAGGTTCTTGCTGTGAATTAGAGGCAAGGAAGACCCAAGAAAAGAACTAGAAGAAAGTCCAAGGGTGGATCTCAGTCTCGGAACCACAAGAGTTTGAAATGCTACAAGTATCATCAGCTTGGGCATATCAGGAAGAATTGTCCTCTTTGGAAGATAGAAAAGGGGATAGCCAACACTAGTGGTGCTAATGCTTTGGAAAGTAATGGAGAAGGAGTACTGGTTGTATCAGATGGATCAGTGGATTGGGAGAATACCTGGATTTTGGACTTTGCATGCTAATACCACTATACCTCACATCAGGATTGGTTTTACACCTATAACAGGTCAAATGGAGGTAGTGTAAGTCTTGGTGATGATCACCCTTGTATGGTAGCTGGAGTAGGCACTATTAGGATGAGGATGTATGATGGAGTGATAAGGACTCTATCAAATATCAAACATGTACCAGAATTAAAAAAAAATTTGATTTCTTTGGGCTACTTGGAAGAGTAGGGATATGCTTTTAGTTGCCAATCTGGTAGTGGATGTTTGAGAATTATCAAGAGAGCTTTGGTGGTAATGAGAGGAAGAAGACTGAGTAATAATCAATACAGGATGGGAGGCTCAGTGATAAGTGTTAGTGCTGAAGTGCTTGCAGCGGCACAGGAGGAAAAGTTGAAGTGTAAACTGTGGCACTGTCGAATGGGTCATATGAGTGATGAGGGATCACAGAGTTAAGCAGAAGAGGGAACATCCTAACTTTGAAAAATGATGGAAATGACCTGTGTGATCCATGTATCTTTGGTAAACAACATAGAGTTAATTTTGCTGTTTGTACCCAAGCCAAGTGAAGGAGTGCTCGATTTGGTGCACTCGGATGTATGGGGACTAGCACCTTTGTTGTCCAGAGGTGGAGCAAGGTATTTTGATACCTTTATTGATGACTTCTCTAGGAAACTGTGGGTGTATCTGATGAGAAAAAAATCAGATATATTTGCCCGGTTTAAAGCTTGGAGAGCTGAGGTAGAGAAGGAGACAGGAAGACATGTAAAGTGCCTTCGGATTGATAATGGTAGAGAGTACTCTAGTACAGAGTTTAGGAGTTACTATGAGGAAAATGGTATCAAATGCCATTACATAGTAAGGATGACCCCACAGCAAAATGGTGTCATGGTAAGGACAAACCGGACACTATTAGAGAGGACAAGGAGTATGAGGCTGCAGTCATCACTGCCAAAAACTTTTTGGGGTGATGCTATTACTCTAGCATGTTTTCTCATAAACAGGTCCCCTCACTTCAAGTTGGGTGGTGGACTTCCAGAAGAAGCTTGGAGTGGGAAGAAGGTGGAGCTTGGCCACCTAAAAGTTTTTGGTTGCCCTGCTTATGTTCATGTGGAGGCAACTGAAAGAAGCAAGCTGGATCCTAAGTCAAAGAAGATGATCTTTATAGGATATCCACAAGGAGTCAAAGGTTACCTACTATGGGATCCATAGTCTCAAAAGGCGGTGATCAGTAGGGATGTCATTTTTGATGAGAGGAGCATATTGGAGAAACGGGGGACTGTAATAGGAAATGCAGTCAATAAGATGAACAGCAGTGAGAGCCCGTCACAGGTGGAGGATAAGTCTTCAACATCAGCTGGAAATGGAGTTTCAGTTAAGGTGGAGTTGGAGCTGGACAGGAAAGATTCTCCAGGAGTGAAGGAGAGGCGAGAAGAATCAGGTGTTCAAAGGGAAGTGCAGGAGGAGCCACGAACAGTAGATTTGCAGGATAGTGCAAGGGGAGTGGCATTACATAAGCCTCAATGCACAATCCGGAAGCCGATTAGATATGGCATGGATGAAGCAGTTTCATATGCTCTTATATCTGTGAATGGAGATCCAGAAAGTTTTGTAGAAGCCATGGAAAGTCCTGATAAAGAGTCATAGATGCAAGGCATCATGGAAGAGATGGAATCTCTCAGGAAGAATCAGACATAGCAGCTGGTGGCTACCTAGAGATGCTCATGCTATTGACTCCAAATGGATGTTCACTAAGAAATCATTACCTTCAGAGCAAGATGGAGTAAGATACAAGGCAAGATTGGTAGCAAAGGGATACTCACAGAGGGAAGGAGTTGACTATACAGAAGTGTTTTATACTGTGGTATGCCATACTTCAATTCGGGTGTTGTTGTCTTTGGTGGCAAAACATAATTTGGAATTGGAGCAGATGGATGTGAAGACAGCCTTTCTACATGGAAGACTGGAAGAAAAAATCTATATGAAGCAACCTGATGGCTTCATTGAAATTGGACAGGAGAACAAGGTATGTCTACTTCAGAGATCATTGTATGGATTGAAACAATCATCTCATCGGTGGTATCACATATTTGATACATTTATCTTGAGCCTTGGATTTCTTAGATGTGAACATGATCATTGTGTCTATGTGAAGGATGTGGATACTATGGATGCTCTGTATTTACTTCTGTATATGGATGATATATTGATAGCCAGCAGAAGTATGACAGTTGTGAAAGGGCTGAAGAGAGCATTATCTCAGGAATTTGAGATGAAGGATTTGGGATCAGCTCAGAATATCCTTGAAATGGAGATTTGCAGAGATAGATGCAAAGGAATACTCCATTTATCACAAGATGGGTACATTAAAAGGGTACTCAAGAGATTTGGGATGGATAAGGCCAAACCTGTGGAAACACCATTACTAGGGCATTTTTCTCTTGAAAAAAAATAGTGCCCCCAGTCAAAGGAGGAGAAAGAGTACATGGAAAGAGTTCCATATACTAATGCAGTGGGTAGTTTGATGTATGCTATGATTTGTTGCAGGCCGGACATAGCATATGCTGTAAGCCAGGTGAGCAGGTACATGGCTAATCCTGGGAAGGAACACTGGAAGGCATTGAAGTGGATTTTGAGATATCTACAAGGGACTCAAAGACATGGACTAGTATTTGGTGGGCAGCCTGAAGAACATGGATGGAATTCATAGAATCATGTAAGGATTCAGGTCCTTTGGAAGGGTTTGTTGATACAAGTTATGCAGATGATCTTGATACAAGGAGGTCTACAATAAGTTATCTCTTCTGCATGTATGGTGGACCGATTTCTTGGAGATCAACCCTTCAACCTATTATAGCTTTGTCTACAATAGAAGCTAGGTATATAGGGATTACTGAAGCTGCAAAGGAAGCACTATGGCTGAGAAGGCTAGTGTCTGAAATGGGGGTGAAACAGTGTATGGTGGTCCTGCACAGTGATAGCCAGAGTGCCATACACTTGACTCAGAACCCAGTCTATCATGCTAGGACCAAGCATATAGATGTGAGGTACCACAGAGTCAGGGAGCTGGTGGAGGAAGGAGAAGTGGCGCTGGTGAAGGTTCATACAACGGAGAACCAGGCGGATGCACTTACGAAGGCTCTACCAAGGGATAGCTTCTACTCTTGTATGTGGTTAATGGGTTTGAGGAGTTTGGCATATGTAGCCTTGAAGCACCAAGGTGGAGATTGTTAAGTCTCAGGTGGTGCTTTTAAGGCTAGTTGAATCAATGTACATGTGTTGATATGGTCTATCATGGTTTTCCATGATATGCCTAGGGCTAGGATTGAGTATGGTATGAGTCCTAGGTATTTAGGCTCAGTTTTGGTCAGTCTGGGTCTTAAGGTTGGCTCTTCTGTGGTAAGAGTCGACTTTGTTGGTGGCACATCTCAGAATAGGTGATTGTGGTCTAGACGAGTCGGCTCGGATGGATTAGAGTCGGCTCGGATGGATTAGAGTCGGCTTGGATGCACAGTTAGGAAATCTATTGTCTGGACGAGTTGGCTCGAATGAATTTGAGTCGGCTCGGATACACAGTCAAGAAATCTGTTGTCTGGACGAGTCAACTCGAATGGATTTAAGTCGGCTTGGATGACGGGTGAACTGTTTTTGAACGGTGCCACCTGGGGGAGTTTTTGGGATCTCGGGCATGTGTGACCGAGGGATATATATATTGTATTCTCATAAGAGGATGGTGTGGTGTAACGAACTTCTTGGAAGTGGAAATCCCTTTCTCCCATGAAAATTCCTCTGGTTCTCTTCTTTTTTCTCTTCTTCCATTCTTGGTGTTCTTGATCTTCATAGACCTGAATCCTACCGTAATCTTCAATGCAGATTGCTGGTAAATGGTCATCCACAACCTGGTGATACGCTTCCGCGATTGCTTTGTTGATCAGGACGTTCGTTCTTGATCGGGAACAAGGCTGTTCTTGAGGATTTGGTTCATCAAATCTGGTTAGATTTGTAGCAGAATTCTCAATAGAGTTCTACTTGCTTTTCAATAACAGGATGATAGACTCAAAAAAGTAATATCAACCAAAATAAAATTACATCGAATAATAGGATCATAACACTTAAACTTTTTTTATATTTGAGAAAATAAGTGAAGAAAGCTAGGTGAGAGCTATATAATTATCTTCCTCGGTTGAGTATGTGAACAAAGTCAGGTGAGAGCTACATAATCATATTCCTGCCACTTGTAGTCAGGTGAGAGCTATATAATCATCTTCCTACTACTTATAGTCAGGTGAAAGTTACATTATCATCTTTCTGCCACTTGTCAATAGAGTTGGTCAGGTGAGAACTGGATATCATCTTCCTATCATTTATTGATAAAACTAGGTAGAGCTACATAATCATCTTCTTGCCACTTTTTCATATAGCTGGTCGCTATCTCACTATCAAAGAAGAGAAGGTGACAAGAGGAGCAACGGTACAAAAAAATGGAAAGCCTAAGTCCAGAGAACATAATTAACACCGGTCAACTTGGTTGTAGTACCCAAAGGAGTAGATTTCTTTACTTCAAAAGACAACACTATAAAGAGCCAAGGATAATGATGATAGCATCATGAGAAAGAGAAATCCAGATCACTATATAGAGAAAGTGAAGATCAAGAAAGAGTGTTAGGATGTGGTGCGCAGTGGGATGCTGAAAAGGTTCGCAGAAGATACAAAAAAGAAAGTCTGAAAGATAAATAAAAAATACAAGCACAAGCAACACACAGGGATTACATAGTTTGGAGCCTCTTGCTCCTACGTCCATGTTCGTATAGGATCAAATCTCCACTATGAAAAAAGAATATAGGAAGTTTTACAACAAAATACCCTCTTTGGATACAAACCACAGCCCAATAAGAAGAAATAAGAAAGAACAAAATAATACAGGAGAAATCCTTGCCCTCCCTCTGCCTCTCTCTCTTTCTCTTCCTCTTGTTTTCTCTCTTCGAAAATTCTTGGACCACTTCTTTGGGTTGCAAAAACTCTCCCTGGCTCTTTGTTCTTCCCCTCTGCTGCTCTTTGGCATCCCCTATTGAGAAGAGGACAAAAACTGATACAAACTGCATCCAAATTCAAATCAAAGAGCCCTTGATCATGCCCAATCTCACTTGGGATCAATCTCAGTCATTGGATTGTTGATTCGATGGTCCGAAACCCCCATAAATGCTTGTGGACCGTGTGAAACATGTGCATCCATGGTGAGCTATGCAAAACACAAGGAAAATGTCCCCGTGCATGACCGCCTCCAGCTAGGCTGAGCCCACACGTGCACGTGCCCGCGCGTGGGCCTGGGCCGCACGTCCGCACGTCCGCGTGCCGGGCCGCACACGTGGGTCAGGCTGGGTCCGATCTGGTGGGCCAGTTTTTTTTTTTGGTTTTTTGCTGGGCTTCTAGGCTTTGGATGGATATGGCTCCACACCTAACAACTCTCTCACTTAGAGACTTAGACACCCAATCTTGCATCCACCTGAAACATCAAAAGTAAACTTCCAAAGAAAAGGAAAAATAAGTCAGTATCTTATGTGGTGCCTTCAATCAACTAGCTTCGGAGGCCAATTGAGGTCATGCATAACCCCAATTTTTTTGCAGTGACATCTTTGTCAGCATATCCACTACATTCTTCGATCCTTGGATCTTCTCGAGTGATCGACACCCATCTTTAAGTAGTGCCCTGATAAAATGATATCTTAGCTATATGTGCTTCGTCTTTGCATAGAACATCGGATTATTCGCTAGATGGATGGTACTCTGACTGTCACAAAACAAAACACTATAGCTCTACTCTCTACCCAGCTCTGTCAGCAACTTCTGCAGCCAAATCATCTCTTTGCTGACTTCTATGATTGCAACGTACTCTGCCTTGGTGATAGAAAGAGCCACGATCTTCTACAACTACGAGACCCAGCTCACCGCTATCCCATAAATGGTGTACACATACCCTGTTGTGCTCCTCCTAGTGTCAACATCACCACCTAGATCTACATTAACATAGCCCTATAAAATTTGACTGCCTCTCCGGTAACATAGGCCGACATCCTTAGTATCCTTCAGATATCTTAGGATCTACTTGATAGCTTTCCAATGTTGCTTACCCGGATTTGTCATGTACCTGCTCATAGCTCCCACTGCATGTGCAATGTCGGGTCTCATGCAAACCATCGCATACATTAAGCTACTGATCGCTGAAGTATATGGAACACTGGCCATTGTCTACAGCTCATCATCGACCTTGGGCACTGTTCCTTTGAAAGCTTGAAGTGCGCAGCCAAAGGTGTCTTCACAGGCTTTGCATCTGCCATGTTGAACCTGTCTAGCACTTTTTCAATGTAATTACTCTGAACTAGCTTCAGTGTACCTGCCATCTTGTCTCTTTCAATCCTCAACCTAGGTATCTGCTTTGTTGAACCCATGTCCTTCATTACAAATTCTTTTGACAGCTCCATCTTTCATATTTCAATCTCCTGCATATTCGGTCCAACTATCAACATATCATCAATATATAAAAGTACAATGATGAAACTACCATCAAATGACCTGTAGTAATAGCAATGATCTTCCTAGCAAAATCACTGTTAGTCATGAATCCATCAAACCTTTTGTACCATAATCGGGAGGCCTGCTTCAAACATACAAGCTTTTCTTCAGCTTGCATACTAGATTTTCTTTACCAGGAACTATAAACCCAACTGGTTATTGCATATAAATGTTCTCATCTATCTCACCATATAGGAAAGCAGTAGTAATATCAAGTTATTCTAAGTATAAATTTTCATGAGCTACCATGCTTAGAATAACCCTTATTATAGAGAGCTTAACAATAGGAGAAAAAATCTTAGTATAATCAAATACCTTCTTTCTATTGAAAGCCTTTTACAACTAACATTGTCTTGTACCTCTTGCTGTCATTGTGCTCTTCCTTGATCTTGTAGACCCACTTGTTGTGCAGTGCTTTCTTTCCTTTCGGTAGTGTACTGAGTTCCCATGTCTCGTTCTTTATCAAGGGCTGCATCTCATCCTTCATCACCAGCTCCCACTTGATTGAATCTTTGCTCTTCATGGCTTCATCAAAGCACTCGTGCTCCCCTCCATCTATCAATAATAGGTAATGCAATGAGGGTGAATACCTTACATGTGGTTTCGGGGTCCTTGTAGATCTTCTTGGTTGAGATGTCTCTAGCTCAAGTTCAGGATCTCTTGCTCCCTCGGTAATGTCCTTCATGATCTCTTCTAACTCTACTAGTTTTTTTTCCTTATCCTGCTTATCTGAAACACTCTAGTCCTTGTACAGGCTTCTTTTATTGAACACCACATCTTTGCTCATGATGATCTTCCTGTCCTTCTCACTCCAAAGCTTATAATCGAACTTATCAGTACCATATCCAATGAAAAAGCACCTCTCTGACTTTGCATCAAGCTTATCTCTTTTCTCTACATTAACGTGTACATAGGAGACACAGTCGAAGACCTTTAGGTGAGATAAGCTTGCTAACTTCCCTATCCACTCTTCTTCTGATAGTTTCTATTCAAGGGGGATTGAGGGACTCCTATTAATCAGATAGGCAGCGGTGCAATTACCTCAGCCCAAAACATCTTAGACCATCCATAATGGAGCCTCATGCTCCTATCTCTCTCGTTCAAGGTCCTGTTCATGCACTCAGCTACCTCGTTCTGTTATGGCATGCTTGGAACCACCTTCTCCATCTTGATCTTATTGGTTGCACAGAACTTCTTGAACTTGGTGCTATCGTACTCATCTCCATTATCTGATCTTAAGTACTTTATCTTCTACCCAGACTCATTCTCCACCAGGCTTTTTCACTTCCTGAAAGTGTTAATTACATCAAATTTATTCCATAAAAAATAAACCCATACCTTTCTGGTGGAGTCATCGATGAAGGTCGCATAGTATCGCAAAGCTCTAAAGAATGCAACCGGGGAGGGACCCCACACGTCGGTGTGTACAAGCTCCAACTTTTTTGATCTTGGTGCCCTGCAAATCTTGGAGAAGCTGACTCTCTTCTGCTTTCCAAGAACATAATTCTCACAGAAACCAATATCTGTCATCTTCAAACCTGGTAGCTTGTCCTTCTTTAGTAGTACTTGCATTTCTTTCTTGCTTATGTGACCCAGTCTGTGTAGTGCCATAACTCCAAATCTGCCTGTGCTAGTGCCACTGCATCTCTGGTATTACTAGTCATATATAGGGTACCCAACTTGCTTCCTTGTACTATCATCATCGTACCTTTGGTAATCTTCCAAGAGCCACCAATAAAAGTTATAATTTCCCTCTGAGTCCAGTTGCCCGACTAAATCAGGTTTCTCTTCAATCCTGGAATATGTCTGACATTCTTGAGCTTCTAAACTGATTGATCTGGCATTTTGATATGTACATCATCCTTTTCTATAATATCCGAAGATTCATCATCTACAAGATAGAACTTTTCAAAGTCTCCAGCAATATAGTTATGCATATACTCCTTCTGTGAAGTAGAGTGAAATGAAACTTTGAAGTCTAGAATCCAAGACTCCATTGGACTATTCATGCTGAGAACTAATGCATCTTCAATTATCTCGATCGCTGCATTAATTAATTTTTTATTCTGTCCCTTGCTCTTCCTTGCCCAACAGTTCTTTCTGGTGTGCCCCTTCTTGCCACAGTGCCAACAGTCATCACCCTTCAGTCTTGACTGGCTTCTCTGCTTGGATTTGGATCTCCCATGACCTTTCTTGCACTGTATAGTTCTTCCTCTACCTTCTTGATTGACCAAGGAAGAACTAGAGCTCCCTTTAGTTTCTTTCCTCCTGATGTCTTCATTGAGAATCAGGTTCCGGACCTCTTCAAACTTCAATTTGCTCGAGCCGCATGAACTACTCATCACTATAACAGTTGCACCCCAGCTCTCGGGCAAAGAAGATAATAGGATTAGGGCATGGACTTCATCCTTGAAACTAATGTCAACTGAACTCAATTAACTAATGATCAAATTACATTTATTGATATGATCGGTTATGCATGCGCCTTCGCTCATCTTCAAGTTGAATAGACGATGCATGAGATAAACCTTATTGGAGGCCGAAGGTTTCTTGTACATGTTGGATAATGCCTGCATCAATCCAGCTATCGTCTTCTCCTCCAGGATGTTGAATGCAACGTTCCTGGTGAATGTCAGATGGATGACTCCCAAAGCCTAGCAGTCCAGCAAATCCCAGTCTGCTTGTGACATCTCGATAAGTTTCTTCCCCAGCAGTGGTAGTTGAAGCTTTTTTTGGCACAGATAATCCTCGATTTGCATTTTTTAGAATCCGAAGTCTTTCCCATCAAATTTGTCAATCTTGACTTTTCCTTCGTCTCCTACCATCGCTCCCACTCGAACCTGGTGCTTTGATACCATTTGTTAGGATGTGGTTCACAGTGGGATGCCGAAAAGGTTCGCAGAAGAAATAAAAAAGAAAGTCTAAAAGATAAATAAAAAATACAAGCATAAGCAACACACAGGGATTATGTGGTTTGGAGTCTCTTGCTCTTATGTTCACGGTAGCACATGATCAAATCTTCACTATGAAGAAAGAATACATAAAGTTTTACAACAAAGAACTCTCTCTGGATGCAAACCCCAATCCAATAAGAAGAAAGAACAAAGAACAAAATAATATAAAAGAAACCCTTACCCTCCATCTGCCTCTCTCTCTCTCTCCCTTGTTTTCTCTTTTGAAAAATTCTTGGACCACTTCTCTGGGTTGCAAAAACTCTCCATGGCTCTCTGTTCTTCCTCTTTGCTTCTCTTTGGCATCCTCTGTTGAGAAGAGGTTGAAAAACCATCCAAACTATGTTCGAATCCGAGTCAAAGAGCCCTTGATCAAGCATGATCTCACTTGGGATCAATCTTAGCCATCGAATCATCGATTCGATGGTCCAAAACCCCCAGAAATGCCTGTGGACCACATGAAACATGTGCAGTCCATGATGAGCTGCATAAAATGTAGGGGAAATGTCCCTATGCATGAATGCCTCCAGCTGGGCTGAGCCCATATGCGCACGTGCTCGCACGTGGGCCTGGGTCATGCGCCCACATGTGGGTCGAGCTGGGTCCGATTTGGTGGGCCAGTTTTTTTTTGGTTTTATGCTAGGCTTCTGGGCTTAGGTCTTTGGGTGGATATGACTCCACACCCAACAAAGATAACATATCACTAATCAACTTGAAGGTATAGATAAGGCACTACCTTTTTTTAAAAAAAATGAGGCTAGATTCTTGACACTGGAAGGGTTGAGTGGGAACATGAATGTTGTCCTAAGGATGATTTTCTTCCATTCTGTATTCTTAAATATCTTGTAGAGACAGGCAAAAGAGAACCTAGCAAAGACACCTATGAAGATCCAAAGTAAGAGCATGGTTGTTACACTATAAGAAATAGGGCCATTTCATAGGGATTTTTCGAGGGAAAAAGGAAAAAATCTATCTGAAATTTATATTTATGATGGATTTTTGACGGAAACATGGTTGTCGGAAAAACCATCCTCGAAAAATTTTTCTGAGGGAATTTTCGATGGAATTTTTCCCTTGGAAATTTCTGACAGATTTTCTGAGGGAATATTATCGGGGGATTTTCCAAGGGAACATCTTCGAGAGATTTTTTGAGGGAATATCTCCAAGGGATTTTTCGAGGAATAATTTTTGATGAATTTTTTGAGGGAACATCTCCGAGGGATTTTTCGAGAGAACATCTCCAAGGGATTTTCCAAGGGATTTTTCGAGGGATTTTTTGAGAGAACATCTCCGAGGGATTTTTTGAGGGAACATCTCTAAGGAATTTTTTGAGAAAAAATTTCTAAGGGACTTTTCGAGAAAAAAATTCTGAGAGATTTTCTGAGAGGTTTTTCTAGGAATAATTTCTGAGAGATTTTTTGAGAGATAATTTTGAGAAAATATTTTCGAGTTTTCCGAGGATAAATGAAACATGGAATTTAGGACACGATGATGGAAAACTCTGGGAGCAAAGTTCACACCATTTAGTCATCCATACATGTTCAAATTTTTGAAATGGAATAATATTTACACATACCTATTTAAGTTTAAATAGGACCATTTAATATCTAATCAAACTTAAAGGGATAAGTGTTATTGGTTAATAACAAACATATAAAGAGATATATAAAACTATCTCTTGAAATATCAATATGGATGATAAAGTCAATAACCATAGCCAGAACAAAGCATGAAGAACAAGAGTGGTCTTTGACATGTTTGTACACCAGTAAAAATGATAATGTATGAACTGTTGCGATGGAATGCAATTTAAAAATAAAAGATACAATGAATATTTCTTCAATTTTTTTTAAAAAAAATAAATTTACATCTTTTATAAGAGCAAACAGAATTCTGTAATTTAGTTTCTCCTTCTAGGCAACAAGTTGGAGAGGGAAGGAACACCTTGCGGCCTCATCTCCTCCTGGCATCTTCTCATTTCTTCTGGATCTGTAAACATTAAACAATGCAAGAGTTACAGGTATTTACAAGTGTATGCACTTTCTAGTATAAACTTATTTTTATATCGATTTTAAATAGCTTAAATGTAATTACATATGCAGGAAAGTATATTTTATGCCAAGGCAAGTCCATTTCTTTTAATTCACCATCTCATTTGATTGAACACCTTTAAATCATTTATTGGTGTAATCTTTATAGATCTACAAGTCAGTCTTTGGAACATACTCCAAATCATGAGTTCACCAAATGGATAGAAAGCACTCTGAACCAGGCAATAATAAGATCCCCCACACACCTTGATCAGACTCCAAGTCATCAAATAATACTTAATGAAGTACATACTCTAGGAAATAGGTATGCATCTGGCGTAACATATAAACAAAATGCTGGAATGGAAAGTCAAATTGAATTTTAAATCTATTTTTTAATGAGAAAGTCATATTGCATAAACTAAAATAATACCTCTCCTCTCTCTCTTCCATCAGTGCCCTCCAAATCCATTACTAGTGTAGATGGCTCAATGTCGGCACACCTTGCCAACCAAATTCCTTTAGTTGTTTGAGACCTATAGAGAAAAACACTTCATTTGAGTAAATCAACCAAAACATAACAGATTTGGTAATGTTGACAATGAATAGGAAATGGTCAAAAACTTGCCTTCCCTTCAAAGCATCCATTTCCCTAAAGTTAGTAGGGACCACGTAATTCAAAAGAGTGCTCTTTCCTGTCCAAAATCAAGAAAAAAATGTCATGGATCTTTAGAGGACAACCTAACATGGCTAATCTATATGTTAAGTAAAACCATGTAAGTAAAATCACTTATTCCCATTATTCGTGCTATCCCAACCTTATTCCTCCTCTATTCTGGACTTGTTCCTGTCATCTTCCTCCTAAATCTACTCGGATTGAAAGCCCAGAACACCTATCCACCACCCACAGCCCACCAAGCTCCCTCCACCATCGCCACCACTCTCCAGTTCATATCTCACCGGAAATATCCCCGTCGGCTGCCTCCTGTGCTACCCGTCTCCTCCAGTACATCTGACCCCTCATCTCCCTGCAGCAAATCCATCGGAGGACCCATCTCTTCCCTGTTCACGGAAGTAGACGATGGGTTCGCCACCATCTCCTCCGACTCTGGCGAACTCATCGGAGGACCCATCTCTCCCCTGTTCACGGAAGGAGACGATGGGTTCGCCACCATCTCCTCCGACTCCAGCGAATCCATTGGTGGACCCATCTCTCCCCTGTTCACAAAAGGAGACGATGGGTTCGCCACCGTCTCCTCATAACTCTGGCGAACCCATCATCGTCCGTCCACCTTCTCTCTCTGTCGCATTCTCTCCCTGCCACCGAGCCCCATCTACCTTGTTCAGTAGATAAGAGATTCAAAGAAAAAAAAATTTAGGTCAAGGGGAAGAGGGATTCAAAGGAGAGAGATCTACCTTGTTCGGTCTCAATGGAAGGAGAAGATGGAATCTGTGGAATGGAAAGAGGAAAGCCCGACGGTCAAATGGAGATGGGCGGTGGGCATGGGAGGTTAAGGGGTTTTACTCTTGTCTAATATATGACTAATTAAACAAGGATGGAGATAATTTAGAAGGTATTAGATGGACGGAATTTGGTATAGAAAATTTTGAGTTTTCCCTCCAAAATACTAACAATATCTATATGAAATGTAATATACATGAAGTCTCATGTTTTGAATTTATTGGTGTTCTTCTTCCTCATAAATCTGAGATAATATCTCTGGTCCAAAAGTAACAAAGTGGTAAGTTGCATCTATTTCACATTTACTACTGAATATTATTGTATCCAATATACTCAAAATAAGACACACAACATTAACTCCATTAGAAACTCAAAGAGGTTTGTACCTCTATTACATGGCTCAGTTTTGAAGGGCATAAAGAACTCAACAAATTCTTTATACCCTCTATATTAATCTTAAACAGAAACTTACTATCATTGCTAATATATTCTACTTATAGAAAAAAATTATTTATTGAAATTCTCGTCATAAAGTATTTGCCTGGAGGAAGAAAAATAACACAACGAGGTTTATGTAGAAATGGAGCAAGATCGCATCCAAAAAACATAGTATTTGTTTAATTTTATTAATAAAATATGTAATCGATACTGGCAGGCACACACCTGCAGCGAGTTTTGCATGATTTTAAAAGAGAAAAGCTAAGATATCTTAGAGAGAGATGGAATCCGTTGAAACTGGAAGACCAAGTGCATGTGAGCATATAAATGGACTTTTGATAAATCTAATCAAATAATCAAATTTTTGAAACCGTGTTTATATAAAAAAAATATAATAATAAAAATAATTAGTGGAGAAATTGCTAGTGATATACTCCAGGAATTAGTTAGCGTGGGCTGTGTTATTATAGAAAGTAGTCAAAAGCCGAATATCTAGAGAATCTAATAAATAAAAAAATTTTAACAAATAAATAAAAACCTATGTAGGAAAAAAAATAAAAGAGATGGAGGCAAAATAACAAATACCTTGGAGACCGGACTAAGCCTGATTTGGAATCAGCAAAATGGAGATGATGGAAATGGATGGGTGTCGGTATGGAGGGAAGGACGAGGGAGGAGATGCTCAGCGGGCCACGGAAGCATGGATGGAGCCACGCAGATGCACAGACCATTGATGTGAGATGATTTGGAACTATGGCAAAGTCAGTGGGGTGGTAGTGGCAATATGGTTTGATCGAAACTCTTTTTTTTTTTTAGTGTTTTGATCGAAGATGGGAGAAGGGCACTGGAAGGGGGGTGAAAGGCCGGGAGGGAGTGGGGCAGGCTAGGAGGGGATGGGGTGGAGGAGCCGAGCCCGAGCTTGCCGGTCGGTGAAAAAAAAATAGAAACAATCGATCATTAATTGACTTACCTGAATGATGAATCGAAGAAACCGAGGAAGACGAACGGTGGAGGCGTGGAGTTGCCGTTGCTACTGCCACCATCACCGTCATTCCCACTGGCAGCCGCTTGATCACCGATCCGATTTCGAGAGGAAGAGGCAGCCGAAGGAGGAAGAGAGGGAAGCTTGATGGTCAAACAAAGATGGGCGATGGGTGTGGGAGTTTAAGGGGTTTTAGGTTTTATTAATTTATAAGAAAGGTTTTATATAGGTTAAATATTTTTTTAATAAACTTATAATAAAAAAAATTGGGTCTTAATGATTATGATAGTAGGTAGGCTTTTCAAAGATTCTAAGTTCAATTCTTGCTAATTCTATTATAAAATTATTTTATAAAAAATATTAGAACAATATATTTTTTTGAATAACTTTTTAATATTTTTCTTAGGCCGGGACTTTCTTTCTAGTTTTTCAATGTTCAGTATGTTCTTGGGCTGGGCCTTTCATTGAAAATTTTTCACTACAAGCTCATTTATAAGGAATAAATTTCTCAAAAAATCCTCCATAAAATTAATTTCCAAGATTTTTTTTTGAGAATTTTTTTATTAAGTTTTTTTACTAAGAACCTAATTATGATGAAAAGATTTCTTGAAAAATCTTTCACAAAAATAATTTATGAGAAATTTTTTGAGAGAATTTTTTTATTAGAAAACTTTTACTACGAGCTCATTTATAAAAAATAAATCCCTCAAAAAATCTTCCACACAACATTAATTTTTGAGAGATATTGCGAGAAGTTTTTTTATTAAATTTTTTTTACTAAGAACCAAATTATGTTGAAAAGATCCCTTAAGAAATTTCTTGCAAAAATAATTTATGAGAGATTTTTCAAGAAAACTTTTTTCCTCGGAAAATTTCTACTAAGAGCTCATTTATAAGGAATAAATCCCTCAAAAAATCCCTTACAAAAAAAATTTTCTAAGGGATTTTGTGAGGAATTTTTTTATTTAAAAGTTTTTTTACTAAAAACCAAATTATCATTAAAAGATCTCTCAGAAAATCTCTCACAAAAATAATTTCCGAGAGATTTTGCGAGGAGTTTTTTTATTAAAATTTTTTTTACAAAGAACCAAATTATGATTTTGGTATAATAAACGCATACAAAGATTGTAGATAAGACTATTGGAGAAGGAAATAGATATGGAGATGATAAGTTGGTCATATAAAGTAACATTAGTTAGGATATGTATAAGGAGCAAAGATATGGGATTTGGATATCATCGATGGAGAGGATGGAATAGTCATATGCATATTTTTCTATTCAAAATAACTCAATGTTAATAATTATTAATTATCTTTAAAAAATCTCTTTTGTGAATCAAATAATATTTTATATATGGGCATAATTGATGAATACAAAACACTTTCATACTCTTTTTTTAGTATAGAGATAGATAAACATGTCATGGTTTGAAGGATTTTGATAGCCGCTAAGAAATTTCTTTCCATAGGAAATCAACCAAGATATTTTTCTTGCCAACAAAAGTCCAATAGCAGTTTTAATTCTCGAATTATAATTAACTACTACCACAAAGAAAGTTGGTCCGGTAGATCATGCAAAAGTTATTGCAATTCTTGGTTATGTGAATGGAGGACCACCATAACATGACTAGTTAACTGAAATTGTTGGTGCATCAACTTATGAGTAATGATGGAATCTTATTTGGCAAGGCTAAAAACTTGATTGAAGAACTCATTCCATGGTGGTTACCATGATTAGTCCAATCATGAAAGGATTTAAGGAGATGCGGTTTCAACGGGAAAGCTGCTGTTGGTTGGTCAATCTAGGCGGGCATGCAGGGCTCTTTTGTAGGTGGTTTGCATGGTATTTCATCATATTTTGCATCAAATTTTTCTAGGTTATCTTTACCATTATTTAATACAAAGCATTTACATCAAAAAACATGAAAGTAATTAATATTTGGTTTTCTTCCATTCCAAAGCTCATAGGGGGTTTTCTTTGAAATTGGTTGTATTAAAACTTGATTTAATATATAACAAGCAATATTCACTACTTCTGTCCAAAAGTACCTTGCAAGATTACCTTCACATAACATGCTTCGGGCCATTTCTTCTAAAGTCCTATTCTTTCTCTCAACAACATTTTGTTGTGGTGTTCTAGGAGCGAAGAAGTTGTGATCAATGCCGTGCTCAGTATAATATTCATAAAAAAATTGATTTTGAAATTCAGTTATGTGATCACTTCTTATAGAAATAATAGAAAGATTTTTCTTATTTGAAACCTTCTTATAAAATTTTTGAAATACATCAAAGGTTTCATCTTTATGTGCAATAAATAATATCCATGTGAATCTAGAAAAGTCATATACAATCACAAAGCCATATTTCATACCTCCTAGGCTTGTGGTCTTAGTTGGTTAAAAAAAGTCCATGTGAAGTAGCTCAAGGGGTCTAGTAGTTGAAATAATATTTTTTGATTTAAAACTCTCCCTAGTTTGTTTGCCTAATTGACAAGCATCACATACATAATCAAGATCAACTTTAAAATGTGGCAAACCTCTAACTAGATTCTTTGAAATTAATTTGGCAATTGTATGCATGCTAGCATAGCCTAATAGTTTATACCAAAGTAAACATGACTTCTTGATCTTCGCATTCATTGCTACTAGGCTGGAACTACTAGTCATGGCTAGATCATTTAGATCTACCATTTAGATGTTTCCAAGTCTATGACCAATGAATTTGTTGCTAGAGTCAAGAGAGTTAGTTACTATACACATAGATGACTTAAAGATAACCTTGAAGCCTTTATCATAGAGTTGGCTAATACTTAATAAATTATGCTTCAATTTATCTACTAGCAGCACATCTTCAATAAAAGTACAGGAGGTTATTTTGATTTTATCAATTCCGATTATTTTTCCCTTATCATTATCACCGAAAGTAACAAATCCTCCTTTCATTTGTAGGGTGATGAACTGATCCTTGTCACCTGTCATATGCCTTGTCACCTGTCAGATGCCACTATCAAGATACCATCTTTTCTTCAATTTGTGGGCTACAAGACAATCCTGCAAAATAATCAATGAGTGATTTTAGGTACCCAAGCTAACTTGGGTCCTTTCGAGTTAGCAAAATTGGTTCCTTTTGGAATCCAAACAGTTATATATTTCAATATATCAATTTTGAGATTTTTCAAATAATTGTATTGATGTGATTTATGCCCAAATCTATGACATTCATAGCAAATAATTTTTTCATATTTGAACGATGCATGCTTTGAAGCTTTAAAAGATGCAGAAATAGATATGTTCGGTTTGAATGATTTTTGAACAGAAATTTTAGTAATGTACTTTAAGCCATTTAAGCCAGAATTTGATGGAAAAGCTTTTTGAAATTTTGTATTGGAAGCTGAAGCTTTTGAAGATATAAATTTTGTTGCTGAAACTCCTTTAGCATTTAGAGCATTAAATCAAATTCTAGCTTTGCTTTTTGAATCTCTTTGTTCTTTTAGGATTAGCTCAAGCTTATTGGAACTCAAAGTAAGTTTTTTTACAAGAGGCTTAAGCTTTTCTACCTCCTTTTTCAAATCAATATTTTCGGCAACTAAAACTTTGTTTGTCTCATTTAAAGCATTCTTTTCAATTTTCAAAGCAATAACATTATCAGAAAAGACATTCAGTTCTTTTTACAAAATGTTATTCTTTTCAGAAATTTCATCCTTGTCTTTTAGTAATAAATCATTTTATTTCTTCAAGGATTTAATTTTATCCCCAGCTTTCTTAAACTCAATAAGCAAATCATGAAATGCAGAATTCAATTCATTATATGTAAATTCAGTTTGAAGCTCAGGGGATGATACCTCATTCTCAAGACCCATTAGACATAAATTTATTGTTTTTGTGGTCTCTTCTTCTTCAGTAGATGTGGACACTTCGCTGCCGCTCCACGTCGCTACCATAGCTCTCTTTTTCTTTTTCTTGAAATCCTTTTTCAATAAAGGATAATCTGGTCAGACATGCCCTGGTTTTTTGCATTCATAGCATACAGGCACTTCTTTTTCTTTCTCTTTTTCTTTGTCCCTTTCTTTGTTCTTGTGGAATTTTCTATAGTTTCTTCCTTTTCGTCTTCCCAAGAACTTCTTGAATCTCCTAATGACCATGGCAACATCTTCATCTTCCATGTCGCTTTCAGTAGAGGAGCATTCATCTTCCGCTTCATCATCTTTTCTTGAATCCATAGTAGCTTTGAAGGCAATAAATTTCTTCTTCTTTTGATCATCCTTAGTTTTATGTTGCATGGTCAGTTCATGTATGATGAGAGATTCTAGCAGTTCATCCAGCAGTAAGGTATTCAAATCTTTCACTTCCTAGATGGCAGTAACTTTAGGATCCCACTTATCCGGAAGAGATCTTAAGATCTTCTGTATAAGGTATGCATTTGAATATACTCTGCCAAGACTTTTTAAGTCGTTAATAATATCAGTGAAACGTGAAAACATAGCAGAGATTATTTCATTAGGTTATTTTGAATAACTCGTAACTATGCACAGGAAGATTAATTTTTGAAGACTTCACTTGAGAAGTTCCTTCATGGATTACCTCAAGTTTATCCCAAATTTCCTTTGCAAAAGAGCAAATGAAAATTTGATTAAACTCATTACTATCCAAAGCACAATATAATAAGTTCATTGCTTTAGCATTTAACTCACCCATTTTCATATCGTGTTCGTCCCAATCCTCTTCAGGTTTTGGAATGTCCACTCCATCAATTTTAATCATGGGGATATAAGGACCCTTTAGAATGACCTTCCACAGCTGAAAATCAACTGCTTGAACATAAATTTTCATTCTTGCTTTCCAGTATGCATAATTTGTGCCAGTGAAGAGTGAAGGTCTATTGGTTGATTGGCCTTCGGCCAAGGATGTACTCATTGGATGAGCTTTCAATCTTTACTCTTATATATTCAGAGACACTACTCTAATACCAGTTGTTGCCCAGGTGGCTACCCAAGAGGGGGGTGAATTGGAAAATTAAAAATTTAAGCAGATAAAGTGCAATTAAAATCCCTTTCAAAGTGTTAGGTGCTGTGGCAAAAAAATAACTTGTAGAAGCTAAATAAGATCAAAGAATCACAACACAAATACACAGAAATTATAGTGGTTCGGAGCAACCCAGCACCTATGTCCTCTACCCAAGATACCACTTGGGATTTTCACTATATTAACACCCAAATACAGTAGGATTCTTTTACAGGATCACAGTCCAAAACCTGTACACTTTGGTTTTAACGGAATCACCAAAGAAAAAATCCAACACCCTTTGGTTTTAAACAGGATCACCAAAGAAACCCAACTTGGTTTTCACAGGATCACCAAGAACCTAACCCTTGATTTTTATCTAAGACTCACCAAGAACCTATTTGGTTTTATAATCAGGCTCACCAATAATCCAAACAATTCAAGAATGAATTGAAATAAATGCAATAATAATGACAAACTTTAGTTGTCGGATAGTTACCGGTGCAGCTTTAGAGAAGTCCACTTGGATGCACTTGAATGCACTTTAATTGCTTCAATGGCTTCTTTTCAAAGTGCTTCAAGCTTCAAATTAAAGTTGGTGAAGACTTGAAGACTGACTTGAATGCTCTTTGTGCTCTCTTGCTTCTTGGTAGGTTAGATATTCAATGTGCTCTTAAAACTTTGAAGAACTTTTAAAAATCTTTTTTTTTAGGAAGTTTAAATCCTTCAAATATATGGTCTTCCATCACTCCAAGATAGTTTGAGATGTTGTAGACCATTGGGATGTGACATATAACCGTTAGAGCACTTTTTGGCATTTAAAAAAAAATTCTGGAACTAGCAGTTATGTACCTGGAAATGACATTCGAGTCGGCTCGGATTCCTTCAAGTCGGCTTGGACCCTTCAAGTCGATAGGTCGAGTCACCAATTTTCAGTGCAGTTGGCTCCTTGTCTCAGGGTACAAAATCTTCACTCTGGAAGAGTCGGGTCTTGATAGATCGAGTCGGCTCGAACTTCTGTCATTGAACACATTGAACTCGAGGAGTCGGCTAGCTTGAACTTGGGTCGGCTCTTCTTCTCAGAATCGAAAATCTTTATTCTGGAAGAGTCAGCTCATTGCAGATCGGGTCGGCTTGCTTTCTCAGGTCTTCAAAATTAGGTCTGGCAGAGTCGGCTCATTTTGGTTCAGGTCGGCTCGCCTGGCCTGTTCTCAGAACTCTTTAAAATTGGACTCTGGAATAGTCGGCTCGGACTTATTCCAATCGACTTGGATTCACTTGAGTCAGCTCGGATTCCTTCGAGTTGGCTCGGATTGCTGCGTGCTAGAATCCTTGTTGCATGCCATGAGGTAGAGTCGGCTCTTTTCATGCTGGGTTGGCTCGAGTGACTTTTTCAGGATTTTTACAATTCAACTCAAAGAAAACTCTCACCAACACTTTTAAACTTTTCATGCACACCAACTCAAAAAAATTTTTAGACACATACTCATAGAAGTAACCCTTTTTGTAGATTTTTCTGAACTTTTTCATTGGGTTCTTCTTTACAAAATAAGATTATAACACAACACAAAACAAGAAGTAAGAATGTAGGAGTTGAAGTTTGAACAAATAAATCATCCTACAAAAACTTGTAAATCACTTGAAGAGTTATTAGAAATAAATGTGCATGCTCCAATGTTTAGTTATCATTAAAAATACTTATGGGTTCAACATATTCAAATGTACTAGTATCCTAAAATGAAGAAAAATATAACATATTAATAAGTTTCAATACAAAAATGTATATATTAATACGGAAGCTCATATTTCAATATACTCTTTTGATTTTTGAACAGATTATTTGTATGTGTTCTATTCAATGATATGGAGTTATAGACATCCTCGATCCATCGATTGGATGGTTAGATTAAATTTTAATCCTATAGGATCCCTTTCCCGACTAAAGCCTAAATGTGTAAAGCTTTTAAGTATAAAAATTTAAAATAAATAAAGAAATTTATTAATAGACTTATTTCTTGTGATGGTTGTGACAATGAAGCTAGCTGATCGTGCAAATATAGTTTTCGAAGAATCTTGATGATCATATCGTAGATGGTATCTCGGAGGCTCGAGGATGTCAAGAAAAAAGATGGGTCATGATATCCTTGACATGTGCATCACCTCACGTCTTAGTCGTTGAGGCCTAAAATGAGGATGCTGAAGACCAGCGAGCTACTAAAGGATTGAAGCTATACCCGAATCCTATGATCCAGCTCCTACTCACCCTTATGATGGCTCTAAGCCATCCTTCATGGTCAAGGAGGGGCTGAAAGGATGGGTCCTCATTGTATTGTGATACGATGTACTTCATATAATCTACCTATATAGTTTACGAATTCATTTGTCTAATTATACAAATTAGTATATATAAGAATTAATACTTAATATTTTAAATTATTATCGTGATATGTCAAGATCTCATATTTAAGTAATCACCCGTCTTCCTTAACTGCTATGTAGCCTCCTACAATTGCAGATGCCCCAATGCACAACCCAACTATTATATCTACAATAAATAAAAAATAAAACTAAATTAATTAAAATATATGTATAATCAATTTAAAATGAAATTAATATAAGCGTAGAATTCTTACCAATTTATCTGCCACCACATATATGCCAACTGAGTGTCAATGTGCTTGATCAGATCTTGTTGGACGATCAAATTCTACCTTGCCTTTTGTAGCCTACTGAAGTACTCCTTACTACTTCATTGGTCACAGAGGCCTCCCATATGTTTGCCTACATCTAGTGATACCTAAAAGACTTTCATCTGATGGTGACTAGAAATTGAAGTGGTTTATGATGGATTGCCTGAGACTGCACAACCCATCTAGGAGCCTATACGTGGCCACCTCCTTGAAGGTCGAATGGCCAACCTTCTCATATTAAGAAATCTTGAATCCATAGTACTCCCGCAAGTAGAAGCAAGTTTGTATTATATAAATAGAATACAAACATACTATGAATTTAAAAATTAAACATATCTAACTTATCAAAAATATCTCCTAGGCTATATCATGAGTCCTTGATGGTCAATTGGAGATTTCATTCACCAATCTTGGCATCAATCGACGAATGATCATGATAACCATCCAAGGCACATTAGGCTCTTTAAATATACTACAAAATTTATTTTGAATAATAAATATTAACTCAAATATAGTTAAATTTTAAATATATTAATTGAAGATGTAGAACTTACGAGCAGCACGAAATATGGATGAGCTCTCTATCCTTCGACTGAGTCGAAGGTGTCGCGAGCCTGGTAGGTTCTCGACCATGGTACTAAGTCTAAGAGTAGTTCGCTGCTTCATGTGACTGTGGGATCAATGGTGACCTCACATCATCCAAACATGAAAGCAAAACATCTAATATAAAAAATATTATATTACCGATAAGTCTATTAATTATCCCAATTTAACCATTAAAATAAAATTAATTAATATATATTTATTAAGAATTGATATTTTTTATTTGTGTTTTATAGAAAAGAAGTCCATAGATGGAAAGAGTTTAATTTTTAAAGTCCAATGGCGTAGACGGTACTCAAATCGGAATTCGGACGGGCCTAGAATCAAAGTTTGAAGTTGTTACATGATTTTTGGAGTAGTCGATCCATCATGGACCAGTCACTCGGTCTACAGAACATCATCCGGTCCACCAGCAGCCATGGATGCCAGTCCATGAGCCAGTTTGTGGACCAACTGTACCTCGAGCCTTGTTTTCGATGTCGTCGCCCGTCGCCGAAGGACTCGCCAGGGAGCCATCCCTCGCCAGAAAAACCTAATGGAAGACCTTGTTTTTGGGCCAGCCACCATCTTCATCGAGTATTCTTCCTCCCCTATTCACCTCCATAGTCTACCTTGATCGCCATCGCCACCCATCCCCGGAGAAGCTGCCGAGCATCCCCCTCATCACTGGCCATCTCATCGTCACTCCCCTTAGCCTAAGCTCCATTCATGGCTATCTTCTCCTCCACCGGGCAACCATCCGCCACTGTATGCCACTCCTGACATCGCTGCCACCATCGCTTCCATCACCGTCCACTCCGTAGTGATTGGAGGAGGCTCTCCCAAGTCCAATCAGAGAGAATTTGGGATATGGTAGGAGTACAAATTGGACTTCGTTTGCCAAGAAGGAAGGAGACTGGTCTTCACATGATTTCTGGCACGATCTATGACCTATGATGCATATTATATGGCTGAGAATTTCCTACATGATATCTGGCCGATCTTGAGCCCAATTGACTCCAACTGAGAGGAAGCCCTAAATAAGCTCTATAAAAGGAGGACCCCAAGCAGCAGTCCAGTTATCAGTTTCTACAGTATTTATTTTCTTTTTTCTTTTATTTAGATTATTATATTAGACTTAGAAAAAAAAATTTGGAGGGAATGCTGGTGGCAGTGATGCGCTGCTAGATTCCTTCATTCTAGGATGAAGATGAAGCCTGTGCTCAGGTTTTCTACTTCTTTTTGTATTTAATTTCTAAGCAATAAAGGTATGCTGTTCTTATCTACATCTATTGATTTTTATTTCTGATTGAGGTATTAATCTAAAATACACGACTACACCCTCTATCGACGTGCCATGATCTCAAGATATGGCACGTGCCTCAGAGAGATAGATTATAGTATGGTAGATTAGATCTCTAAACTTGCATAACAATTAAATAGTTTATACTCTTAAGAGGATGTGTCGTGATCTCCAAATATGGCCCATGCCCAATAGGAGATAAATTATTCTAACATTGAACCTGCAAGAATTATTGATATTGCAACATAAAGAAAATAAAATAAAACCTGTTTGCATGGTGGATTCGGATTCCTAGGTTACTTCTCCTGCTAACCGGTTTGACTAGGTAATTAGTTGATATCTTTTAATAATTACTACTTTTAATTTAATATTTACAACCAATTCTTCTTTTGATTCAATTTAATCTTTCAATCATTGCCCTTGATCCTCGAGGATATATCTCGACTCACCGCTAGTTATAGTAGTGAGTAGGTTTTATTTTTGATCGCCTACGATAATGATCAAATTTTGGCACCGTTGTCGGGGATCTAAGCATGATTGTTTCACGAAAAAAAGGAAAAAAAAAATCTTTTTTGTATATATTTATTGCACTCTTTAGGTCATTACTTTTTTTGGTTGCCTTAATTACTAGATTTCTCTAATTTTTTTCTTAACATAAGAAATTTTCCTTCTTTTTACAAACCAAATCCTAACCTAATTAACTTTCCCTTTTAATTAACTTATCTTAAATAACCCACGAGAAAACCCTAAGACACCTTCAATAAAACTTAATTAATTTAAAAAAAATAAATTAATAAACCTTAAAAGACTTCTTAAACTGTTTGGACATCTTGTTTGACTTGCATTGCATTTCCATAAAATACTTTTAGGACATAACCCCTAAACAACATAAGATAGAGTTTTATTACTCTTTCTTAGCCCATAAACCACCATCCTGCATACTGCATTACCTAAGTCTTAAATTAAAATCAATTAGACATTAACCTCTAAGAATTTTTGAGCTCATTAGGACAAGGGATCCTGAGAGTTGGACTAGCTCAGTATTGCCAGGTTCACTGGTGTCTAGGAAAGGGATTCAAGGATGATGTAGCCCCGAAGGAAGGTAGTTCTTTAATTAATTCCATTGTCTGACCTGGCTAATTTATTTGGTGTCTAAGGAAAGCAATGGGGGGCGTGCCTCATGAGCACGACTCTGACTGGGAGCTGACCACGGCAAGAGGGCTCACCTTGGCAGCATGAGCACGACCCTGACTAGGAGCTGACCTCGGACAGGGGGCTCGCCTTGTGAGCTCGACCCTAGTTGGGAGCGAACCACGGCAGGAGGGCTCACCTCGACAGCATGAGCACGATCCCGACTAGGAGCTGACCTCAGACGGGGGGCTCATCTCATGAGCACGACCCTGGCTGAGAGCGAACCATAGCAGGAGGGCTCGCCTCGGCAGCATGAGCACGACCCGATCGAGAGCTGACCTCAGATAGGGGGCTCACCTCTTGAGCATGACCCCGACTGGGAGCTGACCACGGTAGGAGGGTTCGCCTTGGCAGCATGAGCACGACCTCAGCCAGGGCCTCGACCTTGGTGGGAGCCACTTCGGCCAAGGGGCCCTCTAGAGGCGGAGTCTAAGTGGCGTCTTCTACCAGATCAAGGTCCCCTAGTTGGATTGCTGGGGGGCCTTGATGATGGGGGTCTCCTTCATGCTTATTACAGTCTTCCTCCATTGTGAGCCGCTAGCATAGGCATGCCGTCGCAAACTCTAGTTGGTGGAGGTGCAACCATCACAAGCTCCCATGGTGGTCGGCCCCGTGCACTCCAATGGTCGAGGATTGTTGGCTCTCCTAGTGATTTTGATGAATAATAAAACCTTGAGTACATATTGTATACTAATGTTTACTTTCAGCTATGAGTTTTCAGGAAGCAAGCACCTCAAATTCTCAAAAATTTAAGTATCATGGCACGCCGTGGCACGGAGCATTTTTCATAATTTAAGACATCTTCTTCATGCAAAAAGGACTTTTACATGTTCAATTATTGATTATTTATGTTCCATTTAAGTTAAATAATTAATGCTTATATCTTTGGCTTAATTTGTACTTGATTATGAATTTTTCAGAACCAAGTGTCAATGCCTGGAAAGTCAAGTGTCAACACTTCAGCATTTGGCATGCAGAAAAACTCTTTGGCATGCCAAGTGTCGACACCCAGGACTCAAGTATCATACCTGAAACTCAAGTGTCGACACTTAAGTTTCCAAGTGTCGACTCAAGGCCCGAGACTTTTTGAAAATCCAGAACTTGGCCAATGGAGTGTTTTTGTGTCAAGTATCGACACCTGTAAATCAAGTATCGATACTTGAAAGTTTAAGTATCAACACCTGGAAGTCAAGTGTCGACACTTGATAGCCAAGTGTCGACACCTGACAGCCAAGTGTCGACACCTGACAGCCAAGTATCAACACTCGGGTTCTGACAGCCATAATGGATCTATTTTTTTGAAGTACAGAAGTATCTTTTCAAGCTCCTAACGGCTAGATTCAATGCTCAAATAGTCACAAACCATTTTTTGAAAGTTTTTCTTTGTATTTAAGCTTCACCAACTTCATTCTTGAGGTATTGAAGTCCATTGAAAGCCAAAAAACCAAGATTCCCTCACGAACTTCACTTCAAGAGCCATTTAAAGTTTGATTCCCTGAAAAAGCTTAGAAGCCCATCCTTACATCATTCCAAAAGAAGAGTGTTGAAGAATATTCCAAGGAGGAGACAAGACAAAGCATCAACTTGAGCTTCAAAGCTTCTATTCTACTCTTGAAGAGAGTTTGTCTTGTTTTTGAAATTGTATATCTGATTTTATCTTGTGATTTGACCTTGCTTTCAAGGATGTCTTGAAAGAAGGTTGTTGTGGTTTGTTGGTAAGCCAAAGGGACAAAACCAACTAGGGTTAACTTGTGAGCCCAAAGATAAAACAAGTGTAAAGGTTTGTTGGTGAGCCTAGGTGATAAAACCAACATAGGTTTTGACTTGTAAGCCTTTTGAAAAACAAGTTGGCTATAATCTTGGTTGAATTATAGTGAAATTTCTAAGGGTGGCTTGGGGAGTGGATGTAGGTGCTAGGTTTGCACCGAACCACTATAAACTTTATGTTTGTATGTGATTGTCTCCTCTCTTTCTTGCTCTTTGTTTATTGCAATCCATTTATTGCTTTTCGCTGTATTTAATCTAGTGCATTGAATTTATTACTCATAAATACCATTAGATCTTCACATTATTGCTTTAAATTTATTAAAAGACCCAATTCATACTCCCTCTTGGGCTCCATTTCTGGGCAACAAGTGGTATCAGAGCACCAGTACTCTCTTGTAGGTCTAAGGATCTTGAGTAAAAGATCATGGCAGCCCCAATAGGAATGGGTGTTGTTGAAGGTCAAGCTTCAAACCGTCCCCAACTTTTTAATGGCACAAATTACACGTATTGGAAAACACGCATGCACATATTCATTCAAGCAATTGATTATAATCTTTGGAGGACAATCATAAAAGGTCCTCATCAGCCTACTATGTTGGTTAATGGCATTCTCACTCCAAAAATGGAAGATGATTGGGATGAGAATGACATTAAGCAAATATAGCTTAATACTAAGGCTATGAATTTATTATTTTGCTCTCTTGATCCAAGTGAATTCAATAGAATATCTAATTGTCTCTCCGCTAAGGAGATTTGGGACATACTTGAGGTTACCCATCAGGGTACACACCAAGTGAAAACAACTAAGGTTAACTTGCTCATTCATACTTACAAAATGTTTAGAATGGAACCTATCGAGTCTATTAGTGAGATGTATACTAGGTTCACAAATATTGTGAATGGTATGAGAAGCCTAGAAAAAATTGTTTCTAATGGTGAACTTGTAAACAAACTTCTCAGGTCTCTATCGGCTTCTTCGGATACAAAGGTGACAGCTATTGAAGAAGCCAAGGATGTCAACACTCTTCCACTTGAGTAATTGTTGGGCTCACTAATGACTTATGAGCTCTCCCTCAAGCAAAAGAATGTGGAAGTTGACAAAAAGAAGAAAGTAATCGCTTTCAAATCCACTGCCAGAGAAGAGTCAAGTGACGACTCTGAAGAAGATGAAGAAGAAGATGAGACAGCTCTAATGGCAAGAAAATTCAGAAGGTTCATGCGGAAGAAGAAGTTCAACTTCAAGAAGAAACCCCTAAAAGGTGAGCCAAGTAAAGAGAAAGATAAGGAGTAGCCCACTTGCTTTAAATGCAAGAAATCGGGTCATTTTAAGATGGACTACCCCTTACTCAAGAAAAGCAGAAGAAAATTAAGAAAGAAGGCCATGATGGCAACCTGGAGTGACAGCGAGGACTCCAGCTCTGAGAAAGAACAACAGGAAGTTGCAAACTTCTGTCTGATGGCGGATCATGATAAGGTACAATCTGAAACTGAGAATGAATTTATATTTGATGAACTACATGAAGTTTTTGATGAGTTAGTTATAGAATTTCAAAAACTAAAATCAAAACATAAAGATTTGAAAAAGCAAAATTTAGATTTAGTCAAAGCAATATAATAAGTTTTCAAATGAAAATGATGGTCTATTTCTTCAAAACAAAAAATTAAATGATAAGATTTCTATTCTTGAAAAGGAGAAAGACATTTTGAAAAAGAAAAGCCTTTCAGCTTCAAATGAAAATCTTTCAAAACAAAACAAAGAAATTTTGGATGAAAACAAAAAATATAAAGAAGAAATTGAAAAGTTAAAACCTTTTATAGATAAATTTACATATAGTTCTGAAAAGTTAAATATGCTTTTGAATAATCAAATGACTGTTTTTGATAGAGCAAGTTTAGGATTTAGAACTCAGAAGAAACAAAAACTTTTCAAAAATTTCTTTGTGCCTGCATCTTCATCCATTACTTGTTATGCATGTGATACCGTAGGACATAAATCTTATAGGTGCAATAAAAGAAAATTGAGTAACATTAAGAAAGTTTAGGTTCCAAAAAGAACCAATGCCACTAATCCAAAAGGATCCAAGATGACTTGGGTAACTAAAATCTCCACTTGATTTTTATTGCAGGTATGCCTTACAACCAATAAAAGAAGAATGTGGTACCTCGATAGTGGTTGCTCAAGGCATATGATCGGAGATATGGAGCAGTTCTCATCACTCGAGCATCAAAATGGTGGCAACGTAATATTTGGTAATAATGGAAAGGACAAAATTGTTGGTATTGGTAAAGTCCATATCATTCCCTCTACTTACATTGATAATGTGTTATATATTGATAGTTTGAAACATAACTTGCTTAGTATTAGTCAATTTTGCGACAAGGATTTTAAAGTTATTTTCGAATCTTCTATGTGCATTGTTTCTAGTTTAGATGACAATGGCATCAAGTTCATTGGTCATAGGCATGTCAATATTTATATGGTTGATCTTAATAATCTTCCTATTCAAAATGGTCAATGCCTAGTGGCAATGGAAGCCAAGATCAATGAAACTAGTTGGCTTTGGCATCGTAGACTAGGACATGCTAATATGCATTTGATTTTAAAATTTAGCAAAAAGAATTTGATAAAAGATTTGCCAAAACTTAATTTTGAAAAAGACAAGATTTGTAGTGCATGTCAGCTTGGTAAACAAACCAAATCCTCTTTCAAAACCAAAAGGAGTAATCTCTACATCTAGACCCTTAGAGTTGCTTCACATGGACCTCTTTAGGCCGACTTGAACATCTAGTTTGGGAGGTAAGAAGTACGGTCTTGTTATTGTAGATGATTTCTCATGATTTACATGGGTCATGTTTTTAGCATACAAAGATGAAACGTTTTCAGAATTCATTAGATTTCATAAACGAGTTTCAAATAAAAAAGGTGTTTTAATCATATCTTTGAGAAGTGATCATGGAACTGAATTTGAAAATGCTGATTTTGATAAATTTTGTATTGAAAATGGCATTCATCACAATTTTTCAGCACTTAGGACACCTGAACAAAATGGGATGGTAGAAAGGAAAAATAGAACTCTTGAAAAAATGGCACGCACCATGCTTTGTGAAAATGACCTATCTAGATATTTTTAGGTGGAAGCCATAATACTGCATGCTATGTTTTAAATCGAGTTTTAATCCGACCGATTTTAAAGAAAACACCATATGAGCTTTAGAAGGGTAGAAAACCTTCAATTCATTATTTTCATATTTTTGGATGCCGTTGTTTCATTTTAAATAATGATAAGGATAATTTGAGCAAATTTGATGCCAAATCAGATAAGGGAGTCTTTCTAGGCTACTCCATATCTAGCAAGGCATATAAGGTCTTCAACAAAAGAACACTTGTCGTTGAAGAATCCATACATGTGGTATTTGATGAATCTGACCAGAAATCTTCTAGAAAAGAAGATGTGCTTTCTGATGAAACAGGTACCAAGAAAATTGAAAGTGTGAACAACAACAAAGAACCTACTAAGAAACAAGAAGATGATCAAAACACTGAAGAAGATCAAGTACAAGGTGATGAAAACATATCTACTGTTGATCCACTATCAAAAGAATGGAGATATGCTCATGGACACCCAAAAGAACTAATTATTGGTGATCCATCTAAAGGTGTAAGTACTCGATCATCCCTTAGAAATATTTATGATTATTTAGCATTTGTTTCTCAAATTGAACATAAAATTATTGAGGAAGCTGAAAGTGATAGTAATTGGATAAATGCTATGCAAGATGAACTTAACCAATTCAAAAGAAACAATGTTTGGACATTAGTAGATAGGCCTTCAAATACTTCAATTATTAGCACAAAATGGGTTTTCAGAAATAAACTTGATGAAAATGGTATTGTTATAAGAAATAAGGCTAGACTAGTTGCCAAGGGATACAATCAGGAGGAAGGGATCGATTTTGATGAAACCTTTGCTCCTGTGGCTAGACTTGAGGTTATTAGGCTATTATTGGCTTTTGCTTGCTTTATGAAATTTAAATTATTTCAAATGGATGTTAAAAGTGTATTTTTAAATAGTTTTATTGAAGAAGAGGTTTATGTTGAACAACCGCCTGGTTTTGAAAATTCTGAATTTCCAAATCATGTTTTCAAACTTCATAAAGCTTTGTATGGTTTGAAACAAGCTCCTAGAGCTTGGTATGATCGTTTAAGTTCTTTCCTGCTCAAAAATGATTTTGCTAGAGGTAATGTAGACAAAACTTTATTTTTGAAGAAAAAGAATGATGATCTCTTAGTAGTACAAATCTATGTAGATGATATCATATTTGGTGCTACTAACGAATCTCTTTGTCAAAAATTTGTAAAGTTAATGCAGGGTGAGTTCGAGATGAGCATGATGGGAGAACTTAACTTCTTTCTCGGACTCCAAATAAAGCAAACCAAAGAGGGGATCTTCATCAACCAAGCAAAGTACACAAAAGAAATACTCAAGAAGTTTGGGATGGAGAACACCAAGCCTTTAGGTACCCCTATGAGCTCTTCTTGTAGACTTGACAAGGATGAATTAGGTAAATCTATTGACCAAAAATTATATCGTGGCATGATCATTTCATTGATATATCTTACTGCCAGTAGGCCAGATATCATGTTTAGTGTATGTATGTGTGCTAGATATCAGTCTAATCCTAAAGAGTCTCATCTTTTGGCTGTTAAACGCATACTTAGATATCTATCTGACTCAATTGAAATTGGTTTGTGGTATTGCCTTTTTAAATGATTTTTGAAATTGTATATCTAATTTTATCTTGTGATTTGACATTGCTTTCGAGGGTGTCTTGAAAGAAGGTTGTTGTGGTTTGTTGGTAAGCCAAAGGGATAAAATCAACTAGTGTTAACTTGTGAGCCCGAAGACAAAACAAGTGTAAAAGTTTGTTAGTGAGCCTAGGTGATAAAACCAACATAGGTTTTGACTTAAGAGCCTTTTGAAAAACAAGTTGGTTGTAATCTTGGTTGGATTATAGTGGAATTTCCAAGGATGGCTTGGGGAGTGGATGTAGGTGCTAGGTTTGCACTGAACCACTATAAACTTTGTGTTTGTGTGTGATTGCCTCCTCTCTTTCTTGCTCTTTGTTTATTGCAATCCATTTATTACTTTCTACTGCATTTAATCTAGTGCATTGAATTTATTACTCATAAACACCACTAGATCTTCACATTATTGCTTTAAATTTTTTAAAAGACCCAATTCATCCTCCCTCTTGGGCTCAATTTCTGGGCAACAAGGATCTTTAATGAGGTTGGTGACGATGGTGTTGCGAAAGTCCTCGGGAGGGGAGCAATACTCCTTCATGCTTATTGCAGTCTTCCTCCATTGTGATCTGCTAGCATAGGCATGCCATCCCAAACTCCAGTTGGTGGAGGTGCAGCCATCACAAGCTCCCATGGTGGTCGGCCCCATGCACTCCAATGGTTGAGGATGTTTAATGAGGTTGGTGACGATGGTGTTGCGAAAGTCCTCGGGAGGGGAGCAATACAGTTCATGCACTTATGAGCTTTGACCATCCAATGCCAATGTTGCATGGAGTAACAGGATCCCTGTTTGCACCATGTTGCATGGAGTGGAGGACGAAATCCCACTCCATAATATTGCATGGTATGCATGAGGTGATGAGGTCTTCCCAGCTTCCATCTTCTGGGAATCGTACCTTGTTCGTTGCCTTTCCCAACCATGGTGGGGGTTGGTCTTTTTCTTCTCAGATGGGAGTTCGACCTCAGCAAGGAGCTTGGTCTTGAATAGAAGTTTGACCTTAGTAGGGAGCTCGACCTCAGCCCTTGGCTTGAATGCGGGGCTTCGGAAGCTCCCTGGCTTGATCTGCCAAACTGTGAGCCAAGCGGTAGATGGCGGAGTTTCAAAGGTTCCCTGCTGGCATCTTCGGGCTGTGAGTAAGGTAGAGGATGCGGGGCTTCATAAGTTTTCTAACTTTGGTGCGGGGCATTAAGGCTCCCAACTTGAGTGCGTGGATTTGGAAGTTTCACCGCTTTGGTGCGGGGAATTGAGGCTCCTGACTTGAGTGCGGGGCTTTAAAAGTTTTCTGATTTTGGTGCAAGTCACTGAGGCTCCCGGCTTGAGTGCGGGGCTTCGAAAGTTTCCCGGCTTTAATGCGAGGCATCAAAAGTTTCCCGGCTTTGATGCGGGGCACTAAGGCTCCCGACTTTAGTGCAGGGCTTCGAAAGTTTTCTGGCTTTAGTGCGGGGCACTGAGACTCCCGGCTTGAGTGCGATGCTTCGAAAGTTTCCCTGCTTTGGTACGAGGCACTAAAGCTGCCGACTTGAGTGCAGGGCTTTGAAAATTTGCCGACTTTGGTGCAGGGCATTAAGGCTCCCGGCTTGAGTGTGGCGCTTTGGAAGTTTCCCAGCTTTGGCTTTTATCGAGAAATCTTGTGAGCAGTGAGCAGCAAGCCTTTTTTAGTTCCTGCAGACTGTAGCGAGACTGGACAGGCTCCGCTGGGTTATGGTGCTTGCCATTGATGGTAACACAGGAGCTTTTCCTGTGGAGTTGCAACATAGTTTTTTATATTGCAAAGATAGTGAGGGAAGGGAGTTACCTGTTGAGCTCTGATTGTATGAATAAATAAGAATATGTTACTTCCTCGAGAAGGCCAAAATTAAATTCGTTGACCACCATCTTAAGGGAGGATAAGGCTCTGCTGCATAAAGTGACAAGAGCCCCATGCGTAGGGGAATGCATGGAGTTGGATCTAGCTGGAGAATATCATGAGAAGTGACTGGTGTTTGAAAAGACTACGAACATGAGCCCCTCTCTCAACTACCATTAGACCCTCTTTTTTTTTCCTTTCTTATTCTTCTCTTTCTCTTCTTCTTTCTTCTTCTTTCCCTTTTTTTTTTTGAAAATGTGCGGCCAGCCATCCATGGCATTGGCGTTGGTTTGGATCTTCCCTGCCATTTGATGGAGGCATCATCGGCATTCCCCTTTTCCACCGGGTTTGTCACATTTCCCATCTGATCTTGTTAAAGATGATGATGCCCCTTCACAACTCAGGATCTCTTCTCGAGACCACTCCTTGGAGTCCCGAGAGAGGGGGGGCTCTCATGCCCCTACCTTCGTGCCCCCAGTCTGCCTCCCAGGGACAAAGGTGGCTACTATTGTCCCACTAGTTGAGGAGCTTTGATCTCTAGCCTTCGCTAGGATCTTCTTAGCTCTTGAATCTTCTTCCCCTACCTGGCACGCCAATCTGTTGCCACCAAGATCATCGTGGCCTGCAGCTCTGGCGTAGCGTTGGGCATCATCCTTTTCGCCTGTCCTCTAGCATACGCGCCCCGCCCTACAAAAGAAAGGAGACCCGGGCCGGGGATTCCGGTGGGGGTACTCCGATGATCAAGTTAGTGGACGATATAGGAAAATAGACTCTCCTCGATGGATCCCCAAACAGTCTCCACTGTTGGAGGTTTTTTAAAGGAACAATGGAGTGATAGTTTTGGTCGAGAAAGAGAGCTTAAGCGGTGATGGCTGTGTCCGTTGGGACCCTTCCGATAAGTTCTCTTGGTAGCCTCAGAATGCTCTTCTTGGCCTCTCTCTGGGTGCTTCTCCTTCCTTACCTTGCTTACCTCCTTTGAAGGCCCCTTGGGATTTCTTATAGATAGAAGGTACTGTTTATCCTCAGACCTAGGCCAACCCCTTCCCCCTTCTCTGAGGGATACCAAAAGGTCTGCGTCTGGAAGTGCTTGGGGGCATATTGGAGCACACGCTCTCTTCATGGCAGGGAGTTACGCCGTGGGTTCTGATGCCTTGGCAGGATGCCATGTTTGGGAAAACTTGGCAGAGCATTGATCCGAGGGTAGGCGCTCTCTGCTTTAACCAACCTTCTTCCGGGTGGTATAGAAGGTTGGTGAAGGAGCGCAGCGCCTTGGATGGAGTGTCCTTTTCCAGGTGGTGCTAATAGTGGCCCAAAGGGGGTCTGTCGATTTGGTGGGACACTCCCAGGCAGGTCCATGTACCTTTTTTCATAGGCTTCTAGGCGGCGTGCTAGTGCTCGCCAGGTGGCCTGGGAGGTTTTAGAATGCAATTACCCTTTCCACTAGCTAGGTAAGAGGTGGGGTTGTGGGAGGCTTCCCTCACTTTCGCGAGGTCCTAATTAAAAACCGCAAGTCCACTTAAGGTGTTTGCCATTGGACCTCTAGCCTTAGACACCAATTTCAAGGAATAAATACAAACTCAAATAATACTTTGCCTCATCTTGCACTTGAACTTGACTTGTGGATGTCCCTAGTTTTAGGTTCCTACTTTATTTTAATTATAACTTAGGTCAATGCAAATATGGGTGATTGTTTTGGGCCATGAAAAGGTAATGACCTCCTTCCCTTATATTGTGATTGAATGCCCTTAAGTAGTTTTGAAATGGATGTACAACCAATCACAATTAACTAAGAGAATATCTAGGCTAGTACAAACATATGATGCAAAATTCAAATTTCAAAATTTTAAAATTATAAATTTTAAATTGAAAATTTTAGATCTTGAAGTATAGATTTCAAAACTCAAATTTTAAATTTTAAATTTTGAATTATAATTGGAAAATTCGTTCTTGGAGGTAAGAGTTGTTGCAAGAAAAAAATTTCGGCAATTAACAAACTTCCAACTAACTAGTTTTAAAAATTTGAATTTTAAATTTTAAAATTTTAAAAATTTGAAATTTAAATTGAAACTGTTAGATCTCAGAGTTAAGATTTCAAATTTCAAATTTCAAATTTTAATTCTTAAATCTTGGTTAGGAAATTCATTGTTGAAAGCTTGTTGTAGAAGTTGTTACGAGAAACTTCTAGTTAACAAACCTTTAACCATAAAACATTCAAAATTCAAAATTTAAATTCAAAAAAAAAAAATTCAAAATTTGAATTTTTATAAATGGAGATCTCAGATTCAAATCTAAAGTTTAGAGAAATTTTTTTTTGAAATTTTTTCTAAATTTGAAGAAGTAACTTGATGGAGAAAAAACTAGAATTGAAACAAACTATGAACTAGCTAAGGAAGCAACTTAAAATAATGAAAATTAAACTTAAAAATTAGATTTTTTTAAAAAAATTAGATCTTAGATCCTAGGATCCTAAAATGTAACAAAAGAATTTTTTTGAGTTTTTTTTGCAACGTGAAAAATTACTAAAATTCATGGAAAACTTGGATTAATACTAGAGCAGAAATTTCAGCAATCAAACACTTGACCTAGTAACCATGCTCTGATACTAGAAAATTGATGCGGGACGTAAATGATGAATGAAATGAATGGATGATGATGTGTTTTAAAAGGTGATCTATCCATGAAGAACAATGAATTTAAAGCAAGAAAATTAATCATAAGGGAGACAATCTTCTTTTAAGCAAGAGACTAGTTGATCAAAATTAAACACCCGTATGCATATCACATTCAAATTAATATAAAATGGATCTCATGGCTAGGAAACCATTCCTACTAGGTCAAACACCTTCAAATCTCAGATCTAAAGGGTCAAGAGGGGTTCTCCTACCAACAATAAGGACTAGAAATTTTGGTGTAAAGGTAGCTCTCAACACTCAAGGATTGAGGCCTAAACTCTAAGACTAACACTCCCTACCTTTAGGACTTACCTTGGCCTTGATCTATGGCATGGAGACCATCATCTTTGACTTGGAAACCCTGAGAGAACCTGCAACAAAACCAAGCATTAGGCGTGGAAGAGGAATCAAAGATGGAATTGAAATAAAGGAAAGAAGGAAGAAGGAATAGTGGTCGGCGCTTGGACTCAAGGAGCTTGAACTTGGATCAATTAAAGGGCATCCCACCCTCCACTCATCACAAGGGCATCCCACCCTACAAACACAAATCCAAGGGCATCCCACCCCCTTCTCAAACAAGGCTTCACACCTTCAAACCAAAGAAATTTTACTCTCTCCATACAAGAGAATACAAGAAGGAACTTAACAAGAAGGAAACCTTTTATTCATTACTCAAAATATAGCATGCTTACAAGAGAGGGCTTAGAGCCCTATTTATAGACCTACTAACCATGGGAGTCGGCCAAGGAGAGAGAGGGAAGAGGGTTAGGTTAAGCTAACCAACTCCTAGTTAGATCTAACAAATTTGGTTACATGAATCTAACTAGAAGTAGTTTACAACAACTTTTAGGTACAAAGTTGTAACAACTTGAACATGTAGCACTTAGGTGGCAATGACATGGCTTTTTCTTGCTGATGGGGATCCTTTGGTGGCATGTGATGTGGCATTCCACATGTCAAGTTGGTTGGAGATTTGTTGGGGGATTGAAAAGTGGTTATATGCTCCCCACAAATTACTTGATGAAGTGTCCTCCATATTTTTTCCAAAGATGCTTGATGAAGTGTCCTCCATATTTTTTCCAAAGATGCTTGATGAAGTGTCCTCCATGTGAAGGAAAAATGGTCTCAATTTGAAGGTGATGAGGTGGCATCTATGAAGGCTCCAAATGGTATGCTCAAATTGGATTAATTTGGGTTGGGTCGACTCATGAGGGTGGTGGCTTTTCTTTATGAGTCGGCTCATGGACTTGTGCTTTAAAAGGATGAGTCGACTCATGAGGATGGTGGAGTCGGCTCATAGGCTTTGTGATTGGGCTTCATCCCATGATCTTTATTGGATTTAAGTAGATTCTTTTAGCTGCAAAACCAAAGAGAATTAGTTTAAAATTTTTCCTTCTTGTTGATGTCCCCATCAGTTCTCCCGGGGTGGAAAGAGCTCGACCATATCGAGTAGGAATCAATTTGACTTTGGTAATACTCTAGTAGGTTTGGGTCGATTCGTTGTAGGTCCTCTCGAGTAATCCATGAGTCTTCAGAATCAGGACGTCCTTGCCAATGAACCAAGTAGCATTGATAGTCCTTGTTTCGGGTAGTGATAGTCTTATCGTCTAAGATTCGCTCAATCCTATTTCACCGCTTTGGTAATATGGCTGGTAGATACTCATGGGTTGGCTCACTCTCAAAGATAGAATCAGGCCCGAATGGCTCACTGGGTATCATTGTTGGTTCCTTGTACTTTACTAGATCTAAAATATTGAAAGTAGAACTGATACCAAAGTCAGATGATAAATCTAGCACATAAGCATTAGACCCAATTTTCTTTATTATTTTGAAAGGACTTGCACCACGGGTATGTAATTTTTTCATAGTTCCTGGTGAGAACTGTTCAGGTTTGAGCCTAATCATAGCATAGTCTCATTCCTGAAATTCTTTGACTCTCTTAGGGAGTTAATCATATGCTTATAAGTTTCATTGCTCAAATGGATTTTCTTGCTATTATCTTTGTGCAAATTTCTAAGATGCTGTGCATATGATTCAGCAGATTCTGAGATTCGTGCATGCATGGGTATAGGGATAAGATCTATTGGCTTTCTTGGTTTGTACCCATGAACAATCTCAAAGGGACTTTTTCCAGTGGACCTGTTAACTGAGCTATTATAAGTAAATTCTATGCGAGGCAGCAAAAGGTCACAATTTTCAGTATTTTTTCCCACTAAACATCTTAACATATTCTCCAGACTTCTATTCACAACCTTTGTTTGGCCATCAGTTTGGGGGTGGTAAGAGGTAGAGAAGTTCAACTTGGTTCCCATTAGGTGCCATAGGGTTTTCCAGAAATAGCTAGTAAATTTGACATCCCTATTAGATACAATGGTCTTAGATAAACCATGTAACCTAACCACATCATTAAAAAATAATTTGGCCACTCTTGAAGCATCAAAGATCTGGGAACAGGTAAGAAATATGCCATCTTTGAAAAACGATCAAAACAACATAGATGGAATCGTGTATACGCATAGTCTTTGGCAATCCTAGCACAAAATCCATACTGATGTCTTACCAAGTGCAGTCAGGGATAGGTAAAAGGGTGTATAGGCTAATATTTTATTTTTATATTTTAGCAACAGCACATGTTCGACACTGGGCTACAACTTGGACCATATTTCTTTTAAGGCTTGGCCAAAAGAATTGGTCTTTCAAAGCTAGAATAGTTTTATTCCTATCAAAATGGCCAGCTAATCTCCCTGCATGGATTTCCCAAATCAAGAATTCCCGGATAGAGATTCCGGGGATACACAACTTGTCTCCTTTAAAAACGTATCCATCATGAAGGATATAATCATTGTGTTCACTAGATGGTCCTTGGTGAACAGACTCAAAGATCATACCAAAGTTGGAACAGTTTTTGTATTCCTTTTTTATCATATTAAATCCTGTGCTTTGGTGCTAATAGAGGTCGACAACACAGAACGTCGACTCAGGGTATCAGCAACCCTATTTTCGGTGCCCGCACGATGTTTTAAGACAAAAGTATAAGCTTGGATATACTCTACCTATCTACCATGCCGAGGGTTCAGCTTCTTTTGTGAACTAACAGAAGTCAACAACACATAACGTCGACTCAGGGCATCAGCAACCCTATTTTCAGTTCTTGCACGGTGTTTTAAGACAAAAATGTAAGCTTGGATATATTCTACCCATCTATCGTGCCTAGGGTTCAGCTTCTTTTGCGAACTAAGAAACCAAAGTGCTTCATGATCTGAGTATAAGACAAAAGTAATAAGTAGTGTCTCCAGTATCTTAAAGCCTGAACTACCGTATATAATCCATTATCATAAGTGGAGTACTGTAGTCTTGCTTCATTTAGTCTCTCATTAAAAAGGCAACATGATGGTTTTCTTGACTTAACACTTCACCGATTTCAATTCCATCATAAACAACCTCAAAAATTTTAGAAAAATTAGGTAACCATTGGATTGGTACTCGAGCCATTCTTTTTTTTAATTTCACGAGAGGCTTTGTTTGCTTGCTTGTCCATTCAAAAGTTCCTTTCTTAAGATAATTCGTGATTGGGGCAACGATGGAACTAAATCCTCATGCAAAGACCGCCGCTAGTGTCCCCGACGGCCTCACCGCAGCCGACTTCTTGCTCGCCGCCTTGTTCGCGGCCGACACCGGAGTTCCCGCCAGCGCCGGGGCCTCCTTGGCATGGGTGGAAGCCGAGGATCTTCTCGGTGCCGCGAGGCTTGGCGCTGGGGCTGGCGTGCTTCCAAATAGCTAGGAGGGGAGGTGCTTGTCGACGGTGAAGATGCTGGCGAGGGTGTCGTCGAGTACGGTGTTGGTGACGCAAGAGGTGTCAACGCCGGTGCTGAGGGAGACGTCGTCGCCGTGGGAGACGATGGATAAGTCGTACTTGCCAGTGCAGTGAAGGGGCTGGAAAGTGGAGGAGGTGGCGGGGGAGAAGGAAGGGAAGGACGAGGGGCAGCCGGCGAAGGCGGTGCATTGGATCCATGCAGCGTCGTTGCTGGTGTCGACGGTGAGGAGGAGGGCCTCGGGAGGGGTGCCGCGCTGGCGCGGACAAAGTAGGTTGGGGTCTGGAGGAGGAGGAGGTGGCCGGAGGAGATCGGGACACCGAGTGCGGCCTTTTGGCCGCGTGCATGGGAGGTGGCGGTGGCGGCAAGGGCGAGGAGACGGGACTCGTCGCTGGAGGTGAGGGAGAGAAGGGTGGCCTCGAAGGAGGAGGGGGAGAAGGGACCAGGGTGGTGGAGGTGGGAGAAACAATTGAAAGCATGGAGGATGCGGAGGTAGACGGCGATGGCGGCGGGGAGCGAGAAGGAGAGTATCGCTGCTAGTGCCATCGGGGACGCCGTGGGTTTTGAAGGCCTCGTCGATGGCGGGAAAATTTGGGGATGGGGGGAAAGATCGCTTTATTAAAGCATCGTCGTTCCATCCATGAAAATTGGAAGGGATGGCCAACGATGCTTTAAAATATCGGCGAAACCTGATATTTTATTTATGGATGCTTAAAAACGCCTTTACTTTGATGATACTTCGGTAGCCTTGCACCATCTTCCATTATTATTTTTTTAAGCATCCGGAAAAAACAGTCACCTATCTCCCACTTTCCTGTAGTGTTTGGTATTAATATTTCCTCTCTCTTGTTTTAATACTTTATATCTAAATTACATATTACTTTTATAAAGTACCATCCAAATTCGATTTTAAGTGCATATTTTTATTAAAATCTTTAGAATCCAATTCATCCATTCCCTCTCTTGGATTGCAATAACCGAGCAATATATTCTTTCCTCAATATCTTCTCTCCAACCACTTATATACTATATGATAAAAACCTATAAGATTTATTATCTTATGCTGATACAGATAATTAAAACCGAGACTACATGTCATGCAACTATGGCTATAGGTAGCCACGCGCTTCTTGTGTATTTCATTGATTCCGCATTCTTTCAACTTGTTTTTTTATTTAAAAATATTTAAAGAACCACTTGGATATAGCATTCTGTCGAAGGACCAAAGACATCAAATACATCAACCGAGTTAACTTTGCAGGAATCTTGGAGTTCTATTCCATTCCCTACCACTTTTATATCATGAAAGATTTGTATCATTTTCATATAGCTTGACAAATATACTTTTACTTTTAGTTGGTTATTCACCTAACTCTTTTCTGGCCACTTTTCCTTTTTTTTTTTTTTTTTTACACAAATTAAACATAGAGCAAGAATTACATGGGGAGTGCACATTTCAAATATGGCCATCCTCGTATTCACGCATTAGCAACTACAGCATTTAGAATAATTACCAACTCAATTTTATCGTTGCTAAGGGGAAACATTGGTAAATTTCAAAATGTGCATGACCTGCCAATGCTTTTTAAAAATTTGTTGCCGATCATATTATTAATTGGTATTGGTGTCATGACAATGATTTTTTTCGAGCTTTGCATGATGTTTTGTAAGCCGACGGTTTGGATTACGCACACAAAATTAATGTGAATCATCGCTTGTAAATTAAAGCAAATAAATAAATAAATAAATAAAAGCATCGGGAACTTTTGGCCTGTTACGATGCTGAAAAGTGCTGAAACTTGGAACTAATGCTGTAAGGCGCACTCAGAAATCATATATCCACTTACCCGTTCCCCACCTCTGTCCCAAATCGGTGCGGGAATTGACTCCGCTCATCCTCCCCCCCCCTCCCCCATCCGTCTTCTCTCTCCCGAGCCAACTCCTCCTCCTCCGATCCCAGATCGTCAATGGTCCCAGCGCATCCGGTAAATCTCATGCGATTTTGTGAGCTCTGCGTGCCATTAGAGGATCCGACCAGGTTTCCTATTCTTTCTTTTTCGCTTTCGTACATCATCCGATCTTGGAGGTTTTTAGGGTTGAAAACTATCTAATGTATGTCTTTTTTCTGTCTTCTCAAAAACCTGTGGCTTCGATTAGTTTGATCGGCATGGTTGTTCTCATCTGGGAGACTAGCAAACCCCGTAATCCATTTTTTTGAATTTTTTTTTTCATCTATTTTCTTGAAAATTGCGGCTTATATTTTTCGTTAATTTTGCCAATCTCTTTCTCATAAAATATGAAATCCTTAGTTGTTGATCTCCTGGATGATCTTTACATTAAATAGACAAAAGGAGTGGCATAGCATTCTATGGTTCTTTTTAATATCATGAACTTTATAACGTGATCAGGTAAGGCCTCGAACTTTCTGATACATCTTTTACTCTTTGGATTACCGTTCATTGATTATACATTTCATATTGTGGTCGTGCGCTTGCCTTTCTTGATGCAAGTTTTTTGGTTATCACAACTACAAATAGGACGAGGTTTGAAACTATCTGTGTGGTTTACATTGGACTAAATTTGGCTATTTATCACACCTCTATCTAATATTTATATTCAGTAGGTTAAAATAAACAAAATGAACCACATATCTAATACTTGTTTGGTGTTGCTGGTGCTGGGGTAATGTACTTGATTGCCTTTCACTAACTAAACTTTTTCTTGTTTGTTTTTGGCGCTTTGTATCTTTCTTTCTATTTATTATACCTTTAAGGCTCCTTGGCAGCTAAATGTCATAGCAGAGCCAGTTTTCTTGAATATGCATTTCTGAATTTTTGATGGCAAATTTCAGTTTGATGTCATGGTCTAAAGGTTGCAAATGACCGATTGCTGATTTCTATACCTATTTAGCTTACTAGTCTAGGTTGTTTTCCTCTTGAAATCTTCTGCCACCACATTTGCAGCAATCAATTTGTTTTCACGTACATGTTCTGGTAATTCACAAGCTAGTATCTCCACTTGTATCATGTGTCATGCCAATCAAGACAATATTGGCATCCTTTTCTTATATTGTCCAAATAGACATGTCTTGCATATCTTACTCTTTTGTTGTTATGTTTGTCTTTGCACATGTTATGTAATTTTGAGGGTCATATATGCTGGTTTGCTTTCTAATCTAAAAAAACTCTCGGCTCAAAACTGTCTCGTGGCACTCAAATGCCCATGACATTCTCGAGCTTTTGTTATCTTAGTTTCTTATTGACATTTTTTGTGATCGGTCATTATAAAGTTGTCTTAGGTGACATGCATCTCATTTGCCCCGAATTCACCTTATTATCTGAATCCATCAACATTCTTCTTTAGTTAAATTTTGGATATCCTTAACTGTATATGCAATAAAATCATCTGTCTATGTTTCTATAACTACATGACATGGTGATGATTTACTATAACAATATATAAGACTCAATTTTTAATTTCATTAAGAGGAAGCAAATTGAATGAATTAGGGATGTATCTCAATTTTTTATTTCATTAAGAGGAAGCAAATTGAATGAACTAGAGATGTATCTTTGTATTAATGTAACAATATATAAGACTCAAATTTTTTTTTTTAGGGGGGGCTGGGGCACTCAACTAAAATTCTACTTGTATAACATTTTACTTACAAGAGATATTCAAGAAGTGCACATATTATATAAAGTATTGTATTATATTATCATGTTCATTTTATAAATCTTGCTTCTTATTAGCAGTTGTTCGGATGGATATTGCATTTGTGTTAACTAATTTTTATTTCTATTTATGAATGCTAGGTGATATCATGCCTTGACAAAAATGATTCTACGGTGCTGAATTACAAACTTCCTAGGGTGGATCGTGTTCTGATCAATCCCGGCAATCCATTCAATCACAATAATCTGAGGCCAATCCTTGATCGTTCTCACACTAGCCCAAGAATAGTCCTTGCTCATTCGCACAACAGCAGAGTCATTCACGGTCCTCCTGCTGATGAGGAGATTATTATGGATGAAATGCATATCCAAGATAATTTAATTGAAATATATATTCATGATTATTAAGACTTAAATATTAACTTTTATTAATTGATTCTTAATATATTTTTTCATTTTATGTGTTTGTTGTAGATGGATCTTGGAGAGTAAGGATTAGACACAAATCCACGGGGACGAGAGATATCTGGCAATTAGTTGAGGATAGGAGAGTCGTCATCTAGTGCAACTAAATAGGTTAGCATGTTAATAAGGCTAGCAGAGTATTATCGAGAGTATGATTGTGTGCAAGGGTCAGTTTTGTTTGTTGAATTACGTAAAATAGAATGATATGCTTCCTGCATACAAGGTTAAGTTTCTATGAGTAGTACATGTAAGAAAAATGAATTAATATTGTATGTTAATTTGCTAATTATTAAAATTGACTATATTGTTTTAATATTTTTATCCTTATTTTGTTATAGAGCAAATTTGTACCTAGCCATGACTAGGTGCTGAAGTCCCTTAATCGAAAATGAAAAGAATTTAAGGCCATGCTGAAGAGGGACTACAAGAGAGAGGGTATGATAGAGGAAGTTGTTGCTTGTAATTGTCTTTCTAATATAGACCCTCATCAGTGAAGGGAGCTTATTTATTATTGGTTCTTTGAGAGAGGATTAGTTGTATACACTCATCATATGTCTTATGTTATATTGATTACTAATGTAGATTGTATTTATATACAAGATATATAATACTGTTTACTTTAATTTGCAGGCATATTTTTGATATTAGTAGAGTTGTATGAGCAACCCTATATGTTCCTTATATATCAAGGTATAAGGAACATATTTTTGATATTAGCGAAGGGAGCTTATTTATTATTGGTTCTTTGAGAGAGAATAAGTTGTATACATTCATCATATATCTTATGTTATATTGATTACTAATGTAGATTGTATATATATATAAGATATATAATACTGTTTACTTTAATTTGCAGGCATATTTTTGATATTAGTAGAGTTGTATGAGCAACCCTATATGTTCCTTATACATCAAGGTATAAGAGCTACGTGCAATGCTGACAAGAATTTTTATGCTTCTTTCAAACTCTTTGATATATTACAAACTCTTTCTTATTAATTTGATGTATATACATACACTTATGCTTCTTAATGAAATTGTGTATTATGTATCTCATATAAGTTTTATTGAAATTCTTAGACTTCATCAATAAAAATTGATATTTTAATATTTATTGAACCATGTATAATGTATAACATATCATATTTAATATATGATAAGTATCTTTTGTATTATCTATGATGTATCATGGACCATATATTTTGTAAACTTATTTCGTTTTGTAGATAGATGAGTATGAGATGGAGTCCGTTGGGCGGAGTTCTTTAGGATGACTTATACCCATCGAGACGGTAGTTTTGTTAGGAAAGTATTGGGAGATATATTTATATATATTGATAATTATTTTTGTATAACGATTTATAATTTTATTTTTAAGTGTTATATTAAGATATGATTTTTTTTTAAAATATAGGAGAGAGCTTCATCCCTTGTTGCAAAGCGTATTGGCAAGTCCTTAACATCCACGGAGGCCAGTCATGTTCTTAAGACAGAGTTGTTGGGATCGAAGCATTATAGTTGATAAGCATTATGGTCCCCCACCGGAACACCACCGGTCCTTGGGGACTCTTTTGCAGGAACCGGGAAAAGAGCGCTCCAGCCCAACCATTCGAACCCGGTCCGGGAGAAGTTGCAGCAATAGATTGGTGCTAGAGGAAGGGGCCTGTTTTTCCTTCTCTAAAAGGAGGAATCCACCTGCTAAGAAGAAGAAAAATGGCTAAGGAAAGAGTCCAGAACACCTCCGCCAGGAGAGGTCATTTCCTGTCCAGGTCCGAGGGACCTCCCAGAAAGAATGATGCCGCTGAACGCAAGTTACTCTGGGACTGCAGCAGTTCCAGATGCTCCTGAATCGCATCGATACACTTACCACTGCAGTTCAGCACCTCCAGAAGGCGACTAACAACCGGTAGTAGCTGCTTGCTGCATTTGCTACCAACCATCAACCTGCCGCTGAGGGAAGCCGATGGCAAGAATTCTCTTAGCCCCATTCTCATGTTGTTCTGGAGCCCCGAAGGTCTTTGGGCGCTTATGCTGACGAGAAGAGGGCGAGGTTCGCCTCATCATCCTTTGCTGGCTCCGTCCCTGATGGCGTTTAGCACCCTGCTGAAATCTTGAGGGACTACACCAGCAAGATCTTGCACATGGAGGAGTGTATTGCTGAATTGGCTGATCGGCAAAAGGTCGAAGGGGGGCAGGTGTATGACTCCCGCCCGCCTTTTTCTGTCGAAATCATGGAGGAGCCGATCCTCCGTCACTTCAAGATCCTGCTGGTGGATCCCTACGACGGTATCACCGACCCACTGGACTATCTGGGCACCTACAAGGCCCACATGATGGTACAGGGCACCTCCGATGCCATCCATTATATTGCCTTCCCTGCAACTCTTAAGAAGGCCGCTCGGATATGGCTCTCCACTATCCGATCAGGTACGATCCACTCATTCCCTCAAATTGAGAAACTTTTTCTTTTTTATTTCAGGACTTGCAGTCGGACACCGAGGAACACCGACTGCCTCTTCCTCATACTGCAAAAGGAGGGGGAGACCCTTCGAGACTACATGGCTCGTTTCAACTCAACTGCCATGGAAATCCCGGATCTGAATAAGGATGTAGCTATGTCAGCCTTCAAGAGAGGGCTGCGCTCGTCTAGGCTGACATTCTCCTGGATAAGAAATTTTCGACAAGCTACTCTGAACTGCTGGCTCGGATACAGAAGTACGCCTTGGCAGAAGAACAGGCAGTGAGCCGATGCCAAGATGAAGGGAGGTCGGCCCCCAAGAAGCAGAGCGACAAGGCTCCTAAAGTCCGACCTCCCAGTGATGGCAGCAACTCGGCCCGACGCCGCATCCCAAAGCCGAAGGACTTCCCTAGGAGGTTCGAAACTTACGTGCCCCTCTCCCTTCCAAGGGAGAAGATCCTCCTGAAAATTGAGAACGAGACCTTTCTGTAAAGGTCTCGTCCGATGAGGGGCCCCTCTGTATCCAGAAATAGAGATAAATACTGCCGGTTCCATCGGGACCATGCGCACAACACCGAAGACTGCCTCCAACTGAAGGATGCAATTGAAGACCTTATCAGGAGGGGGTACCTCACAAATATGTCCAACCCCAGCGGAACCAGACTGAAGCCTCAACCGCCAGAAATCCCCTAGAGGAGACAGAGCTTCCTAACCAGCGTTCGATCGATGGGAATATTGGCATGCTGCATCGTCGGTTCGACTGGAGATATGATGAAGACCAGGACATTGTGAAGAGGTCTAGGGGTTCCAATGTAATCAGCTTCTCCGACGAAGACCTCTTAGAATCCCATGTCTCCGGAAATGATCCTGTAGTTGTGTTGGCAGTAATTGCCAACTATGATGTAAGGTGGATTCTTATTGATAATAGAAGCTCCATAGAAGTATTGTTGTATGATGCTTTTGTCCGAATGAACCTGTCCAAATCAAGATTGCAAGAATCCCCTATGTCGCTAATTGGCTTCGGAAGAAACTCTGTCGGAGTAGAAGGGGAGATAATTTTGCCTATGACCATCGGGACAGAGCCTTCCCAGAAGACTCTCCTAATCAACTTTGTGGTCGTACGTACGACCTCGGCTTACAACGCTATTCTGGATCGGCTGACCCTCAATAAGTTTCGGGCCATCATCTCTATCTACCATCTGCTGGCAAAATTTCTGATCCAAAATGAGGTTGGAATCGTGAGGGGAGATCGCAGGATGGTCAGGCAGTGCTTAACCATTCAAGATAGGCAGTCGGATGGTCATTCTACTCTAGAACAGCTTGACCCTAGGGCCAAAGTTGATGGCTACGGCCAACCAGTCGAAAAGATTTTGTTCATTCCCCTTCGGGACAACGATCCTACCAAGGTCATCCAAATTGGGAGCACTCTTAGGGAGGAGGTCAAGTTAGAGCTATTCAACTTCCTAAGGAATAACGCCGACGTCTTTGCTTTGTCGGCTTCGGATATGCCAAGCATTTCGTCGGAGGTCATCGCTCATCAGCTTAAGGTAGATCTGACCTACAGGCATGTCCGATAAAAGAAGAGGAGCTTCGCTCCCGAAAGATAGAAGGCAATTGACGAAGAAGTCAAGAAGCTCTCTGATGCTGGCTTCATCAGAGAGGCCCATTATCCCGACTGGCTAACAAATGTTGTAATGGTAAAGAAGGCTAATAGGAAGTGGAGGATCTATGTAGACTATACCGACCTCAACAAGGCTTGTCCGAAGGATAACTTTTTCCTGTCCAAGATTGACCAACTAGTGGATGCCACGGCCGGCCATCAGCTCTTGAGTTTCATTGACGCCTTCTCCGGCTACAACCAGATCAAGATGCATCCGGAAGATGAGGAGAAGACAGCCTTTGTCACTAACAAGGGGCTGTATTGCTATAAGATGATGCCCTTCGGCTTGAAGAATGCCGGTGCGACTTTCCAAAGGCTGATCAACCGGGTCTTTGAAGGACAACTCGAAAGAAACATGGAGGTATATGTTGATATGATAGTCAAGAGCCTCCACAAAGCCGACCACATTAGAGACTTGCAGGAGTCCTTTGATGCATTGAGACGACATCGGATGAAACTGAATCCTGCCAAGTGCACCTTCGGGATGACATCTGGGAAGTTTCTCAGCTTCTTGGTCACACAAAGAGGAATTGAAATCAACCCCGACAAAATCAAAGCTGTTATTGGCATGGGACATCCGACCAATAAGAAACAAGTGCAAGAACTCACAGGCCGAATAGCCTCTCTCAGCTGCTTCATCTCCCGGTAGGCTGAGAAGTCTTTAACATTCTTCAAGACCTTGCATCGGTCGGACCACTTCTATTGGACCGATGAGTGTCGATCGGCTTTCGAAACTTTGAAAGATTATCTGAAGAACCCTCCATTGTTGGCCAAGCCGACGGAGGGAGAGCCCTTATACTTGTATTTGTCGACGTCGGACGAGACGGTAAGCTCCATCCTCGTTCGAGTGGAAGAAGGCAGTCAGCAGAGACCTATCTACTACATCAGTAAAGTTCTCCATGATGCCGAAACAAGGTATCCTAAGATGCAGAAGCTTGTATATTCCTTGGTCATAGCAGCCAAGAGACTCTGACCTTATTTCCAGGCGCATCCAATTGTTGTTATGTCCGACCAACCCCTTAAGGCAATCCTTCGGAGCCCAGACACTTCCGCTCAGCTTGCCAAGGGAGCCGTCAAGCTTAGCAAGTTCGATATCTCTTTCTAGCCCCGGTCGATCATGAAGGCTCAGGTAATCGCTGACTTCATTGCAGAGTGCACCTAGAGGCTAGAAGTGCCCTTACAAGCGGCTGGCATGCCTGAAGCTGGCCCCATTGAAGAAGCAGAGCTTGCTTGGACCCTTCATGTGGATGGAGCGTCCAACCTTGCAGGCTGCGGGGCGAGTCTGATCCTAGCCAACCCCGACGGACAAAGCTTGGAATATGCTTTACACTTTTCATTTCAGGTGTCAAACAACCAAGCAGAATATGAAGCCTTTCTTGCAGGACTAAGAATAGCCAACGAGTTGGGTATCAGCCAAATCAAAGCCTTCTCTGACTCTCAGCTGATGGTAATTTAGGTGAAGGACGAATTCAAGGCGAGAGATCTGACCCTGGCCAAGTACTGAGCAAGGTATAAAGCCTCTGTTGCCCAGAAATGGAGCCCAAGAGGGGGGGTGAATTGGGTCTTTTAAAAATTTAACACAATAAAGTGAAGGTCTAGTGGTGCTTGTGAGCAATAATAAATTAGATGCAAGATGATAGCAATTAATTAAAGAATGCGAGAGGAAAAGAGCAATCACATACAAACACAAGGTTTATAGTGGTTCGGTGCAAACCCAGCACCTACATCCACTCCCCAAGCAACCCTTGGAAATTCCACTATAATCCACACCAGATTACAGTTGACTTGTTTTTCACAATACTCACAAGTCAAAACCTAAGTTGGTTTTATCACCTAGGCTCACCAACAAACCTAAATACTTGTTTTGTCTTCGGGCTCACAAGTTAACCCTAGTTGGTTTTAACACTTTGGCTCACCAACAAACCATAATAACCTTCTTTCAAGACACCCTTGAAAGCAAGGTCAAAGCACAATAAAACAGATATGAAATTTAAAGCTACAACAAACTCTCTTCAAGAGTAGATTGGAATCTTTGAAGTCCAAAGGATGCTTTGACTTCACTCTTCTTCAAGTTGCCTCCTTTTGGAATGTAGTAAAGTTGAGCTAGTAGGCTTTTTTTAGTGGAATCAAGCTAGAAGAGGCTTTTGATTTTAAGTTTGGAGAGAATATTGGCTTTTTGGCTTTTGAGTGGACTTGAATGCTCTTGAATAGACTTCTCTCTTCTTTTCTTTTCTTTTTTTCACTTCACTTCTTTTAAAATGAGGTTGGTGGAGATTAAATACACCAAAAACCTTCTAAAAACGGTTTGTGGCCGTTGGAGCTTTGGAAATAGTCGTTTGAAGCTTGAAAACCAGTTTCTGCAAGCCAGAAAAATAGATCCGTTAGAGCTGTCAGGCTGCAAGTATCGACACTTGGCTATCAGGTGTCGACACTTGGCTGTCAGGTATCGACACTTGATTTTTGGGAGTCGACACTTGAACATTCAAGTGTCGACACTTGAACATTCAAGTGTCGACACTTGATGCACAGGTGTTGACACTTGACACAAAAATCCTTGAAACAACAAAGTTCTGTATTTTCAAAAACTCAGGCCTTGAGTCGACACTTGAAACCTAAGTGTCGACACTTGGTGTCGACACTTGAATATAGGTGTCGACACTTGGCGTGCCAAGGATTTTTGTCCGTGCCAAATGCTGAAATGTCGACACTTGACTGTCCAGGTGTCGACACTTGAGACTGAAAACATCCAGATTCAAGTATAAAAGCCTCGAAATCAAAAATAAAGTTCATGAATGCATAAACACATAATAGTTAAGTAATTATAAGCCCTTTTTCAATGAAGAGGATGCCCGGATATGTGAGAATTTCTCCGTGCCATTGCGTGCCATACACCATAAGTTTTTGGAATTTTGAGGTGTTTTCTTCCTGAAAACTCACAACTTGAAATCCTCATTAGAATACAATATGTACTCAATATTTTGTTATTCATCAAAATCACTGGGTGGAGCCAACAGCCTCGTGTCTCGGCTTAAATTTTTCGAGATTTTTCACATACCTTGATTGCAGAACTCCCGGGCGGATGCTTTATCGCGGTTGGCAATGGTCGTCACCAACACCTCCGACCGAACCTTCGTGGAGTATCTACATTGCCCATGCATTGCTGAAGAGCCGATCGAGGTCCACCAAGTCGAACAAGAAGCCTATTGGATGGACCCAATTCTCACATTTCTTGTCAAAGGGACTCTACCAGAAGATCTGACCGAAACCAAGCATGTACGCTGGACGGCTTCAAAGTATATCATCCTCGATGGCATCCTCTACAAACGGTTGTTCTCACAGCCATTATTGAAGTGCTTGGGATCGACTGACACGGACTATGCACTCAGAGAAGTGCACGAAGGCATCTGCGGCAACCACCTTGGAGGAAGATCCCTAGCTTACAAGATTATCCGACAGGAATACTATTGGCCTACAATTCAGAAGGATGCGTCGGACTTTGTTAGAAAGTGCGACGCGTGTCAAAGGTACTCCAATATCCAAAGGAGGCCTGCCAGTCAGCTGACTCCGCTTACTACACCTTGGCCATTCACACAGTAGGGAATGGACATCCTGGGACCCTTCCCCTCGATATACGGCCAGCGAAAATTTCTAATTGTGGCCATTGATTTCTTCACCAAATGGGTGGAGGCTGAGCCGCTGGCCCAAATTACAGAAGCCAAAGCGGAGAACTTTGTTCGGAACTACATCATCTTTCGATTCGGCATCTCGAAGGCGATCATCATCGACGATGGGAGATAGTTCGACAATCCTAAGTTTTGGGACTTCTGCCAGCAGTATCACGTCTCCCATCGGCTAACATCAGTCGATCATCCTTAGTTCAACGGAGAAGTCGAAATAACCAATCAGACGATCCTGCATGGACTGAAGACACGACTGAATAACACCAAGGAATTTTGGGCAGAAGAGCTTCACTCAGTACTCTGGGCTTATCGGATGACCTCTCGAACTGCGACTGGGAAAACTCCATTCAACCTGACCTATGGGAGCGAAGCAGTCATTCCTATAGAAGTTTCTTTACAATCTCTGCGAATTGATCATTTCACTGAACCAACCAACTCAGAGCAAAGGAGAGCTGACCTAGATTTGCTTGAAGAAACCAGGCTCTAGGTGGGCTTGAAGATGGCGACCTATCGTCAGAAGATGGCCAAGTACTACAACTCTCGAGTCAAGGCTTGAGCTTTTCGGGTCAGAGATCTAGTTTTGCAGAGGATAGAAATTTCAAGACCAACCGAGCAAGTAAAACTTTTCCCTAATTGGGAAGGCCCTTATCAAGTTGTTGAAGTGATCTGAGCCGGACTTACCGACTCAAACACTTGGAAGGATGACAAGTGGTGCGTCCATGGAATGTAGACAACTTTCGCAAGTATTATCAATAAAGGCCACAACTTCTTCTATGAAGCACTTCTGAAAGTCCGACTCCAATCGGCAGAGGCTCTAGGGCAGGCCACTTCCGAAAGTCCGACTCTAGTCGGCAGAGGCTCTAGGACAGGCCACTTCCGAAAGTCCAACTCTGATCGGCAGAGGCTCTAGAACAGCCCACTTCCGAAAGTCCGACTTCGGTCGACAGAGGCTCTAGGGCAGCCCACTTTCGAAAGTCTGACTCCGGTCGGCAGAGGCTCTAGGACAGCCCACTTCCAAAAGTCCGACTCCGGTCGACAGAGTCTCTAGGGCAGCCCACTTTTGAAACTCTGACTCCGATCGGCAGAGGCTCTAGGGCAGCCCACTTTCGAAAGTCCGACTCTGGTCGGCAGAGTCTCTAGGGCAGCCCACTTCTGAAAGTCCGACTCCAGTTGGCAGAGGCTCTAGGGCAGCCAACTTCCGAAATTCCGACTCCGGTCGGTGAGGCTCTAGGACAGCCCACTTCCGAAAGTTCGACTCGAGTCAGCAAAGGCTTTAGGGCAGCCCACTCCTAAAAATCCGACTCCGGTCGACAACGGCTTCAAATCGACCCACATGGAGATCTGGTCTCGAGTTCGGACGAGCCGACGGACCAACACTTAGAAAAACCTCTTAGTGTCTGGGTTCGGACTGAGCTACTGTCCAGCAGCTATTTCAGAGGTCTCGAGTTTGGACGAGCCAACGGACCAACACTTATCGAAATATCTCTAAGTGTCTGGGTTTGGACAGAGCTACTATCCAGCTGCTATTTCAGAGGTCTCGAGTTTGGATGAGCCAACGGACCAACACTTACCGAAATATCTCTAAGTGTCTGGGTTTGGACTGAGCTACTATCCAGCAGCTATTTCAGAGGTCTCGAGTTTGGACGAGTCGATGGACCAACACTTACCGAAATATCTCTAAGTGTCTGGGTTCGGACTGAACTACTGTCCAGCAGCTATTTCAGAGGTCTCGAGTTTGGACGAGCCGACAGACCAATACTTATCGAAATATATCTAAGTGTCTGGGTTCGGACTAAGCTACTATCCAGCAGCTATTTCAGAGGTCTCGAGTTCGGACGAGCCAACGGACCAACACTTAGAAAAATCTCTAAGTGTCTAGGCTCGGACTGATCTACTGTCCAGCAGTTATTTCAGAGGTCTCGAATTCGGACGAGCCAGCAGACCAATACTTAGAAAAATTTCTAAGTGCCTAGGTTTGGGCTGAGCTACTATCCAGCAGCTACTTTGAAGAGCTTACGGTCCTATTAAGCTGACCGTCAACACTTAGAAACATTTTGGAAGAAAGAGCTTCGGTCAATCCGACCGACCCAACACACATAAAGACATATATACAGGAGATATGACAAAAAGAAGTTCTTATATTGTATTATAAAAGGGTTTCTTACAAAAAAGAAGGTCAGACCTTTACAAACAACCTAGGTCTGACCCACTGAAGGTACAGCTGGAACTTCGGCTTCGGCCCCATCCGATGCAATCGAAGTTCCCACTGGGACACCCGCCGCCTTTGCACCGGCTTCAGCCTGGGGTACGACCCCTCCGCCAGACGAACCCGCCTCTTCCTTGGCGCCTTCCTCGTCTACCTATTTCGGCAGCTGTAGAAAGGCGAGGTCGAGCTCCGGGAAGGTTTCACTGACCTTAGCCAGGCACTCTTCATACCCGTAGCTGAAGCTGACCATGCCGACCTCATTCATTTCCTCCTTGAAGTCGTCGAGGCTTTATACTTATTGATGGCCTCGTCGGCTACTTTGGCCTTTTGTATTTCGGCCTCCCTGAATAGGATCATGTACTTCCCTGCCACGTCCTGCTGCTCCCGCCAGTGCTTCTCGTGGTCGGCTGCCCGTCTCTCCTCCTCCTCTAGCCTATGAGTGAGAGAGCTCAACTTCCTTTTTCTCCTCCTCAAACTAGCTTCCCAATTGGCTAGCCAGGCCTGCAGGTCCTCTACCTGCTTCTTGTGAGCCTCCGCCTCAGTCCGTAGAGCAGATAGCTCCTCTTCGGCGACCCGTAGGACAGACAACTCCGCTCTGGCAGCCATCAGTGCCACCTTTGCTACGTCTTTGGCCGCCTCGGCCACCTTGGCCCTCTTGGCCCATTGCTCCTTCAAGTAGAGCAACTCGCCTAGACCATTGTCCATTAGCGAGATATCACGAAGGAGCTACAAACAAAAGAACAGTGTCAATCAGACACAAGAAAGCAAAGAAGAAAGCAAACTCAGGAGTGATGTATTTACCCTCGTCAAGTTGCAGTACGAGCTCCTGGCAGCATCATTCACGGTCCGCCAACTCGAATCACTCCAGTCGGCATCCGTGATAATCCTTTTGAGCAGATCTTTGGCCTACTCAGAATTGTCGAGGGCGTGCTAGTGCTGAGGCACCTCATTGTTGCTTCGACCGGCTTCCCCCTATCAGTCGCCCCTCCTTCGGCTATCTTCTCCCCTCCAGCTGTTGGGGGAGTCTCCATGTTTATCTCAATAAGCAGCGAGGTTGGGGCCATCTCTATGTCGGTTGGCCCCGACAGGTCCTCTCCCATCCGGGCAACCGATTGCCTGACTGAAGATGAGCACTCCACCGCCCTCGTCACTTGGTGCTCTGACAGCGGTACATCATCATCGATCTCCACTGAGATGACGGTGGTCGTTGGCTCCTCCGTCCGTTGCTTTCTTGGCCTCTCGGATGCTGGCTCCTCCGTCCGTTGCCTCTTCGGCTTCTTGAATGTCGGCTCAGTAATCCGGACGCCCTTCTCTGAGCTGCCCATGCTGAAATTGTCGTTCGGTCTGGCTTCATCTTTCTGCCTACCATAAAGCAAAGTTGGAGTTAGCAACAGTGATAAAGCCGACAAAAGAAGAAATTGAAGATCTTTGACGGGGGCCTCTACACACTCGGGTATTGATGTTGGCTGATCCCAGCCAGATGGAGATTCTCCTCTCTGAGCAAGAAGTGCACAAATGCTGGGTCATCCTCATCCAGCTTATTGAAATCGGCCTCGTTGGCCCTCAACACTTTCTTTCCATTCATGGCTTTTGGCCTGGGCTCCCTCCACATCGACTCAAAGTCCCAGGATTCTAATCTGTCTATAAAGAAATATCGGGACTTCCATCCATGGATGGTCGACGGAAGCCCCCCTAATATCTTTCGACCATTGCGGGGATTGAACATCCACCACTTTTGGCTCCGGAAGTCCTATTTTAGGAGGAAGAAGTTGGAGAAGAAAGACAGCCTCGACTCGATTCCGACCCTCTGACAGAGGACCATGAAACCACAGATTGCCCGAATGCTGTTCGGGGTCAGCTGTGTTGGGGATATGCTATAACTATTAAGATTTGAATAAAGAGATTGTGAAGAGGAAGCGGAGGCCAGCATTAAAATGGTCCTCGTACACCAGGAGAGCTCCCGGATTCAAAGGACCATTCACTCTACCTGCCCGACTCGGGATGGTCAGATGCAAGGTAGAGGGGATATTATATACGACCCTAAGATTCTCTACCCTTTTCTGGGTCATTTTTTAGGGAATGTTGCCGGGATCTGGTTCCCTACGATCAGAGCTCTGACTGCCATAGGCCATTCTAATGGAAGTTACAGAAAAAAGAAGGGACGGACGTGAAATTGACTGGTGTTCTGGTTTCCTAACGGAGCAAGAGCAGCAGGAGAGAGGGGCTCTTTCTCCTCGAGCACAAATGCAGCGGAAGACTCCCTTCGGGCCTCCTCCCCTTCCTTTTATAGATGCTGAGGGGTCGCTTCCTAGCACCCCTCGAGCACCGCGATCCACCGTCAGACGACGCGACTTCCCGATCCAACTAGAAAGCCGATGGGACGCGACAGATCGCATACAACCGCGATCCGTGTGATCACCAAACCTGCAGTGGATGGGTCGCTCCGGACACTGCACCAACCATTCAGATCTCGCCACGTCGCCCACGTCGCGTCAGAAATCCGTTGAACGGGACGTCTCAGGCTAGCAGCCCATCATTATGCCCCACCAGCATTAACTGCTCCTCCCACCGCCTCTAATGCAGCGCTAACACTTGTCCTGAGGGCAGAATTTTAGAGTGAAAAATGGCCAGTCGCAGTACGCCGGATCAGATTCGCAATCATCTCATAGATTGACACATTAAATGCCAAATGATGCTCTCGTCCTTCGAAGCTGCAGAACTGCTCGAAGGCCAAGACCAAGGGAGGCAACTGTTATACCCAACCGGCTCACCACTGAACCGGACTACCACTCTTGCTGAGGTCCGACCGAACTGCTCTTATGAGCATCCGGGAGGCCTTTTCCTGCTGAAGCTCCGACGGATATTCTCCTTTGAGAGTCCGACCGATCCGTTGAAATAGAGGTCCGAATGATCCACTTCTGCTGAGGTCCGGCCAACCTTCTTCTGCTGAAGCTTCACGGACGTTCTCCTTCGAGGGTCCGACCGACCCACTGAAGTAGAGGTCCAAACGACTCACTTCTGCTGAGGTCCGGCAAACTAAAGTAGAGATCCTTCGAGGGTTGGACGGAGATGCTCCTACAGAGACCCGGCTGACTCTCCTCCTGCTGAGGTCCAGCTAGCCTGCTCTTGTTGAAGCTCCGACAGACGCTCTCCTTCGAAGGTCCGACCGACCCACTGAAATAGATGTCCGAACGACTCACTTCTGCTGAGGTCCGGCCTTCCTACTCTTAAAAGGCTACTACGAAATTGATCCAGGTGACTTCAGAAGCCTCTTCCAGTTAATGCCAGAATCTATTATAACAGACTCCTGCCACATCAGCACCACTACTCCACTGCTCCCACGATGCCGCCCTATCTTGGCGCCACATGGCCACTCTCCATATTCTCCTAGGGGCAGATCAGTCTTTTCATGCTTCACCCATAATGAATTTTGTCATTGTTCCGCGTCTATATAAGGTAAACCGAAGGACACAGGGAGGGAGTCATAAGTGCTCTCTTCCTGCTTCATACGCTATCTCCATTTGATTCCTCCATTCTGTTGCCCTCAAACTTCCATTAACTTAAGTATCGGAGTGTTCCCGCCGAACACCACCGGCCCTTGAGGACTCTTTTGCAGGAACCGGGAGAAGAGCGCTTCAGCCCAGCCGTCCGAGCCCGGTCCAGGAGAAGTTGTAGCAATAGTTTGTAATGAATATTATGGACATATTTTTTTGTTAATGTATATGTTATAGTGTGTTATTATGACGTTACGTGGTTTTTAATTTTTGTTAGAAATTATGGGCAGGTTTATATTTTTTTGTTGAAGATTTTTAGTAAACATTTTTTAAAAAAAATGCCGTAAGGGAATTTCGAAATAAATGATACTTTAAGGTGTTGTAATTTTATTTTAACTTGCCAATATTTTTTAAAAGCATGGAGTTGTGGTCCTGGTTCCCGTAGGGCGGTGATGAAGATGTGAAACTTGTATATAGGCATTACACCTTGGTGGAAAAAACAGTCTCATGAATTATAGGAAGTTGGGAGCTTGTTCATTCCTATAAAAATAACGTAGTGACGGGCAGTTTTAAAGAAAACCTCATGGTTGAAAGCCCTAAGGCTTCAAGGAAGGTGGTTTACCGAGTTTTTGTTATGATAGTTGGGATATGGTTCGCTGCCGCATGGGACAACATGGCAAGTCATACCATCAGACTTTGAAAATTGCAACTCTGGTGTGTTCCTCATATCGTAGTAATAATTGAAAGCAAGAAAATACTACCAAGGTGGTTGCCTGGTTAGCAAAGATTTTGTCTTATTTCTATCTGGTCATGGATTTGAGACATGACCTTGAGGGAGACTCGAGGAATCATGTTCCTTGTTATTTTTTTTTGTAGTTCATGCAGTTGAATGCATGCACACCTACAATATTTTATTACTTCATTCCTAGTGTTTTTTTCTTTGAAGTTTGGTAGACTTATGATGAGTAAAACTCAAGCCATGTCGATCATTTCATGCTTACATTTTCTGAACTCCAAACTAAATTGTATAAGTATGTTGCACTTGGCACTAAAGGCAGGCAGAATTTAGAAAACTAGTAAATGCTGTGTATCCATTAATTTTTTTGTAGTTCTTTTGTAGTTCTTTTGTAGTTCATGCGGTTGAATGTATGCACTCCTACAATATTTTATTACTTCATTCCTAGTGTTTTTTTCTTTGAAGTTGGGTAGAGTGATGATGAGTAAAACACAAGCCTTGTTGGCGTTAATATAAAGTACTGACAGTTGGACATCCAAGGAGCCTCAAGAGTAATTAAGAACTTGTATTATAATATAGCAGAGATGTTTCCACCAATAACAATATGTAATGGTTTTGTTTGAAAGTGCTCTAACCAAATATAATCCACACAAAGTACACTATTAAATTGAATTGCTTTTAATGCAGACTTTGTCAGGACTCCCTTGCTTGACCATTTTGTAGCTGTTCTTTCATGCTGTCTAACAAATAGATGTGGCCTTAAAGAACCTAAATCAGTTTTCTCAAAAAATAAGTACCTAAATTAGTTCTTCTAGCTTAGAATTTTGAATTTTTGCTTCCTAGAACTTATTCAACATATCAACTACAAGTTTGTATATCTTCCTGTGAATCTGCTGGTGTTTTAATGTAGCTGGCAATGAATCATACATTTAAGTGATGTAGTGAATAGAATAATGCTTGAGTTAATTAATTAACAGTTCATGGAACCCAAATAGATCGCCATGTATTACACTAAGCTTCCATCTCCTAGATGGATTTTAGGTAATTTTGAGGAATACGAATTTAAAGTACTTCTTCTTGAATCCTTTCGATGTCGTAATGATAAAAATGATTTTATTTCTTTCTTTAAAAAAGTTTACACTTCTCAGGTATTAGACATTTTGGTTTATCGGACCAGGGCTCCCCCAGCAGCACCTAATTGAATGCATTACAATGTTCTTGCTCATTTCATCGCAGCGATGACCTTGCATTGAACTTCCAGCATCAAAGATTGGAGACTGTTTAAAGTCTTAGGGAGATATACAATTGTTCTTCATTTCTTGCATAAATTTATAACACCATTAACGTATTAAGTAGAGCAAGTGTCAAAGAAAAAAAGGGGGTACTGTTTTGGTACCTAGGTGCCTTTGTGCGACCTGCAAACTTTTTCCCTATCCCTTAACTCCTCCAAATAACTTGGAAGTTCATTGAAGCTCTCCAAAAGCTGCGCTGGCGGCGAGTCCAAGGTGAAAAGTGAACTTGTTGAATTAGAAACTCTGCTATCAAGGTTTGATGTTGTAGAAGATGTTGGAGACTTTACTACGTGCAAATTTTTTTTTTTTTTTTAAAAAAAAAAACTTCAAAAATATAAATAAAATCTGGACTAAGTTTACCACTTAAAGTTCTTGTTAAAGACAATTTTTCCACATGCTGATGGATATTATTGATAGGAAGTTCACACATGTACTACATTTTACTTTAGGCTGCGCCCAAAAATATATAGCAAACCAATATCTACTTACTTTCAAACAATAATTTAACAAATGTGTAAATACTAATTATAACAACAACAGTAAAAACAATAAGAGGGTATGATGTACTACGCTCTTTTTTTTTAAAAAAAAGAGATGATAAGAAGGAAGAGAGTATGACAGTAAATAATTGTAATAAGATAATTGAGAGAAAGAAAGTTATGCAGTTCTGTTAAAGTGCATAATATATATAGGAGTGGAATGAAGTATTTCTTGGTTAAAGGAACAAAGCGGTCAAAGTTTCGAAACATATAATTCGCTTTCCACGAATAATTAGAAGAGTAAAAGAAGTCTCTTGGTCAATGGAATCAAATGGTCAAAGTTTCAAAACATTTAAATCCTTTGTCAAGGGAATCAAATGGTCAAAGTTTCGAAACATATAAGTCTCTTGGTCAAAGGAATTAAATGGTCAAAGTTTTAGAAAATATAACCGCCTCCAAGTAATAAGGAGATGATCAACTCCTATAAATAGGAGTTATTTGGATAATAAGATTTTAACATAAAATACCATCCATGCCTCATGGATGAGGAAAGTTTTTAAATCCTTATCTAATCTTGTATCAATGAGATTTTACCACCTCTTCTCTTTCTTTTATTTTTAAGTAAATGTGGAGCCTTTGGCAAGTGTAGAACATAGATTTTTGCGGGTGAAAAGAAACCTCGCCATTGTGCACACAACATCCATAATTTTGCTTTATTATGGCTAGTTGAACTTGCTTGTCAAAGGTATTACAAACAGGTGCCACCTTGGAGCTACAGGGGTTTTGCTAGCAATCGAATCTAAACAGAGATGGATGATCACTTCTCTTTATGCGCTTCTCAGGTCAAACCTCTCTCCTTCCATGACTTGCTCCTTTGCTATTATAAAGTTCTGTTAGTCTCTGAAGACTAATAACCTATGCTACGCTTGTTTTTTTTTTTTTTTTTTTTTTTTTTTTAAATAAGACTTGGTGCGCTTCTTTCCTATCTTATTTTAAGATTGGCCGCCGCTGGGCCACAGTCCTTAAGCAAGCACCTGCTATTGGACTTTTTTTTTTTTTTTTTTTTTGATCTTCTCAAATTAAGATTCTATTTAGGATTGTTGTTGATAATAGAGCTTTAAACAAAAATTAGCTTGCTGTTTGCTAACTATATTTGTAAAGTACTACGAATCTTTAATATATGTTTGATAATAAAAAATAATTTTTATATGAAAAAATAATAATAAAGGATATTGTGCAGTGCTTTCAATTTGTTAGCTTTCCATACTATCAAAAATTGTAAGTACAAAGTATTATTTATTTACAAATTTATTTCAAAAAATATAATTTTATAATATAAAAACATAATACTATAGAAATATAATAATATTACACTATTAAAATATGATTATTATGACATAATAATGATTGTAACATAGTATTGCCATAATATTAGTATAATATAATATATTATAACATCATAAATAATATAATATAATATTATTATAATATATGAATGTAATTGTATTATAATATTATTTTTGTATTAATATGTTAGAGGATTAAAAAGTTGTTTCATTTTTTTTTACCAAATATACATATATTGTCTAAAAGTGCTTTTTGGAAAGTTTTGGCCCCTCCGGAAGCAATCCCAAATGGTGCCTAACTCATCTTGCGAGCGCCTTGTTTCTTCTCTTTCACTTAATGAACAAAAATTCATGATGTGCACAAAATTTTTCTTTTTATGTTTTCATAAAAGTACAATGAGAATACGAATTAACATAAAGCAGTTATTGATCCCGGTTTATTTCATAGATCAGCACTGACTTGATAGCCTACTGCTTTGAGAATTGCTGCCACTAGTCTCCTATCCAATAATGAGTACTTTCCCAAGGGGCTTAGTGAACCAGGACAATGACCGTTCATTTTTGACTTGGATTGCCTAGTGTTAATATAGATGACATTATGATACCCATGTCGGACCTCAGCTTTGTGGGACTTTAGTAGAGGGTTCCATAAGCTAGGCCAAACTGTAATCTTGAGAGGCCCAGCCCAACCATGCATCACCTGTGCTTGGTGGTTGAGATGGGTTGGAGCATCTACTCAGGCCTACTAGATTGGTTGGGGTTCCAAAAAAGATGGCCCGAGCAACCTGGATACCCCTCTTTGCTTTCTTCATGAGAATTGTTTCTCTTTTGCATTTGTACAACGGGTCATCAACACCGGCACCTAAGTTGATAGCAATCGTTATTGGTCACTTACGAGACAAATCATAGTTAACTATATCTTGATTATGCCATTACACACACATTCTTAAGAGTAATGGATAGTTTTAGAGGTACCCAAGTGTTAAAGAAAAAAGAACTACCTATGTAATAATTTTAGTAGAAGAAAGTTTTGATTCTTGTTTGCCCCTGGTAACTCACTTTTCCATTAAATAAAAAAAGTTTTTATTCTTGTCTATTACTTCATTCTTTTATATATTGCGCTTGCTTTTGTTGATTAATAGTTATAGCCACTAGTCGTGCATGGTGATATGGCAAGAAACTGACGTGTAATCCCTGTCAGATACCATGTCAGAAAAAGCTATCACGGTGGACACTTCTCCTCAGACTCCTTTGCCGGGCCAAGCTCCCTCAGCATATCAGGACGGCCCGCCGAATGAGAGTTCCGTCCTCCGCCAGGTCGGCTCCCGCAAGACCGGGATGCCTAGGTCGGAGCCGAGCGACCTTCTTTACCAGATTAAGCCCCTTTGAGGCCAAGCCCCCTGGGCCGGAGTCGAGCCCAGCCCATCTCCGCCAGGTCGAGCCCCTCCGAGGCCGAGCCCTCTGCGCAGAAGTCGCGTACTGACCTCCTCCGCCAGATTGAGCCCCTCTGAGGCCGAGCCCCCTGAGCCGGAGTCAAGCTCTACTCCCCTCCGCCAGGTCGAGCCCCTCCGAGGCCGAGCCCTCTGTGCAGGAGTCGAGCCTTACCCTCCTCCAGGTCGAGCCCCCTCGGAGTCGAGCCCCTTGGTCCAGAGTCGAGCTCGGCCCTCCTCCACCAAGCGGAGCCTCTTCGAGGTCGAGCCCCTCGGAGTCAAACCATAACTCTCCAGTTCGACCTTCACCTCGGCCAAAGGCGCTGGCCACCAAAGAAGCGATGCCGCCCTCCCAGGGCGCTAGTGAGCCATCCGAGGACTGCAAGGAAGCGCCCTCCAAGCCGTAACAACTATATGCAGCTACCACTTATACCAGAAAAGGAAGAAGCTCCCTGACCGAGATGCCATGCTCTCCACCAACCGCCTGCATTACCCGGAAAAGAAAGTCAACCAGGGAATTCGAATCCCAGGGATGGCGGCCCCCCGATCGAGGCCCTGCTAAGTTTTCCAGAATGGAGCGACCGGAAGAAATGTCAGAGCGCATGGTAGCTTTTCTTGTCACTAACCAGGAAAGACGTCCCGTCCACGGCACGAAACATCGCCGTACGCGCTTGCTAGTGCGGGGGAGATCTCGAGGTAGGCGTTCGTCAACCACCAGGACATAAAAAAGGCCATCGACGCCCTCAACGGGGGAGATAAGACGAAAGTTAAGCTAGAAACATCCAAGCAAATGAGGGAGAGCCGGCCATACAGGAGAACCACCAAGGAGACTGAAAGTTCAAGGCTACCGGAGATCCACGGGAAGGATCACCCGGACATAGCCATACAGTCCCAGTTTACCTCGGCCACCATCTTTCCCAGCTTACTCGCACTTCACTCACACATTATCCACTCCTCCTAGCATGGAGTACATCTCAGGAGCTCGACCAGGAGGATCTGTTTCCCTGTATCATCACTGACTTGACCGTCGGAGTGCCCCCACCGAATTCCCGGCCCGGGTCTCTGACCCTTATTATATAGGTCCCGACGAGTAGGCCGATCCCGAAGAGACGAGGGACGATCCGACGCCGACAGCAGCTACGGGCCACGACGATCTTGGCGGCAACAGATTGGCGCACCAGGTAGGGGAGCGGGCAGGACGCATCTTGATCCAACCTAAACCCATTACAAGTAGCTCATCGGGAGGATGGTGACGACGCGAGCGAGAGAAGTCTCCACCAGCCATGCAGGAGATTCCCCTTCCCGAGGGGACCCGCACAATCCAGAAGGGGAGCTCCCCGCTCCAACTCAACCACCTCCAACGGACATCCAGCTGACCGCACTCGTCCAGCAGATGCAGATCCTCACCATGGTAGTGCGCTAGCTCCAGCACCAGCAACGGTCCTTGGCTATCCATCAGCAGCCAGGGTCCCCAGCGGTCCATGCCGTAGCACCCCACGATAGCCTGCATTCCTTCCAAGGAAGGCCTTCGCAGCCACGGGCCATCACCGATCACCGGGGTAGTCACTTGACTCTAACGAAGAGATAACGGGCCGGATCTGCCGATAGGGAGAGCCGGTTCCCAGCCCTCGAGCGGGTAACGACCAAACCCCATCGAGGTTGAAAAGGCAAGACCCCCTTCATGGACACCATCCACCCACATCACCTTCTCCATCTCCTTCAGTCTCGATGGAGGGCTCGATCGACGAGGCCATTAGGTGCACAGCCGAGAAGTACCTAGAGGAGCACGAGCGCAAGCTAGAAGAGCTATCCCATTAGTTTGCAAACATGCAGGGCTTTACTGATGAGCCAACGGGCTATGACGCCCGTCCCCCCTTCTCCCGAGAGATCTAAGAGGAACCAGTTCCCAGTCAGTTCTGTATGCCGCAGGTGGATTCCTACGACGGGATCACCGACCCCTTGGACCATATGAAAAGCTACAAGGCCCTCATGAGGGTCTAAGGGGCCACCGATGCCCTTTTTTGCAATGCCTTCCTGACAACCCTTCGAAAGGCGGCTCTGGTCTAATTTACCCATCTTGAGCCCGAAAGTATCGGCTCTTTTGCTCAGCTAGAGCGAAAGTTGTGGCCCACTTTGATGCTTGTCGGAAGGTGCCACGAGAAGTAGACAGCCTCTTCTCTATCCGGTAACAGGACCATGAGCCCCTACAGGACTACGTGGCCCACTTCAAGCTTGCCGCGTTGGAGATTTACAACCTTGATGAGCCAGTCGCCATGCTGGTACTGAAGCGAGGACTCAGGACCTCCCGCCTGACCTACTTGCTCGATAAGAAATCCCCCAAGACCTATCCCGAGCTCCTCCTCCGAGCTCAAAAATACATCCGCACCGAGGAGGCGGATCGTATAAGAAGGGAGCTAGATGGGAAGCCGCTGAAGAAGCCAACTCCTGCCAAGGCATCCGGGACGCGAAAGCCAGGACCCCCAACTCCAAACTTCCGCCAGGGGCCGAGACCAAGGAGTGGTCCCACTCCAAAGGAGAGATTTATCCCCCTCCTTGCCCCGAGGATGAAGATCCTCATGGAGATCGAAGGTGAGCCCTACTTGAAGCACCCACCTTCGATGAAGCTGTCTACTGGCCACGACAAGATGAAGTACTGTCGCTACCACCGTAACCACGGCCACGACACTGAGGAATGCCGCAATCTCAAGAAGGAAATTAAAGAACACATCAAGAGAGGCTACCTCGGAAGGTTCGTGGGGGGCAGACCTCCAGCAGAATCTCAGGCGCTCGTCGCTCTCCCGCCAGTCCCTGCAGTCGACAACCACCCTACCAAGAAGTCAGTGGGGATGATATGCTGGGGAGCCGAGCACGCTTCCAAGAAGGCTCGGGGAGTAGAGTGTTCTGAAAATGTACTCTCCTTTATGAGGGAAGGGAAAAGTGGGGGAGAAAATATAAATAACGATGCCGTGGTCATCAAGATGACGATCGCAAAACATCCTGTAAAACGTATCATGGTTGATAGTGGAAGCTCCATAGATATGCTTTTTTATGATGCCTTCTCCAGATTGAACTTATCCTCTGTTCAACTCAGACCTGTGCACACACCCCTTGTCGGTTTCACAGGGGACTCTGTGAGGGTTGAGGAAGAGATCACTCTCCCAGTTACTGCCAGGACCCCACCTCGGTAGAGCACTGTTATGATGACCTTCATAGTTGTCAGGCTCCCTTCAGCCTACAACATGATTCTGGGGTGACCTGGGCTTAACCTGCTCGACGTCGTCATCTCCACAAAGTGGCTATTTGTGCAGTTCCCAATCCCATATGGCATTGGAGAGATGAAGGGTGCACCTCAGCCGATTCAACACTATTTCCAGACTCTCATTGGGTCCAAGGTCCCTGAGGACGACCCCAGGGCAGACGATCTCGACCAAAGGGTGCAGGACCCCAGGGGTGAACCAGTCGAGCACCTGCTATCTTATCCACTGAGAGCCGACCAAGCAAAGACGGTGCAGATTGGGGCCCAGCTACAAGATGAGGAGAGGGCCCACCTGTTGGAGTTCCTATGGGCAAATGCAGATGTGTTCGCCTGGACGGCGACAGACATGCCAGGTATTTCCCCTGAAATCATCACCCATAAGCTAAGTATTGATCCAAAGCACCGGCCAGTTCAACAGAAGAAGAGAAGCTTCGCCCCAGAGAGGCAGACAACAATCAATGAGGAAGTAGACAAACTCCTCGCCGCCGGTTTCATTCGGGAGGTACAATACCCGAGTTGGCTGGTGAATGTGGTGATGGTGAAAAAGAGCAATGACAAATGGAGGATCTATGTAGACTACACCGATCTCAACAAGGCATGCCCGGAGGACAGTTTCTCTCTATCGAAGATCGACCAGTAGGTGGATGCTACCTCAGGACACCGGCTACTCTCCTTCATGGATGCATTCTCTGGATATAATCAGATCCAGATGCACCCAGAAGACGAGGAGCACACCGCCTTCATCACCGATCAAGGGACATACTGCTACAGGATGATGCCCTTCACTTTGAAGAATGCTGAGGCTACTTACCAGAGCCTGGTCAACAGGGTCTTCAAAGACCAAATTGGCTGGAACATGCAGGTGTACGTAGATGACATACTTGTCATGAGCAAGCCAAGCTTGGACCACATCGTCGACCTCGCCAAAGCCTTTCACAACCTCTGAAAATGCCAGATGAAGCTGAACCCAGCAAAATACGCTTTTGGGGTGGCGGTAGGAAAATTCATGGGCTTCATGATCATCCAGAGGGGCATTGAAGCAAATTCAGAGAAGGTCTAGGTGATCATCGACATGGAGCACCCGACATCCAAGAAGCAGGTCCAGCACCTGATGGAGCTGATCGCAGCTTTGAGTCGGTTTATCTCGAGATCGGCTGACCGCAGCCTTCCCTTTTTTAAGGTGCTGTGCAGGATGCATGATTTCACCTAAGCAGAGGATTACAGGATAGCCTTCGAAGAATTGAAGAGGTTCCTGGCATCTCCTCCACTGCTCTCTAGACCGGAGGAAGGAAAGGAGCTCCTACTTTACCTGGCGGTCACACCTGGAGCCGTCAGCTTGGTGCTCGTCCATGCAAATGAGGACGGATCTCAGAAGCCGATGTACTGCACCAGCAAAATCCTTCACGACGTGGAGATCAGGAATACTCATTCCGAGAAACTCATTTTTGCTATAATAATGTCTGCTAAGCGTCTCAGGCCCTACTTCCAAGCGCATCCCATTGTGATCGTGATGGATTAGCCACTGAGGACCATACTTAGCCACCTCGAAATCTCCGGGAGGCTGGCTAAGTGGTTCCTGATGCTGAGCGAGTTTGACATCGCATATCGATCAAGGTCGACACAGAAGACCCAGGTCCTAGCTGACTTCCTGGTCGAGTGCATGGGACATGCCGAGGAGCTAGAGCAGACAACCCCGGAGTGCCAAGTTGAGCCCAGAACAGAGGAGGAGCCCTGAATCCTCCACGTGGACAGTGTGTCCAACTCTGGCCAGAGTGGAGCAGGCCTTATCCTCGCCAACAGCGATGGGATCATGGCAGAGTGCACTCTCCGCTTCAAGTTTACCACGACAAACAACTAGACGGAGTACGAGGCGCTCCTTGTGGGCCTAAGGGTCTCCTGCGAGCTGGGTGTGCAAAGCTTGAAAGTCTTTATCGACTTCTAACTGGTGGTCGGACAAGTCTCCAGAGAATACGAAGCCAAAGATCCCCAGATGATGAAGTATCTGGACCGGGTTCACTCAAGCATGGCAGTTTTTCGATGCTTCCATATCCCCCACGGAGAGAATGCTCACACGGATGCACTGTCGAGACTCGCGACCTTGCTGGACTCGTCACTAGGGCATGCCCACATCAAGTACCTCAAGAATCCAAGTTACGAAGCCCCAGAAGAGGTGCAGCAAGTCACTTAGGAGCCGAGCTAGATGGACAGGTACGTCAGATACATCACTGATGGCATCTTACTAGAGGACTGTGCGGAAGCCGACCTCATCAAGAAGAAAGCCTCCCAGTTTGTCCTGATGGAAGGACAACTCTATCGCCGATCCTACTCTTACCCACTCCTGAAGTTCCTCAGGCCCACGGAGGCAGCCTTCGTACTTCAAGAGATACAAGAAGGCCTCTGCGGGAACTACGTGGAAGGCAGGATGCTGGCATACAAAGCTCTTCGCCAGGGATACTTCTGGGAGACCATGAGGCAGGACGCCGTCGACTTTGTAAGGAAGTGCGACAAATGCCAGCGCCATGCTCATATATAGCATTAACCGACGGTGCTGAAGTTGTGGACTTACATAATTTCTTTGGGGGAGAATCCCCTTTATCTAATATATTGGTAGGATATGGAGATTATAGGTGCATCCTACGGTGGTGCTAATTATCAATTTATGTAGAAGATAGCTTGGAATCAGCTTCCATATCATGGTATTTTGAATCACCATGATTTATACATACAAGTATTTTATAATATATGTCTAGAGATAAAGGAATCCACATCTCATATTTTGTTGCATTACCAAGTACTGACCTAAGTATGGCAACAAGCCCTTATTTTGGATGCAGTGGTAGTTCGTACCATAACTTTAGAAACTACTCTTCAATTTATTAAGGGCGAGTTGACTAGAGATAATAGGAATAGGGAGACCTATTTGATTATTTATATTACCTATAACTAGATACTGGACCCGATACATGGAATATAACAATTTTAATATTTGGTATGATTTAAAATTTATTTAATAAAATTTATTATCTATTAAATCTATTATTTTAAATCTATTCAAAATTTATTTTAAAATTTTGATGTTTGAAAATTGTTGACTTCTTTATTGATTTTGATGATAAGCAAAATGATAAAGTATAAGTTGAGGACTAATCATTTTCTTGAAATATGTTTTTGTTGAAAAATGTGCTCACAAATTTGAAAAAGCTTATCTGTTTGAAGAAGCCAAGTTTGAATGAAAAATATTGCTCAAAGAAGACTTGGAAATTCAAAAACTACTTGATTGGTTAATTAAGTTAAGTGAAAATATGGTTCAGCTTAAGTTCAACCTTTTTAGTAAAGAATTTAGTAAGGTGTCGACTAAAAGTATCGACACATGACACCAAGTGTCGATACATAGAATTGAAGTGTCAACTCAGGTCGGTATGCAAGAATATTTCAGATGGCACAGATGAAGTGTTAACACATGGACCTGAAGTGTCGACTCAAAGTGTCGACACATGGATCAACACATCGCCTGAGATTTTCAAGCCACAGAACTTGCTGAAATTGAAGAACTGCTGAAGTGTCGACACATGGAAGCAAGGTGTCGACTCAAAGTATCGACTCAATAGAGTAAGTGTCGACACATCTGAGATTTTCAGAGAATCAGATTAGAGCTATTTGAATTGGGTGTCGACTCAAGAAGTTCAAGTGTTGACCTTATATGTCGACTTACATTTGAAGTATCGACACATGAAGTTCTGACAACAGTAATGGCTAGTTTTTTAAGCACAGAACTCACCAATTTTGCCCTCCAACGGCTAGTTTTTCAAGACTAACGGCTAGAAACGGGATTTGAGGCATTGAAGAAGTATATATATATGCTCCAAATCAAATCAAATGACAACATATTGAATATTATTGAATACCATTGAAGAATTTTGAGAAGAGAGAAGAAAGTGAGCTTTAACTCCCATTCTTGAAGATTCAACTGCTCTCAAGCTAAAGCAAGCCTCCAAGCATTCAAGAGCCTTCAAAAGCATTGAAGATCATCCATTCTTGAGCATTCAAGAGGCTTCAACAAGTTCAAAGTATCTCTACATCGAGCTTCAAAGAGATACCCGCTTTGTTTTAGAAAGCTTACTTTGTTTTATTACTTCTAAACTTTATTTGTTGTAAGGGTTCTTGGTTAGCCTATTGTAAAACCAAGTGAGGTTATTTGTGAGCCTTTGCAAAACCAATTAGGTTGGTGGTTAGCCCGCAAAACCACTTAGGTTCTTGGTTAGCTCGGAAAACCAAGGGAGGTTATTGGTTAGCCTTTGAAAACCAATTAGGTTCTTGGTTAGCCGTAAAACCAAGTAAGGTTTTGACTTGTTGGCCTCGTGAAAATAAGTTGGGTTTTTGATTAGTAAGCCCGCAAAACTAATCAATTATAATCGGGTGTGATTATAGTGAATTTCCAAGAAAATCTTGGGGAGTGGATGTAGGTGCATTGGATAGCACCGAACCACTATATTTCTTGGTCTTTGTGGTTGATTTATCTTTCTTCTTGCTCTTTACTTATTACTCTTTATTTTCGCTGCACTTTTTTTAAAAGCATTGCATTTGAACTCATAGTACCTTGCATAATTAATTATTGAATTGGATTGCATTGCTTTGCATCAAGTAAAGTCCTTTTAGATTAATTTTTAGAGACCCAATTCACCCCCCCTCTTGGGTTGCTTACTGGGCAACAAGTGGTATCAGAGCCCTGTTCTCAGTGTATAGGCTTTACCACCTTGAGTAAAAATCTATGGCAGCCCCAATTGGTACTAGCGTAGTTGAGGGTCAAGCCTCAAATAGACCTCCATTTTTAATGAAACAAATTATACATATTAGAAAACTAGGATGAAAATTTATATGTATTCTATTGATTACAATTTGTGAAAAGTTGTAGATAAGGGTCCTCATATTTCTTCAGTAGTGGTTAATGGTGTTTCCATCCCAAAGCTCGAAGAGGATTGGGATGAAAATGACATTAAGCAATCCGGGATCAATGCCAAGGCAATGAATCTCCTCTATTGTGCATTAGATCCTAGTGAATTCAATAGGATATTTACATGCACTTCTGCTAAAGAAATATGGGACACACTTGAAGTTACCCATGAGGGTACCGATCAAGTGAAAAACACTAAAGTAAATATGTTAGTGCACATCTATGAGTTGTTCCGAATGGAACCTAATGAATCAATCACTGATATATACACAAGATTTACAAATATTGTTAATGGTGTAAGAAGTCTTGGAAAGGTTATGTCTAACGCTGATCTTGTAAATAAAATCCTCAGGTCACTTCCAACATCATGGGATTCGAAGGTGACCGCAATTCAAGAAGCCAAAGACGTTGACAAATTACCTCTTGAGCAGCTGGTTAGATCGCTCATGACTTATGAGCTTAACCTGAAACAAAAATCAATGGACTTGGACAAGAAGAAGGGGATTGCTTTCAAATCTAACATTCAAGAAGAATCCTCAATAGATGAGTCCGAAGATGAAGAAGAAGATGAAGGTGAAGAAGCCCTCCTTGCACGAAAATTTAGAAGATTTATGAAGAGGAGAAAATTTTCTTACAAAAAGAAGTATCAATCAAAAGAAAAAGGAAAAGAAAAAGAGAAAGAAAAAGAAGAGAAAAAGGAGAAGGAAGTACCTACATGCTTCGAGTGCAAGAAGCCGAGACACTACAAGTTTGATTGTCCTCTCCTTAAGAAGTCTAGGAAGAAATTAAGAAAGAAAGCAATGATGGCCACCTGAAGTGACAGTGAAGACTCTAGTTCTGAGGAAGAGCAGACCAAAGTTGCAAATCTCTGCTTAATGGCACATCAAGGCAATGATGAGGTAAATTTTGATACCGAGATCGATTTTACTTTTGATGAACTTAGAAATTCATTTGATGAACTCATGCATGATTATAAACTGATTTTATCTGAAAACAAGAAATTGAAAAAGCATGCAAATAGTTTCTCATTTGAAAACAATTCTTTACTAAATGATGTTAGTGATTTAAAATCTAAATTGAATGTTTTAAAAAAGAAAACAATACTTTATCGATGGAAAATAAAATTTTGAAAAGACCTAAGAATGATATTTCTAACAATAATTTTTTGAAAAAAAACTAAGATTTAGAACTTGAAAATACTAAGTACAAAAATGAACTTGAAAAGATAAAATCTTTTGTTGAAAAATTCACTTATAGTTCAGAAAATTAAACCTACTTTTGAATAATCAAAGAACCATTTTTAATAAAGCAGGGTTAGGATATAAACCACAAAAGCAACAAAAGTATTTTAAAAAATTTTTTGTACCAGCATCATCTAGCATTACTTGTTTCTCTTGCAAAATGTTAGGTCATAAATTATTTCAATGTAATTTAAGAAAAATCAATTCTTTTGATAAAGTGTGGGTTCCAAAAGGAACCATTTTGAATGCTAACCCTAAAGGACCCAAGTTGGCTTGGGTACCTAAAAACAAAGCTTGATTTCATTGTAGGTGTGTCTTGCAACCAAGGAGAACAAAAGACTTTGGTATCTTGACAGTGGTTATTCAAGGCATATGACTGGAGATGTGAAGCAATTCACTTCTCTTGAAGCTTTGAATGGAGGAAGCGTGACCTTCGGTGATAATGGTAAAGGAAAAATCATTGGTATTGGTAAGGTTCACATAACTCCTTCTAGTAATATTAGTAATATACTTCTAGTTGATGGTTTGAAACACAATCTTTTAAGCATTAGTCAATTTTGCGATAAAAATTTTCAAGTAATCTTTAAATCATCTGTTGACTCTGGTCTTGATTTTGATGATTGACAAAATGTTTAAGTATATATGAGTAGTAACTGTATTTTAAGTGTATTTTTCAAATCTTAGTACTCAACCTGTTGAATGAAGAAATGCTTGTATTGCAGTTGAAAAAATCCTTAAATTAATGGAAAATCAAGTATATGGACTTTGGAATTAATATGGAAGAACTTGAAGAGGTTAAAGTTTCAATTTGAAGAAGTATCAACAAAGTTTCAGCATGGCACAAGCAAGTGTCGACACTTGAAAATGAAGTATCGATACTTGAGGATCAAGTATCGACACTTGAAGAGTGAAGTGTCGACTCAAGGCCTGAGAACAAGAAAAATACAGAAAATATGAAAAATCAAATTGGCTATGAATAGTGTTCTAGTATCGACCTACTGTAGCAAGTATCGATACTTGCACTGTTCAAGTGTCGACACTTACTATTCAAGTGTCGACACTTGAACAGTAACGGCTAGTTTTCAAAAGCTGCAGAACTTCTCCAACTTGCTTCAAACGGTCATATCTTCATCCCCAACGGTCATAAACGGTCATCTATGGTTTGGAGAGCTATATAAACATCAAAAATCAAATGGGGAAATAATCTTTTGGTGAGTTTTTTGAATATTCTTCAAGGATTCAAGAGTTGAGTGATTCAAAGCCTTCAAGCTTCCAAGTTTCAAAGAGAGCATTCAAAGTCTATATCTACAAGCATCAATCAAAGGCTTCATCAACTTGGAGACAAGATCTTCATCAACAATCAAGGGCTTCAAAGAGATATTTTCTTTATTTTAGAAAGCTTTTATTGTATTCATTTATACTTGCTCTTATATTGTTTTACTTAAGGTTTTTGGTGAGCCTTGGAAAACCAAAGAGATTTTTGATAAGCCTTTGAAAACCAAAGTGGTTGTTGGTGAGCCTTGAAACCAACTAGGGTTTTACTTGTGAGCCCGAAGCCAAAATAAGTTGTTTAGGTTCTTGGTTATCCCGTAAAACCAAGGGTGGTTGTTGGTGAGCCTTGAAACAAACTAAGGTTTGACTTGTGAGCCCGAAGACAAAACAAGTTGTAAAGGTTGTTTGTGAGCCTAAGTTATAAAACCAAACTTAGTAAAATTCTCAAGGGATTCTTGGGGAGTGGATGTAGGTGCTTGGTTGGCACCGAACCACTATAAATCTTTGTGTTTGTGTGATTGTTCTTCTTATACTTTTATTTCTTTATTTCCACTGTATTTATTTGAAATACACAAGCACTTGAATTGCATTAGCACATACTTGCTTTAATTTATACTTTGCAAATAATACAACAGTTTTATAAAACCCAATTCACCCCCCCTCTTGGGTTGCCTACCTGAGCCTACAATTGGTATCAAAGCTCAGTGCTCTGATTGAAAATCTAACGATTTTGAGTTAAAGATTATGGTAACCCTTGTAGGTATTAGTGTTAGACCACCGTTTTTCAATAGCATAAATTACACATTATGAAAAACTTGCATTCGCATCCATATTCAATCTATTAGTTATCATCTTTGGAAAATTATTGTTCGTGGTCCTCATATTCCTTCCATTTTGGTTAATGGCATTTCCATTCCAAAGCTCGAAGAGGATTGGAATGAATATGATATTAAACAAATTGAACTCAATGCTAAAGCAATGAACTTACTTTATTGTGCATTGGACTTAAATGAATTTAATAGAATTTCTACATGCACATCGGCAAAGAAAATATGGGACACACTTGAAGTTACTCATGAGGGTTCTCTTCAAGTGAAGAATACTAAAATTAATTTGCTTGTACATTCTTTTAAAATTTTTGAAATGATGCATTACGAATCTATTTCTGATATGTATACTAGATTTATGACTATTATTAATGAATTGAATAGTCTTGGCAAAATATATACTAATGCTGATTTGGTAAACAAAATTCTTAGATCCTTGCCAAAATCATGGGATCCAGAGGTGACGGCGATCCAAGAAGCTAAAGATGTAGAAACCTTACCTTTGGAGGAGCTTATCGATTCACTCATGACCTATGAGTTGAACTTATGGCAAAGGATAGTGGAAGCTGATACAGAAAAGAAGATAATGGCTTTCAAAGCCAAAAAGAAATTCAAGGCAATGATGGCAACTTGGAGCGATAGCAAAGATTCAAGTACGGATGATGAAGTTGCCCATCTTTGTTTCATGGCAAATGAGAAAAAGGTATGTACTAAAAATGATTATAATTTTACCTTTGATGAACTACATGATGCATCTAATGATCTTGTGCATGAATATAGATTGCTAAAAATTGAGCACAAGAAATTAAATAGGCATGTAGATTCATTTTCTTTTGACAACACCAATCTTGCAAATAAAAATGATGATGCCAAGATTGATATTTTAAAAAATGAAAAGAATAATTTCTTTAAAGAAAAAGAATTTTTAAAAAAAGAAAATATTGTTTTGAAAGATTTATGTGATAAAGTTTTGAATAAGAAAAATATTTTGGTTGGGATAAAGAAGCAAAAACTTTTGAAGAATTTCTCTATTCCTGCTTCTTCCAATTTATCTTATAAATGTGGTTTTAATGCTTATCCTTCTAGATTAAGAAAAGTTTGGGTTCCAAAAGGAACCATAATTGCTAATCATAAAGGACCCAAGAAAGTTTGGGTACAAAAAATGTCCACTTAGTTTGTTTTGCAGGAATGTCTTGCAGCCCAACTTGAAGAAAAGAAGTTTTTGATAAATGGCTGTACAAGACAATTGAAGATGTGGACAAGCTACATTTTGGACTAAATGGTAAAAGGAAGGATTATGTACATTGGTAAATTCTAAACATCTCCTTTCATGATTGAAAATGTAGTTAAATTTTTTGTTATAATTATTGTATCAATTACTTTAAAAAATTATTTTAAATGATTAATTAGAATCAAGTTTAGACTTATAATCATTGGTTATGATCATGGACTTCTTGATGTTGATGAATTTCATGCTATCATGATTAAACTTGTGATTGTGAGACCTTCACTTGATTTTGATTAATGTATTTCATGAAAAATACTTTTAAAGATGCATATTACTTTGAAAAATATTTTAAGTGATTGATTAGAATCAAGCTTAAACTAATAATCATTTGTTGTGATCATGACCATTTTGATGTTGATGGATTTCAAGCTCTCATGGTCAAACTTGTGATTATTAGATCTTCACTTGATTTTGATTAATATAGTTTCTAAATTATTTCAAGTGAAATGCTATGATTTATATGTTTTTATTTTTGGCATCTATCCATAATCTAGAAATGATTTGGATCAAGTATAAAACTAGTAGTTATGGGTTACTTTTAAGAAGAAGGTATGCATATTGAAAAACCCTTGCTCTAGTAGCTAGACTTGATATCTTATTACTTCTAGCATTTGTATGGATATCAAATCATCTTAAAATAAATTTGAAATCATGCTAAAAATTTTTAAGTGATATAAATGCTTTGTATTTTGAAAATCATGAATATCTTGAAAATTTTCAAATCTTGATGCATAAGCTTTCATGTTTTATTCCTAAAATAAATACATATTTTTAAAGGAGGAATAACATTCAGGGGGAGCATCCAAAGATTTGTTATCATATTTGATGCTTTGAATATCTCGTTGATATCATACTTTGCTTATATTGCTCTGATACTCCTTCTTCTTGTTTTCAAATCTAATTCTTTGAGGTGAGTTACATTCAAATGGTATCATATTCTATTGGTATCAAAATTATTTTTAAAAGAATTCCTAGTAACCGCTTCGGATTGGGTTAGTCACCATGGCCATCCGGTCATAGGAGATAAGTAGGGCTTAAAGACCCTCTCTTCTCATTCAATGGACTCTCTTATGACGTGTAGGGGTGCCGCTGTGACCTTATCCCATGAACAAGTAAGGAGAATGGATAATATATATCAAATCATTTCTTGCATGTGCTTATATTCGGTGGTATCTTGTTCAATTTGTATCATATTCAATTGATATCATAATTATTTGATTTCATGCATTGATTTTGATGACCTACTTACTATTCTTTCTGACTTCATTCCCACTTTACATTGCCTTTCACCCTTTTTCATGATGTCAAAAAGGGGGAGAAAATTGTTAAGTATGAAAAGGGGAAGATTGGATAAACATGAAAAATCATTTGAGAAATGAAAGAAAGTGTAAAAGGAAAGAAGAATGCAAAATATTTTTATCTAAAGGGAAGAATTAGTAAGAAGAAATATTAAAAATTTGAAAATTTTGCATATTTTGAAAAATGTTTTTGAAGATTTTTTGGATCATATTTTGAGGGGGAGCTTGGTGCTTATTGTTTTGAGCTTACATGTTTATCTTATTGTTAATCTTTTTAAGCTTACCCTATTCATATACTTAAAGGTTTTGTCATCATCAAAAAGGGGGAGATTGTTAACTCTAGTCTTGATTTTAATGATTGACAAAATGTTTAAGTATATATGAGTACTAACTGTATTTTAAGTGTATTTTTCAGATCTTAGTACTCAACCTGTTGAATGAAGAAATGCTTGTATTTTAGTTGAAAAAGTCCTTAAATTAATAAAAAATCAAGTATATGGACTTTGGAATTAATATGGAAGAACTTGAAGAGGTTAAAGTTTCAATTTGAAGAAGTATCAACAAAGTTTTAGCATGGCACAGGCAAGTGTCGACACTTGAAAATGAAGTGTCGACACCTAAGGATCAAGTGTCGACACTTGAAGAGTGAAGTATCGACTCAAGGCCTGAGAACAAGAAAAATACAGAAAATATGAAAAATCAAATTGGCTGTGAATAGTGTTCTAGTGTCGACCTACTGTAGCAAGTGTCGACACTTGCACTGTTCAAGTGTTGACACTTACTGTTCAAGTATCGACACTGGAACAGTAACGGCTAGTTTTCAAAAGCTACAGAACTTCTCCAACTTGCTTCAAACAGTCATATCTTCATCCCCAATGGTCATAAACGGTCATCTATGGTTTGGAGAGCTATATAAACATCAAAAATCAAATGGGGAAGTAATCCTTTGGTGAATTTTTTAATATTCTTCAAGGATTCAAGAGTTGAGTGATTCAAAGCCTTCAAGCTTCCAAGTTTCAAAGAGAGCATTCAAAGTCTACATCTACAAACATCAATCAAAGGCTTCATCAACTTGAAGACAAGATCTTCATCAACAATCAAGGGCTTCAAAGAGATATTTGCTTTATTTTAGAAAGCCTTTATTGTATTCATTTATACTTGCTCTTACATTATTTTACTTAAGGTTTTTGGTGAGCCTTGGAAAACCAAAGAGGTTTTTGGTAAGCCTTTGAAAACCAAAGTGGTTGTTGGTGAGCCTTGAAACCAACTAGGATTTTACTTGTGAGCCCGAAGCCAAAACAAGTTGTTTAAGTTCTTAGTTATCCCGTAAAACCAAGGGTGGTTGTTGGTGAGCCTTGAAACTAACTAGGGTTTGACTTGTGAGCCCGAAGACAAAATAAGTTATAAAGGTTGTTGGTGAGCCTAAGTTATAAAACCAAACTTAGTGAAGTTTCCAAGGGGTTCCTGGGGAGTGGATGTAGGTGCTTGGTTGGCACCGAACCACTATAAATCTTTGTGTTTGTGTGATTGTTCTCCTTATGCTTTTATTTCTTTATTTCTGCTGCATTTATTTGAAATATACAAGCACTTGAATTGCATTAGCACATACTTTCTTTAGTTCACACTTTGCAAATAATATAAAAGTTTTATAAAACCCAATTCACCCCCCCTCTAGGGTTGTCTACCTGAGCCTACATCATCATATTGTATGATTACTGGTCTGGATTTAAATGGAGTACAATTCACTGAAAAAAGGCATGAAAATGTTTATTTGGTAGACATAGATGATCTATTTTTGCCTAATGGAGAATGCCTTGTTGCAGTGAATTATACTAAAGATGAGACTAATTGGCTATGGCATAGAAGATTAGGGCATGCTAGTATGTATCTTCTTTCAAAACTTTAAAAAAAGAATTTAGTTAGAGATTTACCTACACTTTGTTTTGAAAAAGATCGAATTTGCTAAGCATGTCAATTTAGTAAACAAGTTAAAACTTCTTTCAAACCAAAGGGTTTGGTAACTACTAGTAGGCCACTTGAATTACTTCATATGGATCTTTTTGGACCAACTAGAACATCAAGTCTAGGAGGCAAGAGATATGGATTAGTCATAGTGGATGATTTTTTTAGATTTATATGGGTTTTCTTTTTAGCACACAAAGATGAATCATTTTCAGCATTCATAAAGTTTTATCGAAAAGTTTCAAACAAAAAAGGAGTTTCAATTTTTTGTATTCGTAGTGATCATGGAACTGAATTTGAAAATCAAGATTTCGAAAACTTTTGTAATGAAAAAGAAATAGAACATAATTTTTCTGCACCTATGACACCTTAGCAGAATGCGGTAGTAGAAAAGAAAAATCATACTTTGGAAGAAATGGTACGCACTATGCTTTGTGAAAACGATTTGCCGAGATATTTTTGGGCTGAAGCCATTAATACTGCATGTTATATTTTAAATCGAGTTTTAATCTGTCCTATTTTGAAGAAGACTCTATATGAACTTTGAAACCAAAGAAAACCGACTTTGAAATATTTTCGAGTTTTTGGTTGTAAATGTTTCATTTTGAACACTAAAAAAGATAATCTTAGAAACTTTGATACCAAGTCTGATGAAGGTATCTTTTTAGGATACTCTATATCAAGCAGGGCATACAGAGTTTTTAATAAACAAACTTTGGTTGTAGAAGAGTTAGTACATGTTGTTTTTGAAGAATGTACTAACAAATCCTCTAGAAAAGAGGATACATATGATGAATGTGCAGGTGCTGACAAGCTTCAAAAGTTGACACTGAATGATCAACCTCAGCCAAATGATGAAGATCAAGACAAGAATCAAAAAGGTAATGACACTCCAAAGCATCAAGATCTACCTAAGAAGTGGAGGTATGCTCATTGACATCCTAAGGAATTAATCCTAGGTGATCCATCTAAAGGGATAAGAACTCGAGCATCAATTAGAAATGAATGTGACTATATAGCTTTTGTATCTCAAGTAGAACCTAAATATTTTGAGGAAGTTGAAAAAGACCCTAACCGGATTAATGCTATGCAAGATGAACTAATTCAATTTGACAGAAATAATGTTTGGACACTAATAGAAAGACCATCTAATGTTTCAATTATTGGCACTAAATGGGTATTTAGAAATAAATTAGGTGAAAATGGAATTGTTGTCAGGACTAAGGCTAGGCTAGTTGCTAAAGGCTACCATCAGGAGGAAGGGATTGATTTTGATAAAACTTTTGCTCCTGTTGCTAGACTTGAAGCAATTAGACTATTATTAGCATTTGCTTGTTTTATGAATTTCAAACTATTTTAAATGGATGTTAAGAGTGCTTTTCTAAATGGTTTTATAACTAAAAAAGTTTTTGTTGAACAACCACTTAGATTTGAAAATCATGCACATTTAGATCATGTTTTTAAATTACACAGAGCACTTTATGGATTAAAGCAAGCACCTCGAGCCTGGTATGAAAGACTCAGCAAATTTCTGATTGAAAATGAGTTTTCTAGAGGCAATGTTGATAAAACACTATTTTTGAAAAAGAAAGATAATGATTTATTAGTAGTATAAATATATGTTGATAATATCATTTTCGGTGCTACTAATGAAATTCTTTATCAAGAGTTTGCCAAGCTAATGCAGGGTGAGTTTGAGATAAGCATGATGGGAGAACTCAATTTCTTTCTCAGACTCCAGATCAAGCAAACTACAAATGGTATCTTCATCAACCAAGCTAAGTATACAAGAAAAATTATCAAGAAGTTTGGGATGGAGACTACTAAAACAATAAGTATGCCTATGAGCCCCTTTTGTAGACTTGATAAAGATGAACATGGTAAATCGATAGATCAAAGTTATACAGAGGTATGATTGGCTCTTTATTATATCTAACTGCTAGTAGACCAGATATAATATTTAGTGTATACATGTGTGCTAGATATCAGTCTAAACTTAAAGAATCATATCTTATGGCTATTAAGCATATTATTAGATATCTATCTAGTACTATTGATATTGGTTTATGGTATTCTAGAAATTTATCTGTTAAATTGATTGGATATTCTGATGTGGATTTTGCTGGTTGTAAATTGGATAGAAAGAATACTAGTGGTACTTGCCAATTTCTTGGAGTTAACTTAATCTCCTGGTTTAGCAAGAAACAAACTTCAGTTACACTATCCACAGCTGAGGCTAAGTATATTGCAGCAGGAAGTTGTTGTGCTCAAACCTTATGGATTAAACAATAACTTGAAGATTTTGAAATCAAGTTGACTAGTACACCTATTAAATATGACAATACTAGTACTATTTGCTTGACTAAAAATCCTGTTCAACATTCTAGGAGTAAACATATTAAAATTAGACATCATTTTATTAGGGATCATGTAGAAAATAATAATATTATGCTTGAATTTATTAATACTGAGTTTCAATTAGCTGATATTTTGATTAAATCTCTTCTAGAAGATCGATTCTGTATGATTAGAAGAGAGCTCAGGATCATCAATTCTTTTGATTAAATTTTTTCTATATTTGATTCAAACTAAATCAATTCAACACCATTCATGATAAATCTTACTCAATCATTATTGATTTCTCTCTAAAATTATCATATTTCTAGTGATTTTGATCAATGCTTGAATCCCTAAATTTTTGGTTTTTTAAGTCGATGTGTCGACACCTGAATGTGTCGACACATTCGTGAGTCGACACTTGAACGGTAGCAGATCAAGAATAAAGGGTTTTCCGAACTATTTTTCTCCCCATTTCTTCTCTCCTTCGAGCCAACACAAGATTCAAAGGTACTCTCACTGTTCTTGCCACTGTTCATGCTTTATACCCGTCGTTTCCTTGATTTGGATGCCCGGTTGTTTGGATTTGGTTGGATTTCTCCTTGGATTTGAATTCTAAGTCATAGGAACCCTATATTTCAACCAAAACCTTGCCTAATTTCTTAACCCAAGCAATGGAACGGCAAGCAAGTTGTCCATCGACCTCGTTAGTCAAATCAGGAAGAAGAGCGAAGGACAAAGGCCAGACATGAGATTAGAGCTCCTGATCCGCCCGCACGACCACTGTTTGTTCCTTCTAGCTGGATGAGCTCGAAGACTGTTGTTGGAGGACGGCGAGTGGACTTTACTTTTGTCGACCAGCAGCATTTTCGGATCGGGCAGTGGATTTGTCAGGCTGGTCTGACTTCATTTTGCACACTCAGCGAGAGGTATTACCCCGGGCTTATGCGAGAGCTTTATGGATCACTCACCCGTGGATCTGATGGATGGTTAGCACAGGTTAGAGGCCGGGATATCCCTGTTACATCAGAGATTCTGAGCAAAGTATGGGATATACCGATGACTGGATCTGTTGTAGATAGTTTGATGGATAGAGTCAGTGGACTCCAATGCATCTTTGAGTCTGATATTCTGCCAAAGGGAGCCACTGTACCAGCATCTAGATTATCTGCAGAGATGAGACTATTGCATCACATCGTCGCCCGGATACTTCTGCCAAAGATCGGATGTTTTGACTATATCACTGAGCGGGAGTTGCTAGTGATGGTCTCTTTGGTTTAGTGCATGCCCGTCTGCATTCCAGTGCTTATGGTTCACCAGATTACGGAGGTATCGACTAGCCAGCAACTCTACCTATCATATGGTATGGGATTGACTGTTCTGTTTAGAGAGTATGGTGTCAGCTTTGAGGACGAGCCCTACCGTACACTACTTCATACTAATGTGTATGACATCAGGTCATTACACCGGATGGGCTATCATTTGTTTCAAGGCCAGTGGACTCGCAGGATATTTGGTTAGGTCGAGGACAGAGCTGATGATGATGACGAAGCAGAGGAGGAGCAGATTCTCTCTGGCGAGACAGGTCCTAGTGAGAGTCAGCCTGAGATGGCAGCACAGCCAGCGGTTGCTTCTCAGTCTGATCCTACTACTTCAGCACAGCCTCAGCCAGCTCAGATGGAGACTCTAGATACTTCTGATAGTTTATTGGACAGAGTCAGACGTATCGAGATTGACATTTTTATTATGAGGCAGCGTATTGACTATTTCATAACTAAGACGAGAGAGAGCCATATTGGACTTAGTGATGGCATCTCAGCTATACTTTCTACACTGTCCAGACCTTCAGCGAGTACTCCGGTTGCTGATACTGCTCTTACACCTGCTCGTGCACCTGCTCCTACACCTGTTGATGATGTTAAGGGTGTTGATACTGGTGTTGATACTGCTGTTGTTGGAGATATTGTTGGAGATGTTGATGGTGATGATGGAGACGATGAGGAGACTGACTCCGACAAATTTGATTTTACAGATCTTACTTCAGAGCCAGTAGAGGAGGTGACGGTTGACTTGCCTAGGAGTCCTGTTCATGATCCTTCCTGTTCACTAGCCCAGACTCCAGTTCCATCTTCTCCTTCTAGATCGGATGATCGCATTCCTGTTCCTATTCCTATTCTCTCTCCAGTTATTGACACTCATATTCATACACCTATTATTGATTCCCCAGTTATTGATACTCCAGTTGTACATCCACCCGTTGTTGATTTACCTATTACTGACACCCCTATCACTCATACACCGATTACAGACCTACCAATTCATCCTATAGCTGATATTTCTATCCTTGATATGCCTGTTGTATCATCAGCTGATACTCCTATCTTTGACACACAGATTGTTGATACCCCCACTATTCACACATCCTCTCTTATCCAAGAGCTTGGGTTTTATACACCCGGCTTTCAATATCTTGACTCAGATCCTTCTTTTGATCGCACACCTCTTACAGCAGTTGCTGAGATTGTTGACTCGATTAGTTCTGTTCCTGTGGAGGACATAGCTTTTACCTCTACTGCTCCAGCCAGAGGTCAGACATATGCACGACGCAGAGGACGTGGTCATCGTACCCCTTCACAGCCGACCAGGACCCATCTCCGAGATCTTAGATCGATGTGGATGCGAGCTCGATCTTTTACTGATACAGGATCGATTGAGATCGGTTCATCTTCTGATGATACTGATATGGATAAGGATTAAGACTTTTATGTATTTTTAGTTTATTTTTATGCATCTATGTATGTTTTATATTTTGATTGTACAAACTCTAACTAGAAATGAAACTTCATGTTATACTCAATGTTTGTGATCTTGAATGTAGTGAAATGACTTACACTTCTCTTAGATCTCTAGTGTCTTCAATCTTGAATGAATGAATGAATTTTAAATTAATTGCAGTATATTGTTGAAGAAGTAGTGACAATTAAATGCAATATCTTATATTCAGCCTGTTTGTCTTCCTACCTTTTTAATGATAACAAAAAGGGGGAGTAGTATGTAAGATATAAGTCTAAATGCAATATATTTGTGATATGCAAAGGGTAAACAAATTTTTGATAACTTGAATCGAGAATTGTTTACAAAATTTCTTAAGAAAGGGGGAGCTTTACTATATTTTCATTGAAAATCCTTTCAAAGTGAATTTCATCTTAAAACCCCTCTTTAAATGTTTGAAAAGATATTTACAAACTATTTTGTGGATCATTGATTCAAGGAGAGCTTTGTTGATTGCTAAAATCTTCTTGTAGAGTATCATAATACATGCTTTCTATATCTTAAATATATCCCAAAGATCTGATACTCTTATTTATTATAACAAGCTCTAGCACAATTACTTTTGTTCTGAAATGTCAAATTATTAATGCAAATTTTGTTGATACACTTAATGTTTTCAGTTTTATGCACCTCAATGATTTCCTTTAAAAGCTTTTTTAAGCAATTTATACTTAAGAGTTTTATCATCATCAAAAAGGGAGAGATTGTTGACTCCTTTATTGATTTTGATGATAAGCAAAATGATTATGTATAAGTTGAGACTAATGATTTCCTTGAAGTATGTTTTTGTTGAAAAATGTGCTCACAAATTTGAAGAAGCTTATCTGTTTGAAGAAGCTAAGTTTGAATGAAAAAGATTGCTCAAAGAAGACTTGGAAACTCAAGAACTGCTTAATTGGTTGATTAAGTTAAGTGGAAATATGGTTCAGCTCAAGTTCAACCTTTCAGTGAAAAATTCAGTAAGGTGTCGACTTAAAATGTCGACACATAACACCAAGTATTTACACATAAAATTGAAGTGTCAACTCAGGTCGGTACGCAAGAATGTTTCAGATGGCACAAATGAAATGTCAACACATGGACCTGAAGTGTCAACTCAAAGTGTTGACACATGGATCAACACATCGCCTGAGATTTTCAAGCCACAGAACTTGCTGAAATTGAAGAACTGCTGAAGTGTCGATATAAGGAAGCAAGGTATCGACTCAAAGTATCGACTCAATAGAGTAAGTGTCGACACATCTGAGATTTTCAGAGAATCAGATTAGAGCTATTTGAATTGGATGTCGACTCAAGAAGTTCAAGTGTTGACCTTATGTGTCGACTCATATCTGAAGTGTCGACACATGAAATTCTGACAACAGTAATGGCTAGTTTTTTAAGCGCAGAACTCACCCATTTTGCCCTCCAACGGCTAGTTTTTCAAGACTAACAGCTAGAAACGGGATTTGAGGCATTGAAGAAGTATATATATGCTCCAAATCAAATCAAATGACAACATATTGAATATTATTGAATACCATTGAAGAATTTTGAAAAGAGAGAAGAAAGTGAGTTTTAACTCCCATTCTTGAAGATTCAACTACTCTCAAGCTAAAGCAAGCCTCCAAGCATTCAAGAGCCTTCAAAAGCATTGAAGATCATCCATTCTTGAGCATTCAAGAGGCTTCAACAAGTTCAAAGTATCTCTACATCGAGCTTCAAAGAGATACCCGCTTTGTTTTAGAAAGCTTACTTTGTTTTATTACTTCTAAACTTTATTTGTTGTAAGGGTTCTTGGTTAGCCTATTGTAAAACCAAGTGAGGTTATTGGTGAGCCTTTGCAAAACCAATTAGGTTGGTGGTTAGCCCGCAAAACCACTTAGGTTCTTGGTTAGCTCGGAAAACCAAGGGAGGTTATTGGTTAGCCTTTGAAAACTAATTAGGTTCTTGGTTAGCCCGTAAAACCAAGTAAGGTTTTGACTTGTTGGCCTCGTGAAAACAAGTTGGATTTTTAATTAGTAAGCCCGCAAAACTAATCAACTATAATCGGGTGTGATTACAGTGAATTTCTAAGAAAATCTTGGGGAGTGGATGTAGGTGCATTGGATAGCACCGAACCACTATATTTCTTGGTCTTTGTGGTTGAAGCTCTTTACTTATTACTCTTTATTTTCGCTGCACTTTTTTTTAAGAGCATTGCATTTGAACTCATAGTACCTTGCATAATTAATTGTTGAATTGGATTGCATTGCTTTGCATCAAGTAAAATCATTTTATATTAATTTTTAAAGATCCAATTCACTCTTCCACTCTTGGGTTGCTTACTGGGCAACAAATTTTGTTTCAAAACTAAATCTTATAAATCTAGTAAAAGTTTTGAAGAAAAAATTTTCTCAAAAACTAAGCCAGACTTCTTTATAATAAATTATATAGAATGCATAATTTTAAGAAAAAAAATGGTTAGAAAAATTTAATACTTAGTAGCTATTGAATCGATATAGTACTATTTTAATTATATATAATAGATATTTGGTTGGCTCAAAATGACCATATCTTTTTAAATTAATGTTTGAAGTGCCAAATTGACCCTTCTAATCAGGCTCAAAAATATAGGGATGCAACTACTTCGAAGGTTAGTAGCTTGATAATTGGGAAAAATTATAGCTCCTTTTTTATCACTTCTACATTTTTAGTAATGATTTTTACTTAGGAGCTACCATCATTTGATTTTCTCAAGATTAACTTTGACAATAATATTTTAGATAAAGATGAGCCAAATGGAGCAAACTTTGTTATTAGGAACTCGGGTGGTGCAATATCGATAACAGCTTGTAGAGTTAGACTATTTAATACCTGGTTCCTATGGCGGTGTTGAACTATTTAATATCATAGTTCCTATGGCGTAGCCACCTGCTATATGGAAAGGTTTATTTGTTTGTTTTTTTTATTTTATTTTTTTGGCAATCAATGCTTTAGAAGCTTCTCATATTATATTGAAGAGAGATTATCTAAGAGTTATAAGGTGGTTGAGAGATCCAACTTCTTCCAAATTATATAATCAGCTCTTGAGACTTGGTTGTTTAAGAATGGATGCATCGTTTCAATTTTTTAAAACCAAACATCTTTTTCAAGAAGTTAATAATCAAATTGGACAGCTAATGTTGCTGCGCATGCATACGAGTTCTTTATTATAGATCTTTATATCTGATTTTTTTAAAAATTATTAGATATTTATTTTCTTATTCTTATAATTGTATTTAAAACAGAATGATTTAATAAATTCCAGTTTACTAAAAAAAAAAAAAAAAAATCGCTACAATACAAAATTTCCTTCAAACCAGATCTCACCCGTTTGCTGAACTCTCTGGATGCATTCTCTACCTGCCAAATAATTATTGACAACTCTTAATACCCACAACCCTCCCCGAATTGCCTGCAATTCGTGGACTTTTTCTTTCTTTCCGGGCTCTGGAAGGCTCCGGGTAAAGCGCAATAACTCCTCCGGTATTGTTTGGTGGGGTGGCGTCTCCATTTCCGGTTAATTGGAAGACTCGAATCCCATCGAGTCTACAACCCACCTACCAACCGTTCCCCAAAAGCCACCGTGGAAAGCCCCGCATTTTAATTGCCGTGTGGGTGAAGTCCAGGCTAGTGTCTCATCGTTGGAGTCACATCATTGTTCCTGAACTACACTAAAAAAAAAAAAAAAACAAGTCATCTTTATTAAATCAAACATTAGGCAAAGTATTTCAAAAATTAAATCTAAACGTTCTTCATAAAAATATTTTTAAAATTAAATAAAATATTATGAATGATATTTTTAGAATTAAATAAAAGATATTTTAAAAATTAAATTTAAATGTCCTTCAGCATTTGTTTTTTTTTTTTTTTTACTGAAATCATGGATTAGATCCGTGTTTTCTGGATAAATTCATGAGTTGAACACGCGTTTTCATTCTGAATTCGTCGGTCCAACTCGCATTTTCAGATACCACGTAGACATTCGGAGCTAAAATCGTGGATTCAACCGATGATTTCGTACAAAATTCGCGGGACCAATCCATATTTTCATTCCTATGCCACGTATCCAAATGACCCTGTCACGTGTTCAAGTAGGGAAGACACGTGATCAAAATCATCTAGATCCGTAAATAAAAAAGAACAGCGGTATTTTGATAAATAAATTTTTTTTTATTATTTCGATCAAAAATTCTGAAAAATTCATTCTATCCAAAAAAAAAAAAAGAAAAATTCTCGATTTAAGATATTTGTTATGATGAGTACGTCATTCGATCATCATCCTGAACTAGCTAGATCTAATATTTTTTTAATAATTTTTTATTTATATTTTAAAATAATTTTTAGATTTAATTGGATCATCCATATAAAGTTGTTTTTCAAAGTCGGATAAATTGGTGCGAAGTCCATGGCCGTTATAAAGTGGGCTATCAGGAGGGTGGCAAGAAGGACTTTCTAGCTGTTTGATTCCTTGTGGTAAAGCTGCGGTGGTTTCCACTGGTAGTTGGAGTTGCGACGGAATGAGAGGACCTTGAGCCCAAGGGACAAGTTTTCTGAACGAATGTGGCAGCCATTGCGTATTTGGAGGGCATGACGTGATTGGCAAACCTTAAGATACTGTGTGTGTTTTTTTTTTTTTTTTTTTTTGATAGAAAAAATGATGAGGGGAGGGAAAAAAATCCTTTCGGTATAGTTTTTCGCTCGAATCCCAACTCGTTAGTTTTTATTTGATTTGGATCATAATTTTTCGTATGTCCTTCCCACCAACTGTATGAGTACGTCAGTCTGGATGAGTACGTCAGCCTAATCCCACTACGATACCGAAGTTTCGGCTGCTCAGTTCCTAATCACGTGCTCCAGAATTAATATGAACTTTAATCGAGTTATTCATGGATCATTTCTCGAATCCGTGATCACTAAATTATTTACAAGAGCTGAGCTACACCTTAACAAACCGAACTACTATCATAGTAATAAGCCTTGAGATATTAATTGGTGTCTGAGCTAAGTGATAGATGGCTCAGCTACGCAGGGATGGAACGGGAAAGGAGGCCAGCTGGGTATGGGATTAATTAATTGTATTTGCGGACCGGAGTCCTTTCTGAAAGCTCCCCTTACCTACATCCTTGACGCTTCCACATTTTCGAGTAAACTCTTGTACTCCAATGGTGTCTCAATCTAACATAGATCATTTAAAACAGTTCTTTAAACTTTGAGATGATCAATCTAAATGGATTTAGAAATTTTTATTAGGTTTGGAGAGAGTGAGAGCGACGAACCCATAAAAGAAGTTGGTTAGGTTTTGCTGAGGTGTGTCTCGATATCTAAAGAATTGTCCATGTTCTTAGCTAGAAAAGAGAATTCAGCCAAAAAAGCTACTTTGTTAAATACATCCCGAGAGTGCTCTTGTCAAAACCTAGCATACAAACTACTCGTAGTTGTCATATTATAAGCTTATTGCGTGACTTGCTAATTGATAATTTGTTGCTCCTTGTTGGGATATCTCAGTCCAAGTACGATCCAATCGTCGGTTTAGCCGGTAGAAGTCTTGCTTTCCGAACTACAAATTTCGGATCCAGGTAGTCAAGAAAGCCAGACAACCTACGGGCAAGCCGAAGCCTTTTATGAGTCTACAGCACCCGAAGACAAGACCTTCGGGTCGCATCTTCGGCTCTTATCGAAGACCAAGTCTTTCTGCTCCTGAAAACATAATCACCAGCCCGGTCCGACTCTCGAAGACACGTTCTTCGGTTCATATAAAAACATAGTCTCCGGGCTATGACAAAGGTCAAGTTCTCGATCTATGCCGAAGACAGGATCTCCGATCCATCTCGAGAAGATCCGGGGATGAAGACATTCCCAATCTGATTACAGGAATTTCCCTAAAAAGAAAATCCGAAGACGGATTCATGATCTGTCTCGCACCACGACAAGCACAACTAGCAACGGTAACCAACGGTTACCATCGACTATCTCCGGGACATAATCAGGACGCGTAACTCCAGTAGCAACGTTTCCGGTCTAGCCGAAACCGTTCGACGACAATCCACGACTGCGGATCATGGGGGAGAAATTAACTCTCCACCGTAACCACTGGAAGAAGAAGGGAATCGCAGGCTGGATGGCTCCTTATAAATAACGGTAAGAGGGAATGCTCGAAGTAAGAGGCACAATATACTCCACAAATCTCAGAGTCTTTTCCCTCAGTTTCCCCTCACCTTTCCCATTCTGTGGCTGGAGCCTGCCTCTGACTTAGGCATCAGAGTGTCCCGCGCCGGAGCAACTCCTGCAAGGAATTTGTTTTGCAGGTAAACCAGGGAGCGGTCCTGCGATCCAGTAGCTCCTACTAGCTGGAACAGGGACTCTATGCCAATAAATTGGCATGCCAGGAAGGGGAAGCTCGTCAACAAACTTGTTAAGCTCCCCTCCCTGATAAAGGAGAAGTAAAATCTTCTAATGACAAGAGGAAAGACTCAGATTGCCTCTACGAGTCGAAATCGTGCTCCATCCCAAGGAGGAGCACCCCCAGCAGAGAACAAAGTTCCACCTCCCACCATGGTTATGGAACGGCAATAGTTCGAAGCCCTCCTGAACCAAGTCTCCAACCTCATGGCGATAGTTCAGGACTTTCAACACAGAGCTTTTCCGGTAGGAAACCCACCGGCAACCTCCGGACATAGCTCATGGTCCCGGAGGAGGAAGGCCCCTCGAGAGGAGTCCACACACCCTTCTCATCGTCTTCGGCCCTCTCTTGAAGGCCGAAGTTCAGAAATACCTAGGCATCCTGATCCTCCATAGAAAGAAAAAAGGCCTAGGAAAACTTCTTCACCATCTTCTGAAGATTCTACTCCTGTAGCCGAAGAACCCAAGCAAACCATCCCTGATTACGATGGAAAGTTCAAGGCCATCGAATCGGAGATGGCAAGGATCCGGGAGCAGCAGGGTTACAACGATGCAATAGTATGTGATCTACATCCTCCCTATACCGATCGTATCATGACCGAAGTTATTCCTCGACACTTTAAGGTTCCCCAGATGGAATCCTATGATGGCACCTCTGATCCTTATGATCATTTGGACAGTTTTAAGGCCCATATGATGATTCAAGGAGCCTCTGACGCGATGTACTGCATCGCATTCCCAGCCACTCTGAAGAAAGCTGCTCGGATGTGGTATTCCAGCATACGTCCAGGTACCATCGATTCTTTTTCCGAATTAGAGAAATTGTTTGTCTTGCATTTCAGGACTTGCCGCAAGACCTCCCGAAATACGGATACATTGTTCCTCCTTCATCAGAATGAAGGAGAAAGCCTGCGGGATTACATCTCCAGGTTTAATGCGGCCACACTCGAGATCCCCGATCTCAACGAGCATGTGGCCATGTCTGCATTGAAGAAGGGACTTCGCACATCCAGGCTCACCTTTTCTATGGATAAGAAGTTTCCCAAAAGCTACGCTGAGCTACTCGCAAGGGCTCAGAAATACACCGATGCTGAAGAGCAGGCGGCAAACCAACGACTGATCGAAGGGAAGCCCCCTTCAAAAAAGAAAAAACAGGGGACAAGGTCCCCCAATCTCCAACAATAACAAGTATACTGACCGCCGAAGGAGTCCCCCCAGGCCAAGAGCATCGGGTGGAAGATTCGACTCCTACACCCCCCTCAACCTCCCTCGAGAAAAAATCCTCATGGAGAATGAGAAAGAAAACTTTCTCCAGCGGCCCCGTCCCATTAAGGCATCCTCTTCCGTACGGAATAGGAACAAATACTGTCGATTCCACCAGGACCACGGCCACAACACTGAAGACTGCATCCAACTGAGAGATGCAATTAAGGATCTCATCAAAAGGGAGTATATGGGGCGGTATATTGGTCACCAAGGATCTCGGTCTGAAGCTACTGTTCCCCAACCAACTCCTGAAGAGGCCGAACTGCCGAATCAAAGGCCTACCAACGGAGGTGTTGGGATGATACACCGACCTACCAACTGGAGAAGGGACGAAGACGATGTCCCGAAGCGACTCAAGGACAACAGTGCCATTCTCTTCTCCAATGATGACCTTGCGAGAGTTCGGCTCCCGCACGATGACCTATTATAATCTCGGTCGTTGTGGCCAACTATGATGTACAATGGATTCAAGTTGATAATGAAAGTTCGACTGATGTCTTGATCCATGATGCATTCTCTAAAATGTGTTTGCCTAGACATCAACTACGGAGATCCCCCATTCCACTTACTGGTTTCGAGGGTGTTACGGCCATAATGATGACGTGGCATATCTCAGATTTCGCTAGGCGTGATTTGAGCCACATGGAGTATTTTCGGCAAAATCAGGAGTGGCTCTGCCTCGACCGAAGTCGAGGTTGATCCAGGCCTTCCTGCCGCCCCGCCAGGTGTCCACCCAGGAGGGGTCCACCTTGGCCGAAGCCGGCGGCCTCCCCGCTCCATCGCCAGGTGGCACCGTGAGACAGTCCCACCTCGGCCGAGGTCGAGCCGGGCCCCTCGCTCCTTCACCAGGTGTCGCCCGGAGACGGGACCACCTCGGCCGAAGTCGAGCACCCCTCTACCGCTCCGCCAGGTGTCCACCCAGGAGGGGTCCACCTCGACCGAAGCCGGCGGCCTCCCCGCTCCCTCGCCAGGTGGCACCCTGAGACGGTCGCACCTCGGCCGAGGTCGAGCCGGGCCCCTCGCTCCTTCGCCAGGTGTCGCCCAGAGACGGGACCACCTCGGCCGAAGTCGAGCACCCCTCTGCCGCTCCGCCAGGTGTCCACCCAGGAGGGGTCCACCTCGACCGAAGCAGGTGGCCTCCCTGGTCCCTCGCCAGGTGGCACCCTGAGATGGTCCCACCTCGGCCGAGGTCGAGCCGGGCCCCTCGCTCCTTCGCCAGGTGTCGCCCGGAGACGGGACCACCTCGGCTGAAGTCGAGCACTCCTCTGCCGCTCCGCCAGGTGTCCACCCAGGAGGGGTCCACCTCGGCCGAAGCCGGCGGCCTCCCCGCTCCCTCGCCAGGTGGCACCCTGAGATGGTCCCACCTCACCGAGGTCGAGCCGGGCCCCTTGCTCCTTCGCCAGGTGGCGTCCGGAGATGGGACCACCTCGATCGAAGTCGGGCACCCCTCTGCCGCTCCGCCAGGTGTTCACCCAGGAGGGGTCCACCTCGGCCGAAGCCAGCGGCCTCCTTGCTCCCTCGCCAGGTGGCACCCTGAGATGGTCCCACCTCGGCCGAGGCAGACCAACCTGTGCGGAGAAGTTTCCAAGGAGCAAGAGCACGAGCTCCAAGATTACCCCTCGAGCCGTGTGCACCGCATCCCGAAGATAGTGCCCGTACGGTCGGCGGCGACACGCGAAACATCGCTTACATCGGCCCGACAGGTCCTGTAGTCGAGAGGCGAAGTCCTGACAAAACAGGACCCATTACGGGCTTCGTCAGCGCCTGGAAAGAAGAGTACTCACGCTCAGCCCGAGGTCTGGTCGGCAGTCTGACCGGCGCCCCCCTCCCCTACTCTTTCCTCGCTAGGCTCGGCAAGCAAGGCTGGGAAGCCGCCTGGCTCCTTGATCCAGAAGGGGAAAGGGAAAGAGACGGAGGGGAGGAGGTGAAAGCGACGAAGGAGCCTCCCACGGGTGGAAAACGAGAAGGCAACAGGAGAAGATAAAAGGAAGGAGAGAATAGACGACAGGGTAAGCAAGAAACAAAGGCTGGAGATTCCGTTCCAAGAACAAGATCCAAGATCCTGAGGGGGGACCTTTGGTGTGAGCTCGGTGAAGGGACCCGGCCAGGTTTCTATTCTTTCTGGGACCTTTCTTGCTAGCACGATCTCTAAGTATGGGACTCCTTCGGGGCCCGTCTCAGAGACTTTGTTCCCTCTCGCTGCCTACTAACTTGACCGTCGGAGCTCCCTCGCCGGGATCCCCGGCCAGGGTTTCTGACCTTGCCTTGCAGGTTCGATCGAGCCAGGAGACCCCATGGGGCGAGATGGTCTAGTCGGATCGGCGGCTCCGAAGCCACAGGCGCGGCGGTGAGATCGGCAACAGAGGGTAATCAGGTTGATGCCGAGGGGGAGATAGTACTACCTGTAACTCTTGGCATTGAACCTCGATAAAAGACACTACCGATCAACTTCACGGTAGTCCAGACCCCCTCGGCCTACAACATTATTTCGGGACAGCCTGCCTTGAACAAGTTTCGGACGTGGTGTCTTCTTATTATCTCCTAGTGTGCTTCCCCACCAGACATGGTGTTGGAGAAGTTAGAGGAGACCAGAGAATGGCACGACAGTGCCTAATGATTCAAGACAAGCATTCCAATGATTCTGTAACCCTGGATCAGCTAGATCCAAGGGATCCCACCACGGACTTTGGTGAACCCATGGAAAGAACTTGTTCTGGTACCCTTGACGAAAGAGGATCCCATCAAAGTCATGCAATCGGGAGTATACTTGATGAAAAAACTAAGACGGAGCTGATCCACTTCCTTAGAGATAATGCTGATGTCTTTGCCTAGTCAGCTTTAGACATGCCAGGAATTCCCGTCGAAGTAATCACTCATCGACTGGAAGTAACCCCCAGGTATAAACCAGTTCGACAAAAGAAGAGAAGCTTCGCCCCTGAAAGGCAAAAAGCAATAGACAAGGAAGTAAGCAAGCTTCTCAAGGCAGGATTCATCCGAAAGGCCCACTACCCTGAGTGGTTGGCTAATGTAGTGATGGTAAAAAAAGCTAATGGCAAGTGAAGGATCTACATCGATTATACAGACCTCAACAAGAATTGCCCAAAAGATAGCTTCCCTCTTCCAAAAATTGATTAGCTGGTCAACATCACGCTGGCCACCAACTATTGAGCTTCATGGACACTTTCTCTAGCTATAATCAGATCCGAATGGATCCCGAGATGAGGAGAAGACTGCTTTGTCACTGACAAAGGCATGTACTGCTACAAGATGATGCCATTTGGGCTTAAAATGCAGAAGCGATATTTCAGAGATTAATTAACAAAGTGTTCGATGAGCAACTGGGGAGGAACATGGAGGCCTATGTCGATGACATGATCGTCAAAAGCCTCCTTAAAAAAGATCACATCCAGGACCTGGAGGAATCATTCAGCACTTTGCGACGCTATCGCATGAAGCTGAATCCAATAAAGTGCGTCTTTGGAGTCACTTCGGGCAAGTTTTTGGATTTTCTCGTTATCCAACGGGGAATCGAAGCAAATCCTGTGAAGATCCAGGCCTTAAAAGATATAAGGCACCCCTCCTACAAGAAAAAGTCCAGCAGCTGACAGGGAGAATTACCTCCCTAAGCAGGTTCATTTCTCGTTCGACCGAGAAGTTTCTTCCATTCTTCAAGATGCTTCGGCAGTCGAAGAGCTTCGAATGCTCTGAAGACTGTCGTACTGCATTTGAAGAGCTGAAGAAGTATTTAGAGACCCGCCTCTACTCTACAAACCTCAAGAGGGCGAGGTGCTTTACTTATACCTTTCTGTTTCAGATGAAGCTATCAGCTCGGTCCTTGTCCGAAGAGACGAAGATAGCTCTCACAAGCCGATCTACTACATCAGCAAAGTTCTACGTGATGCTGAGACAAGGTATGCGAAGATGCAAAAGCTGATCTACTCCCTGGTGGTTGCGGCAAAGTGACTACGACCATATTTCCATGCCCACGCCATCATGGTACTGACTGATCAACCCCTGAAGGCCGTTCTCCGATCCCCTGATACCTTAGGGAGGATAGCCAAGTGGGCCATAAAGCTAAGCAAATTTGCTATCAGCTTCTAGCCCTGAACGGCTATGAAAGCTCAAGTGCATTCAGACTTCCTAGCTAAGTGCACCTAGAAATCTAAAGACAAAGTACTTTCAGCAGAAGAAGGAATTCCAAAGGATACGGAGTCCGTTTAGGTGCTTCATGTAGACGGAGCTTCTAATGTTGCTGGATGTGAAGCCGGTCTTATAGTGGCCGAACCCGATAGCCACTCTGTAGAGTATGCACTTCGGTTCTCCTTCCATGCTTCAAACAACCAAGCCGAATACGAAGCCCTGCTCACAGGACTTCGGATCGCCAAGAGTTTGGGAGTTCAAAGACTTCAGGCTTTTTCAGACTCCCAGCTGGTAGTGAACCAAGTTAAAGGAGAGTATGAAGCCAGGGATCCTACCATGGTGCAGTACCTGAAGAAGGTACAAATGCTATCCTCTCAACTAGAACACTTCGAGATTATCCATGTTCCTCGATCAAAGAACTCCCGGGCGGATGCGCTATCTCGACTTGCTACAACAACTCCGGAGTCTCTCGGTCGTACTTTCGTTGAGCACCTCGAAACTCCAAGTATAGTTGAAGAAACTATAGAGGTTCATCAGATTGAGACTGAACCAACTCGGATGGATCCCATTATCAAGTTCCTGAATGAAGGCGCTCTACCGAAATATAAAGCAGAGGCTAAAAAGATCCACTGGATGGCATCCCAGTATGTCATCTTAGACAAAACACTCTATAAGAGGTCATTTTTTTAACCTCTGCTAAAATGCTTCGGACCGACAGATGCGGACTATGCCCCAAGAGAGGTTCATGAGGGCATATGTGGAGATCACTTGGGAGGCAGGTCTTTATCATACAAGATCATTCGCCAAGGATATTATTGGCCTTCCATCCAAAAGGATTCGGCTAACTTCGTACGAAGGTGCGATCAATGCCCAAGGTATGCTAACATCCAAAGGCAACCTGCAAGTCACTTGACTCAACTAACAGCCCCTTGGCCCTTTGCCCAGTGGGGAATGGATATTCTCGGTCCATTTCCACCTGCTTCTGGATAGAGAAAGTTCCTCCTTGTAGCCATCGACTACTTCACAAAGTGGGTCAAAGCCGAACCGTTAGCCCAAATCACAGAAGGCAAAGTTGAGAATTTTATTAAAAATCCCATCATCTTCTGGTTCGGAATTCCACATGCAATAATCACAGACAACGGGAGACAGTTCGATAATCTGAAATTTAAGGACTTCTGTGCTCGGTACCATGTTCAACACCGGCTAACTTTCGTTGCCCACCCACAGTCCAACGGAGAAGCCAAAGTAACTAATCGGACCATTCTCCATGGCCTGAAGACAAGGTTGAATACCACCAAAGGACTTTGGGCCGAAGAGCTGACCTCCATCCTCTGGGCATACCGAACTACCCCAAGGACGGCTACCGGTGAATCTCCGTTCAACCTGGTATATGGTACCGAAGCTGTTCTTCCTATCGAAGTCTCCCTCCAGTCCTTAAGAATCGACAACTATGAAGAGCCTGAAAATTTCAACCGTAGAAGGATCGACCTGGATCTGCTGCTAAGCACCAGGCTTTAGGCCCAGATAAGAATGGCGATGTACCAGCAAAAGATCGCCAAATATTATAATTCCAGAGTAAAGAACCAAATCTTCCGCACAGGGAATATAGTATTGCGAAAGACAGAAGTATCCAGGCTGGTGGAACAGAGCAAACTTTCTCCCAACTGGGAATGTCCATACCTGGTTGAAGAAATTATACGTCCAGGAACGTATCAGCTCAAGACCTTAGAGGGAAAAATTCTGTCCCGACCATGGAATGTACAAAACCTTCGCAAATACTATCAATAAACTGACCCCTACATTTCTTGTGCAAGTTTGCCTAACTCTGCACGGCCTATTATGTCAACAAAACGACAACGGCTTGAATGGCACAATCTGAGAAATTTGCCAATGGTGCAAAGGAGAGTCTGATCCACTCACCTTATCGGCATGTCCGACGAGCACAACGGATGGCCCCATCGAACCACCAAAAAGATCAAAGGTACAGGGATGGTTCAAGTAACCTACCCTATGGAAAACCCGAAGACGTGCAAGGGCGGGCCTAACTAGCTTACCTTATACTAAAGAAGGCACAAGGATGGTTCAAGTAACCTACCATATGGAAAATCTGAAGACGTGCCGAGACGGGCCTAACCAGCCTACCTTATACTAAAGAAGGCGCAGGGATGGTTTTCATAGCCTACCCTACAGAAAATCCAAAGATGCACTGGGGCGAGCCTGAGCAGCCTACCTTGATTATGACAAAAATGCACTAGGACGGCATAGACGCCCTACCCAATGGTAAACCCGAAGACGTGCTTGAATGGATCTACGTTGTCCTTCCTGTCAGCAACAAACACTCATAAGATAGTCCAGTCGATCTCATCTCTCCTTCATGGATACAAGTGGTTTGAGAAATCTACGCTCTTGGCATACCATGATTCAACAAATCACAGAGGAGACGCAGGAAAAGGGGAGGACATGGCCCCATTTATAAGGGCCTTACACCCACGTCTGGCCACCAGGAGACGTGCCCCACACCCTTTCTCAGGCGCATCAGAAGGCGCCACGTGTCGGGGCATCGCCTCGAGACCCCGGATGACCGCTTGAGAGCTCTTGGAAAAGCAACTGCTGGTACCATAAATATGGAAGAATCCCCATCGTGAGGCAATGGCATTAATGTCTCCTTTTCGGAAAAGAGGGATTTGGCGGCACCTATGGTGCAAGAGAACATGACCGTTCGAATGTCGACGCACCCAGTGCAAGCAACGAGAACCACAATTGAGGTTCCTTAATCATCCATCAACGGGAAGGTGACACCTGTCCATCATATCTATCCCTTGATGGGCGGTCTAATTATGAAACAAAAGTAATGTCAGCATGGTTGGCCAAAAACGGTCTCCGGCAATGGCATCCCAATTTACTTCATAATTCGTCTTCAATGCCGATCGTCAACTAAACGGTCTTCGGCCTTGACTTTTCGACTAAACAGAAGGGAGAGAGCGACGAAGCCCGAACTGCCGATCAGACCAGCAACCTTATCCGAGCTATATTCGAAGATACGACATGGCACATACAAAAGAGGAGAAAGCCACTTTATAGTCCAAAAAAGTTGTCATTCAAGAGTTGTCAACTACAAAAAAAAAAAAAGAAGAAGAAGACAATGCCTAAAGCTACATGGATCACTAGACATCAGCTGGAGGGGACCCAACACCGCAGGATTGAAGCAGCTTGTCGATTTGCATGGTAAGGGTTTCATCGATTCGGGTTGGGACCGGAGAGCCTTCAACTTGGACTTCCTCTTCAGCCTGAACCCCCTCCGGGGTCGAGATTAGAGTTGGAACCACTTCCAGGCCTTCTACTGAGGCAGGAGCCTCCTCTCCCAAGCGTGGCAACTCTTCGGCCCTGCCAACCCCTTCGACCTGCACCGAATCTGTACTAATGTCTTCGACCACAGCCGAGATCTCCCCCCTTGGGTTCGACATCTCCCCAATTTCTCCCATGTCTTCTTCTTCTTCTTCTTCAACTATGTCGAAAGGAGGGACACCAGAAAGGTCAAGGTGTGGGAAAGCCCCCCTAACCTTGGCAAGCCCATCATTAAAGCCATGTTGATAGCCGTATAAGGTTGCCTCATTTATTTCCTCCCGGAACTGAGAGGATTTCCAAAAGTCTACTACGGCATCACTTGCCAGCTTTTTCAGGACCGCAGATTCCCTCCTAGCTGCCTCGGACTCCAAGATCACCTCCTCGGCTCTCCTGGTAGCCTCCTCAACTACCTTGGTCAAACTCTCCACTTTCTCTTGGTCCTCTTTAGCAGCTTGCTCCAAGGATTCGACTTGCTACCTACTCCTCCTCAACCCTGCCCCTTGCTCTGCAATTATCAACTAGGCACTTTTCAGCTCGCCCCTCAGTCCACAAACCTCAGTGTCCGTGCGGATGAGACGATTTTTCATGGACTGCTTCAGCTCTTCAGCCACTTCTCTTTCGGCCATAGCTGTGTGGAGCTCCTCCTTGAGGCCATGGATAAGGTTATCGACATTTCCCAAGCCCTCCATGAAGGTAATGTCGTAGACCAACTACATCGATGAGGCCAAGTCACAAACCAAATAGCATTCCGGGCAAGGGGAAGGTGTTGAAGATCTCACTTGTTGTAGGGAAGAAAAGGCAGAATCAGATATTCTGGCGAGGCTCCGGCTCCGGATGATTACCAAATCATGAGGCAGCAAAGTACCCTTCAGCGCCCGCCTAGCAATAGCGGGAACTAACAGACCCCCCATGGGGGAAAACTCCGAAGAGTTCGCAGGACGGCTCCCGGCTGGAAAAGCCTCTCGAACGGACTCCCCCTCGACTTGTGGAGCCTTGCCCTTATCTACTACAGGGGGCAGGGCAATGGAACATCAGCTACCGGAGATGAACTCTCCCCTATACGAACTGGAGAGGTAGCTGCTGGCAGAGGCTCGACTGGATGAGGCCCTGTCGGGGCCCCCACCATCGGCACCGCATCTTCCCTGGAGGTTCCCCGGGAGGATGAAGTGCCCCTATCCCCTTCAGGACCATCTCTTCAGACTATCTTCCGAATTGACGATCTCGTAAGAGGGGCCTGTGCTACCCTCTTCTTGGAAGTTTGGTGGAGCCAGCTTAAACTAGCCTTCATTTCGCTGCCTGCAAACAGAAAAACTTCTCTAAGTCAACTGAACTATGACCTGAAGGGGAGAAAAGAAGCGAAAAACTTTCATCATCTATACCTAATGCAGGGAACTTGCTAATCCCTGCCCGATAGAGGTTCCTCTCCTCCAACAACTCATGGATAGGAACAGTTTCCAAGTCAGTCAGCAGATTATAATCAGACTGGTCAGCCGCCAAAACCTTTTTTCCATTATTGGCAGTCAGGCGTGGTTTCTTCCAAACGCTATCGAAGCCCCACGGGTTGATAGACAACACAAAGACGAAGGTGGGTTTCCATCCGTGGATGGCACTAGGCATGTCCTTGATGATCTTGCAGCCTTGCCGAGGGCCGATCACCTACCATCCGTCGCTGTGAAAATCCCTCTTGAGCACAAAGAGGGCAGTAAACAAGTTGGTCCTGGGTTCTATATTAGCTATGCGGCATCAAACCAAAAACCCGTAGATGTTCCGAATACTATTTGGAGTTAGCTACGTAGGCACCACTTGATACAAACGAAAGACTTTGATGAAGAAAGGATGCAAAGAAAATTGGAGCCCAGCCTTCAAGTGGTCTTCGTACACGGCCAGGCACTCGGGAGGAGGTTTGTTCACCCGTTCCTTGGATACAGGAAGGATGAAAGGAAACCCCTAGGGAATGCGATAGCGCTCCCGAAGATGATTCATCTTCCCCGGTGAAACATAGCTAGGGATTGATTCCGGACTCACTACGTCACTACTGGCCCCCAAAGGCCCTACCTGTCCCTCTCGACTTTCTACAGATTCAGCCATGATAAAAGAACGGAGCAAAAGATCAGAAAGAAAATTCTACCTGCAGAAAAGAACTGATGGCCAAGAACAGGGAAAGCTGAGCGAAGATTGAAGTTGAAGAAGCTTCCTCAACCGGACCTTCTCTTTTTCCCAAAAAGAGACAAAAAGCCCTAAAACTCTGCCAAGCTGATGTGACAAGAAACAATTCAAAGGGTATAATTCATTTTGATCAACGGCCGGGATGAAGCACGCTCATCATCCAGTAGAATTCCAACCAAAAGATTGGTTGAACCGCCATGCAGTGGAAAAAGAAAGGACGGTCCCCGAGCCGCCCACTCCTTTCTTCTCCCTCAATCAGAAAATGACAACTATCCACCGCTGCACCAAATCGACTGGCAGTTATGATGGACAGTCCAATTAGAGATCTTTACGATCATCCACTATACCATCCCCTAGAAGGAAAACGATAAATCATTGATACTCTCACTCTTCGAGGCAAACCTCTGCTTCAAAGACTGAGAGTAGGGGGGCAAATGTTGGGATATCTCAGTCAAGTACGATCCAACCACCGGTTCAATCGGTCGAAGCCTTGCCTTCCGAACCACAAATTTCAAACCCAGGTAGTCAGGAAGAGCCGGACAACCTACGGGCAAGCCGAAGCCCTTTACGAGTCTACAGCACTCGAAGACAAGTCCTTCGGGTCACATCTTCGGCTCTCACTGAAGACCAAGTCCTTCTGCTCCTGAAAACAAAATCACCAGCCCGGTCCAACTCCCGAAGACACGCTCTTCGGTTCATATGAAAACATAGTCTCCGGGCTATGACAAAAGTCAAGTTCCCGATCTATGCAGAAGACAGGATCTCCAATCCATCTCGAGAAGATCCGAGGACGAAGACATTCTCAATCTGATTATAGGAATTTCCCTAAAAAGGAAGTCCGAAGATGGATTCATGATCTGTCTCGCACCACGACAAGCACGACTAGCAACGGTTACCATCGACTATCTCCGGGATACAATCAGGGCACGTAACTCCAGCAGCAACGTTTTCGGTCTGGCCGGAACCGTTCGACGACAACCCACGAATGCGGATCATGGGGGAGAAATTAACTCTCCACCATAACCGCTGGAAGAAGAATGGAACCGCAGGCTGGATGGCTCCTTATAAATAACAGTAAGAGAGAATGCTCGAGGTAAGAGGCACAATATACTCCACAAATCTCAGAGTTTTTTTCCTCGGTTTCTCCTCACTTTTTTTATTCTGTGGTTGGAGCCCGTCTCTGACTCAGGCATCGTAGTGTCCCCCGTCGGAGCAACTCCGGCAAGAGATTTGCTTTGCAGGTGAACCAGGGAACGATCCTACGATCCAGTAGTTTTGACCAGCCGGAACAGGAACTCTACACCAACACTCCTAATCAACGTCGTTTTCTGCACTGTTAATACTAGCTAATTAATGACCGTAATGTGCAAGATGGCACTACGAAACGAAATTATGTTATGGATGGTTATTGTTATCATCCAAAACTTGTGTGAACGGGCCTAAATCTTAGCACTATTACCTATAATCTAACACAGGAGTGTATCGTTCTTAAAGTTGCTTTTCCAATGCAAAACAAGAAACGGAATGCTACAAAGGAAACTGGGATAAAAGAAGTACTTTAGTTCTTTTTCTATAGTTTTTATTTTTTCTCGAAGGAAGAAGGAAGCAAGAAGCTTGGCTCCAAAATTTATTAAGGTCTTTTCTATAATCAACTAATGCCTGAGCTCAATAGGATCATGGCCAACCAGAATGTGATTTGTTATGGCTAGTGATCTTATTATAAAATAGATTGAGCACGAAGTTTCATTTTATTGCCCGGATTCTTTAGTTAGTGATTTTTATAGGAGATTTTCTATGATGATTTGTTAAAATATTTGTGGAAGAAGAGAATAACAAGAGAGAGAAAGAACTTTATTATATTTATTTTATTTATTTAATACATTTCGAAGGTTATTTACACTGGTATATAAATTTATATAAGAAAAATAATAATTATTAATACATAATTATTATGCTAACAAAAAAAATGATACATAATCATAATAATAATAAAAAATATTATGTGATCACACTAACAAAGAAATTTATTATAGATTAATATATGATCCATAAAATCATGATAACATGAATAGGATAATTGCCATAAACATTCAAACTCTTTTGTTTTGTTATATACAAACTGAAAGTTTTTTTATAATAAAACTAGATACTAGACTTGTATGGCGCACGAAATATAATAATTATTTAGCATGATTTAAAATTTATTTAATAAAATTTATTATTTATTAAATTTATTTTAAAATTTTGATGTTTGAAAATTTTCTTTCAAAACAAAATCAGAGAAGCTTGCTGTAAATTTTAAAGAAACAATTCTCTTCAAACTTAAACCAGATTTTTTATTTTTATACATATAATAGATTATATAAAATATCTAATTTTGAATGCAAAAAAAAATAAATAAAAAAATTTGATACTTGGTAACCATTGAATCCAGAGAATGTTACTTTAATTATATATAATAAATATTGTTATATCCTAGCCATATAGTTTTACTATTTTTTTATATTGTCAATGCACCTCGATCACCAATTCCCCGGTTACTAGTGCCTCCATCGATACATATCTATATTGATTAATTCAGTTGCAAATTTCCCTAGCAAAAGTGGTGCCTTTTGTTTTTTTTTTAAACAAAGCAAAAGTGATAGTCAGGTTGACGTACTCACTTTTAGATGGGGAACGACTGTGAAAAAATTAATATGCACCGTATATCGAACATTCCTTGATTGAGGTTGAGAGACCGTCTAGGAATGATCACGCCCGAGTCTAACTCTTCCCCTCCCCCCTCCCCCCTCCTTTTGTTTATCAAAAAAAAAAAAACTAGCGGTGCCTTTGATCTCTTGTAAATAGAGGAATGCTGCCATCCATGTAGGCAAAGTCCCATCTAATTAGTAGAAAACCTATATAGCGTTTCTAGAGCCACAAAGTTTCTGGTCCACATATGCAGCCAATTACTACTATTTAATTAACCATACTTCAAACCATGATATTATCTAGATGACGTAGTTATACCTTGCTAAATACTAATTTATATTAATTTTAATGTTCAGCAATATAATTTAAATCTAAATAATTTAATGACAGGGATTCGAGTTCCGGATTGGACATTTTTCGACTAAAAGATCCGGAGATAAAATAAAAAAAAGAAAAAAATTAATAAAATAATCCTGGAGTCCCTGGCTGGTGGTAGTAAAAAAGTTAGGGATATATATAATAAATCTCGTTCACTCGGCTGACGTCAGTGGCACTCAGGTTGACGTACTTACTTTCGGATGGGAAACGGCTATGAAAAATTAATATGCATCGTATATCGAACATTTCCTGACTGGGATTGGGGCACCGTCTGTGGATGGCCACGCCGGGATCTAACTCCTCCCATTTTTTATAAAAAAAAAAATAAAAAAATAAAAATTTAATGACAACATTTATCATCATTTCTTGCCCGTTTAACGGAAGTCAAAGTAGGTGCGAATCTACCTAATTTGTGATCTACCCAATGATCCGTTATACTATAAATAGGTAAATATTTCTTCGATCCTGGACTTTGTGAAGATGAAATAATTAAATTATACATTACTCACTCTAATGCATTCTTCTCTTTCAACGAAATTTCATGGTAGAGGTTGGAGTCGTGAGAACCCCATGGACACGTTCTCGTTCAGCGGCCTTCGGAAAACCTCGCTCTATACTCCTTCGGCTGATGGGCATCGTTGACTCCTCCGTCTAGAATTCGGTTTTGTCCAACACCTCTTTTTTCCAATTCCGTTTGTCCCGCACTTTTCCTCTCCACGAACCCACCACCGTTTCGAATTCGGACCGCGCCGCTACCGCGTTAGCGTTTTTGGACCGGACCACTACCGGTTCGGTCTATTGATATTGTTAATGGCCGCGTGGGACTGATTAATCAAACATCACACACCGAATTCATTTAGTTGGCTTGCAACAACTAGAAAATGTTTCGTGATTTATCACGTGCGAATGCGTTACGTGTTGGCGTTTTTTGGCCACCACTACCGTACGTGTTGGCATTTTTGGACGAGACCACGACTGGTTCGATCTTTTGATGTTGTTAATGGCTACTGCTTAATTGGGATTAATTAATCAAACATCACGCACCAAATTCATTTAGTTGGCACGATGCAACAAGCAAATGTTTGATGATTTATCTTGTATACAAGTACGAATGCCTTCCGTGTTGACGTTTTTCGCCACCTTAATTCCACCGTGCTGGAGTTTATGGACGGGACCACGACTGGTTCGGTCTCTTGATATTGTTAGTGGTTGCCTAGGATTGATTAATCAAACATCACACACCAAATTCATTTACTCGGCATGCAACAAGCAAATGTTTCATGATTTATCCTGGAGAAAAGTATATTTTTGTACAACGATGTTTGGCCAAACAAGCAATCGGGTGATGGATGTTTTGGATTTGTCAATTTAATTAATAAAATGGCCAAACTATAAATTTCAGGAAAACGAGCAGACGAAACTCGACGCCATTTGATAACATGACCCCCCACGTGCACTCTAATTACCGGTGATGCGGCTAAATAGAGGTTAAAACTTGCATTGCAATGGATGACTTCCATATAAAACCCTCGTTCCCCAGAAGAACCCTTTTCTCTACGGTGACAACATCATTTTGATCGGATATTGTTGTTCCTTTGTCAATAAAATCAGTAACATTTCTCTTTCATTGTAGAATCCGACTATCATTGTATGGAAAGAGACGGATGAAAAATCTAAGTCAAAGGTTTAACTGCAAGTTAAAAAAACTTAGGTTTTTTATTAGGGGCATTAAGAGAATTGGATGGATTAAAAAAAATAAACTTTTATTTAGGAATAGTTGTTTGTATGTATAATTCGGGATTGGTTCCCTTGTTTGAATTTTAGGTTGTCAGAATAGTGGACTCCTGATTATATCTCTTTCCGTCTATGTTTTGCCTTTATTGGAATGCTTAATGTATAATATCTCTTTGTGTATGCTAAATGGAACCCTACTATCCGTTGTTTATAGTTAAATGGGACCCTACTCTCTATTTTTTAGAGTTAAATGCATAACAATGACCCCTATTATCCCTTTTTGTCTGTTTTATATAGTTAAATTCCATCCACTGTAGTGCCATATTTATGAATTTTTAAAATTTATTTATTTGACTTTGGTCCTACAAAGATGGAATCCTTATTATTATTTGCAAGTTTATGCACCACAGTATGTATACGGTATGCTATTTCATGCTTATAACATTTCGTTATTTCGATAAAGCATTGCTGCATTGGTAATGCTGAAGATGAACGTTTGATCCATTCTATCATATGACCAAAGGTAAATTTTGAGGTGGATTAGACTTCCCTGTGTCTTAGTATAATAAGTAGGAGATGCTATCTTAGGGTCATCTTTTATCTTAGACTCTTATTCACTAATATTCTAAAAATTCTATAATGATATTGTAATCTATAATGATATTTTGTAATGATGTTATGTAATAATATTATAGAACTATTTTGTAATGAATGACATTGTGTATTGACATTGTATTATGACAATTTTTTGATGATATTGTACAAGACTGATTTGTAATGATATTTTGTAACCCAGTTTTGTAATAACATTCTTTTTTGTATTAGCATATATTGATTCTAGGATTATCTTTTGGGAAAAATGATTTGATTGTATAACTAAGATGTCTTTAAGTTCTTCTTCTGAAGTATCTAGAGTCTTTATCTTTTTTATATAATTATTGTTGCCGCTCTCGCCGCCGCGCCCGTGCCTCGGATCAGCCGATCCTTCCTGACCGCCTGGCGAGGGAGCCTCCCTTCCCGCGGAGAACCTGCAACAAAGGGGTTAGAGGACCCTGGCCGGGGATCCCGGTGAGGGAGCTCCGACGGTCAAGTCAGTAGACGACGAGAAGGAACAGACTCCCAGCCGGACCCTCTAAAGGGCTCCGGACTTAGAGAGTTAACTGGTGAAGGAAACGCTCTGGGGACCAGAATCTCGGCTGGGCCTCCTTGCCGAGCTCGCGCCCCGTGATCCCCTCTCGGGATCTCTGGTTTCTCTCTCGGAGCAAGGCCTTGTGCCGGTGCTTCCTCCTTGTCCCCAGGCTAATTGGCTTACCTTGTCGTCCCCAGATTCTTCCCTCTTTATCTCCCCTCGTCGTGCGTTTGTCTTTTTCCTCCTCGGAAACTCCCCTCCCCCGTCCTCTTCTCTTTTCCCTTTTTGGTGAAGGGGGCCAGGCGGCTTCCGACCTCGTCCGCCGGGCCCAGCAGGGAAAAGGTAAAGACAGAAGAGAAAGAGGGGAGGGCGGCGCTGGCAGGGCGGCCGGTCAGGCCTCGGGCTCCGTGAGAGCGCTCTCTTCCCCAAGCGTGGGCGCCATCCATCTATGGGGCCTGTTCCGTCAGGATCGGGTCTCTCGGCTGTGGGTCCTGTCGGGCCGATGCAAGTGATGTTCCGCGTGCCGCCGCCCTCCGTACGGGACGCCATCTGGGATTCGTACGGCCCGAGGGATGGCCTCGGGACCCGTCTCTCCCACCGGGGCCCTCTCCGTGCGAGCGGTCTGACCTCGGCTGAGTTGGACCCGTCTCCGGGGGCCAACTGGCGAGGGGCGAGGGATCAGCCGACCTCGCTTAGGTGGACCCCTCCTGGGTGGACACCTGGCGAGGTGGCAGGAGGTCGCCTGGCTTCGACCGAGGTGGGCCCGTCTCCGGGTGGCCACCTGGCGAAGGGCGGAGAATCAGCCGACCTCGGCTTAGGTGGACCCCTCTTGGGTGGACACCTGGCGAGGTGGCAGAAGGTCGCCTGACTTCGGCCGAGGTGGGCCCGTCTCCGGGTGGCCACCTGGCGAAGGGCGGAGAATCAGCCGACCTCGGCTTAGGTGGACCCCTCCTGGGTGGACACCTGGCGAGGTGGCAGAAGGTCGCCTGACTTCGACCGAGGTGGGCCGTCTCCGGGTGGCCACCTGGCGAAAGGCGGAGAATCAGCCGACCTCGGCTTAGGTGGACCCCTCCTGGGTGGACACCTGGCGAGGTGGCGGAAGGTCGCCTGACTTCGGCCGAGGTGGGCCCGTCTCCGGGTGGCCACCTGGCGAAGGGCGGAGAATCAGCCGACCTCGGCTTGGGTGGACCCCTCCTGGGTGGACACCTGGCGAGGCGGCAGGGGATCGCCCGACCTTGGCCGACCTCACTTAGGCGGACCCCTCCGGGCCCGGGCGCCAATGAGGTGGTAGAGGAACTCCGAGCCGAGCTCGACCTCGGCGAGGGCGGTTTGCCTTAGACAGTCGTCGGGCGGTGTAGTCTTGCCGATCCTGGCTTTGAGGATGTGGCGCTGACTTGGCCGGGGAAACATGCACGTGGCTCGCTCGTATTCGGTGGTACCTGAGCCTGGCCACGTCACTATCACGGCTGTAACAGTTGCCCCCCAGCCCGCCATTCCGTCGGGGCATTGTAGAACAGAACGTCAGGATTAAATGCGGACATGACGTGGAGAGGCGAAGATCTTGCATCATAATTGCCACGATCCTGGTCGCCGTGGCTCGATGCGGCTGAAGACCTATGGGGAGCCGTCACGCGTCGCCCACTTGCTCGTAATTAATGCGTCGCTTCGAGGCAGAGGCCGTTACTCTGCTAACGAGGCGTCGGTGTCGGGCGTGCGCCCACGTGGCGATCATCCAATGGCCTGAGACGGAATGACGGGTACGGCCGCTGTCGGCTGAGTTTGAAAGGGAGGGGACTTTCCAGAACGAGGCCTTTTCCTTGCTTCGTGGGCGGTTTGCTGCAGGCTAACAACTCCTGTTGCTCGCGCTCGTCTGGTGTATTTTCGGTGAGTGCCTCCTTCTCCTCTAGCCCCCCTCGTTTTTTCTCGTTTCTTTTCTGATTTTTTTTCGTCCTTTCCTTTCTATGGCGCGCCATCGCCATGTCTCTTCCAACCCGGACGAGGCCGGTCCATCCCGGCCGAGGACTCCATCTTCTTCCTCCTCAGATGAGGAGACAATCCCGGAGGAGGTCCGCCGGCGTCTGCAACCCGGGGGTGTCACCATGGCATCCCCAGGGGGATCCGGTCCCCCAGGTTGCACCTGCCGTGCCCCTCGTTCTCTTCCTGCTCTGCCTTCTTCCTGCTCCGCCTTCTCTTCCTGCTCCGCCTTCTCTTCCTGCCGGTCCCTCCGGTCATGCCTCCACCATGACCGAAGGTGATCTTTCTCTGCTCCGGGATGCCTACGGCATTCCGGGGTCAATTCGTTTGTTCGTTCCGCGGTCCGGGGAGCGCGTCACCATGAGTGGCCCGGCCGCATAGCCTTCTATGAAGACTTCCTCCTTGGGGGTCTTCGGTTTCCTCTGCATCCTTTCTTTCTTTCCTTCCTCAGCCACTTCCGGCTTGTCCCGGCCAGCTGGCTCCTAAGGCCATCCGGGTCATCTTTTCCTTTATTGTTTTCGGTCATTTCCACGGGTTCGTTGCCCGTTTTTCTCTCTTCAGGGCCTTGTTCACCCTGAAGAAGTGCTCCACCGATGACGGCTGGTGGTATATTTCGCCCCGGCCCAGGTGTCTCCGGTTCGACCTCCCTTCCTCGGTCAAGGGCTGGAAGAGCCGGTTTTTCTTCGCCTCGGTCGACGACGTCGTCTGGGCCTGGAGTGAACCGGACCGGACCCCGAACCGAAATTCCCGGGGATCGGCGGACCAGTCCTATTCTGCTCTCTGATCTTTTTGAAGTCCCGGCGCTCGAGCCCCAGCAGAATCCGGTATTCCGTGAGAACCGGTGGCCCCACTCTGACCTCAACCGAGCCTTTTGGCTGACTTCCTGTCGTGGAGGTGGACGAGCCCGCAGCGAAGAGGGCTCGCACGGAGACGAGCCGGGAGGTCGTGGCGGCGACCGTGCCCAGCCCGGTTGCCATCATTTCCCCGCCCAGGCCACCTCAGGGCGGGGCTACTGTTACTTCGGCCGCGCGACCTGGTGGCGCCGCCGAGAGGGCTCCAGCGCCTGCTGCTCCGCCCATCGCCGGGCCCGTCATTGCTGCCAGCTCGACAGCGCCGCCCGTGGCGACCGCCGGCCCGTCAGTTGCGACCTCGGCTAAGGGGGCAGCCACTGCAGGGGCTGGCCCGAAGGCTCCGGCGCCAGTGATCACCCACCGGACTCTGTCATCCTCGACAAAGGGCTGGCAGAGAAGATCATGGAGTACGCCTCCACCGCCCGGGACCGCCGAGCTCGGGGCGGCCGGGATTACGCGGACGCGTTGCTCGGCATCCTCCCGCAGCTCTTCACGGTGAGTCCGAGCTTCTCCCTTCTCCCTTTTTTTTTTCTTTCGATACTTAGCTTCCTTTATTCTGACCTGTATTGCTTTGTTATTGCAGATCGGGAACGACGTCCTCCTACTGAGGAATTTCCTCGTAGGAACGCCAAGAGGGACTCCGAGCGGGAGTAGAGACTCGGCAAGCTCGCGGCCGACGTCAAGGACTTGATGGAGAAGGGGGCCGAGCTGCGAGCCGACAAACAAGCCCTCCAGTCCGACCTGGCGCGTTCCGAGGAGCGGAACAAGGAGTTGGAGGCCTCCTTGTCGGAGGAGCGGACCTCCAACCAGCGCCGAACAGAGGAAGAGGCGGCGGAGAAGGCCCGCCTGCAGGCCCACTCCCAGTGGCTGGAGCGCCAGCTGGAGGAGGCCCGGCGAGACGCGGCCGCGGCGAAGGACCGGAGCGCCTATGTCAACGGGCTTCTGGAGGCAGCCAAGCGGGAGGCGCAAGAGGCTATCCCCAAATTCCGGGCTTCCGACGAATACACGTCGGAGGTCCGGGAGGCCGCCGTGGACTCCTTCCTGAAGGGGTTCCGGATGTGCGGGAGAAGGTGGGGGCCTTCTTCCCCCAGCTGGATCTGAGCGGAGTTGTGATCGGTGGCAGGAGGCCAGGGGGCGAGAGCAGGCCTCCGGCACGGCCGAAGCGACTCCTGCGGCGCCGTCGACCAGCGATGCCGCGACTCCGGAGCAGCCCCAGGAGCCGGCCGTTGTAGAAGTCGGGACGCAGCACCCGCGCCTCCGGCAGAGGGCTCCGACCCCGCACCTCAGTGAATTCCGGTGCCGTCTTCTCTTTTGCTTCTGTTTGTTGTTTTGTTTTGTGTTGTCTCTCTTTTTTTTTTTTTTTGGGGAGTCCCGGCCTGTCGGGACTCCCAGCTTGTACCGACTTCTCACATCAATGGAAATCTGACTTTCGAAACCTTGATTTTTGTTTCGTCTCACCTTCCTCTTCCTTTCTTTCTGAGATGTCGGTTTGGAACACTTGAAACAGTTGCAGGCCTGGTCCTCCCATTGCTCAAATCGAAGGATGGGGCCTGCTGAGTTGCGTCGCAGTAGGGCAAGCCTTAAGCGGGCCCGACTTTGGGTCGCCTCATGCTTGCGCAGGCAACACGGTTTCTGCACCGCCTTCCAGGCCGAAGACCAGGATCTCCGGACTGAGCTCGGTGCCGCAGGCTTTCTCAAGCCTTGCGCGGCTTGTTGAGCTGTGCTCCGGGCTTGCATGGCGAACTGATTCGGCGCCACCTTCCAGGCCGAGGCCCAGGACCTCCGGACTGAGCTCGATGCCGCAGGCTTTCTCAAACCTTGCGCGGCTTTCTGAGCTGTGCTCCGGGCTTGCATGGGCGAACTGGGTTCGGCGCCACCTTCCAGGCCGAAGCCCAGGATCTCCGGACTGAGCTCGATTTCGAAGGCTTTCTCAAGCCTTGCGCGGCTTTCTGAGCTGTGCTCCGGGCTTGCATGGGCGAACTGGGTTCGGTGCCACCTTCCAGGCCGAAGCCCAGGATCTCCGGACTGAGCTCGATGCCGAAGGCTTTCTCAAGCCTTGCGCGGCTTTCTGAGCTGTGCTCCGGGCTTGCATGGGCGAACTGGGTTCGGCGCCACCTTCCAGGCCGAAGCCCAGGATCTCCGGACTAGCTCGATGCCGCAGGCTTTCTCAAGCCTTGCGCGGCTTTCTGAGCTGTGCTCCGGGCTTGCATGGGCGAACTGGGTTCGGCGCCACCTTCCAGGTCGAAGCCCAGGATCTGCGAACTGAACCCGATGCCGCAGGCCTTCTTGTCGAAGTTAGAAGGGAGTGTTTGAAGTGGGGAGACTTTGTTACAGGAATTGGGAGCCTTACATCACTGATAGTACATCCTCAGGTTCGAGGAGTTCCACGTCCGGGGGAACCTGGCACCTCCCAATTCTTCCAAATAATATGCTCCATGAGGGAGGGCTTCAGCCACCCGATATGGGCCTTCCCAGTTGGGCGATAGCTTGCCGCATTCCCGTGGCTGGGAGGCTTCGGCGCGCCAGAGGACCAGGTCTCCGGGACGAAAAACCTTCGCCGCACTCGGGGGTTGTAATATCTGGCTACACGTTGCCGGTACGCCGCCATTCGGATCCGGGCCTTGTCCCTCGTTCCTCGAGAAGGTCTAGGTTGAGCATCATCCTGGCTGGTTTTCTGTCTCGTCGTATTGCTCCACGCGCAGCGTGGGTAGGCTGAGCTCGATCGGGATGACTGCCTCGGCTCCGAAGACAAGGTTGAATGGGGTTTCGTCGGTAGCCATCCTTGGGGTGGTGTGGTATGCCCAAAGGATGCTGGGAAGCTCGTCGGCCCACCTGCCTTGGCTTGGTCCAGCCGCGCGCGGAGGCCCTGAAGAATGGTCCTGTTCGTGACTTCGACCTCCCCGTTGGTCTGAGGGTGCGCCACCGAGGTAAGCGATGCTTGATGCCGAGGTCGCTGCAGAATTCTTCGAACTCCCGGCAGTCGAACTGGCATCCGTTGTCGGTGACCACAGTGTGGGGGAGGCCGAAGCGGCAGACGATGGACTTCCAGAAGAACTTGGCGACGTTTGCTTCGGTGATCCTCGCCAAGGGTTCGGCCTCGACCCACTTCGTGAAGTAGTCGATAGCCACTATCAAGAACTTCCGCTGGCCAGACGCCGGCGGGAATGGGCCCAGGAGGTCCATCCCCCACTGGGCGAACGGCCAGGGGCTGAGAGCTGAGAGATTGGGTTGGAGGGTTGCCGCTGCACCGTGGCGTGACGCTGGCACCGGTCGCACTTCTTCACGAAGTCGGCGGCGTCTTCCTTCATTGTCTCCCAGAAGTAGCCCTGACGGAGGGCCTTGTACGCCAATGCCCTGCCCCCCACGTGGTTCCCGCAGATGCCTTCGTGAATCTCCTGGAGCACAAGCCTGGCTTCTGTGGGTCCTATGCACTTGAGGAGGGGGTAGGAGTAAGATCTTCGATACAGCTGCCCGTCCATTAGGACAAACCGCACGGCCTTCTTCCTGATGAGGCGGGCCTCCTCTCGGTCCTCCGGCAGGGTGCCGCTGGTGATGTACGCAGTGTACTTGTCCATCCAGCTGGGCCCTGGCTGACCTGATGGACCCCCACCGGTGCTTCGAGGCTTGGGACCTCAAGGCGCTCCACATGAGCGCGTCCCAGCATCGTGTCCGGCAGGGTCGCCAGCCGAGAGAGGGCATTCGCGCGGGCATTCTCCCCGCGGGGGATATGGAAGATGTTGAAGCGCGGAACTTGGACGCGCCCGCCTTGACGAGCTCCAAGTACTTCGCCATTTGGGGGTCGTGTGCGACGTACTCCCCGGATACCTGCCCCGCCACGAGCTGGGAGTCAGTGAAAGCTCTGAGGTTGGTCACGCCCAGCTCGCGGGAGACTCTCAGTCCGGCAAGAAGTGCCTCGTACTCCGCCTGGTTATTTGTTGCGGGGAATTGGAAACGGAGTGCACACTCGGCGATGACCCCGTCGCCGTTGGCAAGGATGAGCCCAGCTCCACTCCCGCCGGAGTTTGAGGCTCCGTCTACATGGAGGATCCAGGCGTCCTCTCCGGGCTCATCGGTGCCAACCTCCATCGGCTGGGCCGGGGGGCCTTCCTCGGGCTCCTTGCCCAAGCCTGCACATTCGACCAAGAAATCGGCCAGCACCTGCGCCTTCATGGCCGACCTTGGCCTGTATGTAATGTCGAACTCGCTGAGTTTCAGTGCCCATTGGCCAATCGTCCCGAAGTATCGGGTCGGCTGAGCACCGCTTTCAGCGTTGATCCGTCAGGACGGCGATGGGGTGCGCTTGGAAATAGGGCCTGAGACGCTGGGCAGACACTATTAGCGCAAAAACGAGTTTCTCGGGCCGGGAATACCTGAGCTCCGCGTCTCGGAGGAGTTTGCTGGTATAGTACACAGCCGTGGAGCCCCTGGTCGTCAGTTCGGACCAAGACAGAGCTGACGGCCTCCGGGTAACCGCCAGGTAGAGGGTAAGCTCCTCTCCCACCTCGGGCCTGGACAGTAAAGGTGGCGATGCGAGCGTCTTCTTCAGCTCCTCGAAGGCCTGCTGACACTCCTCGGTCCAAGCAAAGCCATTCATCTTCCTCAGCACCTTGAAGAAGGGACGGCAGCGGTCCACCGACCTGAAAATAAAATGGCTAAGGGCCGCGACTTGGCCGGTCAGTCGCTGCACTTGCTTCTTGGAGGCGGGCCGCTCCATGTCCAGGATGGCCTGGACCTTCTCCGGGTTGGCCTCGATCCCTCTTTGAGTCACCATAAACCCTAGGAACTTCCCGGCGGAGATGCCGAAGGCGCACTTCGCCGGGTTCAGCTTCATCTGATGGCGCCGGAGGTTGCCGAACGTCTCCGTCAAGTCAGCCACGTGGTCCGAATCGAGTTTGCTCATCACCAGCATGTCGTCCACGTATACCTGCATGTTGCGGCCTATCTGGTCTTTGAAGATTTTATTGACCAGACATTGGTACGTCGCCCCTGCGTTCTTGAGACCGAAAGACATCATCCTGTAGCAAAAAGTCCCGCGGTCAGTTATGAAGGCAGTGTGCTCTTCGTCCTCCGGGTTCATTCGGATCTGGTTGTATCCGGAGAAGGCATCCATGAACGACAGGAGGCGATGCCCCGAGGTGGTGTCGACCAGCTGGTCGATCTTTGGAAGAGGGAAGCTGTCCTTCGGGCAAGCTCGATTGAGGTCGATGTAGTCCATACAGATCCTCCACTTACCACTACTCTTTTTACCATGACCACGTTTGCCAGCCAACTGGGATACTGGACTCCTGGACAAACCAGCGGCGAGGAGCTTCTCTACTTCCTCGTTGATCGCCTTCTGCCTCTCCATGGCGAAGCTTCTCTTCTTCTGGCGGACCGGGCGGCAACTTGGGTCCACGTTCAGCCTGTGCATGATGACCTCGGGCGGGATGCCCGGCATGTCGGCTGCTGACCAGGCGAACACGTCAGCGTTGGCGCGGAGGAACTCCAGCAGGCGGGTTCGCTCTTCCTCGGGGAGCTGGGCCCCGACTTGCACCGTCTTCAGGGGATCCGAACCGAGGGGAAAAGTCAGCAGGCGCTCTACGAGCCCTCCCCTGGGTTCCTTTCTCTCAGATCGAGGTCGTCAATATCATGGGCGAGCTCCGCGCCCCTGGCGCCTGGGACCGTCTGGAGGCAGAGCGGGACTGGCTGGATCGTCCCCTTCACCTCCCCGAACCCGGAAGGCGTGGGGAACTGCACCAACAGCCTCCTCGTGGAGATGGTGGCGTCTAGTTGGTTGAGCCCGGGACGCCCGAGAATGGCGTTGTAAGGCGAAGGGAGCCTGACGACGGTGAATGTTATTAGGACGGTCGCCTGCCGGGGCGGGGATCCGGCAGTGACCGGGAGAGTGATCTCCCCCTCGACCCCCACTGAGTCCCCTGTAAAACCTACCAGGGGGGTGTGCACTGGCTTCAGCTGTTCGGAGGACAAATTCATCCGAGAGAAAGCATCGTAAAAAAGTACGTCAGCCGAGCTTCCACTATCCACCATGATTCGATGTACAGGATGCTTCGCGATGGTCATCTCGACCACCACGGCATCGTTGTTTACATTGTCATTAACTTCCCCTCCCTGGGAGGGATTACATTCTCCGGGACTTCCCGGGCTCTCTTCATTGCTCGGCCGGACCCACGCGAGATCATGCCCACGGGCTTCTCCGTTGGGCGGTTGTCGATCGCAGGGACAGGTGGTAGGGCCGCGAGCGGCTGCCCTTCAGAGGGGGCCTCGTTCTTGACGAACTTCCTGAGGTAACCCCTCCTGATCAGCTCCTCAATCTCCCGCTTCAGATGGCGACACTCCTCCGTGTCATGCCCGTGCTCGCGATGGAACTGGCAGTACTTTGATTTGTCTCGGACGGCTCTCGGGTTCTGAGGAGGAGGTCGGCGGAGGTAGCGCTCGCCCTCGATTTCCATGAGGATCTTCGTTCGAGGTGCAAGGAGAGGGGTGTACCTCCGCTCGGGAGTGGCTTCGCCCCTCGGCCTTGGATTTGGGCGAGGATCGGCAGATGGCCCGGGCCTCCGAGCTCCCGGGGTGTCCCTCGGGAGCGGCTTCTTTGGAGTCTTCCCGTCCAGCTCTCGACGGGTGCGGTCAGCCTCCTCCGCTCGGATGTACTTGTGGGCGCGGAGGAGGAGCTCGGAATACGTCCTGGGCGGCTTCTTATCCAGGGAATATGTTAGGCGGGACGTCTTGAGTCCGCGCTTCAAGGCCAGCATGGCGACGGGCTCGTCCAAGCTGTAGATCTCCAATGCTGCGGTCTTGAACCGGGTGATGTAGTCCTGGAGCAGCTCCTAGTCCTGCTGGCGGATGGAGAAGAGGCTGTCCACCTCTCTTGGCACCTTTCGGCAAGCGTCGAAGTGCGCCACAAACTTTCCTTCCAACTGATGGAAGGAGCAAATGGATCCGGGCTCGAGGCGGGTGAACCAGACTCGAGCGGCCTTCCGAAGGGTTGCCGGGAAGGCGATGCATAGAAGGGCGTCGGCGGCCCCCTGGACCCTCATGAGAGCCTTATAGCTCTCCAAATGATCCAGGGGGTCGATGGTCCCGTCGTAGGGATCCACCTGCGGCATGCGGAACCGTTTCGGGATTGGTTCGCCTGGATTTCTTCAGAGAAAGGGGGGCGGGAGTTGTAGCCCGCCGGGTCTGCCAACGAGTTCTGCAGGTCAGCGAATCGTCGGGCGAACTCTGCCAACTTGCGCTCGTGCTCCTCCAGGCGCCTCTGGGCCTGGCACCTGATGGCTTCGTCGGTGGAGTCTTCCACCGAGACTACGGGTGAAGGGGCGCCGATCGGTCTCGGCGCGAGGTCTGGCCTCGGCGTCGCTTGCTGTGATGCGTCGTTTCGGCCCCATCGGCCGGGGATCGACTCTCGTGATCCTCCGAACCGGAATAGTTTCTTTTGCGGGAGCTTGGTGGCTCCCCCGGGGGTTGGAGATGGCCCTCGGATGGGATGGCCTGCCCTGGATTGAGCGCAGGCTCCCACGCTGCCCCGCGGCTCAGGCCGCGGGGTCCCTGGCTGCGGCTGAGTGGCCAGGGACCGTTGCTGATGCTGAAGCTGTCGGACCGCTGAGGTCAAGGTCTGCAGCTGCTGGACGATGGCCGCAAGGGATCCGTCCACCGGGGTAGGCTGCTATGGAAGAGGAGGGGGAGCCGGAAGCTCCCTTTCGGGGCTGTGGCCCCCTGGAGGGGAGTGGACATCCCCCACACGGCTGGTGGACGCCTCGCGACCACGAGTGACCACCATTGCTGGAGAGCGTGACACCTGCAGAAAGCTGGTTCCCACTAGGGGTTAGTGTCCTGCCCCCCTACATGGCGTGCCAATCTGTTGCCGCTCTCGCCGCCGCGCCCGTGCCTCGGATCAGCTGATCCTTCCTGACCGCCTGGCGAGGGAGCCTCCCTTCCCGCGGAGAACCTGCAACAAAGGGGTTAGAGGACCCTGGCCGGGGATCCCGGCGAGGGAGCTCCGACGGTCAAGTCAGTAGACGACGAGAAGGAACAGACTCCCCAGCCGGACCCTCTAAAGGGCTCCGGACTTAGAGAGTTAACTGGTGAAGGAAACGCTCTGGGGACCAGAATCTCGGCTGGGCCTCCTTGCCGAGCTCGCGCCCCGTGATCCCCTCTCGGGATCTCTGGTTTCTCTCTCGGAGCAAGGCCTTGTGCCGGTGCTTCCTCCTTGTCCCCAGGCTAATTGGCTTACCTTGTCATCCCCATATTCTTCCCTCTTTATCTCCCCTCGTCGTGCGTTTGTCTTTTTCCTCCTCGGAAACTCCCCTCCCCCGTCCTCTTCTCTTTCCCTTTTTGGTGAAGGGGGCCAGGCGGCTTCCCGACCTCGTCCGCCGGGCCCAGCAGGGAAAAGGCAAAGACAGAAGAGAAAGAGGGGAGGGCGGCGCTGGCAGGGCGGCCGGTCAGGCCTCGGGCTCCGTGAGAGCGCTCTCTTCCCCAAGTGTGGGCGCCATCCATCTATGGGGCCTGTTCCGTCAGGATCGGGTCTCTTGGCTACGGGTCCTGTCGGGCCGATGCAAGTGATGTTCCGCGTGCCGCCGCCCTCCGTACGGGATGCCGTCTGGGATTCGTACGGCCCGAGGGACGGCCTCGGGGCCCATCTCTCCCCCCGGGGCCCTCTCCGTGTGAGCGGTCTGACCTCGGCTGAGTTGGACCCGTCTCCAGGGGCCAACTGGCGAGGGGCGAGGGATCAGCCGACCTCGCTTAGGTGGACCCCTCCTGGGTGGACACCTGGCGAGGTGGCAGGAGGTCGCCTGGCTTCGACCGAGGTGGGCCCGTCTCCGGGTGGCCACCTGTTGAAGGGTGGAGAATCAGCCGACCTCGGCTTAGGTGGACCCCTCCTGGGTGGACACCTGGCGAGGTGGCAGAAGGTCGCCTGACTTCGGCCGAGGTGGGCCCGTCTCCGGGTGGCCACCTGGCGAAGGGCGGAGAATCAGCCTACCTCGGCTTAGGTGGACCCCTCCTGGGTGGACACCTGGCGAGGTGGCAGAAGGTCGCCTGACTTCGGCCGAGGTGGGCCCGTCTCCGGGTGGCCACCTGGCGAAGGGCGGAGAATCAGCCGACCTCGGCTTAGGTGGACCCCTCCTGGGTGGACACCTGGCGAGGTGGCGGAAGGTCGCCTGACTTCGGTCGAGGTGGGCCCGTCTCCGGGTGGCCACCTGGCGAAGGGCGGAGAATCAGCCGACCTCGGCTTGGTGGACCCCTCCTGGGTGGACACCTGGCGAGGCGGCAGGGGATCGCCCGACCTTGGCCGACCTCACTTAGGCGGACCCCTCCGGGCCCGGGCGCCAATGAGGTGGTAGAGGAACTCCGAGCCGAGCTCGACCTCGACGAGGGCGGTTTGCCTTAGACAGTCGTCGGGCGGTGTAGTCTTGCCGATCCTGGCTTTGAGGATGTGGCGCTGACTTGGCCGAGGAAACATGCACGTGGCTCGCTCGTATTCGGTGGTACCTGAGCCTGGCCACGTCACTGTCACGGCTGTAACAATTATGCTAATTGCTGAATGCTTACATATATTTTTATAATAATTTGCAGCATGGATATAGTTATTATTGTTGTTATTCATCATGGTGGATCATTTATCAACCATCCTATATTTGATTATGTTGGTAGATCAGTGATAGAGGTTGATGATATTGATGTAGATAAAGTATCATATATTGATATGATTGATAAGTCAAATGAGATGGGTTACAATAATATAGGCAAAGTATACTATTGGATACCAGGAAGAGATTTGAAGCATAGCCTTAGACTTTTATGCTATGACCAATAAGTGTTTGAGATATTTAATCAAGTCGACAACGGCTATAGTGTATCTTTATATTGAACATCAATTGGATATATCTGAAGTCATAAATATAGATGATGTAAATCTAAATTTTGCTAATACTACTACTGATGATGTTGATAAAAATGTTGGTAAGGTTGTGTAGATAGTAATAAGAATCATGTTTAGATTATTGCTCACAATGATAATAATAATGATTGTGATACTGATGATGAAGATGATAGTAATTTTATGGATGTTTATGCAGTGGAAGCAGGTGATATAACTAATTTTGAAAGTGATAATAAGGAGGAAATGCATATGTACAAAGATTTAGGTTCGTCCAATCAATTCTTGAAGGATGTTGGTGAAGGAAAAATGCTTGAGTCCAATTATTCTGATTTCGATGGTGATGGGGATGGTATAAACAGAAATGATCAATGTTTTGAGGAGTTTAATGTTAAGACAGATTTGAAGGATCCAAAGTTCTCAAATGGAATGAAATTTGATAATCATAAGAAGTTTAAGGATGCTGTAAAGACATATGAGATATTGAATGAATACAATATTAAGTTTAAAAGGGCTGCTAGTCATTTATTGCTGCTGTATATGGCTATCCATGAAGAATATATGCCTTCAGGATAAGTATAGAAAGGTCATCCACGTTAAGTACTATTTTCTTGAATATAAATACAGTAGAAGCTATAAAAATTACTAGATAAAGTCATCATGGCTTGATAGGCACTATCTAAATAAGTTCAAAAGCAATCTTGATTTTAAAGCCAAAGAATTATAAAATGTTCGTAAGAACCTGGTTATTAATATTTTAATATATTAGTATTATAGGGCAAAAAAGAGGGTACTTGAGAAAATTCAAGGATCCTATGAGGTGCAGTATGGAAGACTGCATGACTTGTCCATGAATTAAAAAGGTCAACCCTAATAGCACAGTTATTGTTTATATTTGGAGGCTACAAGTTGAGGTAAAGCCTATTTTTCAAAGGTTCTATGTATGCTTTGATGCATGTAAGAAGGGATTTGTTATAGGTTGTAGGCCTATAATTTATTTAGATGGCTGTTTTCTTAAGTCAGCTTGTCAAGAATATTTACCGACATCAATTGGGAGAGATGTTAATGAGAGGATATTTCTTATAGCTTGGATAGTAGTAGAGGTAGAAACAAGAGATTCCTAGGAATGATTTCTAAATTTGTTTCGGATGGACATTGGTTTTGTATAAGAGAAAGGTTGAGTTTTTATGTTAGACCAATAAAATATAATTTTTTTTAAAAAAAATTATTTTTTAGATCATTCCTCGTTATAATTATATAATATTTTCATACGTTCTTATTATTGTCTTGTGCTCCTATGGATGTATGATCTATTTAGGCGATCCATTGGAGGATGCTTCTTGACATGTATTAGACTAGTTTGAATGAAAAATTGTTCGTTGGCATGCATTAGATTAACTAGTTTGAATAAGAAATTATTAGATGGCCCAAACTTAGTGAACTAGTTCACCAATGAGGATTTGGACTAGTCATCCCTGGTCTTAATAACTTTTGAGTTTGAATGGGCTATGACCTCCAAGATACTCGTCAAAATTGCAAGCTACGACTTCCAAGATACCCAACAAATTTGCAACCTATGGTCTAGTCTCTATTGCATTGATCAGATGCTAATAGCAAAATATGAAGAATGACAAGCAACCGTTCAAGAAAAAAAATATATAATAAAATCAAATCAAAAAATATTTTTATTATTATTATTATTATTATAGATGAACAAGCCATTCTTCTTAGGAACATGAAGTTTGAATATTTGATAGCTATTATATAGATTATTCATAGATATAAAGGATGAGGAACAACGGAAGAAAAAGATAAAAAAAAAAGAAAGTCAAAAAAAATATTTTTTGTTTACGAACGAATAAACCGGTCCGAGGAAATTGGAGGTTTAATACGTGGTAATAGAAATCTACATGGGAACTGATTGCTCGAAATGTGCTTGTCAGGTATCGCACAATAGGCGCATTTAGCTTCAATGGATGGTTTCATATATATATATATATATAAATATATATATATATATTTTTTGATAAAATAAAAAAAGAGGAGTTAGATCCGCTCAATGGATGGCTTCATATATATAATATATATATATATTGGTAAAATAAAAAAGGAAGGAGTTAGATTCCGGTCGTGGCCATTTTCATTTTTTTTTTTTTGGTAAAACAAAAAAGGGGAGGAGCTAGATCCCGGTCGTGGCCACTCCCAGACGGTCCCCCATGCCAGCCAGGTAAATGTTCGATACACAGCACATATTAATTTTCTGCAGCCGTTCCCTACCTGAATGTGAGCATGTCAACCTGATTGTCGCTGGCGTCAGCCGAGTGAACGGGATTTATTATATATATCTCTAACTTTTTCATTATCACTGGCCAACAAAAATTTCAGAATTAATTTATTAATTTTTTTAAATTTTATTTCTGAACTTTTTAGTTAAAAAATATTTAAATCGAGACTTGAATCCCCGTTTCCTCTTTTGTTCTTACCTAACCTTAAGAAATAAAATATTATGTGGCAGTTACTGGAAGGGACATCTATCGCTACCTTAAGTCACACATTTAGGTGACCCTACCTAAAACCATGGATATCAGGTCCTCCCGAGTCTGAGTCATGAACATTTTGATGATGTTTTGTTTGAATACAAGGATTGGAACTGGAGTCAGTGCTAACCTTCACCAATTGCAAAACGAATTACACATGGAATTGACAATGCCTAATCAAACCATCTTAGTGTGAATGCAATTTCAAGTTAAGATTCTTGTTCTAGATTGCTTTATTATATTCCTTTAGTGCCACAGTTTATGATGCGACAAACATAAACTGAGTTGATTCGCCATCACCATGATAGGACAAATGTCAAAACCTCAGCTGGCTACGTTAAAGATGTCTGCCGTATTGCTTTTTGTTATAATTTAGGCCATTAGTTTACGGATTTTTTTTAAATAATATTTTTTATTAAAAAAATTAAACCAAGGGATCATGTTTTGAATTCGTGATCGAAAAATGGCGGAGCCATGCTTTTACCGGCCGTGTTACCACCATAATGATTAAAAAAAAAAAAATTCAGATTTCTGAATGTATGTGATTGATGAGCGGAGCGGCTGATATTCCGATACCGTAATGGAATTAAGCTGATGTACTCATCGATTGATGGGAAGGATACGTGAAAAAAATTACGGTCCGAATCGAATAATCATCTAACGGGTTGAGGACTAGAATAGAAAGTTACACCGAGAATTTATTTCCCCCTATCCTTTTGTTCTATATATATATATATATATATATATATATATATATATAAAACAAAATTATCGAAGTATGGTCCATTTAAATAATTTTATCAAAATATTGCTATTTGGACCGGGTGGTAATTGTTTAAAGCTTATTTTGCCACCCAGAGAAGATGCAGCTTCAAGCCGCATTTTCATCCAGTAATTTTAATCCAATCTTCGATTGGAAAAAAAAAAAAAAACTGTTGATAAAAAAAAGAAAAAATATAAGATACATACTAAGATTATGAAACCAGAGGACGATGAATTTTTTTAAATAATACTTTTTAAATAAAATTTTTATTTTAAATATTTTTAATTTTATATATTTATATTTTAAAATAAAATAATAAAATCAAAAATATTTAAAATAATATAATAAAATTAAAAAATATTTAAAATAATATAATAAATAAAAAATTTTAAAAAAATAAAAAATAAAAGAAGCTGAAGGTAAAGTGAAGTCGTAGACCGTACCTGCGATTTCATCTTATTCATGCATATCAATTTTTAAAATTAAAAATTAAAAAAATTAAAAAAATTAAAAAATTGAAACATTCTGGTAATTGAATTGGTGATCGGACCGATGGTCATATCGAAGCCCGAACTGACAATCGAATTGGTGGCTGGCGATTGGATTGGATCGGTGATCGAATCTGGTCGCCATTCCAATCGTCAAATCGATCACCCATCCGGTGACATGTCTTGCAGCAGTCCTGCCGCCGGTCCGACCGCCAGTACTATTACCGGTCCGGCCGCCAGTCCTACTACCGGTCCGGCCGCCAATCCTGCTACCAGTCCGACCAGGGATCGAGCCATCAGTTCGGATATTGGTCCAATAACCGGTTTGGCCACCAGTCTGGCCATCAATTTGGCCACCGGTCCTGCTACCGGTCCTGTTGCTGGTCCTGCCACCGGTCCGGTCGTCGGTCAGATTAGGGGTCTGGTCGCTTATTTGACAAGGGGTCCGGTAGCTGGTTTGGTCGCCCGTTCGGATACCGGTCCTGCCACCGGTCTGGACGCTGTCCTGCCACAGGTGCGGCCATAAAAAAATATTATATAAAATTTATAATTTAGTCGAACCGGTGACCGGATTGGTGACCGGACCAGTGATCGGATCCCTGGTCGAACTAGCAGCTAGACCGGTGGCAGGACTTGCGGTCGGACCCCTAGTTGAACCGGTGGCTACACCCCTGGTTGGATCGGCGACCGGACTAGTGGCATGACAGGCGATCGGACGGCATCCGGATCGGTGGCCAGCCAGCATCCGGACCGGTGGTAGGCCCAACGGTTGGATTGGTGGCTGGACTGGCGACCGAACCGGCTACCGGATCCCTTGTCGGACTGGTGGCCGAACCGACTACTGGACCAATGGTCGGAGTCCTAGTCAGACTAGTGGTTGGATAGGTGGCAAGACTGGCGGTCGGATCGGTGGCAAGATCGGTGCCTAGATGATGGTCGGACCTATCAATTCGTCGACCGGTGGCAGCATTAGTGGCTGGATTGGTGTCAGGATCGGGACAAGACCAATGGCAGGACCTGTCACCGAACAGGTGGCTGGATGGGTGACCGGATCAATGGCCAAATCTGTTACCGAATCTGATCGCCAATCCAGTCGCCAGTCCAGCCACCGATCCAATTGCCGGTCCGGGCTTCGATCCGACCACCTGTTCGATCACCAATTCGATTGCCAGAATGTTACAATTTTTTTAATTTTTTAATTTTTAATTTTAAAAACCAAGATGCATGAATAAGATGAAATCGCAGGTACGACCTGCGACTTCACTTTATCTGCATCTTTTTTTAAATTTTAATTTTATTATATTATTTTAAATATTTTTAATTTTATTATATTATTTTAAAATCTTAAAATTTTATTATATTATTTAAAAATTAAAAATATATAAAATTAAAAATATTTTAAATTAAAATCTTATTAAAAAAATATTATTTTAAAAAAAATTTATCATCTTCTTATTTTATAATCTCAGCCTGGCATCTTAGATTTTTTTTTTTTTTTTTTTTTTTTTTTTTTTTTTTTTTTTTTTTCAACCGGAAATTGGGTTAAAATTGCTGAATGAAAATGTAGCTTGAGACTGCATTATCATTAGAAAGGCGCAGCAGCTTCGAGCTGCGTCTTCTCCGGGTGGTAAAATAAGCTTTAAACAATTACCAAGTGGCCCAAACAGTAATATTTCGATAAAATTATTTAAATGAACCATAGTTCGGTAATTTTATTTTTAAAAAATATTATTTAAAAAAAATCCATACTTTCACTGCCCGAACAATAAAAAGAAAAATCAAGACCATAATTTACAATGTGCTCCGTACGTCATAGCATGACAATTAATGTCTTGTGCAGGCTTGCAACTCGTGCCACAAAATATATTTGGGAACTGAATAGTCTAATCTCAATCTCAGTCATGGGATTCAATCAGCTCCAATCTTAATTAAAATATATTCCAATAAATGAGAAAGGATAGCCAAATCTAAACATTTGGCGATAAGTTACGAATCCTAGGTCTTCTGACAAGGAAGACACTACTTACAAACAGGCTAGGGGCCAACACCGTATTACCGATCATGATTCAAAAGTTTTAAATTATATTGAAATAAAAATTAGTGGTTGAACCATTAAAAAAGTAAAATGCAAATTTAAACCTAAATAACTTTTTTTTTTTGGGTCTTTTGAAAAGAAAATAACTCTCCCTAAGTTATTAGATGTGGAAGCTACTTGCGGGGCTGACAGTCCCCATGCGAGTAGAAATTTTAGGTGACCCAACTATATTTTCGAAGATTTCCTCCGTAAAATTTGGCTTTAATAAAAGGATAAAAGAATAAAAAAAAATAAGTAACTCAGCTCGGGAATGAATCAGCTTCTTTTATATGATTTAGAATCTTCCACGCCCGTTCCACACCTTGCTCGTTACCGTTGCCCTCAACCCCGCTTTGTTTTTTTAGGCAACCTTTTCTTTTCTTTGTAATTATGTGTAGGCCTCTCAAAAAAGAAAAAAAAAATACCCGTGGACCTGGACAAATCTTGAGGCGTATGCACGGTGGATAACGCTCAATCGGGGATTTGGCGTGGTCCAAGTAATAGAAGGGGTACCGTGGCGCGTTTCCACCGTGGATTTGTCGTGGTCCAAGTAATAATTAGTCCAACGGTTATGTGGTTTTCCAGGGAGTCATAACGTTGTGCACTTATATTATAACGTAATTAAATACCCGTATAATATATATATATATATATATATATATATATATATATCTGAAGACTAAAATTGTAAAATAATTTCCCACCAACCGTTTTGTACAGGACTGCTGCTGATGCAAATATTCCGTCCATTTTGACCCAAACCGCAACGACTGTCGACTGGATTCCAAATGCCGCGGCCATCGCACCACCTACCGTGCCTTCGGCTCGGTCAAATCTCCCTGCACTCCACCCCTTCCCATCAATTCCCCGGCCCCTTCCATCTATAAATTACCGGAGAGTGCGGTCCACCTCTCCCCACACTGCCATCTCTGAACTTCCCTCCCACCGCACGTTGATTTCAATAGTCTTCACGGCTCTTCTCACCAACCTTTTTCTCCAAAATGCCATCTGAGGCCCCCACCCTCCCCGGCCACGGCCAGATCGTGTGTGTCACCGGCGCCGGAGGCTTCATCGCCTCCTGGCTCGTCAAGCTCCTCCTCGAGAGGGGCTACACGGTCCGGGGGACCGTCCGTGATCCCAGTAACTAGATCTTATTTCAAAATTTTATTTTGTTAGCTAGCACGTCTGCTTTCCTTGCAAGTCTTCTGATATCTTGATGTTATTCTTTTAGAGGACCCCAAGAATGCGCATTTAAAAGCGCTTGAAGGAGCTGTAGAGCGATTGGTTCTCTTGAAAGCCGATTTGCTCGATATCGATAGTCTTCGTGCTGCGATCTGTGGCTGCGACGGTGTGTTCCATACTGCATGTCCGGTGACCGACGATGTAAGTCTTTGCATTTTTTGCTTCTTTAGATTTTTGGAGACCATTGCTTGTGGACTGGAGGGAGGTAGCTAGAGGTGCAAGGTGATGGCAAAGGAATTAAATTGAATGGGTGGAATGCATGCATGCAGGAGACCATGATAGTGCCTTCAGTGAAGGGGACCAGGAATGTGATCGATGTCTCGGCCAGTGCAGCCGTCCGGCGGGTGGTGTTCACCTCCTCGATCGGCGCCGTCTACATGAACCCTAACCATAGCCCGGAAGTGGTTGTTGATGAGTCTTGCTGGAGCGATCTTGAGTACTGCAAGAGCACCAAGGTTAGGAATTAATTCACCCCTTACCATAGAACTAGAAACGAGTGGAAGTCTGATACTAACACCTTGGAAATTTGTACAAGTTAATTGGACTAAGGCTCTTATATTAATTGAAATTTGATTTTAGATAGTTCCTCTTCTCTTTTGTGAGATAACAATCTGATAATTAAAATATGGATGCAGAATTGGTATTGTTATGGAAAGACAGTGGCCGAGAAAGATGCATGGCAGGTAGCGAGGGAAAGGGGTGTGGACTTGGTGGTGGTGAACCCAGTGCTGGTGCTAGGACCACTCCTTCAGCCAAACATCAACGCTAGTGTAGCACACATCACAAAGTATCTAACTGGGTCAGCAAAGACGTACGTAAACGCTGCGCAAGCGTATGTCCATGTGAGGGACGTGGCAGAGGCTCATGTAAAAGTTTACGAAGCTCCGGATGCAAGGGGACGATATATATGTGCAGAGAGCACACTGCACCGTGGGGAGGTGGTTCGCATTCTTTCTAAGCTCTTCCCGGAGTACCCCATCACAAACAAGTAAGTTTACGGCCGATATCATACACCAAGTTCCCGGGTCCTACTAAGACTCTGATATAATTAAATAGCTAATTAATTCATGCAGAAAGTTGTACGTTTGGATGGTTTTTGTCCAAGCTTTTGCTTGGAGAGAAACTACAGTACGTAACTTCGATGTTAAGTGCTAACAATACTAATTAACGTATTTGGAAAAAAAAAAAAAAAAAAAAAAAGTGGTCCATGTGTCAGAGGGGGCAAATTTCTGAGCCTGGTCCCATATGAGATCACAGAAATTAATTAAATTATACCCTTTTTATGTTGCGGTTAAAAAAAAAAAAAATTGATTGTTCGTTTGAGTTTCATGTAAGCTAAACTTGTATCCATCAATGTAGAGTCTTTCTATTCTATGTTCTCCTGCATGCTGCTTTGGTAAGATTGGATGAAAAATATATAGTATTAGCTCATTCGATATATCATCATTATTCAAACATCTTTCTCATCCAATGGTTAAAAAATCTAAATTATTGTTTATATAATCATGAGGCTTACTATTTTTTTCTCTTTGGATTAGGTGCAAAGATGAGATAAATCCACCAAAGAAAGGATACAAGTTCACCAACCAACGGCTCAAAGAGATGGGAATTGAGTTCACGCCTGTGAATCAATGCCTCTATGAAACTGTCAAGAACCTCCAAGAAAAAGGCCTACTCCCTGTTATCTCTACCGATACCAACTTTACAGCTGCGCACTAAACAACTTCTTATCTGCTCAATGCTACTACGTAATTAGTGGCTTCCTATATGTTAATGTATCCAACCTAACCTAGTGATATCAATTAGTTGTTGTCATCACTCAAAGTTGAGAGTTGTTATCGAACTCAAAGATCTATACATACACTTTGTATATGCTATTGTATTCGAGCAAATTTTTACATCAATAAGAAACACACAGATTTTCTCCTTCCCTTGTTTGAACGTGGTATCAGAGTTTGAGCTCTATTCTTGATCGGGTTTCCTGTGCCATTGACGGATCTTAGCTCAGATCTTGGGGCTCCTCTCTCTCATCACCGGTATCCCGCATGCAGCTAGCCTTCCCTCAAATCCCGTCGCTGGTGTTGGTGCGGCCTTTTGTGAAGTCGTGCGGCGTGAGTCTTCCACTCTTTCTCCTCTTTCCAGCACCCGCAGGCTTCGAGGTGCAGCCATACCCACCCCTTGACCCAAACATTTTGGCACGAAAGGCCAGGTTTTAGGCACCGCAGGTGGCCGATTGATTAAGAGCCACTACACGAACGCCTTTTTTTTTTTTACCAGCATATATTAAAAATGTCATTATTTTAAAATTTGTCTGATATTTTGTAATTTCTTGATGGAGTTCATAATCCAGTATAGTTGAGATATGTAGCGAGCGGATATGATATTTATTGAGATAAATCGGTTTAAAAAAGATAATTACCGGTTCAAAGATTCAATTGATCCTATACTCATCGGTTGATTAGATGAATCGGCACATTGTCACACCCAACCTCTGATGGAAGAACGAAGAACAGATCAACACTATATCTCAACTGGCAATGGCGTACTACTTGAGATCGGACTTCGGTGGATGGCCGATCTACCACAACATATGCTCCGAACCAAACCGCTCTGAAGTAACTGGCCAACTCACAACATATGCTCCGAAGCAAATCGTTTCGAAGTAACTGGCCAACTCACGACATATGCTCCGAAGCCAACTGCTCCGAAGTAAATGGCCGATCCACATAGTCCTACAGTGAATGGCTGATCTACAACTAATGAAATAACTATCGGCCAACTCTGAATCTGAAGAGTATGACTTTAAAGTAAAATAAGCTGATCTACAACCAATGAAATAACTATCGGCCAACTCCGAAGAGAATGGCCAATTTACTTTAAGCTAAGGCCGTCAAGAACGGACTTTGTGGTTATAACCAACCACGTGACTGATGACTACGGTCTCAGTAAAATTAAAGTAACTGATCTTCGACAGTAATCACAATTAGTTGAAAGGAAGTTAGATTGATTAACTTTCCTAACAGAAATTAAGAAGGCTTAACCGCTTTCCATTACAGCAACACCTATAAAAAGCGGTAAGATGGGACATCCGAGGTAAGCATTCCTAAGTTATTCCAAGCCATGCAAGTCTGAGCCCAGCCCATGACTAGCTCGCGCTATGCACACCTGACTCTCCACTCATTTCACCTTACTTTCTTTCTTTGAGCTTTCCATTCTGTGGTATGAACCCTACTGACTTAAGCATCGGAATGTCTCCCACCGGAGAAATTCTGGTCAGGGATTTGTTTTGCAGGAATCTTGAAAGATGAACCGGCAACCCAAGCACTCCGTCTGGTCCGCAGGGATCAGCGTCAACAGATTGGCGCGCCAGGAAGGGGATGATTTTTAACTGTGAATTCATTTCCTCCCAGGAAAGGAGAGCTTTCAAGAAATATATGATAGTGAAAGGGAGAACCCAGAATGTCTCAATATGCAAGGGATGCCCTGCATCCCAGAGGAATGAGCCTTCGTTGGAGAATGATATGGCACCTCCCGCATTCATCGTAGGGAAGCAACCGTTAGAAGCCCTCATGAATCGAGTGGACATGTTGACTACCATGGTGCAAACCTTCTAGGAAACTGCACTCCAAGGATGATAGGCACGCAGAGAGCCAACTTGACAAAAAGAGAGTCCGAAGGTCTCTTTCTGCTTCCTCTGGTGACTCTACTCCAAGAAACACTGGACGGAGGGAAGCACATCGCAACTATGAAAAAAATTCAAAGCACTGGAACTGTAGATTGAGAAACTCAACGACCAGCATAGAAGTGATGAAGTTATGGCATATGATTCACGGCCTCCATTCTCTCAAAGAATCATGGAAGAAGTCATTCCTTGTCATTTTAAGGTTCCCCAATTGGAAGCATATGATGAAACCACTAACCCTCTTGATCACTTGGATAGCTTCAAGGCACATATGATGATACAGCGAGCTTCTGATGCCCTGCGTTGTCTCGCCTTCCCCATCACTTTAAAGAAAGTAGCTCGGATGTGATATTCGAGCATTCGATCAGGTACCATTTATTCTTTTAGTGAATTAAAAAAAATATTTGTATCGCATTTCAGGACTTGTCGGAAGATGCCCTGCAACTCGAATAGCCTCTTCCTACTACAGCAGACCGAAGGAGAAAGTCTCAAAGATTATGTTGCCAGATTCAATTCTGCCACTCTCGAGATCCCTGATCTCAATGAATATGTGGTTATGTCTGCTATGAAGAAAGGCCTCCGATCATCCAGGTTCACCTTCTCTTTGGATAAGAAATTTTCTACAAGCTACACCGAGCTATTGGCGAGAGCTCAAAAATATGCAATAACTGAAGATCAAGCGGCGAGCTGATGCTTAAAAATAACCTCCTGTACTTTTATTGAAGATATATTGCTAGTAGATAAATTGAAGCATAACTTATTGAGTATTAGTCAATTATATGATAAAGGCTTCAAAGTTATCTTTGAATCATCTATGTATATAGTAACTAACTCTCTTGACTCTAGCAACAAATTCGTTGGCCATAGACTTGGAAACATCTATATGGTAGATTTGAATGATCTAGCCATGTCCAGTAGTTCCAGTCTAGTAGCAATGAATGCTAAGACCAAGGAGTCATGTTTATTATGGCATAGATGATTAGGTCATGCTAGCATGCATACTATTGCCAAATTAATCTCAAAGAATCTAGTTAGAGGTTTGCCACATTTTAAAGTTGATCTTGATTATGTATGTGATGCTTGTTAATTAGGCAAACAAACTAGAGGGAGTTGTAAATCAAAAAATGTTATTTCAACAACTAGATCCCTTGAGCTACTTCACATGGACTTATTTGGACCAACTAGGACCACAAGCTTAGGAGGTATGAAATATGGCCTTGTGATTGGAGATGACTTTTCTAGATGCACATAGATATTATTTATTACACATAAAGATGAAACTTTTGATGTATTTCGAAAATTTCATAAGAAAGTTTTAAATGAGAAAAATCTTTCTGTTATTTCTATAAAAAGTGATCATGGAACTGAATTTCAAAATCAATTCTTTGATGAATATTGCACTGAGCATGGCATTGATTACAACTTCTCCGCTCCTAGAACACCATAACAAAATGATGTTGTAGAGAGAAAGAATAGAACTTTGGAAGAAATGGCCTGAACAATGTTGTGTGAAGGTAATCTTCCAAGATACTTTTGGGCAGAAGCGATGAACACTGCCTGTTATATACTAAACCGAGTTTTAATGTGCCCAATTTCAAAGAAAATCCCCTATGAGCCTTGGAATAGAAGAAAACCAAATATCAATTACTTTTATGTTTTTGGTATAAATGCTTTGTGTTAAATAATAGCAAAGATAACCTAGAAAAATTTGATGCAAAATCTGATGAATCTATATTCCTTGGTTATTCATTCATAGCAAAGTATATATAGTATTTAACAAAAGGACTCTTACTATAGAAGAGTCAATTCATGTTATTTTTGATGAAGCTAACCCCTCGCCATCTAGAAAGGACGAGTGTATAGATAATGATGCAGGTATACTATACAAGGAAATTAAAGATCTAAACATTCTAGACAAGCCAATGCAAGATGGAAGTGAAATGGTAAGCAAGGATCATGCTAATTTACCAAAGGAATGGAGGTATGTAACTTCACATCCCAAAGATTTAATTATTGGTGATCCTTTTCATGGTGTTAGGACTAGGTCAGCACATAGAGATGCATATGACTACCTAGCCTTTGTCTCTCAAATTGAACCATATAGTTTAGAAGAGGCTGAAACTGATCATAACTGGATGATGGCCATGCATGTTGAATTAAACCAGTTAGAAAGGAACAATGTTTGAACACTAGTTAGTAGACCTACAGACCACCCAATTATAGGAACCAAATGGATATATAGGAACAAACTAGATGAGAATGGCAAAATTATAAGAAATAAAGCAAGGTTGGTAGCAAAAGAGTACAATCAAGAAGAGGGTATCGATTTTGATGATACTTATGCTCCCGTAGCAAGACCTGAAACTATTAGATTACTTCTTGCATTTGCTTGCTACATGAACTTTAAACTCTTTCAAATGGATGTCAAAAGTGCTTTTCCAAATGAACTTACTTCTGAACAAATTTTTGTAGAATAGCCACCAGGTTTTGAAAATCATGCTTTTCCAAATCATGTGTTTAAATTAAACAAAGCTTTATATAGTTTGAAATAAGCACCTAGGGCCTGGTATGATAGACCGAGCATGTTTTTACTTGAAAATGATTTTAAAATAGGAAATGTTGATAAAACTCTCTTCATTAAAAAGAAAAATAATGAAACATTAGTTGTACAAATTTATGATGATGACATTATCTTTGGTGCAACTAATGAAAGTTTTTGTGAAGAATTTGTTAAGCTAATGCAGGGTAAGTTTAAAATGAACCTTATGGGTGAGCTTAACTACTTCCTTGGATTACAAGTCAAACAAATGAAGGAATGAATTTTCATAAGCCAAGCCAAGTACATCAAAGAAATAATCAAGAAATTTAGCATGGAAACAAGCAAAGAAGCTAACACACCCATGAGCACTACCTGCAGACTAGACAAAGATGGAAGTGGATCCAATGTTGACCAAAAGCTCTATAGAGGTATGATCGGGTCCCTATTATATTTAATTGCAAGTAGACCAGATATCTTGTGTAGTGTATGTGTATGTGCTAGATTTCAATGCAATCCTAAAGAAACACATATGCTTCTTGTTAAAATAATTTTCAAATACCTTAAAGATACAAGTAATCTGGGTCTTTGATATTCTAATGAATCATCTTTGAATTTAATTGATTTTTCTGATGCTGACTATGCTGGTTGCAAAATTGATAAAAAGAGCACTAGTGGTATATGCCAATTTCTAGGATTGAATTTAATTTCATGGTACTGTAAGAAGCAAAACTCCGTAGCATTGTCCACTACTGAGGCAGAATACGTTGCTGCTGGTAGTTTTTGTGCTCTAGTATTATGGATTAAACAATATTTAGAAGACTTTGGTGTTACACTATCTAAAATCCCAATCAAATGTGATAACTCAAGTGCTATCAATTTAACAAAAAATCTTGTTCAGCATTCACGAACTAAGCACATTGAAAATAGGCACCATTTTATAAGAGAACATGTACTGAATAATGATATTGCTCTTGAATATGTGCCAACTGAAAACCAACTTGCTGATATTTTTACTAAACCTTTGAATTTAGATAGATTTGCAATGATTAGAAATGAATTAGGATTATGTGATCCTATCTAGAAATACTCCCATAATCTTAAGGATAAATTATCTAGATAACCTTTCAATCCAAATCCAAAAATTTCATGAGCTCTGATTAAAATAAAAAATTCTACTTTTTTTTGTGCTCCCTCTACTCGAGCCGACTCGAGCAGATGAACTGTTGGCCGAGCTAGCTCGGGTGTCGAGCCGTCTCTTTTTAGTTCAAGCTGTAGGGTTTGCTTTTTCCATTTTTACTTCTAAACCCTATTCCATCTCCTTCCAAGAAACTTTCCAAACTTCTCCAACTTCCAAAAACTGCTTCGGGATTCAAATTTCTTTGCACTATGGTGCCAAAGAGAGCAATTGGAAAGAAATCAGGAAGAATCAATGAATCGGCTTCGCAAGAAAGGAGAACGAATTTTTGAGAAGACACTATTTCTCGGAATCGACCACATTCTGAAAAAGAAGCTAGCCCGATTTCTCCAAGTCATCAAATCTCTCTAGGTATGAGGCCAATCACTACTAGAAGACGAATTTTATTTGAATATTTGAAAGAGATAGGTTTTGTGATTGGTGATTTTATTGAGAATCAAGGATGGAGGAATATGTGTTCCCTAGACATTAAGATCTACCCAAACCTAGTAAGAATGTTCTATGAAAATTTAAGGTTTGGAGAGAACTTCATTGAATCCTTTATTATAGGAAAAAGGATAATTATTTCTGCTGAAATTCTGGGAAGAGTTTTGGAAATGTCTTTTGAAGGCACAGAGTATCTAGTACTGAAAGATAGAATCAAGGCACTACAAACAGTATTAGAGAGGAATGAGGTAAATGAGATAGGGATTCTCAAAGCAAGCATGTTATCAATTGAGATGAGAATCCTACATAATTTTATTAGTAGGATCTTCTTACCCAGAATTGGATATTTTGATTGGGTAAGTGAAAGGGATTTATGTTTTATGGAGCTCTTGATTAATGGTGATAAGATCAATTTGCTTACAGTTATGATTTGCCAAATGAAGGAGGCAGTTAGAAAAGTTAAAGCTTGCCTGTCCTATGGAATGGTCCTTTCTCTCTTCTTCCAAAATGCAAATGTAGATTTGTCAGGAGAGGATAATAAGACACTACTCCATACTGATACATACACTGCCAAAACCTTTCAAAGAATGGGATACTTATTGTCTGATGGCACCTGAAAGAAGAAGACTGATACCCCAGTGGTTGAAGAAAATGAAGAAGTCCAAGAACAGACTGAGTTAGAGGCTGGTGAGGGCACTACAATGCACATTCCTGAACCACAGCCACAGTTGGGATCTCCAGTCCAGATGGACTTTGACACCTCTTTCCAGACATCTCAGATCCAGACGTGACTGATATGCCATATAGTACACCTACCTTCAATCAGTCCACTAATATTCTAGTTCCCAGTCATGCTACTACTATTCCAGCTGTGATACTTCATTGTTACAAGACTTCATGGCACAGCAAATGAATAACATGACTGAAACTATAAAGTCTTCTATGGTTGCTATGTTTGGAGAACTTCAAAAGTCAATTGATGTCAAATTAACACAATTTGGGGAATAGCTAAATGATCTGAAGGGAAGAATAGACAACATTGAAACTTCCAAAACTGCAGCAACTGGTACAATTGAGACAGATGTCCAGCCAATCCTTGAATTGATTGCATTAAGTTTTGAATCTACTAAAAGGTCAGTCACTCAAGTTCTTGAAGCCTATAGAACTGAAATGGATAACTTGAGGATCAGAATGGGATCTGTAGAGGAAGGCAAAAGGATGGAAGAAGACTACACCAAAGGGATTGGTATAATTAGAAGTGAATTTGGAAGATTAAGTGGCTCAGCTGAAGCGTTTGCCAATACTCAAGCTTCAAAAATGTTCACAATGCAAAAGGGAGTGGCAGAAATAAAAGAAGCAATGGAAGACTTGGCTGCTTCTAAAAGTATAAAGAAAGTCGAAGCCGAACTGAAATCAATGAACATCTTCCTGTGGAAAATGATGGGTAAAATTGAAGATATCTTAGCTGCTCAAAGTGCTTCTAAACCTTCTCATAGCCATTCAGCTCATCCAAGACATCCTGCTCCATACATTAGGCCATCAGAACCATAATTTATTGACTCACTTGCTTCTCTACCACCTGGCATTCAAATTCTTGGCCAAGTTCATTCAAAACCTAGCGTAGATATAGATAGTGACTGAGTGTAGTACTTTTCATCTTGAACTTTGTACTAAACTCTGTACTAAACTTCTTTGAAATACAATGAAAAGTACACCTTTTGATCACTGAATTGCTCTATTCTGTTACACAAATGAATGTTCATATTCAATTGTTCATACAATGATTGACATTTTAATTAATATTTCACGATAAATATGAGAAAGTGAAATTATCTCAAACAAATTTCAAATACTTTCTCATTCTATTTAAAAATCCGAGTTTTCCCTTACTCTACCTTTTGATTGATTGATAAAAAGGGGGAGAAAGTTATGAAATTATTGCATGAAAAGGATAAAATATAGTCATGATTATATATTTTTGCTCTGATGCTTAAAGGCTCTCTATGCAAGCTCTGATACTTAATGTTTTATACTTTAAACATCCAATAGCTATGTTGTTCAAAGCTTTTGAGCTTTGAAATATGAAATTGCATGAAGTGTCTTATTGAGGGGGAGAAAGCTCTGATACTTAATATCTTATTAAGGGGGAGATTATCCTTCTTAGCCCTAATTCTCCTCCATAGTTTGACTCTAATTAAAAGTTAATTTTCATTACTTGTTCATATACACATGCAAATATAATTATACAAGTAATTGTAAAGTGTTATATTGCTTTTTCATGCCCAGTATTTTGTCATCATCAAAAAGGGAGAGATTGTTAACCCCATAAGTGATTTTAATGATAACCAAACATTGGAGCATGTATATTTACTTATGACAATCTTCAAGTGTTTGACAAGTTTTTGTAGGATGAATTAAATGTTCAATCTTCAACTCCTACACTTATGTTTTCTTGTTTAAGTTATGTTGTAATGTGTTTTTATAAAGAAGAACCTAATGAAAAAGCTAAGAAAAATCATGTAAAAAGGGTTACTTTTATGTGTGTGTGCCATGAAATTTATTTTGAGTTGGTTTGTTTGAGAATGTAAAGAGTTGGTAAGAGTTTTTCTTTAAGTTCAAATGTAAAAATCCTGAAGAAGACACTCGAGCCGACCCGACATGATGAAGAGCCGACTCTGCTTACTGGCACGTAGTAAGGATTCTGGAATGTAGCAATCCGAGCTGACTTGATGGAAAGCAAGCCGACTCCAGTGAATCCAAGTCGACTGGAATCAGTCCGAGCAGACTCCTCCATAGTCCAATTTCTGAAGATTTTTGAGAATAGCTATGCGAGCCAACCCGAACAAGAAAGAGCCGACTCTGCTAGACTTCATGTTGAAAGCCTGAGAAAGTGAGCCAACCCGAACTGCACCGAGCTGACTCTTCCAGAGTGAGATTTTCTGAACCTGAGAAGAAGAGCCGACCCAAGCTGAAAAGAGCTGACTCCTCGAGTTCAAGTTTCTTAAAGAAAGAAGTTCGAGCCGACTCGAGCTATCAAGAGCCGACTCATCCAGAGTGATGTTTTGCACCCTGAGACAGAGCCGACTGCATTGAAGATTTAGTGACTCGACCCATCAACTCGAAGGATCCAAGCCGACTCGAAGGAATCCGAGCCGACTCGAATGTCATTTCCAAGTATCTAATGTCTAGTTCCAAAAATTATTTTTGAATGCTAAAAGGTGCTCCAATGGTCATAAATCATTCTCCAATGGTCTATAATAGCTAGAACTATCTTGAGATAATAGAAGACTTTAAATTTGAAGGATTTGAACTTCCTTGAAGCAAGGAATTAGAGAGTTCTTCAAAGAAAAGAGAGCTTCATTTAATATCCTACCAACCAACAGCAAAAGAGCACATGAGCATTCAAGTCAAGCTTTCAAGTCTTCACCAATTCCAATCTAAAGCTTGAAGCAACTTTGGAAAGAAGTCACTGAAGTAATTAAAGTCTATTCAAGTGCATTCAAGTGGACTTCCTGCAAGCTGCACCGGCAACTATCCGGCAAATTGAGTTTGTCATTATTGTTGAATTTCTTTCAATTCAATTTTTGAATTATTGGGTTATTGGTGAGCCTGGTTGAAAAACCAAATAGGTTCTTGGTGAGCCTTGATAAAAACCAAGTATTGGGTTCTTGGTGATCCTGGTAAAATCAAGTTAGGTTTCTTTGGTGAGCCTGTTAAAACCAAAGGGTGTTGGGTTTTCTTTGGTGATCTCATAAAACTAAAGTGTAGAGGTTTTGGATTGTGATCCTATAAAACAATCATACTGTATTCGGATGTGAATATAGTGAAATTCCAAGTGGTATCTTGGAAAGTGGACGTAGGAGCCAGGTTGCTCCGAACCACTATAAATTTGGCGTGTTTGTATTGTGCATACTTGACTCTTTTTAGCTTCTGCATCTTATAACTCTATCACAGCACCTCCACTAGCAAAGAATTTTAAATTGCACATTATTTGCCTTAAATTTTCAAAAGTCTCAATTCACCCTCCTCTTGGGTAGCCACCTGGGCAACACTTTAATTTTCAAAAACCTAATTCACGCCCTCCTGGATTGTCAGTCTAGGCAACAAGTGGTATTAGAGGCATGTCTTAGTATTGCTAATCCAATGATTAGGAGAAAAGGTCATGGTAACTCACATGGGCACTTTTCTAGCCAAAGATCAATTTAGCAATAGACTTCCAGTTTTCAATGGCACTCATTACACTTATTGAAAGGCTAGAATGATAATTTATGTTTAGGCCTTATGGAGAGTAATCATTAAAGGTTCTCACACACCCACAAAGAAAGTTGACGATATTGATGTCCCAAAACTAGAAGATAAATGAGATAATTATGACATGAGAATGGCTGAGCTAAATGCGAAGGCCATGAACCTTTGGTATTGTGCACTAAATCTAAATGAGTTTAACCAAATCTTTACTTGCAATTCTATAAAAAATTTTTGGGATAGACTTCAAGTCACACACAAAAGTACAAACCAAGTTAAGAACTCAAAAATTAACTTGTTCATGCATAATTATGAATTTTTCAAAATTGAACCTATTGAGATCATTTCTAAAATATTTATAAGATTTACTAATATTATTAATGATCTCAAAAGTTTTGGCAGGACTTACTCTAATAGTGACTTGATGGATAAAATTCTTCGATCATAAGGATATAGCCCTTATAATTGTTGGGTCTTGGTGGCATAGCAGAAGAATAGATTTTAAAATCTTCATTTTGAAACTCTAAATAACTAGAAACCCTAAGCCCAAGATCCCTTATTCATTATAATTAACAACTCACATAAATAGGGTTTGGAAAAATACCTAGAACACTAATTTCTTCTTCTTTCCACTAGGCACACCAGTGCATGCCCTCCAGAGGTGATCCACATGGGAATTGAACCTAGGAACCACTCCTTAGTAGGTTGCTTGATCCATCGGGACTCTTTTGACAGCCTTCTTGACTTCCTCTTTTGCTAGACTCTGGGCACTCTGAGACCTCTCTATATCTGCTCTCGGATCCCAAATACCTCTTCTATTTTTCTCCCTAGGCTCTTGTCTTAAAACACTAGCCCTTTTCTTGAGAGAACAAGTCTTGTCTCACTAAGACAAGCCTTGTTTTGAGGGGAGGAAATGAAAAATAGCAGGTTGGGTTTCCGATGGGAATTCTGATATCTAGCATTAAATCACCGATGCCTTTTATAGAGTAGGTAGGGGTGCCTGATATGCCTCTTCTGCAACCTTTTGATCTGTCAAATAACAGATCAAATAAGACCCTTCATTAAGAAGGAGTCTTATCTTGAAGAGTCAAGATCCTTCTTGTGCCAAGAGACAAGATTTTTTGTCTCTTCGGTTTCCAGCCGATTTTTCCACTTGGCACATGGCAATTACTGATCAATTAAAATCCCAAGTAACATGTCCTATGGATGAAAGCATCGGAAGAAAAATAAGAGCCTTCAAAAAGAAGGGATCCTAAAACCAATTAGCACCATAATGAAGAGACGTGTCTCTTCATTATGCGCCAAATCTTTTCCACACCAATTTTAAACATTTTGACCTGTCAAATCCTATGTAGAGGGGTGTGGAGATAAGGAGAAGCCCCTTTGGACTTTAACTTTCATCCGTGATTGATTAGTAGAAGGACTCTTGGTCCTTCTGTGCACCAAATTAGCGTGAAACCAAATGGCGCACCAAGAGTCCTTGCCAACATGGACTCTATCACAAAAACAAGATAAGTCCTAATTGATTCAGATAAAAACTGAAATAGACTATCCTAATCAAGACACAACTCAATTTAAGTCCCTCTTAAATTAATTAACTCAATTATTAAGCAATTGGACCCGATCCAATTGGGTTACGAGTTGGGCTAGCCAACATATACTAGTATGTTAATTAGCAGTCAATTAGGATCCCATGACCCTAATAAAATACCAATTGACTTTCTAGGACAACTTTCTAACATGTGTGACCCTTTTGGGTTCCACGTCTAGCCAGCAGTAGGTCTAGGTCTAAGCCAATTCGATCCAATCAAACCCGATTGACCTAATTAGGTCAAACTGAGCTGACTTAAGTTTTTAATTCGAACTAGCTTCCGAATTGATCCATGAATCAATACAATTGATTCATGAAAACCTACAAGACATGATTGATGTCTAGTAATATGTCATGCATACTCGGAAGATATGGAATTTGATGGAACGTACCAAAATACCCTTTAGTGAAATGTTACCGAGAAATTCAATCTTTCGATCACCCTTTAACCCGAATAAGTGATGGGCATAGATAATTATCAAACCCTAGCACTTAGTAATTTTGAATCTTTATTTGATAATGAAGACTCTATTGATGACTGATTAGAAAACACTTCTAATCTCATCCTGCTTTGATCAAAGACTCCCTGAGTCATCAATTGAAGAGATTACTTGGGATAACATTTTCTCTTACTAGGAACGATCAATTTCTTGTTGATCTACTCACATCCTTCATACACCTTCCACCATATCCGAGAACATCCCGTATATGACTCAATGCCATGAATGAGTATGAACCAAAATATGGCTTAGTGTGCATAAGGAACCATGGTGATCTCAGGTTTAAAGATCACTTGCACAACTCCCACTATGAGAACTATCTCTTGACAAGTAGTAAGACTTCCATAAAATATTCTCAGTGCAGATCAGTTCAGTAAACTCATACCCTGACGAGCATCCTTATCCTTGTATTAGTATCTCTACACAAGTGGCTGTGAGATCAGCCACCCTCTCCATTGAGCATACATAGTGATGTGGCAAGACCGTTGACGTGGAGTACACTTCGGACCCAGTTGGCGGACAGACAGGAAAATAACACCATGCCAAGTTCCCTTCCGGGCTCCCTTGCCAAATGGCCTGATCAACGATTGTGCCCATCTTGGGTCAAGCTTGGTGCTTTCACTCCTTTGCCAGGTGGTGCCCCCAGGTGGGTCCACCTCTGTCGAAGTCAAGCTCGGCACTCCTACTCCTTTGCCAGGTGGCATCCCCAGGTGGGGTCCACCTTGACCGAAGTCAAGCATGCCTTCTACTCCTTCGCCAAGTGGCACCCTAAGAGGGATCCACCTCGGTCGGAGTCGAGCGCTGTCCTACTCCTTTGCCAGGTGGCTCCCCAAGGGTCAAGCCCACCTCGACCAAAGTGGAGTGCTACCTTCCGCTCCTTCACCAGGTGGCGCCCCCAGGAGGGCTCCACCTTGACCGAAGCCGAGCTTGCTCCCGCTCTCTCGCCAGGTTGCTCTCCAAGGGTCGAGCCCACCTCGACCGAAGTGGAGCGCTGTCCCGCTCCTTCGCCAGGTGGCACCCGTAGATGGGTCCACCTCGATCGAAGTCGAGCTCGGAATTCCTGCTCCTTCGCCAGGTGGCACCCCAGATGGGTCCATCTCGGTCGAAGTCGAGCGTGCCTCTGCTCTTTCACCAGGTGGCACCCTCAGATGGGTCCACCTTGGTCAAATTCGAGCTTACCTCTACTCCTTTACTAGGTGGCACCCCCAGATGGGTCCACCTCGGTTGAAGTCGAGCATGCCTCTACTCCTTCACCAGGTGGCACCCCCAGATGGGTCCACCTAGGTCGAAGTTGAGCTTGCCTCTACTCCATCGCTAGATGGCACCCCCAGATCGGTCCATCTCGATCGAAGTTGAGCCTACCTTTGCTCCTTCGCCAGGTGGCACCCCGGATGGGTCCACCTCGATCGAAGTCGAGCCTGCCTCTGCTCCTTCGCCAGGTGGTACCCCTAGATGGGTCCTCCTCGGTCAAAGTCGAGCTCGGCATTCATGCTCCTTCGCCAGGTGGCGCCCCCAGATGGATCCACCTCGGTAGAAGTCAAGCGTGCCTCTGCTCTTTCGCCAGGTGGCACCCCCAGATGGATCCACCATGGCCAAAGTCGAGCTTGACATTTCTGCTCCTTCGCCAGGTGGCAACCCCAGATGGGTCGACCTCGATCGAAGTCGAGCCTACCTCTGCTCCTTCGCTAGGTGGCACCCCCAAATGGGTCCATCTCGGTCGAAGTTGAGCCTGCCTCTGCTCCTTCACCAGGTGGCACCCCCAGATGGGTCCACCTTGGTCGAAGTTGAGCCTGCCTCTACTCCTTCACCAGGTGGCACCCCCAGATGGGTCCACCTCGGTCGAAGTCGAGCGTGCCTCTGCTCCTTCACCAGGTGGCACCCCTAGATGGGTCCATCTCGACCAAAGTCGAGCTCGGCATTCCTGCTCCTTCGCTATGTGGCACCCCAAGATGGGTCCACCTCGACCGAAGTCGAGCGTGCCTCTGCTTTTTTGCCAGGTGGCACCTCTAAATGGGTCCACCTCAGTTGAAGTCGAGCCTGCCTCTGCTTCTTCGCTAGGTGGCACCCCGAGATGGGTCCACCTCGACTGAAGTCGAGCCTGCCTCCGCTCCTTCGCCAGGTGGCTCTCCCAAGCGGGAACCACCTCGGTCGAATTCGTGCCTTCTCCATGGAAGCATCGAGAGGACCGAAGGCACCGGCCCCAAGGGCACTGCTAAGGCCGGCACGCGTGATGCGGTGTGCCCAATATGGTACCCCAGATCTATAACGGTGCGCGTAACCTTGTTTGCACCGGTTCAGGAGAGACGCCCTGATCGAGATGTCAGATCCTGTGACCGATTGCCTGGACCACCCCGATGGGGAGGTCCATGTTCAACGTCTCAAATCCAAGGATGGCTGCACCTGGATCGAGGTCCCGCCTAGTTCCCCCCTTCATGACAGCATGACGGACGAGATGAGCTCATAACTTAACTCCCAACTGTGAGAGTAAGCAACCTCGGGAGCGCATCCAATGAACACCGTTGATCTCTAAGCCCCCCTAGAGGGTGAGAATCGAGGCACCGAAGCAACTGATGACCTAAAAGGCACTGACGGGCAAAGAGCAAGGTAAGCGATCAAGAGGGTGGATACACGAAGGAAGAAAATAGGTGACTTAGAGGCAAAGGCTCCCGAAGGACTCCTAGGAGCAAGTCCTGCGAGGCCAGCCGTAAAAACTTGAGTGCCAACCCTCTCTCATTCTCTCTCACTCATCCCTTCATCAAGAATTCCTCTAAGCATGGAAACCCACTTGGGATCCGCCTTAGTGGATCTGTTCCACTTTGCCGCTCACTGACTTGATTGTCGGAGTGCCTCCACAGGGATTCCTGGCCCGGGTCTCTAACCTTATTTTGCAGGTCCGAGAATGCTAGGATTCAGGAGTAAAGGAGAAGACGTCTGGTGCCAACCCTTTGCTACTAGCCATAGCGGTAAGGTCGGCAACAGATTGGCACACCAGATAGGAGGAGAAAGCCCCTGTATGAACAAGCCCCCCACGAGCTTGAGAACAGCTCGACTCGAAGCATGGTGGTGACTCACGGACATGAAGCTTCCACCAATTGGGCGGGAGACGCCCCCTCTCCCCCGGGCCTGCACAGCTCGGAGAGGGAACTTCCTGCTCCTTTTCAGCTACCCCCGGTAGATGGTCAGTACGCTGCACTTGTCCAACAGATGCAGGCACTGACCATGGTCATGAGACAGTTACAGCATCAGCAGTGCTCCCCAGTCACTCAACCTAGCCAGGGACCCCCGTGGCCCGAGCTGCGGGCTCTCGTAGAAGCTTGCGCTCCATTCAAGGCAGGCTGTCCCATCCGCGGGCCACAACCAACCCCCGCGGGAGTTGCCAGACCCCCGTAAAGTGCAATCATGCTGGGTCGGTGGACCGCGAGAGTCGATCTCCGATGAATGACAATGATGCCACCAAGCATAGCAAGCATCGCCGGGGCAAGGCCCCCCACCGCGACTTGTTAGCCCCTTCTTCTCCAGCAGCCTCAGAGGAAGGTTCCACTGATGAGGCCATCAGGTGCCTGGTTGAGAGGTGCCTAGAAGAGTAAGAGCATAAGCTGGCAGAGTTCTCTCATTAGTTTGCCAACATACAGGGCTCCCCTAACGAGCCGGTAGGCTATAATGCCCGACCCCTCTTCTCCTGGGAAATCCAAGAAGAGCCGATTTCGAGTCGATTTCGCATGGCTCAGGTGGATCCCTACGATGGGACCACTGACCCTCTGGACCACCTGGAGAGCTATAAAGCTCTCATGAGAGTCCAAGGGCAGTGGACACATGGGAATTAACAAGTCACTTAAATAGGATTTGGAAAAACACCTAGAATGCTAATTCCTTCTTTTTTCCACTAGGCATACAAGTGCATGCCCTCTAGAGGTGATCCACATGGGAATTGAACCTAGGAACCACTCCTTAATAGGTTGCTTGATCCATTGGGACTCTTTTGATAGCCTTCTTGACTTCCTCTTTTGCTAGACTCCAGGCACTTTGAGATCTCTCTATATCTGCTCTTGGATCCCAGATACCTCTTCTATTTTTTTTTCTAGGCTCTTGTCTAAAAAGACTAGCCTTTTTCTTGAGAGAACAAGTCTTGTCTCAATAAGACAAGCCTTGTCTTGAGGGGAGGGAATGAAAAATAGTAGGTTGGGTTTCTAATGGGAATTCTGATATCTAGCATCAAATCATCAATGCTTTTTATAGAGTAGGTAGGGGTGCTTGATATGCCTCTTCTACAGCCTTTGATCTATCAAATAATAGATCAAATAAGACTCTTCATTAAGGAGTCTTATCTTGAAGAGTCATGATCCTTGTTGTGCCAAGAGACAAGATTTTTTGTCTCTTCGATTTCCAGCCGGTTTTTCCACTTGCCAAATGGTAATTGCCGGCCAATTAAAAGCCCAAGGAACATGTCTTATGGATGAAAGCATTGGAAGAAAAATAGGAGCCTTCAAACAAATGGGCTCTTAAAACCAATTAGTGCCATGTCTCTTCATTATGCGCCAAATCTTTTCCATGCCAATTTTAAACATTTTGATCGGTCAAAGCCTATGTAGAGGGGTGTGGAGATAAGGAGAAGCCCCTTTGAACTTTAACTTGCATTTGTGATTGATTGGCAGAAGGACTCTTGGTCCTTTTGTGCACCAAATTGGCGTGAAACCAAATGGCGCACCAAGAGTCCACGCCAACATGGACTCTATCACAAAAACAAGATAAGTCCTAATTAATTCAGATAAAAACTGAAATAGGATATCATAATCAAGACACAACTCAATTTAAGTCTCTTATAAATTGATTAACTCAATTATCAAATAACTGGACCCAATCCAATTGAGTTAGGAGTTGGGCTAGCCAATATATGCTAGTATGTTAATTAGCTAGCCAATTAGGATCCTATGACTCTAATAAAATATCAATTGACTTCCTAGGCTAATTTTCTAATGTGTGTGACCCTTTGGGTTCCACATTCAGTTAGCAGTAGGTCTAGGTCTAAGTCAATTCGATCGAATCGAATCTGATTGACCTAATTAGGTTAAACTGAGCTGACCTAAGTTTTCAATTCGAACTAGCTTCCGAATTGACTCATGAATCCAATCGAATTGATTCATGAAAACCTATAAAACATGAGTGACATCTAGCAACGTATCATGCCTACCTAGAAGATGTGGAATTTGATGGAAAGTACCAAAATATCCTTCAATGGAAATTACCATGCAATTCAATCTTTTGATCACCCTTTATCCCGAATAAGTGATGGGTATGGATAATTGTCAAATCCTAGCACTTAGTCATTTTGAATCTTTATTCGATAATGAAGACTCTACTGATGACTGATTAGAAAACACTTCTAATCTTATTCTGTTTTGATCAAAGACTCCCTGAGTCATCAATCGAAGAGATTACTTGGGATAACATTCCTCTTACTAGGAATGATTGATTCCTTGTTGATCCACTCACATCCTTCATAAACCTTCCACCATATCTGAGAACACCCTGTACATGACTCAATGCCATGAATGAATATGAACCAAAACATGGCTTAGTGTGCATAAGGAACCATGATGATCTCAGGTCTAAAGATACTTGCACAACTTCCACTATGAGAACTATATCTTGACAAGTAGTAAGACTTTCATAAGATATTTTCAATACAGATCTGTTCAGTGAACTCATACCCTAATAAGCATCCTTATCCTTGTATTAGTGTCTCTACACAAGTGGATGTGAGATCAACCCACCTCTCCATCGAGCATACATAGGATAAGCTAGTCTTTCCAGAAGCATCGATCCCCGATTCGATGATCTAGGAACATTTTATATTAGGGTTTATAGGAACTTAGGTCTCACCATTATGATCTTCATCATAACCCTAATTTCCTTGTCCTAACATACGGGGTTCATCATAATCTTTAAATTAGACATAGCAGTATGATAAAACGAAATGCCTTTTATTAATATAATAATGTCATACAAGAGTTAGAATATTATAAAAATATCCTTACAAAGATTGGCTTTTAGGATACTTTTGTTTCAATAATGAAGAGGTTTAGGAGAATTGGAGGCAAGGGCAGAATCAAAGTATAGAATAAGATACTTAGCTAAGGAGGAGCCAAGTAAGAAAAAAGTAAACGACAAGGACGTGAATCAACAGCTCATATATTATGAATGCAAGAAATCCAGATATTATTGATTGGACTATTCAATGTTGAAAAAGAGTCACAAGAAAAGCAAGAAGAAGAAAGCCATGATTGCCACATGGAGTGACAGTGATGAGTCAAACTCTAATGAAGAGGAGGAGCAAACAACATCAGCCAACCTATGCTTGATGGCATTGGAAGATGAGGTATATACTGAACCTAAAATTGAATTCATGTTCGATGAATTGCATATAGCTTTTTATGACTTACTTGTAGAATTTAGAAAAGTTGGCTTAAAAATTAAAACTCTTAAACAATAAAATGATATGTTACAAAGGATAAAAATGATGCATTAGAGAAAAATAATACTTTGTAAAAAGAATTGGACAATGTTCTTGAAAGAAATAAAGCTTTACAAAAAGAGAAAGAAGAGCACTCTAAAAAATTCAAAGCTTTAAAAGAAAAGAATGAAAATCTAGAAATGAAGGTTCAAAAACTCAAACCTTTGATGGATAAGCTAACATTAAGTTCAAATAAACTTGAGTTAATTCTCAAAAACAAAGAGAATCAAATGACAAAGCTAGAATTGGATACAACTCAAGATTTAATAACAAATTCTCAGTAATAAGATTTTCAACAACTAAGTTTTTAGCATATAAAAAAATATAGAAATCAAATATAGTGTGTTTTTGTTGTAAAGGAATTGGACATAAAGAATATGAGTGTAGTTTAAGAAAAAAATGGAAGTAAGGTTAAGAAAGTTTAGGTTACCAAAGGAACCATGGTGGCTAATCCTAAAAGATCCAAGAAAGCTTGGGTACCTAAAAACTTCACTTGATTTATTTTGCATGGACATCTTTTAGCTTAAGAATAAAAAAGAAGATGATACTTGGATAGTGGTTGTTCAAGACATATGATGGGTGATAAGGAACTATTCTTTATCCTAGAAATAAAAGAAGAAGATATTGTAGCCTTTGAAGATAATGGTAAGGAAAGAATTATTGACATTGATAAGATCAAAATTATCCCTTCTATATTCATTGAAAATGTATTTCTAGTAAATAAATTGAAGCATAATCTATTAAGTATTAGTCAATTATATGACAAAGGCTTCAAAGTTTTATTTGAATCTTCAATGTGTATAGTTACTAGTTCTTTTGATTCAAGTATCAAATTTGTAGGATATAAACTTGGAAACATATACATATTAGACTTAAATGATCTAGGCATAAAAAGTAGTACAAATATAGTAACTTTAAATGCTAAGATAAAGAAACTAGTTAGCTTTGGCATAAAAGACTTGGACATGCTGGCATGCATACATTATCTAAATTGATCTCTAAAGACTTAGTTAAAGATTTGCCTAAACTAAACTTTAAAAATGACTATGTATGTGATGCTTGTCAATTTGGTAAATAAATTAAAGGAAGGTTTAAATCTAAAAATATTATTTCAATATCTAGACCCTTAGAGCTACTATACATAGACTTATTTGAACCAACTAGGACCACAAGCCTTTAAGATAAGAAATACATACTTGTAATAGTAGATGACTTTTTTAGATTCACTTGGATATTATTTTTGGTATACAAAGATGAGGCATTCATGTTTTCAAAAAATTCATAGAAAAGTATTAAATAAAAAAAATCTTTCAATTGTTTCAATAAGATGTGATCATGGCATAGAATTTGAAAACAAATATTCTAAAAATTTTTGTAATGAATATGGTATTGATCATAACTTCTCAGCTCCAAAAATACCACAACAAAATGATATTATGGAAATAAAAAATAGAACATTAGAAGAGAGGGCCTAAACAATATTATATGAAGGCGATCTTCCAAAGTAGTTTTGGATTGAAGCTGTGAATACTGCATATTACATTCTTAATCATGTTCTTATTAGACCTATTTTTAAAAAAAATCCCTTATGAGCTTTGAAATGATAAAAAGCCTAACAAAAGTTATTTTTATATATTTGGTTATAAATATTTTATCTTAAATAATGGTAAATATTATCTTGAAAAAATTGATTTAAAATTTGATGAAGGCATATTTCTTTGTTATTATACTTCAAGTAAAGTCTATAGAGTTTTTAATAAAGGAGCCCTGACTATAGAAGAGTCTATTCATATCATTTTTGATAAAGCTAACCCTTCACCTTTTAGAAAGGAAGAGTGCATGACAATGATGCAAGTACATTGAATGAAGGAATGAAAAACTTGAGCCTAAAAGACCAATAAATTGAAGAAGAGAAGAAAAAGATACGCAAAGAATGTGGTGATTTGCCTAAAAAATGGAGGTATGTACATCACCATCCTAAGAAATTAATTATAGGAGATCCCTTACAAAGTGTTAGAACTATGTCTTCATTTAGAGATACTTTTGATTATCTTGTATTTATTTCTCAAATTGAACCTAGTTGCATAGAGAAAGCTGAAAAGGATCCAAACTGGATGATAGCTATGCAAGAGAAGTTGAACCAATTTAAGAAGAACAATATTTGGACCTTAGTTAGCAGACCTAAAGAACATCCTGGCATAGGTATTAAATAGATATTTAGGAACAAATCAGATAAAAAAGGTAATGTGGTTAGAAATGAAGCAAGACTGATGGCCAAAAGATGGAATCAAGAAGAGGGAATAGATTTTGATAAAATTTATATACCCATAGCAAGATTAGAGGCCATAAGACTTTTACTTATTTTTGCTTATTATATGAATTTCAAATGATTTCAAATGGATGTAAAAGGCATTTTTCTAAATGGATATATTTTAGAAGAAGTTTTTGTAGGGCAACCCTTTAGATTTGAAAATCATAATTTACCTAATCATGTTTTCAAATTAAATAAAGCTTTGTATAGTTTAAAATAAATACCTAGAGCTTGGTATGAAAGATTTAGTAAATCTTTGCTTGAAAATAACTTTTCTAGAGGAATTATTGATATAACTCTATTTATCAAAAAAAAGATGATGAAATGTTAGTTATATAGATTTAAGTGGATGATATAATCTTTAGTGCAACTAACGAAGATCTTTGCTAAGAATTTGCTGAGCTTATGCAGTATAAATTTGAAATCAGTATAATAGGTGAGCTGATATTTTTCATCAGACTTCAAATCAAATAAAAAAGGTAGGGGTCTTCATCAACCAAACTAAGTACATCAAAGAACTATTAAAAAAGTTTGGGATGGAATCCACTAAAAAAATTGGCATACCAATGAGCCCAACTTACAATCTTAATAAAGATGAAGAAGGAAATATCATTGATCAAAAATTATATTGAGGTATGATTGGATTATTACTATACTTAATTGCTAATAGACATGACATATTATTTAGTATTTGTATATGTGCTAGATTTGAATCTAATCCAAAAAAATCACATATACTTGTTATGAAAAGAATCATAAGATATCTTAAAAACTTATCTAATCAAGGATTATGGTATTCTAAGCATTTATCATTAGACTTAATTAGTTATTTTGATGCTAATTATGGTGATTATAAAATTGATAGAAAGAGCGCTAATTGAATATACTAATTTTTAAGGTTGAACCTAATCATATTATACAGTAAGAAATAAAACTATAGCATTATCCCTTGCTGAGGCAAAAATGTAGCTGTAAAGAGTTATTGTGCTCAAGTATTTTAGATAAGCAATAATTAGAAGACTTTGGTATTAAGCAAACTAAAATTTTTATCAGATATGATAACACCAGTGCTATTAATTTGACTAAAAACCTAATTCAACACTCAAGAACAAAGAATATAGAAATTAGACATCACTTTATTTGGGATTATATGCAAAATAGAGACATTGAACTAAAATTTATTTGTATTAAAAAATAATCAAAAAATAATTAGCAAATATATTCACTAAGCCACTTACCGAGGTTAAATTTTCAATGATTAGGGGTGAATTAGGACTTTGTGGTCCATTTTAGAAATTTCACCTAGAAATTATCAAAAACCAAAAAAAATTCTAGAGCTAAACACCAGTATTTTAAGCTTTGTGCAATCTCATCTCTTACATTTAAGTTTTCTAGAATTCATTTCCCAACATTTTAGACCTAAAAATTAAGTTTTTGCTTGAGTTGACTTGAATAGACCTAAGCCTGAGTGAGCCAACTCGAAAGTCAGAAGTTTTGTTTTTTAAAAGGCTTTGAAAGCCTAGGTCATACTTACCTTTACTATTTAACCAAGTTACTCCTACCACCTTCTACCCTCTAACATTATAGAAACCATAAGGGGATCGCAATGAGATCTAGATTCGGGTGATTCAAAGCAAAATGGGATCGAGGAAGGTTATGGCTTACAAGAGGAGGAGAACCAGGGATTCTATCATTGTCAAGTGAAGAGCCAAATGTAGAAATGATGAGCCAGCTCCTGCAGCTCCATCGGCTTGACCTCAATCAGGAATCTCAATGGCTAATCAACAAGTTACCACAAGTAGAAGAGTTTAATTCAACTTAATAGACCAAGAACATCTTCATATGATGGATTAGATTAAGTGACAAGGATGGGAAAGGTTCTATTCTCTTGAGGTACTAATTTATCCCATCTTGGTTAGATCATTCCTTGAAAATTTGAGGATAGGACATGACCCCTTCAGCTCCACTATCAAAGAGCAGTTGATTGTGTTAGATAAGACTAGATTAAGCAGGTTGCTTAAAATGGCGAAAGAAGGAAGGTGTTACTTGACTTTGAAAAAGGAAATTGATGGACTGAGGTCAGTTTTAGAAAGAGGGTATGTTAAAAGCATCAAAAACTTGTAGGCTAAACAATTATCCTTAGAAATGAGATTGTTACATAATATGGTCAGCCATAATTGGCTTGGAGAAGGGGTCTTCAATTTGCTTCATAAAATTAGGGTCTTCAAGAGATGCTTCATGATTTTGTGGAAACCTGAAAAAAAAAAAAGGGACTACAACCAAAGATCATTTGTTTGTAATTTCTTCCTCTTGCCAATGCCCTCATTAATTCTCCCCGGGTGAAAAGAACTCGGCCCTGACGAGTATGGATTATTTAGGCTTTGGTAGTATTCAAGCAGATCTGGATTGATCCTTTGTAATTGTTGGCTCAATCCAGTGATTTTGATGAATAACAAAACATTGAGTGCATATTGTATACTAATGTGGATTTCAAGTTATGAGTTTTCAGGAAGAAAGCACCTCAAAATCTCAAAACTTATAGTTCATGGCACGTAATGGCATGGAGCATTTCTCACGAATCCGGACATCCTCTTCATTGAAAACGGGCATCTAAATGATTAAATATTATGTGTTTATGATTCATTTAAGTTTCAAAGTCTATATTTATGTTTTTGAGGTTGTTTACACTTGAATCTGAGCTTTGTCAGTCTCAAGTGTCGACACCTGGAAAGTCAAGTGTCGACACTTCAGCATTTGGCACGGACAAAAATCTTTGGCATGCCAAGTGTTGACACCCAGAACCAAGTGTCGACACTTAGATTTTCAAGTATCGACTCAAGGCCTGAGAATTTTGAAAATACAAAACTTTATCTTTTGAGGATTTTTATGTCAAGTGTCGACACCTGTGCATCAAGTGTCGACACTTGAAAGTTCAAGTATCGACACCTAGAGATCAAGTGTCAACACTTGACAGCCAAGTATCGACACCTGACAGCCAAGTGTCGACACTTGCAGCCTGACAGCTCTAACGGATCTATTTTTCTGGCTTGCAGAACTTACTTTTCAAGCTCCAAATGGCTATTTCCGAGGTTCCAACGGTTACAAACTATTTTCTGGAAGGTTCTTGGTGTATTTAACCTCCACCAACCTCATTTTAAAGAGAAGGAAGTGTATTGAAGTGCATTGAAGTCTACTCAAAAGCCAAAAAGCCTATATTCTCTCAAATACTTCACATCAAAAGCCTCTTATAGTTTGATTCCTTGAAAAGCCTACAAGCTCATCCTTACTTTATTCCAAAAGCGGCACTTTGAAGGAGATTCCAAGGAAGAGTCAAGACAAAGCATCAACTTGAGCTTCAAAGATTCCATTCTACTCTTGAAGAGAGTTTGTTTTAGTTTTAAAATTGTATATCTGTTTTTACATTGTGTTTTGACCTTGCTTTCAAGGGTGTCTTGAAAGAAGGTTATTGTGGTTTGTTGGTGAGCCAAAGGGATAAAACCAACTAGGGTTAACTTGTGAGCCCAAAGACAAAACAAGTGTTAAGGTTTGTTGGTAAGCCTAAGTGATAAAACCAACTTAGGTTTTGACTTGTGAGCCTTGTGAAAAACAAGTCAACTGTAATCTTGTTTGGATTATAGTGAAATTCCCAAGGGTGGCTTGGGGAGTGGATGTAGGTGCTAGGTTTGCACCGAACCACTATAAACCTTGTATTTGTGTGTGATTACTCTCTTCCTCTCTTGCTCTTTGATTATTGCTACTGCTTTAAATATCTTGCATTGAATTCATCATTTTTCACTAGCACCACTAGTCCCTCTCATTATTGTTTTAAATTTTCTAAAAGATCCAATTCACCCCCCCCTCTTGGGCTCCATCTCTGGGCAACAGTAATTCTTCTTGAGTGATCCATGAATCTTCAGAATTAGGTTTGCCTTGCCAATGGACCAAGTATTGTTGGTAATCCTTATTCCGGGTAGTGACAATCTTGTCATCTATGACCCTTTCAATTTTTTTCTCCCCGCTTTGGTAGTGTGGCTGGTGGATACTCTGGGGTTGGTTCACTCTCAAGGGATGGATCAGGTTCTAGGAACTCACTGGAATCATTGTGGGCTTCTTGTAACCTACCAGATCTGAGATATTAAAAGTAGAGCTAATGCCAAAATCAGAAGGTAGGTCTAGCACATAAGCATTAGGTCATATTCTTTTTATTATTTTGAAAGGACCTGCACCATGGGCGTGGAGTTTCTTCATAGTTCTTGGTGAAAACTGTTCAGGTTTTGGCCTGATCATCACAAAGTCCCCTACTTGAAATTCTTTGGCCCTTCTATGAGAATCACCCATATGCTTGTAGCTCTCATTGCTCATTTGGATTTTCTTTCTAACCTTTTTGTGTAAATCCCTAAGATATTGTGCATATGATTTGGTAGACTTATGCATGGATGACACCAAATAACAAAACAAACTCAAATGATACAAAAAAGACAAGCTCAAATGGACTTTATTAACTAATGACTACACTTTATTATTGGCTATGAAACAAAAACTCCTAATTTCCAATATTTCCCTTAAAGGCTTCTAAGACTCTTGCACATATCTTCAGGTAAGTGGTAGTAAATCTTGATTTGGTTCTCAACATATGCCATAGAGTCTTAAGAAAATAACTATTGAATATCACTGGGACCAGATCAATGGTATGGTAGATGTCCCAGCCGGATGGGATAGAAGAGTGAATGAAATGCAATGGTGGATCGGGATGGTGGATGTTTAGAAATGGGGAATCAGGGATAGAAAAATTGTTAGGAAAATTATTTTGCAGGGTTTTCAAAGGCTCTACAACTTCTTGGGATTGATCTGTAGGGGTTTGTTCTTGGGTTTCCCTGATGGTCAACACTCCATTAGGTGATCCTTCATTAATTTCTAGATCTAAATCCTCAACATTGATTAATTCCAGGTCCTTTATCATCTCCTTGGATTGCTCTTCATGGTTTTGTCCCTAGATTTCATCTTCTTTAAGTTGATTATTTCCATTGTTGATTTCCTTAGGCTGGGTAATTATTTTATCCTCAAGCAATTGTTCTTGTTTATATTCATCCACTAAGTCAGACCCAGCTTCATAGACTTCTTCCTTAAACTCTTCATCATATTCAGGAGATTCTTTCTTTAATTCCTCAGTTGGACAATATTTAGATTCTATTTCTTCCTTGAGTACTTCAAGAGGTTCAGGAGAATTTTTCTCTAATTCTTTTATGGGTTTAGTCTCTTCTTCATCTCTTTCGTACTCATTGAATTCAATAATATATTTAAGCACAGTTTTATCATCTTGTCTCAATTTGTACCATTGGTTTGGAAGACTTTGCTTATAAGGTTTGCCTAGGTACTTTTTTCTTAGTTTACTTTTTATTTCTCTCCAAGTATTTATTTTATCCCCATTATAATAACCTTTTCGCTCAACTTCTCCCCAATATGCTTTAGCATGTCGGACTAACTTTGATTTGTAAATTGACACTTTGTTATGTCCGACATTTCATCAAATTCAAAGTATTGATCCATTTTCTTCTCCTAATCGACATACACCTCAGGGTTTCCATCAAAAATGGGTGCATAGGGTCGATTGCTCCTAAAGACTCTCTCCTCCTGATCTACAAAGTCTTGGCAGGGATATCTAGGATTATACTTAGGGGTGAGATCATGACATTGGGCTCTTGGACCAAGGGGAGGTAGACTAGGTGATTCAAGCTCAGCGTGGATCCTATGGGCTTCTTTTATGAAGTCATGGTGAAGTCATCTTGAATTGTATTCAGTAGTGAATTCATGATGATGGACTCTTGGACCTTGAGGAATTGACCTAAGTGACTCAGGTTCGATGGGGGTCATTGGGGTCTCTTCAAGTATCCCAACATGGTCCTTCACTTGACCTAATTCCTTTCTCATTTGCCCTAATTGCCCATTAATGGTATCAAACTTTTTAATCAGGGTTTTCAAAAAAAATTCAAGATTAGGGTCCATGGGTAAAAACAGACTGAGTGGATGGAGCTTATTGGACACAGTGCAAGGGTAATCAATACAATGGACAAGCGAGCAAGACCTAATGCTAGGGTTCCTAGACCTAGAGTTTAAGAATACAAGACTTAACTAGGCACTACTTAAGAATGTAATTATCCTGTCCATTGGCCAGGTAAGAGGTGGGGTTGCGGGAGGCTCCCCTCGTTTTTGTGAGGTCCTAATTAAAAACTGCAAGTCTGTTTAAGGTGTTTGCCATTTGACCTCTAGCATTAGACACCAATTTCAAGGAATAAGTACAAACTCAAATAATGCTTTGTCTTATCTTGCACTTAAACCCGACTCGTGGATGTCCCTAATTTAGGTTCCTACTTGATTTTACTTTAGGGTTTAGGTCAATGCAAATGTGGGTGATTGTTTTGGGCTAAGAAAAGGTAATGACCTCCTTCCCTTATGTAATATTGAATGCCCTTAGGATATTTTAAAAAATGGATGCACACAATTTCAGCATAACAATGAGTACAATCACTATACCTAGCACAAATGCATGAAATTTTAATTCAATTTCAAAATTTCAAAAATTAAATTTAAATCAGTTACTTCAAATCTTGAAGCATAAATCACAGTAACCAAATTTAAAAATTTAAGTTTCGAAATTTGATTAAAAAATTCGTCATTGGAAGTAAAGTGGTTTAGATGTAAATTTCAGCTTCCAACTACCCTCCAGCTAACCTGAATTTGAAAATTCGAAATCTAAAATTTTTAAATCCAAAAAATTCAAAATAAAATTAATTTGGTTATCTCTCAGATATGGGATCTCGGATTTTAAATCTCAACTTCAAATTAACTTGAATTTCTGGTTGATAAGGTAGTTTAAAACAGGTGCTAGAAGATTCCAGCAGTTCAGCTAACTCTTAACAACCTAAATTTAAATTTTGAATTCCAAGCTATAAATCTCTATAAAATTCAAAAATTTAGTAGGAAATAATAAAAATTTAGGTCTAAATCTCAGATCTAAAATTATAAAAATAAAAAAAATATTTTTATATTTTTTTGAAAATTAAAGGAAATGGAAGGCAGAAACAGAATTCTGGAAAGAACTGCAAAAATGACCTAGGAATTTATATTCTTAACTACAAAAATAAAGGGATATTTTCGTTTTTAATTTTATATTTAGAATCCTAACACATAAAAGTATTGGAAAAACATTTTTTTGGATTTTCTTGATTAATATAAAAAATTTGAAAAATCACTGAATCTCGGAAAATAGTGAGACAGAATTTCCAGTAGCTTGCAATGCTTAACCTAGAACAAAGCTCTGATACCAAAAAATTGATGGGAGACGAATTTGGTGAAATAGGTGTGTGGGGATGTGATATACGTGATATACTTACCTAGCAACAATATATCAGCATTTGAGCTCCAAATATAGCCGAATTTATGGGTGGAAGAAATGAAAAAATTTGAGCTAGGGACTAGGTGAGCAGAAAACCTGACACCCTTGTGCAAGCTTCCTTTCAAAAAAAATTAAAAGATAGGATCTAAGGGCATAGAAACCCTCAACTAGGATAATCAACCTTTAATGACCTCAGATCTAAGGATCAAGAGGTTTTCTTCCCAACAATGAAGAGAAATTAAGCTCAAGTGGAAGGGTAACGCTCACCACTCAAAAAATTAAAGGCTAGAGGCAAGATCTCCACTCCCTTCTTGGATTCACCATTGGAGCTTGGATCCTTGGCATGGAGCCTTCATATTTGTCTTCAAATCATCAAGAAGAACCTGCAAAGAGTCAAGGTGAAGTCGAAATTCAAAGAAATGGAGGGAAAAATGAAGGAATTAATAAGAGAAGTGAAGAGAATTACTGGAATTTTTGGACAGCACTTCCTCCTCTTCTTGGACTATTTGGATCTTGTGGAGAAGAACTTGGAAATGGAACTATGGCACTCCAAAACTCAAAGAACTCACTCCAATTTGGGATCAAACTCAACACTCGAAAGAAAATCAAAGAAAGCACTCAAAATTCTAGGAAGAACTCAAGAGAACTAGGCAAAATGAAAGAGAACTCAAACAAGGGAACTTTCATTCATTCAACTCAATTCATTCTATGCTTACAAGAGGGGGCCTTGGTCCCTATTTATAGGCCAAGGGTAGCTATCAAGGGACCAACTAATTCAAGTTTAATTGGTAGCGAATTACAAGATTAGTTTCTAGCAACTAATTCCTAGCAACTAATCCTAACAAGAGAATTCTAGAAATTCCATGTGGCATTATTTCCTTACAACGCTTGGCTTTATCTCATCCTTCCACATGGTCTTTAAAATTTGGTCTCCAAGTAGGCTTTCATGGTAGAGAATTTCTTCAAGGCTTGGTCGGCCCATGGCCTTGGAGAAGGGGTCTTCAATTTGCTTCATAAAATTAGGGTCTTCAAGAGATGCTTCATGATTTTGTGGAAACCTGAAAAAAAAGAAATGGGACCACAACCAAAGATCATTAGTTTGTAATTTCTTTCTCTTGCCAATGTTCTTATTAAGGAAGCTGCTAGAAGGCAGTGAGCTTGTCTTCCTTATAGGATGGTATTTATCTTTGTATTTGATGAGTTTGTAGTTTATTGCACTGTTAAGGATGCCAAAAGATTGCTGCATACTAATAGGTATAGTGAGAGATCACTTTACTACAAGGACTACTAAAAGATTGATAGAAGGTGGGTGAAGAAAATCTCAAGTCAGAGACCAACAAGGTCAGACTCTTTAGATGATGACCTTGCTGCTGTTGGTGATCATGATGATGGTGACAGTGATGATGGTGATGAGGAGAATGATAATGATGATGTTGAGATTGAGGTTCCCATTGCTGCTGGACCCTCTACTGGTGAGAAATCTAGATAGCTTGCTAGTCCGAGGACTCCACCTATTTCACCCATATCTGCTATACAAACATTTGCAGAGCCTTTTGTGCCATCTACTGCATGACTTCCATGAGTATCTCTTTAAAGCAGTTCACTCAGCTCTCTAAAGCATTGCTTGCTAGAGTTAGCTCTATGATAGGAGACATGAGACAGGACATTCAGGATGTTTTCAGGAGCTATCAGGAGTTTAGAGGGGATATGAGAGAACTCTTAGTTCGGATGGACATAGTTGAATGAGGTAGAGAACACATGATGAGTATCAGTTTGATCTATCAGATTTGAGTCTAGATTTTGGATATATGTGAGGTGCCATTGATTAGTTTGCACGAGAGTAGGCGGAGACCACCCTATCCATTCAACAAGGCATCTGTTACATGAAGTCTGAGCTAGGCAATGTTTTACTGGGATTCACTAGTTCTAGATTTGCTTTTAGTCCATCATCTAGCCAGGGACCCAGTATAGTATTATAGCCTTCACCCAGAATAGCACCTACATTTAGGCCACCCCATTAGTGCCACAATTAGACCTAGCACAGGATTTCCTCTACCACCTAGGATAGGACTAGCTTCCCAGATCCACAGTTCAGCTAGTCCATCACCTGTTCATACTAGTAGGATATATGTACCGTACATTATCAACATCCTGGAGGATAGCGAACAGTGACTAGATATTAGGATATCTACTTTGTATTTTTATATCTTTGTTTTATTATAGTGAACATTTTGTATTTCATAGTGTATGTTGTTCTTGATACTTATGTTATATCAAATTTTGTATCACTAAACTATTCTGAATGCTATATTATATGAAAACTTATATCTTACTTTGCTATCTCTTTTTCTCTTATATCTACTCCCTTTATCTTCCTTGTTGATGATTAGAAAAGGGGACAAGAGTGAATGTGCATGGGAGATTAGGAGGAGTAATATTAGAAAAAGAATAATTAAAAAGAGTAAAGATGGGAAACTAGAAGAAGAAACATATGCATGAATTCATGATATGTATAAGAGTAAGGGGAGTGCAAGAATTATGTGCATGCATATATGATTGAAATTTAAAGGGAGATCATTGATTGTTATAAATTATAATAACACTCTTATTCCCCTTCTGACTATATGCTTCAACAATTCTGATATATCTTATCTAAGCTCTGATACATTTTTCCAAGCTATGATATAAACTTGGTTTGCTACGATATCTTATGGCACATCAATCATATACTTTGTTTAAATACTAAAGCTTCAATACTATGATTTATTTTTTGATTGATACACCACATATATGCTTTGATATATGAAAATTTTAAAGTTTGATATGTTCTATAGAGAACTTTATTGATATTTTAATATTTGGATATGTTTGTAACTCTGATACATTATACTGTAAAGTTTTCATGAAGATGTATAATGCTCTAATATATTTTCTTATATTATAAAGCTTTTAATCTCCATGCTTAGTATTTTGTCATCCTCAAAAAGGAAAAGATTGTTAATCCTAGGAATGATTTTGATGATTACAAAATATTGGAGCATGAATACTATACTAATACTTTTTAAATATTTAAGAATATTTTTATAGAAAACTTTCCAATGGATAATCATTAATTTAAATAATTATAGATTATTAAAATTGGTTGAGAGCCATCAGGTTGTTAAGTCATTTCTCAAGAAATATTACAAAGATGTATGTACCATAGTAAAATTCCTTATGAGAGCTTTTGGATCATGGAAAGAGTAGAGAGCTCATTATTATAATTTAATGTGTTTAAATTTATTGGAGAGCTCATAAAAATATGTTAGGAGGCCCCTTCCATTTAGTTGTAAGGAGATATTGATGTTTCTATGAAATCTAAAAGAACTGACTTCTTTGAGAAGAGCCGACTCTTGCAGAATGGCATGGCATGCTGACATGGCATACAGGTTTGGCACTAGTCAGAAGAGCGGACTCTTGAGATTAGAGCTAATTCTCATAGGATGACAAAAAGCTATTTTCAGAATACTATAGAAATGAGTTGATTCCCTTCAAGCAAGCCTTCTCTCACAGGTTTAAAGAAAAGTGAGTTTTTAGATGAGTGTTCTCTCCAGATAAGAGCATTCTCCCTTAGAAATAACAAAATGTATGCTTTTAGAGATAATTTAGAAAAGCCAACTACTATCCAACGAGCCTTCTCTTTCAAGATGACAGAAACCTAAGTTTTTAGGCACTACTGATTAGAGTTGACTCCCCTTAGGCGAGTTGACTCTCATCCCATGAAAAGCAACAATAATGACTAGTTCTAGAACTTGCAGAACTAGACTCCCAAGATTTCTAATGGCCATATTTTGCTTTCCAATGTCTCCAAATGCTAGAAATGATTGAGAACCAATTGGAAAATACTTGGAGATATTTAAATTTTTGGATTAAAGTCAAAGAAAATAATATACTTAAGAGAATATTCTTCCAATCATTGCAAACAAGAGAACTCAAGAGTAGTTACCTGAAAACTTGAGAGAAGCTTTGCTCCTTTCCACTTACTTTCTTGAAGCATTTAATGAAGTTATTAGAGAGCATTGAAGAGCAATCCTTGAAAACTTGAAGAGTCCATAAGAGGAGCTTCATTGGTACCATTTACTCTTTTGAGAGTTTATTTTGTTGCCTTGTTTTTTTCATTTGAGTTGTTTGTTTCAACAGGGAGCTAAAACTAGGAATTAGGTTTGGATTTTGATTGGTTGACCTCAAAAAATTAATCGAGTTGTTTATGAGGCCAAAAATAAATGTTGTGCTTAGATTTTGTTTTATAAGCCCGGTGTAAAATAAACTGACTGTATTCTTACGAGAATATAGTAAACATTTTAAGAGATCCTTAGATAATAGATGTAAGATCTTGGATTGCTCCGAACCACTATAAATTTATTGTATTTATATATTTGCTTGTCTCTCTATCTCACTCTTTTACATTTTAGCACTTGCACACTTTCTTTAACATAATACTTGGGCTACACATCAATTATTTTGAAAAGTACATACTTGTTTTAATTTTCAAAAAACCAAATTTACTTCCTTCTTGAGTTGTCGATCTGGGCAACAATCATTAAGAAAGAAGTTAGCTTGGTTAGGACATGAAGAGACTAGATAGCAAATAGTAAGTTGAGTGGTCTATTATACTTCTTGATAACCACCTTACCAACCTTGTCGTAGTAGCTCTAACAACTTTAAGATATAAGCTTCATGTTAAACAAAGTTATAAAAATTTGTTCCTAGTTTAGGTAGATGATTATTGGTATATCTAATGAGTTAAACATTTGTTCGATGAGTTATTGAGTGGCTTGTGCTTTGAAAAAAATATCTGGCTCTTTGTCGATGAGTGGTTGAGCACTTTGTATCAGATATTAGAGATTGGCACCTTGTGCCTTATAGAAAAGATTGACACACTATACTTTATAAAAGAGATTAGCATCTTATGTCATATAAAAGATATTAGTACCATGTGCCTTACAAAAGAGATCAATACTTTGTGTCTCATAAAAGAGGTCGGCACTCTGTACTATATAAATTTCTTATTTATAACAAGTCATCCATACTGTAACGATGCCCCTCACTTCCATGTTCAATGTTGATTTACTTAACTTAGCTCGAAAGTATACTGAAAAGACTCTATAAATTTTTTTATAGAGGAAAAGGACAAATAATGTCTTTCTGAAAGGTAGCCATGTCGTGTAACATTTTAGGAGGCATGAACTTTTCACAAAAGTTATTATTAGGTCTAGCTGTGGGCGATTTTCGAAGTGACATTGACATGTTGGTTTGTGGGTCCGCCCCCTATCCAATAGGAGACGTTTACATGTCAAGAGGGGACTGGCCCACATCCTAAGCCAAGGATCACACGACCTGGACTCCAATTAAATGACAAAGATCAATTCGATCTGAACTGTTAGAGACCATTATAAATGACCTTCTAGCTTTTCAGTTTAGATCTTTGGTCTTTTTCTTTTCTGTCTTCATCTTCCAGTGGGCCACCCAATGATTCTTCTCCCTCAAGCTTTGGACTACTCACTTCCAGAGACCTAGGTTAGTTCTTCCTCCCCTTAGTCTTCTATTAGCAACCATGACCCCAAGGGAGAGGAGAGCTATTAGGAAGGTGAAGTCTAGAGTAAACCTAGCCAAGATAACAATGGATACCAATCCAATCGAGGAGTACCCTAATACTCTGATTGCTTTTGCTATCACACCCTTTGTTATTCCTACTATTACTAGAAAGCACCATAAGAGGGCTTCCTTCGGCCTTGAGTTAAAGAAGTCCATGACCCAGGAAGTGGACTTCAATAGGCTTAGAAGCGCATATGCTGTACCAGATGATTTTAGGATGATTGTCCCTAGCTTGGAAGAGAGGGTAGTATCTCCTCCATTTAGATGTGTTGCTTTTTATGAGGATACATTTAAGGCAAGTATAAGGTTTCCTCTTCATCCTTTTATTCTCAACCTCTTAGATTTTTATACTGTAACTCCAACTCAGTTTACCCCGAATGGTTTTAGGGTCATCGTTAGCTTTATGCTTGTTTGTGTTTGTGTAGAATAGAGCCCAAGCCTTCTATTTTCAGAGACATTTTCATGTTAAAAGCCCATCCTTATGACAATGCTTGGTTTTACTTTACTCATAGGCAAAACTAGAAGCTTGTGGAAGGCATTCCTTCTACCATTTATGGATGGAAGAATAAGTACTTCCTTTCTTTCATTCAGCCATTAAAACTTAGATTTTCTTGGGGCAATGCTTAGACTAGCCCTAACCATAATAAGACTCATTTGGAGAAAAACCTGGATGATTTTCTCAAATTACTTCATGCCAAGATCTCAAGTTCAAAGAGCTTTTAACCATCAGGCCCTGTATGATGCAGGCATAATTCTGGTAGTCCTTAGTAGTACGTCCAATCTCTTTCTGATCTCTTTGAGCTCTTCTTCTTTCATCTCTTTTTTTTAGTCATCAAATTTTTATTCAATTCAATTCATATTTGCAAGAATGGGGAAACTCAACTTCGACAAGATTCAACAAGCTATGAAGAGAAAGAGGTTAGATGATGCTTTGGAAGCTCGAAAGAAAATATCTGGGGATGCTTCTGCCATGACCTCTTTGGAGAGAACTCTGACTACTGAAAGCAATAGGTCTCTTCAACCAGTGAAGGTTCTAGTGCCTGAACCTTCTAGGCCAAGTAGGTCATTTGAAATAGCTCAGTCAATTCTGCCAATAAGTATGTAGAGTCATCCAAGGCTGTCCGATCTCTCTGATGATCTGTTGATGTAGACACCTTTCTACATGCTCAAGAGAGACGTGTCATCATCCTTAAAGAGCTGAGGGTAGACCAATTTGCTCGCGGTGACCCGAAGCTTGCTGAAGAGTTTATAGACATGATTTTTCTTCCTACTGATCAGAGTGAGCCTGATAAACATCGAATTCTACAAGTGCTCGATGATAATTGTTTAGGGATTTATCAAGTAACTTTTCATTCATTGTTTTCTTTCTCTTTTATATATTTTTTCTTTTGGTCATTCTTTAATTCTTTTGTTTCTTTTCTTGTTTCAGCTTTTGTCAAATTTTATGCACCTCAAGCACTACATCCTTTCATTTGATGAGGTGAAGAAGGAACCGAATAAAAAATTATCAAAGGTCAAGGAAGAGGCCAAGAAAGCTGTTGATAAGGTGAACATAGCCAATGCCCTAGTAAAGGCTACAGAAGCTAAAAGAGATGTTGTGATGGCCCAAAAGAAATAGGTAAGGCCAAAAACATAGAGCTAGAGGTTGCAACCTCCATTGAAATAAAAAAGTTGATGATAGACCCCTCTGATGTAAATAAAGAGGTCGAAAAGCTTAGGAAAGAAAAGAAAAGTTGGAGAAAGAACTAGCAGGGGCAGAGGAGAAGGTCATTAAAAAATATAAGTCATCCGAATAGCTCACCAATGATCTCATTGATGAGTCTCTAGGAGTTTTCTTCAAAGGATTAGAAGATTGCTAAAAAAAGAATTAAATAATTCCTTCCAGATTTCAATACTATTCTTCTTATTCCAAGTATCGATACTTTGGAGGAGATGGCTATTGCAGTGGGCGAGGATGGAGCTGAAGAGGACGGAGATGTCCAAGTCATTGGTGCCTCTATTGATGATCTTCTTCTGATCTCTTATGAAGCTATAGCTACTATTAAAGTGCCTGGAGTGCTTACTGAGGTCATTTAGAAGCTTAGGCTGACTAAGCAGCTGAAGTATGAGGGCTCATCCTTTTATATGTGTTTTGTTTATTTTTTCATCTTTTTAACTTGTATTTCCACTCTTAGGAACCTCAAGTTTCTTTTATTTTGTAAAAACATCTTTGGAGCAATGGAATTTCTTTTTTTAATTTGTGTTTTTTATTTTTCTATTATATCAAAAACTTGTAGCCATTTGAGATTGTTTGTAGGGCATGTGGGGGCCTGGTGGCGGTAGTGACAAATAGGAAACTTAATATATTATCTATAATTGAAGAGTAGCCAGAAGTTCCTCTCGAGGACTTTAAGAAAGTGGTCGGTGGTCCTTCATCGATAATTGACATGATAGAAGAAGTATTCTAGAAAGAGGTCGGCAAACCTTCATCGGCCCTTGACCTAGCACTTAATGAGCTCTTAAGGATTTTACCATCAGATTTTGATACTGGAAGGGTGGTAGCTCGGAGGTTTATTGAAATTGCTAAAAATATCGAAGTTTTCTTCTTTGCCTTCCAATTGGGCTTCAATAGATGTATTGATAAGGCAAAAGAATTCTACCCAAATGTAGATCCAAATTTTCTTACCTTGACAGATATGGATGCTAAGTCCTTTATAAAGGAGGTGATGGGAGGAGACCCGACCTCTTTGGTGGAAGTCGCTCATGCTGTTCTAGATGAAGGAAAAAGAATAATTAATCTTGACTTGGTTGAAGACGATCCACCTCTAGCAGCTCTGGTTGATGAGAAGGGTAAGAGATCTAGCTCTTTATATCCTAAACCTCCAAGAGTGCCGAGGTCAAAAATGATAAGGAGAAAGAGATAGATATGCATCTTTCCTCTTCTTCTTTTCTCTTTTAACCATTGTAACCCATTCGGGTAGTAAGTATGCCTAACTTTGTAAGAAAATTTATAGAAATCAATGAAAAGTTTTTATTTCATTCATTTCCTTATTTTCAACATTTCTGTGGATGCAATGTGCATTGCCCCTTGAGCTCCAATAATTTAGTTTGATCACCCCTCATAAATATATGGACTTTTCATGTACTTTCTGACCTCATTTTGGACAATGCAATTTTAATCCTTTCATTGGTAGTATTGATAGAAGATATCTAATTGCAAATAATAGATAGATAATATTTGAATAAGAATAATTGGTAAAAGGTACCTGACCGAGAGTTTTAGAGGATGAGATAAGTTGTCATCATGTTGATATAAAGTATCTGATCACTTGACCTCATTTGATAGAGGACATAAGCGTTCATTAGAGAATGTCTAATTACTATGGATAAAGAGAACTAGGATGCATAATTCAAAATTTTAGGCAAGTTTGAACTATCTGACCACCTTGGATAAAGATTACCAGAAAATTTGATCACATTGGATGTAATGTTAGAATACTTGACTAGAACTTTAGGCAAATTTATGTCTGCTCGATCCCATTTAGATGTAAAATACTAGAATATCTGATTGAAGTCTTAGACAAACCTGTGCTTATCTAATCTATCCAATCCCATTTAGATGTAAAATACTAGAATATCTGATCAGAGTCTTAGGCAAACTTGTGCCTATCCAATTTGTCCGATCCCATTTAGATGGAAAATACCAGAATATCTATTTAGAGTCTTAGAAAATCTGTACCTATCTGATCATATTAGATAAAGAATACTAGATATAAGGTTAAGAAAACTGGTTCCCTCCTTAGGCTAACTTGTGCCACCCATTGATCTCTTTGATAAAGAATATCGGATTAGAGGTCAGAAAAACCTATTTCCTTCCTAGGCAAACCTAAGCTACCTGTCGATCTCTTTGATAAAGAATACTAGATTAGAGGTCAGGAAAACTTGTTCCCTCCCTAGGCAAACCTGCACTACCTATTGATCTCTTTGATAAATAATACCAGATTGGAGGTCAGAAAAATCTATTCGCTTCCAAGGAAAACCTACACCACCTGCCAATCTCTTTGATAAAGAATACCGGATCGAAGATCGAAAAACTTGTTCTTTCTCTAGGCAGACCTGCATCACCTGCTGATCTCTTTGATAAATAATACCGGATTGGAGGTCGGAAAAACATGCTCCCTCCTTAGGCGAACCTGTGCCACCTACTGATCTCTTTAGGTTAGGAAGCTATTTGAAAGTGGTGGCAAACCTGTGCCTTTTCTCGATAAATCTGAATAGAAATGATAAACAAATACTTTTAGAATAAAAGAAAATTTTATTAATAATACTTTTTTAGATTATCAAAATTCCAAAACCTTGGGATTAGAGTTCCATCCAGATTTTCTAAATTATAAAATCCAAGTCTAATAACCTTTGATACTTTGTATAACCCTTATGGTGGAGACACTAGGATCAGACACAGATCACTGGATCCCATATGGTTTGCTGATTAGGGTTTTTTTAAGAACCTTAGTCATGTGTCATAATTTTGTAAGCAAGTAAGATTGAGTCATGTAATAAGTTGAGACTAGTTGATTTATCTCAACCTAGTCCAGTCTATTGAGTCTTGTATTTAAGTATTAGTCCAGTGAGAGTCCAGTTTTTGTATAAAAGGAAAGGATACCCTATTTTGAAGTTCCACCAGACCTCATCCAGGAGCCAGAGGTATTCACATCAGCCAATTGGACTTTGTATGCCATCCCAGGGTCCAAGATTCCTACAAGATGCCCAGATGCCCTCCAGATGCTTTCCAGATGCCAGAGTATATTCCCAAACTAGGTCACATCATGAATCCAGAGGTCCATCTGCATCCTAGCTCAAGAGAAATCATCCCAGGCACTAGGCCCAAGCCCTTAAGAACCAAGATTCCAGGTATATTCCAGCCCAGAACCAAGATACATGGAATATTCCTGCTCCAGGCATCCCAGGCCTCCAGGGCCCAAAGCCCGTGCGCCCAACCCATCCTTGGCCGCCCCTTGCTACACCCCATGAAGCCCAACACATCCTTGAGGTTGACTTGGTCCAAGCTAAGAAGAAGAATTCAAGTGGAAGGAGGAAATCAAGTTCTTATTCTAGTTAACCTTGTAATCCAAGTTCTAGGTTTATTTTGTAGTCTTTCTCCCACTTAAATTGTGTAAACCTATTCTAAAGACTTGTAATCCCTTTAGGAGAGGGCATGGGACTCTATAAATATCCCACCCCTCTTTCTCTTGTAATCAATCAACTCTTATGAATTAAACTCTGCTGAATTATTTTTAAGACTGGTGTTCTTGTGTTTTTGTTTTTGGGTTATAGTTTTTGTTCTCTTGTATTGGCCTACCTCTATCATTGCAATCCTCCATGCCCTAAGTAGCAAATTAGATCTCCAAGCATCAGCCACACCCCAGAAAAGCAGCCTTGAAGATGCCCAGATCAAGAGCTCTTTCTGCTTCCTTGCCGCCAGCCCTTCTTACCCTAATCCCTTTCTTTTTACTTCATCTTATTATTCTCTATTTGTTTCTTTATTTCGTGCCTAACCTTGATATTTTGCAGATCCCTGAGGTGTTTCCCCCTTCCCAGAGGAGGCTTTCTTTGCCTTCAGACTGGATCTAGATCGCCTTCAGATTCGGGAACCGAAGACTTGTTCTTCCAGGCACCATCTAGAGGCTGAGAGATCTCTTCATCGAAGGAACTGCAATCGTTGCCTGGTAAAAGCCTTCTTTCTCTTGAGTTCTGATATGATGACAGGTATGCTATCCTAAATCGGGAGTTTCTCAACTCTCGGGTCCTGGCTATTTATTATTCTGCATGAGTTTTTGGGGGTATGATACTTTCTAGCATTACTAGTCTTTATACTGATTCTTTACTTATTTTTGGGTATTTAGCCATTGAATTACAAATCTTAAAAATCACAAAAAAAATAATTTTCTATTTGCATTAGTCCTAGGTTCATCCCGCATCACCTTCCCAATTAGGTAAAAGTTTTCCTTGCTCCAATGGCTACGAGACTTTAGCTCGTCAAAGATCAAGATCTTCTTGCTAGAATATTTTGGTTTTGATCCTAGAGTTATAGTACTGAGCAATCTTTTATTTATAAGCTATCATTCTAATGTATGCTTTCTCTTGGGCTTCTTGCAAGAGGTCGAGGCTTGCTCACAGCTTCTCTTGGTGGTATTCTCATCATATTCCCTTTACTCAATCATAAACTAAACCAATATCTAGGGGAATGATTACTTCGGCCCTATAGGTCAACTTGAAAGGTGTTTCACTTGTTGAGGTGCGAGGAGTTGTTTGAAACTAAATTGATATATAGGAGAATGATTGCCTCGGCCCCATAGGTCAACTTGAAATGTGTTTCACTTATCAAGGTGTGAGGAGTTGTTTGGTAGGACTATAAGACACTATCTAGCTATCATCCTTAAAAACTTTTTCTTGATTGAGTCTGGTCTTTAGTCCTTGAAAGATGGTCTGATTTGTCACTTCCGTCTCTTCATTTGACTATGGATGTTAATCGATGTAAATCTCTGCTCGATGTGTAGGCTCATGTAGAACTCTTAGAACTTCTTGTTGTCAAATTGGCTCTCATTATCAGAGCCAATATACCTAGTGATAATTACCTTATACATATATATAAGTATTAATTTAATAATTAAATTATCTTTATTTATTTAAAATTGATATTTCTATGCATCGTTTATAAGAAAAATACCATCAATGTGAAGAGCTCAATTTATGGGTTTGAACAAAACAAGTTTAAAGCGAATCAGACTTAAAATGAAACTATAATTGAATTTTGAAGTTTATTATAAAATCATATGAATTTTAGAGCAACCGATCCATTATGGACTGACTACTTGGTTTACGAATTATCCTAAGGTCCACTGGCAGCCATTGCTAATGGTCCACAACCCAGAGTGATGCGGACACCAGGGCTAGAAAGATATGATAGATTAATCCCAGTTCCCTGTGGATCACCTATGAATAAGCCCTAAACCCCAATTTCAATTGAGTCCTGTATATACAAGCCTAGTCAATTTTATTTTTTTGTTTTGACTTGTTATGCCTTAGTAATTTGGTCAAATTGGATTCAATTTGATCGAGTTCGGCAAAGTTAGTTTCAATTGAGTCCCTTAATTAGTTAATTAGTTTCAATTGAGTCTTGTAATGAGGAGGTTCAAGCTCAAATCAAGAATGCAAGCTAAGAAGGACCCAATTCATGGCGCTACATCATCTTGGATGCCCCATATTGCCACATCAACATCTTGGACGCCCATGCCATGTCACATGCCACTCATCATCCCATGCCATGTCACATGCCACATCATCATGTTTTGTCATGTCACCCCACACCATGACATCCTCTTGGTTGGCCACAAAGATTCAATAAGGGCGCCAATTCAAGAAGCCAAGGATCAAAGGAGTTTTATGTTTCAAGAATCCAAGAGTTCTTTGTTATCCAAATTCAAGAATGCATCATGGATTTCCAACCAAGAATTCATCTTGGCCGCTCATCATCCATTCAACCAAGGATTCATTTCAAGAAACAAGGGGTCTTTGTCGCCCACCCTAGTCCAAGCCTTGTCGCCCAAGTGGATGAAGCTCAATACCAAGGTTTCACGATAACAAAGGAGAATCCGGAAGGTGGTTGATGCCCAAGGGAAGCCAGTTCCAATAGACTCTTTCCCTTCCAACATGAATTCAAGAAGTTGTAACCCTTACTCATCTTCCTTGTAATTCATGAGGGTCTATAAATACCCCTCAACGCCTCCCCTTGTAATCAATGAGATTTTGCTAAAATAAAGTTAAGAGTTATCTCTTCAATCCTTTGCTATGAGAGCATCGAACTCTGAGAGGGAGCGGACGTGAGGTCCTTGGCATGAGGCCTAGTTATCCATCATCTTCCTTCCACGAAACCCTAAAGCCGTCCTCCCTTCTTTCTTATCTTTCTTTTCTTCCAATCTTTTCCACCTTCACGCCATCTAACATCTTCTTCTTGACTGATTCTAGGTGATCAAGATCTGAAGTGAAGGTTTTCTTTGCTTTGGAATCGACCGCGTTAAAGATCGGAACCCGAAGAACGATAATCTTGAAGTTCTGCCGCAAATCCTAGAGTGCTGAAATCGATCTACATCGTGAGTGCTTCGAATCCTCGTTGGTAAGCATAACCCCTCCTCAACTCTTTAGTTCTGATTCTTGAAAGTGATAATGCTAGTTTGGGTGATTTTTTAATCATCAGGTCCTATTTTCTTGATTAGCATTGTGATTCTACATTGCGAGTCTTGTATTAATCACCCAATTGACTTCATCTAGGGTTTTTTTGAGTCCTTTAATCTATGAATTGCTGAAGATAATTGATCATTGCTCGCATTAAAACAACTTTAAGATTGTTAGGAATAATTTTCATATCTCATCCCGCATCAATTTTTGGTATCAGAGCGTGTTCCCCCATCAATTTTGGTATCAGAGCCAAATGGTTAGGGTATGTTTCTTTTTCCCGAATCATCCCAGATCCCCATCACTAGCCCCGGTGAGTCCCTCCACTTCACACCGACCCATTTTTTCCATCCTTTCATCTTCCCAGATCCCAGCCAACACCTTTCCAGATTCGACACCATCTAAAAAAAAAATATCAGATCTTCTCGACACTATCTCTTCCATTTTTTTCGTTCTTCCTCGCTTCCCCATCCTCTTCCGGATCTCCCCACTAGATCTTCTCCATTCCCATCGAAACCCCCTGAGTCACAGATCGCTACTTGGAGATCCAACCGGACACACCGACACCCCTACAGCCCGGCCCCATCATCCATCCATGAAGCTTCCGACTGATCAGACACCCGAGAAGACTCATTGATGCCACCATCCAGCTGATCTCTCTGTTCACCGTCACTAACGAACCTCTCCCACCCATGAGCATGACCACTGATCGGAACCAACGACACCCTCCGCTCGTCCGATCGACACCTTACCACTAGATCTTCCAGATGCCGATGAACCTCATTGTCCTTGACCCTAGATCATGTCCGCTATCATCGACCATCAAATCACGTCTACCACTACCCGAGCCATCCATCGAACTCGAGCAAAACCACCATCGATCAGACCCTCTCCGCCCATATCAAAACCCCTCCATCTCCGCCCGTGATTGCCTCCCTACCGGTGCCCTGTGAGGTCATTCCCATTCCGAACCTGGCATCACCTCTTCCGAGTTCGGCCAGCCATCTCCTCCGTTCCTAGACTATGCCAACCCTCGGACGGCCGAACTCCTTCCTCCTCTCCCTGCATCTATGCCACCCATGCCCATGTTGCAGTGCCACCGTGCCGGCCTTCTTCCCATCTGGTCTGCTATCTCCCTATACTATCGTCATCATGCTAGCACCGTCACCGGTGAAGTTTCATCAGAATCCCTCTCCGCTAGCCCTCCCCGTTCTCCGTGTTTCGATGTATGGAGAAGAGGCACCAATGCACGAACGTGAAAGCAACTTTCATCCCTATTGCTGACTTCACATTATACATGATTCTCAATATTGCACGAATTTCAAAGCTACACCAATTTCAAAGCTACATGATCTCAAAGCTACATGGATCTCAGAGCTACACAGATCTCAGAGCAAAGCCTCTTTTGATTGGATGTGGTTCACCAAAGTTTCTGTTGACCCAAACTCGATGGAGTCAAGTTCTCCCACCTCAGGGGAATAAGGGGACATTGACCTGCATGAATCCCGATGCAGCATGAATTTCAATACAGCATGAATTCTGATGCACATCCGGTACCAGAATAAGTTATCTTAGGATTTATCTTTATCGATTATTTGAAGTTTGATTTAGGAATAGTTTGGTTAGGATTTTGATATGATAGGCCTTATTTTATGTTTAAACCCCTTATCCTTATCTTGTATTTGAATTTGAACCCTTATATTTCTATCTTGTATTCAAATTCAAATGAGAGTTTAGAAAGGTCTATAAATACCACCCTCATTTTTTTGTAAAAAAATGGTTTGATGAAAATGAGTTTTTAGAGAAGAGTGATTCTTCTTTTTCACTCCGCATGGAGGTGAGGTCCATTCCAATTTCAATTTAGTTTTGTTAGGTTCAATTTAGTTTTGTCGGGATCAATTTGATCTTGTAAATAGTTGGGTCTTAAAATTAGACAAGATGGATTCAACTTGAGTCAAATTAGTCAAGACCATGAAGCTTGAAAGCATCAAGATTAAAGCAAACCACCTCAACTGCCATGCCAAGTTGGAATGCCACCTCACTACGCCAAGATGAGATGCCACCTTACCTCCACGCTAAGAGGGAGTGCCACATCACCTTCCATATCACCTCAGAATGTGCGTCCAAGAAGAATTCAAACTTAAATTTAAGTTGGGCACCCCACTTATCTCTCCACCTTTCATGCATGTGATCGCACTTATCACTCCACTCTTTATGCCTGTAATTCAAATTTGAAAGGGCTAGGGAAGTCTATAAATATCCCTAACCCTCTTGTAATCAAGTCATTATCATGAATGAATGAGAGCTTTTCTTCTTCCATTTGCTTTGTTGCATTTGACACTCCAAGAGGAAGAGGGTATGAGGCCCAACCACTTCATCCAAGATGCCAACCACTTCATCCAAGATGCCAATCTCTTCATCCAAGATGCCTACCTCTTCATCTAGACACCCACCTCTTCATCCAAGATGCCAACAACCATTTCCTTTTCCTCCTAAATCTCTACTTTCCTTCTCTCTCATCTTTCCAATGCCCACCAATGCCCTCCATTGCAGGATCCTCCTTGATCTTGAGCTAAAGAGGAGGTTTACTTTACTTCAGAACCATCTACATTAGAGTCTTCTATCCAAGGAGTGATAGTCTTCAAATCCAACCGCTAGTCCATGGAGTACTGAAATTAAACCACCACCAAAAGTGTGAGAGCTCATTAGTGGTAAGAGAACCCTTCCTAGACTCTTAGATCTGATTGTTTGAAGGTACATGTCCTAGTTAGAATGATTTCTCAACCATTAAGTCCTTTCTACTTTTGATTAAATAGAAACTACATTGCGAGTAATATAACTTTCATCTAATAGTCTCTTATATTAAATTTATTTGCTCCCTCTTATGCATGAATCTTGCTGATATATGGTAGAATCATTGCTTATTTTAGTTTGCTAGGTTCTAAGTTTAAAACTCCATTTTGCATCCCACATCATTTTTGGTATTAGAGCATGGTTACTAGGACTTATTTTGCAAAGTACTGAAATTTTTTGCATGTTGAAATTCTGCATATCAAGGATTGATTTGAAAGTTCTCTTCATAACTTTCCAGATCCTAGTTTTTATTAGAATTTTTTATTAATATTTCCAGTTCAAAAACCAGGGGTGAAATCTTCCTCATAGATTTCAGATCTGAAATTTTTTAAAAAATCTGCATTATTTTTATTCTTTGATCTAGGGCTTCATGCCTCCTGAGCGGGTATACGAAAGTATACTGTCACGACCCATAGGAGTAATGAGCTATGGCTAGACATGAGATCCTTAGGTTAAAGGTTTGATGTGCTAATTGCTTGCTTGATGTGTGATTGCATGACTTACCTAAGTGATTGCTTGAATTGCATGATTTTCTTTTATTAGCACATTGAACACCCCAAAATTTTCTAGCATAATTCAAATTCAAAATCCACCTAACCATAATTCAAAAATTTAAAATTTAAAATTTAAAATTTGAAAATTTATAATTGAAATTCAAATTTGAAATTTAAAAATTTGAATTTTGAATTGCATGTTATTCCTAGTCTTTATATTTATTCCTAGTCTTTATGTTCTATTGATTAGCTAGATTGTTGGATGTGCTTTCATTTTAAAATGTTTAAGGACAATCCTATCACAAGATAAGGGAAGATTTCATCACCTTTCCTTGGCCCAAAAATAACCAACTATATATTGCATTGACCCAAGCCTAACATAAAATTGAGTAAAAACCTAAAACTAGGGATATCATCAAGTCAAGTTCATGATCATGTTGAGACTTAGCATTAATTGATTCTGTATTTACTCCTGGATATTGGTGTCTAAGGCTAGGGGTCCAATGGCAAATGCCTTAAGTGGATTTATGGTTTTTAATTAGGTCCTTGTGAAAACGAGGGGAGCCTCCTATAATCCCACCTCTTACCTGGCTAGTTGAAGGGGTGACTGCAGTCTTGATTAGTATTTTGGCAATTCATGCTAACTTGAACTTCTAGGTCTAGGAGTCCTAGAAGCTTGGTTTGTATTGCATGACCACTAGATCAGGAACCCCATACCAACACTCCCAGACCCAACCAAGTCTCACCATGGACCCCAATCTTGAAACTTTGATGAGAACTATGACTGAGCAATTTAGGCAACTAAACAATAGGTTTGACCAAATGGAAGAGCGAATTGGGACCCTTGAAGAGACTCGTTTGACCCATACTGAACCTGAATCACCTAGACCAACTCCCCTTGGACCAAGAGCCTATCGCCATGATCCCACCCCTGAACATAACCCTAGACACCCACACCAAGACTTCGTGGATTTGGAGGAAAGAGTCCTTAGGAACATAAATCTCGATGCACCCACTTTTGATAAAAATTTAGACCCTAAGGTGTATGTTGATTGGAAGAGTGACATGGATTAATGCTTTGAGTGGTATGAGATGTCGGAAGAAAGGAAATACAAATTTACTAATCTTAGGTTAGTCCGACAAGCTAGATTGTATTGAAAAAATGTTGAGCACATTTATCGACAGAGAGGAGAAATGCCCATAGTCACATGGAGAGCCATGAAGATCAAACATAGGAAAAAGTACCTACCCTTGCCCTATGAGCAAAGGCTTTTAAATTAATGGCAAAGATTGAGCTAAGGGAATAGAATTGTGTCTGAATATATCGCCAAGTTCGATGAATTTGCCATGAGATGTAGTGTGATCTAGTCGGAGGCCGTCACCTTGTCTAGATTTAGAGCAGGCCTACGTGAGGAAATCCAAAGGGAATTATTTTTTAGAGAAGTCCATGACCTAGAGCAAGCTTACCAAATCACCAGGGATTGTGAGATATTTTAGAGGAGACCTCTGATCCATCGACCTAAACCTAGTAGGATTAGTGCCCCTAGAAATAGGCCAAATTCTAGTCAAACTTCCTCGAACCGACCCAATCCTACTACCTAACTAGCTCACAAAGATGAAAGGGGTAAGGCCCTTGAAGTTCAAAGAGATAATCACCAAAATGTACATTGCTTTAGGTGTCATAAAGTTGGCCACTATGCTAGTCAATGCCGTACCTGAGCCTTACACATAGGAGAGTTAGAGGAAGAAACTCTAAGAACCTTTGAAGAATTTGAGGAAGAAGTATATGAAGCCGGATCAAATCTAGTGGATGAATATGAGGGAGATGAAGAAGACATTTATCCAACTGAAACATTGGGAGTCGTTAGATATATTTTGACCCAAACAATAGAGCATGAGGATTGGCATAGAACCAATATCCTACAAACTTTTATCAAAATAGGGGAAAAGGTTTGCAAGATCATCATAGATAGTGGAAGTTATGTTAATGCCATTTCCACTAGTGCTGTCAAGAGTCTAGGATTGACCACTGTTCCCTATCCCAACCCTTATAAGGTATCTTGGATTGATTCGACCTCCATCCTTATTAAGTTAAGATACCAAGTCAAGATCCAACTCCAATCCTATCAGGAGAAAGTTTGGTGTGACATTCTTTCTATGGAGGTTAGTAGTATCATTCTAGGCCGACCCTGATTGTATGATCATGATGCTACTTTGTACGGTCAATTAAACTCTTGTTCATTCACCCACCTATGAAATAAAATCATTATAAACTCTTCACCACCTAAGGACAACAGCAAAAGAGGGTCTAGCAATATGAAGAAAAAGAAACAAGGATTGAATTTGATCAATGCTTAGGATCTGGAAAGAGAAATTAATAAGAGTTCACCAGTTTGGATATTGTCCACTAAGGAAGTCCAGGATCAACTCCAGAAGGAACAACCCCAGGAAATAGTAGAATTTTTGAAGGATTTTCATGATGTGTTTCCAAAAGATCTTCCTGATCACCTCCCACCATTAAGGGACATTCAGCATGCCATAGACTTAGTCCTAGGAGCCACCTTACCAAACCTTCTACATTATAGGATAAATCCCACTGAACATTCAAAGTTACAAAGGCAAGTTGAAGATCTTCTCCAAAAGGGATTCATTAGGGAAAGCCTGAGCCCTTGTACGGTATTTGCCCTTTTGACCCCCAAGAAGGATGGCACTTAGAGAACGTGTGTAGATAGTTGTGCCATCAATAAGATAATGGTCAAGTATCGTTTTCCTATTCCTTACCTTGATGACATGCTAGGCATGATGGCCGGAGCTACTATTTTCTTTAAGATTGACCTTAAAAGTGGCTATCATCAAGTTAGGATTAGACCTAGAGATGAGTGGAAGATAGCCTTCAAAACCAAGGATGGCCTTTACGAATGGTTAGTGATGCCTTTTGGACTTTCAAATGCCCCTAGTATATTTATAAGGATCATGACCTAAGTCCTGAGACCATTCATTGAAAAATTTGTTGTAGTCTATTTTGATGACATCCTCATATACAGTAGGACTAAGAAAAATTACTTGGACCATCTCCAATAAGTGTATCAAGCTCTTATGAAGGACAACCTTTATGCTAACCTTAAGAAATGCAATTTCATGATCCTTAGAGTCATTTTTCTCGATTTTGTTGTTATCCCCGAAGGACTATCTGTCGACCCTGAAAAGGTTAAGTCCATAGTTGAGTGGCCTATACCCAAAAGTGTACATGATATACGTAGCTTCCACGGCCTTGCCACATTCTATAGGAGATTTATTCAAGATTTTAGTATGATTGTTGCACCGATCATAGACTGTATTAGGAAGGAAACTTTTGAATGGACTAAGAATGCCAATAGAGCCTTCCTTGCGATCAAAGAGAAAATGACCCAAGCACTAATTTTAAGGCTACATGACCTTTCAAAGGTTTTTGAGGTTGCTTCTGATGCCTCCAAAATTAGAATTGGAAGAGTTCTAAGTCAAAAGAACCACCCTATAGCCTTCTTTAGTGAGAAGTTAAATGAAGTGAAATTGAGGTATTCAACTTATGATAAAGAATTGTATGCGGTAATTCAAGCTTTAAGTATTAGAGACTATCTATTACTATAGAAGTTTGTCCTATATTCAGACCATGAAGCACTCTGATTCCTTAGTTTTCAAAAGAAGCTGAACCCTAGGCATGGGAAGTGGGTAGAGTACATTCAAGCCTATACCTTTGTTTTGAAACACCATGTTGGCACTTAAAATCGGGTTGCCGATGCACTGAGCCATCATTCCATGCTCTTGACCTCTTTGAGTATTGAAGTCATAGGATTTTATAGATTGAAAGAAGAATACAAAAATTGTCCTATACCCTTTATGATGGATTTCTTTTCAAGGAAATAAGTTATGCATCCCTCAAACCTCCATCCAAGAATTCTTGATTTGGAAAATCCATGCAGGGGGTTTAGCTGGCCATTTTGATAAGAATAAAACCATACTAGCAATTGAAGACCAGTTGTTGCCCAGTAAGCAACCCAAAAGGGGGCAGTGAATTGGGTCTCTAAAAATATTTACTTGATGTAATGCAATCCAATTCAACAATTAATTAAGGAAGGTACTATGAATTTAAATGTAATGCTCTTAAATTAAAAGTGCAGTGAAAATAAAGAGAAATAAAAGTAAAGCATGTAGAGAGATCAATCAACCATAAAGACAAGGAAATATAGTGGTTCGGTGTTATCCAATGCACCTACATCCACTCCCCAAGATCCCCTTGAAAATTCACTATAATCACACCGATTATAGTTGATTAGTTTTACGAGCTCACTAATCAAAAATCTAACTTGTTTTCACAAGGCTAGCAAGTCAAAATCTCACTTGGTTTTACGGGCTAACCAAGAACCTAAATGGTTTTACAGGCTAACCACCAACCTTCCTTGGTTTTTCGGGATAACCAAGAACCTAAGTGGTTTTGTGGGCTAACCACCAACCTTATTGGTTTTCAAAGGCTCACCAATAACCTCCCTTGGTTTTACAATAGGATATCCAAGAACCCTTACAACAAATAAAGATTTGAAGTAAAGAAATAATATAAGCTTTCTAAACAAAAGCGGGTATCTCTTTGAAGCTCGATGTAGAGATGCTTTGAACTTGTTGAAGCCTCTTGAATGCTCAAGAATAGATGCTCTTGAAGGCTCTTGAATGCTTAGAGGCTTGTTTTTGCTTAAGAGTGGTTGAATCTTCAAAGAATATATGTTAAAGCTCTCTTTTCTTCTCACTTGAATGCTCTTATCTCATTCTCATCAATGGTATTCAATTATTATCAATTTGATTTGATTTGGAGCATATATATACTTCCCCAAGGCCTCAAATCTCGTTTCTAGCCGTTAGACTTGAAAAACTAGCCGTTGGAGGGAAAAAGGGTCAAGTTCTATGTTTGAAAAACTAGCTGTTACTATTCCCAGAACTCCATGTGTTGACACTTCAAGCTATGAGTCGATACTTTCTGTCGACACTTGAACTTCTTGAGTCGACACCTAGTTCAAATATCTTCAATCTGATCTTCTAGAAATCTCAGATATGTCGACACTTTCTCAAGTGAGTCGACACTTTGAGTCGACACCTAGCTTCCATGTGTCGACACTTCAACAGTTCTTCATTTTCAGCAAGTTTTGTGGCTTGAAAATCTCAAGTGATGAGCTGATCCATGTATTGACACTTCAGGTCCATGTATTGACACTTCAGCCATGCCATCTGAAATATTCTTGTGTATCGGCCTGAGTCGATACTTCACTTCCATGTGTCGATACTTTGAGTCGACACCTCACTAAAATTTTCACAGAAAAGTCTGAACATGAGCTGAAACAGATTTCTACTTAACTCAAATAATTATTCAAGCAAATATTGATTGTCCAAGTCCTCTTTGAGCAGTTTTTTTCATCCAAACTTGGCTTCTTCAATCAAACAAGCTTTTTCAAATTTGTGAGCACCTTTTTCAACAAAAACACACTTCAAGGAAACCATTAGTACTCAACTTATACTTAATCATTTTATTTATCATCAAAATCAATAACAGAGTCAACAATCTCCCCCTTTTTGATGATAACAAAACCCTTAAGTATAAATTGCATAAAAGACTTTTAAAAGAATTTATCAAGGTGCATAGAATAAAATGCAATAGTTATATCAAAATGATTTTCAATATCGATAAGATATATCAGAGCAAATTGTAATAAATAAGAGTATTTGATCTTTGGGATATATATGAAACATAATCACATATATCGTGATACTCTACATGAAAATTCAGCAATAAGTAAAGCTCCCCCTGAATTGATGATTCATAAAATGGTTTGTAAATATCTTTTCAAACATTTAGAGAGAGGTTTTAAAATGAAATTCACTTTAAAAGAATTTTCAATAAAAATAAGGTATAGCTCCCCCTTTCTCAAGGAGTTTGTAAATAGTTTCAATTCAAGTTTTCAAAATAACTTTCAAATTTTGTAAATACTCTCATTTACCCCTTGCACATCACAAATACACTTTACATTTATACTTACTACTCATAAAAATATCAAATACACAAAAATATATCACATTTATACTTAAATCTTACCATACTACTCCCCCTTTTTGTTATCATTTAAAGGTAGGAAGACAAATAGGTTTATCTTTCAAGATATAGCATTGAAGTGTAATGTATGAACTTCATTTCAATTCATAAAGACAATGAAATACTAAGGAAATTAAAGTTATTCATTCATTTAAAGTTACAAACATGAAGTACAACATGATATTTCATTTCAAGTTAGAGTGTGTACAACAAAAGATAGTACATACATAGATGCATAAAAGTAAACTGTCTAAAAATACATAGATATCCTAATCCTCATCATCATCATCTGAAGATGATCCGATCTCAATCGATCATGTATCAGTAAAAGATCGAGCTCGCGGCCACATCGATCTGAGATCTTGGAGTCAGGTCCTGGTCGGTCGTGGAGGGGTACGACGACCACATCCTCTGCATCGAGCATATGTCCAACCTCTGGCTGGAACAATAGAGGTAGAAATAATGTCCTCCGCAGGAATGGAACTAATCGGTTCGACAGTCTCTGCGACTGCCAGAAGTGGCGTGCGATCAAAAGAGGGACCGGAGTCAAGATACTGAAAGCCGGGTGTACAAAAACCAAGCTCTCAGATAAGTGAGGATGTGTGGATAGTAGGGGTATCAAAAATAGTAGTATCAGCCGATGATACGATAGGTGTATCAAGGGTAGATATATCAGGTGAAGAATGAATTGGTATGTCTGTAATTGACGAATCAATGATAGGGGTGTCAATAATGGGTATATCGACAATGGGGGTATCAACAATAGGTGAATGTACAATAGGAATATCAATAACTGGAGAATCAATAACTGGTGAAAGTATAGGAATAGGATCATGATCATCCGATCTGGAAGGAGAGGATGGGATGGGAGTCTGGGTTGGTGAACTTGAAGGATCAAGAGTAGGACTCCTGGGCAAGTCTGCCATCACTTCCACTACTGGCTCTATAGTCAAATCTGGAATGTCAAGTCCACCAGAGTCAGTCTCCTCATCATCTCCATCAATATCATCACCATCAACATCAACAACAGGTGCAGGAGCAGGTGGAGCTATATCAGCAACCCGAGTACTCACGAAGGTCTGGACAGTGCAGTTAATATAGCTGAGATGCCATCACTCAGTCCACCGTGGCTCTCTCTGGTCTCAGCTATGAAGTAGTCAAGACACTGTCTAACAATCAAAATATCAATCTCGATGCATCCGACTCTGTCCAATAAGCTATCAGAAACACCCTGAGTCTCCATCTGAGCTAGCTGAGGCTATGCTGAAGTAGTAGGATCAGACTGAGATGCAAGGTCTGGCTGTGCAGCTATCTCAGGTTGACTCATGGTAGGTCCTGCCTCGTTGAAGAGGATGCGCTCCTCCTCTACAGCATTATCATCATCAGCTCTGTCCTCGGCCTGACCATATATCCTACGAGTCCACTGGCCTTGAAACAGATGATAACCCATCTGGTGTATTGATTTGATATCATACACATCAGTATGAAGTAGCATGCGGAAAGGCTCGTCCTCAAAGTTGATGCCATAATCTCTGAACAGAATAGTCAATCCCATTTCATAGGACAGGCAGAGTCGCTGGCTCGTCGATGCCTCTGTCATCTGGTGAATCATAAGCACTGGAAGGCAGACGGGCGTGCACTGAACCAATGAGACCATCACTAGCAACTCCCACTCAGTGATGTAATCGAAGTGTCCGATCTTTGGCAGAAGTATCCGGGCGACAATATAGTGCAGTAATCTCATCTCTGCTGACAGTCGGGATGCGGGTATGGTGGCTCCCTCAAGCAATATATCAGACTCAAAGATACACTGGAGTCCACTCACTCTGTCCATCAAGCTATCCACCACTGAACCAGTCATCGAATATCACATACTCTGCTCAGAACCTCTCATGAAACTGGGATATCTCGACCTCTCGCCTATGCCATCCATCCATCAGTCCCACGGGCGAGCGATCCATAGAACTCTCTAATCAGCACGGGATAAAATCTCTCGCTGAGTGGCAAAAAGAAGTCAAACCAGCCTTTCGAATCCACTGTCCAATCCTAAAATGCTGCTGGTTGACAAAAGTGAAGTCCACTCATCATCCTCCAATGATGGACTTCGAGCTCATCCTGCTAGAAGCTATAAAAATTGATCGTACGGGTGGATCAGGAGCTTTAGCCTCATGTCTAGCCTACGTCCTCCATTCTTCTTCCTGATTTGATTGACGAGGTCGACGGACTACTTGCTTTCGGGATCCCATCGCTTGGAATAGAGATTTGGGCAAGATTTGGGTGGAAACCTAGGGTTTCTAAAGCTCAAAATCCAAATGGGAGATGAAATCTAGCAAAATCCGAACTCTCGAGTGTCCAAATCAAAGAATCGACGGGTTTAAATTATGAAATAGAGAGTAGGAATAGTGAGAAGTACCTTAGAACATGTGTCAGCTCGAAGGAAATGGAGAAATGGCAAGAAAAACCATTTGAAAACTCTTTATTCTTGGTTTGCTGTCGTTCAAGTATCGACTCACGAATGTGTCGACACATCAATGTATCGACACATTGACTTAAAAACTGAAAAATAAGAGATCCAAGATTAGATCAAAATCACTAGAAATATGATTAAATTCAATAATGATTGAGTATGATTTATGTCAAATTGAACTAATTTGGATAAAAGATAGGAAAAATTTAATCAAAAGGATTAATGATCCCAAGCTCTCTTCTAATCATACAAAACCGATCTTCTAGAAGAGGTTTAGTTTAGATATCAGCTAATTAAAATTCAGTGCTAATAAATTCAAGCATAACATCATTATTTTCAACATGATCTCTAATAAAATGATGTCTAATCTCAATATGTTTACTTCTAGAATATTGAATAGAATTTTTAGTCAAGCAAATAGCACTAGTATTATCACATTTAATAGGCATACTAGCTAACTTGATTCCAAAATCTTCAAGTTGTTGCTTAATCCACAAGATTTGAGCACAACAACTTCCTGCTACAATATACTCAACCTCAGTTGTGGATAGTGCAACTGAAGTTTGTTTTTTGCTAAACCATGAGATTAAGTTAACTTCAAGAAATTGGCAAGTACTACTAGTACTCTTGCTATCCAATTTACAACCAACAAAATCAGCATCAGAATATCCAATCAATTCAGCAGATGAATTTCTAGAATACTATAAACCAATATCAATAGTACCAGATAGATATCTAATAATGCGCTTAACAGCCATCAAATATGATTATTTAGGTTCAGACTGATATCTAGCACACATGCATACACTAAACATTATATCTAGTCTACTAGCAGTTAGGTACAGTAAAGAGCCAATCATATCTCTGCATAACTTTTGATCTACAGATTTACCATGTTCATCCTTATCAATCTACAAGAGGGGCTCATAGGCGTACCTATTGCTTTAGTAGTCTCCATCCCAAACTTCTTTATAATTTCTCTTGTATACTTAGCTTGATTGATGAAGATTCCATCTATAGTTTGCTTGATCTGGAGTCCAAGAAAGAAATTGAGTTCTTCCATCATGCTTATCTCGAACTCACCCTGCATTAGCTTAGCAAACTCTTTACAAAGAATTTCATTAGTAGCACCGAAAATGATATCATCAACATATATTTGTACTACTAATAAATCTCTATCTTTCTTTTTCAAAAATAGTGTTTTATCAACATTGCCTCTAGAAAATTTATTTTCTATTAAAAATTTGCTGAGTCTTTTATACCAGGCTCGAGGTGCTTGCTTTAATCCATAAAGTGCTTTGTGCAATTTAAAAACATGATCAGGATGTGCATGATTTTCAAATCCAGATGGTTGTTCAACAAAAATTTTTTTAGTTATAAAACTTTTAAAAAAGCACTCTTAACATCCATTTGAAATAGTTTGAAGTTTATAAAACAAGCAAATGCTAATAGTAGTCTAATTGCTTCAAGTCTAGTACAGGAGCAAAAATTTCATCAAAATCAATTCCTTCCTCCTAGTTGTAGCCTTTAGTAACTAGCCTAGCTTTATTCCTAACAACAATTCTATTTTCATCTAATTTATTCCTAAATACCTATTTTGTGCTAATAATAGAAACATTAGATGGTCATTCTATTAGTATCCAAACATTATTTCTATCAAACTGGATTAGTTCATCTTGCATGGCATTAATCCAGTTAGGGTCTTTTTCAGCTTCTTCAAAACATTTAGGCTCTACTTGTGATACAAAAGCTATATAATCGTATTCATTTCTAATTAAGGCTCGAGTTCTTACCCCTTTAGATGGATCACCTAGGATTAGTTCCTTAGGATGTCCATGAGCATACCTCCACTCCTTAGGTAGATCTTGATGCTTTGGAGTGTCTTCTCCTTTCTCATTCTTGTCTTGATCTTCTTCACTTAGTTGAGAAGGTTAATCATTCAATGTCAATTTTTGAAGCTTGTCAGCACCTGCACATTCTTCAGATATATCCTCTTTTCTGGAGTATTTGTTAGTGGATTCTTCAAAAACAAATGCACCGACTCTTCTACAACCAAAGTTCTTTTATTAAAAACTCTGTATGCCCTGCTTGATATAGAGTATCCTTAGAAGAAACCTTCATCAGACTTGGCATAAAATTTTCCTAGATTATCTTTTCCATTATTTAAAATAAAACATTTGCAACCAAAAACTCAAAAATACTTTAAAGTTGGTTTTCTTTGATTCCAAAGTTCGTAAAGAGTTTTCTTCAAAATAAGGTATATTAAAACTCGATTCAAAATGTAACATGCAGTATTAATAGCTTCAGTCCAAAAATATCTCGGTAAATCATTTTTACAAAGCATAGTGCATGCCATTTCTTCCAAAGTATGATTTTTTCTTTCTACTACCCCATTCTGCTAAGGTGTCCTAGGTGCAGAAAAGTTGTGTTATGTTCCTTTTTCATTACAAAAGTTTTCAAACTCTTGATTTTCAAATTCAGTTCTATGATCACTATGGATGCAAACAACTGAAACACCTTTTTCATTTGAAACTTTTCGATAAAACTTTATAAAAGCTGAAAATGATTCATCTTTATGTGCTAGAAAGAAAACCCATGTAAATCTCGAAAAATCATCCACTATGACAAATCCATACCTCTTGCCTCCTACACTTGATGTTCTAGTTGGTCCAAAGAGATCAATATGAAGTAGTTCTAATGGTCTACTAGTAGTTACAAAACCTTTTGGTTTAAAAGAAGTTTTAACTTGTTTACCAAATTGACATGCTTGGCAAATTCCATCTTTTTCAAAACAAAGTTCAGGTAAGTCTCTAAGTTCTTTTTACAAAGTTTTGAAAGTAGATACATACTAGCATGCCCTAATCTTCTATGCCAAAGCCAACTAGTCTCATCCTTGGTAGAATTCATTGCAACAAGGCATTCTTCATTAGGCAAAGATAGATCATCCAAATCTACCAAATAAATATTTTCATGCCTTTTTCCAATGAATTGTACTCCATTTATATCCAGACTAGCAATCATGCAATAAGATGATTTAAAAATGACTTGAAAACTTTTATCACAAAATTGACTAATGCTTAAAAGACTGTGTTTTAAACCATCAACTAGAAGTACAATACTAATGAAATTAGAAGGATTTATGTGAACCTTATCAATACCAATGATTTTTCCTTTACCATTATCCCCGAAGGTCACACTCCCTCCTTTCAAAGCTTCAAGAGAAGTGAATTGCTTCACATCTCCTGTAATGTGCCTTGAGCAACCACTATCAAGATATCAAAGTCTTTTGTTCTCCTTGGTTGTAAAACACACCTGCAATAAAATCAAGCTTTGTTTTTAGGTACCCAACCTACTTGGGTCCTTTAGGGTTAGCATTCAAAATGGTTCCTTTTGGAACCCACACTTTACCAAAAGAATTAATTTTTCTTAAATGGCATTGAAAAGATTTATGACCTAGCTTTTTACATGAAAAACAAGTAATGCTAAATGATGCAGGTACAAAAAAGTTTTTGAAATACTTTTGTTGCTTTTATGGTCTATAACCTAATTCTGCTTTATTGAAAATGGCTCTTTGACTATTTAAAAGTAGGTTTAATTTTTTTGAGCTATAAGTAAATTTTTCAACAAAAGGCTTTATCTTTTCAAGTTCATTTTTTTACTTAACATTTTCCAATTCTAAATCTTTATTTTTCTTTAAATGATCACCATTTGAAATAACATTTTTGGATCTTTTCAAAACTTCATTTTCCATTGACAAAGCATTGTTTTTCTTTTCTAAAACATCCAATTTAGATTTTAAATCACTAAATTCATTTAGCAAAGAATTATTTTCAAGAGAAAAACTATTTGCATGCTTTTTCAACATTTTATTTTCACTCAAAATCAGTTTATAATCATGCATGAGTTCATCAAATGCATTTCTAAGCTCAACAAATGTAAAATCAATTTCGGTATCAGAATTTATCTCATCATTGTCTTGTTATGCCATTAAACAGAGATTTGCTACTTCTGTCTGTTCTTCTTCATAACTGGAGTCTTCACTATTATTCTAGGTGGCCATCATTGCTTTCTTTCTTAATTTCTTCCTAGACTTTTTAAGGAGAGGGCAATCAAACTTGTAGTATCCCGGCTTCTTGCACTCGAAGCATGTAGGTATTTCCTTCTCCTTTTTCTTTTCTCTTTCTTTCTATTTCTCTTTTCCTTTTTCTTTGATTGATATTTTTTTTGTAAGGATACTTCCTCCTCTTCATGAATCTTCTGAATTTCCATGCAAGGAGGGCTTTTTCACCTTCATCTTCTTCTTCATCTTCGAACTCATCTATTGAGGATTCTTCTTATATGTTTGACTTGAAAGCAATCCCCTTCTTCTTTTTATCCATGTCCATTGATTTTTGTTTCAAATTCAGCTCATAAGTCATGAGCGATCCAACCAGCTGCTCTAGAGGTAATTTGTCACCATCTTTTGCTTCTTGAATTGTGGTCACCTTCAGATCCCACGATGTTGAAAGTGACATGAGAATTTTATTCACAAGATCAGCATTAGACATTACCTTTCCAAGACTTCTCATTCCATTTATAATATTTATGAATCTTGTGTACATATCAGTGATAGATTCATTAGGTTCCGTTTGGAATATCTCATATGTGTGCACTAACATGTTCACTTTAGTATTTTTTACTTGATCGATACCCTCATGGATAACTTCAAGTATGTCCCATTTTTCTTTAGTAGAGGTGCATGTAGATATCCTATTGAATTCACTAGGATCTAATGCATAATAGAGGAGATTCATTGCCTTAGCATTGATCTCGGATTGTTAAAAGTCATTTTCATCCCAATCCTTTTTGAGCTTTGGGATGGAAACACCATTAACCACTACTGAAAGAATATGAGGACCTTTATCTACCACTCTCCACAAATTATAATCAATAGAATGCATATAAATTCTCATCCTAGTTTTTTAATATGTATAATTTGATCCATTGAAAGATGGAGGTTTATTTGAGGCTTGACCCTCAACTACGCTAGTGCCAATTGGGGCTACCATAGACCTTTACTTAAGGCAGTAAAGCCTATACACTAAGAATAAAGCTCTGATACCAGTTGTTGCCCAGTAAGCAACCCAAGAGGGGGCGATGAATTGGGTCTCTAAAAATATTTACTTGATACAATGCAATCCAATTCAACAATTAATTAGGGATGGTATTATGAATTCAAATGTAATGCTCTTAAATTAAAAGTGCAGCGGAAATAAAGAGCAATAAAAGTAAAGCACGTAAAGAGATCAATCAACCACAAAGACAAGAAAATATAGTGATTCGGTGCTATCCAATGCACCAACATCCACTCCCCAAGATCCCCTTGGAAATTCATTATAATCACACCGATTACAGTTGATTAGTTTTGTGGGCTCACTAATCAAAAACCCAACTTGTTTTCACAAGGCTAACAAGTCAAAACCTCATTTGGTTTTTCGGGCTAACCAAGAACCTAAATGGTTTTATGGGCTAACCACCAACCTCCCTTGGTTTTTCGGGATAACTAAGAACCTAAGTGGTTTTGCGGGCTAACCACCAACCTTATTGGTTTTCAAAGGCTGACCAATAACCTCCCTTGGTTTTATAATAGGCTATCTAAGAACCCTTACAACAAATAAAGATTTGAAGTAAAGAAACAATATAAGCTTTCTAAACAAAAGTGGGTATCTCTTTGAAGCTCGATGTAGAGATGCTTTAAACTTGTTAAAGCCTCTTGAATGCTCAAGAATAGATGATCTTCAATGCTCTTGAAGGCTCTTGAATGCTTGGAGGCTTGCTTTTGCTTAAGAGTGGTTGGATCTTCAAAGAATATATGTTAAAGCTCTCTTTTCTTCTCACTTGAATGCTCTTACCTCATTCTCATCAATGATATTCAATTATTATCAATTTGATTTGATTTGGAGCATATATGTACTTCTCCAAGGCCTCAAATCCCATTTCTAGCTGTTAGACTTGAAAAACTAGCCATTGGAGTGCAAAAGGATCGAGTTCTACGTTTGAAAAACTAGCCATTACTATTTCCAGAACTTCATGTGTGGACACTTCAGGCTATGAGTCGACACTTCCTGTCAACACTTGAACTTTTTGAGTCGACACCTAGTTCAAATATCTTCAATCTGATCTTCTGGAAATCTCAGATGTGTCGATACTTTCTCAGGTGAGTCAACACTTTGAGTCGACACTTAGCTTCCATGTGTCAACACTTCAGCAGTTCTTCATTTTCAGCAAGTTCTGTGGCTTGAAAATCTCAGGTGATGAGCTGATCCATGTGTTGACACTTTGAGTCGACACTTCAGGTCCATGTATTAACACTTCAGCCATGCCATCTGAAACATTCTTGTGTACCGGCCTAAGTCGACACTTCACTTCCATGTGTCGACACTTGGTGTCATGTGTCGACACTTTGAGTCGACACCTCATTGAAATTTTCATAGAAAAGATTGAACATGAGCTGAAACAGATTTCTACTTAACTCAAATAATCATTCAAGCAAATATTGATTGCCGAAGTCCTCTTTGAGCAGTTCTTTTCATTCAAACTTAGCTTCTTCAATCAAACAAGCTTCTTTAAATTTATGAGCACCTTTTTCAACAAAAACATACTTCAAGGAAACCATTAGTACTCAACTTATACTTAATTATTTTGCTTATCATCAAAATCAATAACTGAGTCAACACCAGTTCTTTTGGCCTAGCCTCAAGCAAAATGTGGCCCAAGTGGTGGCCCAGTGTTGAACTTGTGCTGTTGCCAAACAGCAAAAATAAAACACCAGCCTATACTCCCCTTTGCTTGTCCCTGATTGTCCATGGCAAGACCTTAGTATAGATTTTATGTTAGGGTTACCAAAGACCATGCGAAGATACGACTCCATCTATGTTGTGGTCAATTATTTTTTCAAGATGGCATACTTTTTACCTTGTTCTCAGACTTTTGATGCTTCAAAAGTGGCCAAACTATTTTTAAATAAAGTGGTTAGGTTACATGGTTTGCCCAAAACCATTGTGTCTGATAGGATGTTCGATTCACTAGTTATTTTTGAAAAATCCTATGGTACATGTTAGGAAACAAACTGAAGTTTTCTACCACCTACCATCCACAAATTGATGGCCAAATAGAAGTGGTGAATAAAAGTCTTGGAAATCTGTTAAGATGTTTAGTTGATGAGAGTACTGGAAATTGGGACCTTTTGTTACCACGTGCTGAATTTGCCTATAATAGCTCAGTTAATAGGTCCACCGAAAAAAGCCTATTTGAGATTGTTCATGGATACAAACTAAGAAAGCCCATAGACCTTATCCCTTTACCCATACATGCACGAGTTTCTAAGTCTATAAAATCATATGCATAGCATGTTAGAGAATTGCACAAAGAAATTAGTAAAAAAATTAATTTGAGCAATGAAACTTACAAGCATATGACTAATTCCTGCAAGAAAGTCAAAGAATTTTATGGAGACTATGTGATGATTAGGCTTAGACCTGAATGGTTTCCACCCAGAACCATGAAAAAGTTACATGCCTACGGTGCAGGTCCTTTCAAAATAATAAAGAAAATTGGACTTAATGTCTATGTGCTTGAGTTACCATCTGACTTAGGTATATGTTCAACTTTCAATATTTCAGACCTAGTAGAGTATAAGGAACCAACAATGATACCTAGTGAGCCTTTTGGACCTGATCTTATTTTTGAGAGTGAACCTACCCTTGAGTGTCCACCGGCCACATTACCAGAACGATGAGATAGGATTGAGCAAATTCTGGATGACAAGACTATCACTATCTGGAACAAAGACTATAAATGCTATTTGGTTCGATGGCAAGGTCGACCAGAATCTGAAGACTCGTGGATTACTCGAGAGGATTTGCAAAGGATCAACCCATACTTACTAGAACACTACCAAATTCAAGTTGATCTATCTCGACAGGGTCGAGTCCTTCGCATCCTAGGAGAATTGGTGTGGGTACCATAGTTCATAAGAGACTTCAAGCAAACCTGATCAACCCAAGCTTCTTATAGATTGCAAGTGAATAAACCAAACTCTGATTTTGGCTTCAACTTTGTTTTTAATTTCAGCATGAGTCCTGTAATTAGAGTCGAGTCAATTCCAATTTTAATTTAGTTTTGTTAGGTTTAATTTAGTCTTGTTGGGATCAATTTGATCTTGTAAATAGTTGGGTCTTGAAATTAGACAAGTTGGGTTCAAGTTGAGTCAAATTAGTCAAGACCATGAAGCTTGAAAGCTTCAAGATTGGAGCAAACCACCTCAACCACCATGCCAAGTTGGAATGCCACCTCACCATGCCAAGATGGGATGCCACCTCACCTCCACATCAAGAGGGAGTGCCACATCACCTCAAAATGTGTGCCCAAGAAGAATTCAAACTTAAATTTAAGTTGGGCACCCCACTTATCTCTCCACCCTTCATGCATGTAATCCCACTTATCACTCCATTCTTTACTCCACTCTTTATGCTTGTAACTCAAATTTGAAAGGGCTAGGGAAGTTTATAAATACCCCTAACCCTCTTGTAATCAAGTCATTATCATGAATAAATGAGAGCTTCTTTTCTTCTTCCATTTGCTTTGTTGCATTTGACACTCCGAGAGGGAGAGGGTGTGAGGCCCAACCACTTCATCCAAGATGCCAACCACTTCATCCAAGACACCAATCTCTTCATCTAAGACTCTCACCTCTTCATCCAGATGCCCACCTCTTCATCCAAGATGCCAACATATTCCTCCAAGATGCCAACAACCATTTTCTTTTCCTCCTTCTTCTAAATCTCTACTTTTCTTCGCTCTCATCTTTCCAACACCCACTAATGCCCTCCATTGCAGGATCCTCCTTGATCTCGAGATGAAAAGGAGGTTTACTTTGCTTCAGAACCATCTATGTTAGGAGTCTTCCATCCAAGGAGTGAGTTTTAAAGTCCAACCTCTAGTCCTTGGAGTGCTGAAATTAAACCACCACCAAAAGTATGAGAGCTCATTGTTGGTAAGATAACCCTTCCTAGACTTTTAGGTCTAATCATTTGAAAGTATATGTCCTAGTTAGAATGGTTTCTCAACCATTAGTCCTTTCTACTTTTGATTGAATTGAAATTACATTATGGGTAATATAACTTTCATCTAATAGTCTCTTACATGAAATTTATTTGCTCCCTCTTATGTATGAATCTTGCTTATATGTGGCAGAATCATTGCTCATTTTAGTTTGCTTGGTTCTAAGTTTAAAATCTCATTTTGCATCCTGCATCAACCGGGCTAAGCTATTTGCTGCCCCTCTCTCTCTCACTGTTCATCGCTAATTGAAGGAAGAAGACAAGCAATGCAATCTAGCTATTGGATCTCAATCCAACAATCAAAATCAAATCAAATTAGAAACATACTTGATCATGGGTGATGCAATGATTTTTGGATATTTGATCAAGATTCGATGGCCATCAACTCTCAGCTGGTCAAACGTTGATTTAGAGCAAGGTTCTAAAGTCTACTTCAATCAGGATTTGGTTTACTATCCAACCATTAATTTTATAAACAATAAATCCTAGCCGTTAATATGATCTCTCTCTCTTTAGTCCCACATCAAAAAAATACAAATACCTCTCCTCTGTTAACATCTATAAAAAGGCTCCTGTACCTCTACATGAAGGCATCACTCTCTAGAACCCCTCTAGAGCCTTTACATAGGGGGATAGGAGGGGATCAACCCTTGGAATCCCTTTAGAGCCTTGCATAAAGGGAGAGCAAGGGAAGATCATGTGCAGCTAAGAAATTTCCATCTTTGGAGAGTAGATAAGTTTTTTGATATTTATATTTTATATTTTTTCTTTATATAATTAGTGCTTGATTGTAATATTTGCTTTTCATGAATAAAATTATTTTTCATTACTTCAAGTTATATTTTTCATGTTTAGACTATAGTTAGATTTTAGAATAGCTTATGACTACATAGAGACAAGTCATGATCTCAGGATATGATTCGTGCTCAGCGAGATAGGTTATGCTTAGAATCTGATTATAAAAAAATTATTTATATGATTAGAGACTTTAAATAGCCTATGGCTAATTAGGAGTAGATCAAGGTCTGTATCTAGTGAGATAGGCTATGCTTATGGATCAATCATAATTCAATAATTACATATTGAATAAATACTTAATATAATACCAACTATCGAATCAAAACCCTAGATATCTTTTATATTCTTGTTAATATCCTGCTTAGTTTAATTCTTATTTTTAGTTATAAATATATTCCAACTCTTTTATCTTTCTAACTTAATTAAAACTCTAACAAAATAATCTTAAAAATGAACATAACCTCAACTAATCCCTGGGGATAGATCTCGACTCATCCTAACTATAGTTTGAGTTGGTGAAATTATTTCTGACCACCTATGATAGTGATCAAATTTTGGCACTGTTGTTAGGATCATTGGCACAATTAGTTCACCAAAAAAAAGAAAACACAAAAAAAATTCATAATTTAGTAGTTTTCTTAGAAACCTAAACTAACTTATTTTGATACCTATTTGCACTGCATTATATTTAGATAAATCATCTTAAGGGCACTAACCCCTAAACAACATAAGATGGAGATTTTATTATCCTTCCTTGGCCCACAAATCACCACCCTCATATTGCATTATCCTAAGCCTATAATTAAAATCAATTAGACATTGACCCCTAAGGACTTTCGAGCTCACTTGGATAAGGGACCCTCAATGTTGGATCGAGTTAAGATTTGCTGGTCAATTGGTGTATAGGAAAGGGGTTCAAGGATGTAGCCCTAAAGGAAGGTGATTCTTTCATTGGTTTCATTGTCTGACTTGGCCAATTTGTTTGGTGTCTAAGTAAAGCAATGCGGGGACCCCCATTAACCTTACCCTTATCTTGCTAGTTAGCTAGTTGCTTTTTGACTTTGAAGGCTCAAAGGTGATCTTGGAATAGTTAGGAGCTATCTAGAATTAGGTAATCTTAGGATAGAGAGTCCATTATGTGCTAACTTAATTACAATTAACATATAACTAAAACTAATAATTCTTCTCTATCTCTCTTAGCTCTAGGACTCCTTAAACCCATATCTTTAGACTTCTTCTCTATCTCTCTTCTTTCTTCTTCTACCTTCTCTTCTCTAATAAAATAAAAAAAATCAAAATCATAAACTAGGATTAAACTATGGTTATACATAGTGAGACCAATCCACCATGCTAATTGAGAGAGTATTTCACTCTATTATACACATATTCTCTGTATATCCAAGCACCTCCTATAGAGGCAACTTAGTGTGAGATTAAGTCCAGTGTCATACAAATGCTATTATCCTTCTATGGATTTAGTCAAGAGGACCCTTATAAACATCTAGATGAATTTTTTGAGATATGCTCTATAGTGAGAATTCAAAATCTATCTGATGAGGCCCTTAGGTTGAAATTATTCTCCTTCTCACTTAAAGATAAGACCAAATATTGGCTATGTTCATTAGATTCCATGACCATTTCAACCTAGGACTAACTACAAAAGAAATTTTTCAAGAAATATTTTTTAATAGAAAAAACAAATCAGATTCGAAAAGTCATAATTAATTTTTTCCACTTAGAGAGGATAATGTCCTATAAAACCTAGGAGAGGCTCAAAGAACTCATCTACAAGTGTCCACACCATGCCATACCCAAATGGTAACTAATCCAATGCTTTTATGATGGGTTGTCAGGAAAGCATATGCAAATGATTAATTCATCCCATGGTACGATATTCTGGCTCAGGAGTGAGCATGAGGCTTGGCAACTATTTAAGATCCTGAGCGAAAACTTTTTACACTACTTGTTTACCACATCTAGAGAATCTTCCAGGCTAAACCCTTAAAGAGGTAGAATGTATGTGGTATGCCACTCTATAGACATCCATAGCAAGGTAGATATACTATCTCAGGCTATGGGTGCACTATCCCAAAATTTCGATCGATTCTTACAAATCGATCACATCTCTTCCCCATGTGTACAATCCCAAGATGTTTGTATAATCTACTCAAGTCCTACTCATACTATAGATGATTGCTCGGTAGCCCATCAGTTTCCTAAGCTTATACAGGAATAAGCCTACCCAGCCCAAACCCATACTATTCCTAGACCAGGAAACAACTCGTACTCAAATATGTATAATCTAGGCTAGAGGAATCATCTAAATTTTTTGTAAAAGCAATAAACCATGGTCAAGCCTGCTTCTTACAGACCCAATCACCAATGTAATATTACATCGTACCCTCAATTTCAAGATGCCCCACAACCTTCTCTTAGTAACTATAATTCCAATTTTGAGGAGAAAGTTTTACAAGCTTTGGCTAGACTAAAAACTAACTCTCAAACCCTTAACTCCCACACACAATCTATAGCTAAGCTAGAGACTCGAATACACCAACTAGCTATAGCCATCTATAGAAAGAAGGAAGGGAACCTGCCTAGCTAACCTATTAGCAATCCAAAGGGGCAATATAGGGTTGAAAGCTTCAATATTCATGAACACCGTCTTGAGCATGCCAAATCTATAATGACCCTATGAAGTGGAAAGGTTTTGGAGAAACCACAAAGGATCAATACATTATGAACCCAAATCCAAAATGAACCCAAATTACCTGATGATAAGGAAGACCCTCAGAAGAGGAATGAATCAATTTTTTCAGTACCTGTGATTAGAGTTCCATAACCAAGTGTTCTAGAAAAACCTTTATCTTCATATAAGATGAGGGCTAAGATGAATGAAATGCTTGACTTATTCAAACAAGTCCATATTAATTTTTTGCTTTTAGATGCCATCAAGCAAGTCCTAATATATGCTAAATTGTTGAAGGATTTGTACACCCAAAAACATAAATCTAAGGCACATATCCCAAAAAAAGTCTGCCTCACTACGCAAGCTAGCTTAGTCTTTTGACATACAACTCCACCCAAGCTCAAGGATCCTAGTACCCCTATCATTTCTTATGTTATAGGGGGATTAACTATTAAAAAAGCCTTATTAGACTTAGGAGCAAGTATCAATCTCCTTCCAAGTTCAGTATATAAACTTTTTGGATTTGGAGAACTAAAATCCATATTGCTAACCCTACAACTAGCTAATAGATCTCTTAAGGTATCACTAGGAATAATTGAAGATGTGTTGGTCAAGGTGGATGAATTCTACTTTCTTGTAGATTTTATTATATTAGATATGGAATCGAGAAGTGACCCTAGCCAAATTCCAATCATTTTAGGCCAACCCTTCCTTGCAACAGCCAATTCATGTATCAACTATGGGATGGAAGCCATGGATGTGTTATTTGGAAATAAAAAGCTAAGGTTGAATGTGTTTAATGCTATTACAGGACCACATAGTGATGAGTTTGATGAAGTAAATGTATTAGAGGGACTTGTAGAAGAAACCACCCCTAACATGCCCTTGCAAGAACTTCTGCAAGCTTGTCTAGCCCATTTTGATATGGATAGCTTTGACATATATAGGTACATGGATGAAGTAAATGCACTACTAGAGCCACCCAATTCCACCCCTCCATGGACCATGAAATACGCCAATAGCTTCTTCATTAGAGACCCTACCTATACTAGAACAAGAGCCACTCCTAGTCATGTTAAAGGATCCATTATTTGAACTTGATGCAACCTCTGACTAGGAAATCCAATTTATAGGTTTACAAAATGAATCCAAAAAAGCTATTAGAGAGACAATCATTGATCCACCAATAGATTGCCCAATCAAAATGTCACTTCAAAAACCAAGTAATGTAGTCTTTAAACATGATAGCCCTGACAACTTTATCAAGAAATGTTCCCACAAATATCTGAATTGTACTAGAATGGATAACATGGAGAAGCTGAGTGACCTATAAGATCCACCTTGGATACCAAAGTATGAGCAATTTCTAGAGTCCTCCAATATTTACCTAGCCCCTGCACTAGAGATAACACCTACTCTATAAACCAAGCAATCTCTTGGCACCAATTATTAGAAGATATGTCATATAGGTATACATAAAGAATATCAAATAAATCTAGTGTGAAACATTACTTATTGGACTTCATCCAATCATCAACCATGGCTAGGTATATCCAATAATTTTGTGGATGTATCAACTGGCATAATTTAAAAGATCCACTAAGTATGGCTGAAGACTTTAAACTTAGCACTCTTGGAAGGCAATCCAATTTTTTAACTTAATTTTACCTTTTAGTTTATTTCCTTTTTAGGATAGGTAACTTGGTTGGAGGGATTACCAAATCTTCAAGAATAACTAGAGACCCCTGCTGGATCATGAATATATTAAGTCAAGTATATTCTTTCCTATTCCTTTTTATATATTGCACCCTTTATTTCTTTCTCCATTGAGGATAATTGTTGCCCAGAAGTGGAGCCCAAGAGGGGGTGAATTGGGTCTTAAAAAAATTAAAACAATTATGTGCAGGCTGTGTAGTGTTTGTGGATAATGCACTTAGATATAAGCAGCGAAAATAATAAGTAAAGTACAGGAAATAAAGAGAAAGTACAAAAAGGAGATAATCACACACAAATACCAAGTTTTATAGTGGTTCGGTGCTCTCCAAGCACCTACATCCACTTCCCAAGCTTTCCTTGAAAATTTCCACTATAATCTCTTCAAAGATTACAGCTGACTTGTTTTCCAAGGCTCACAAATCAAAACCTACATTGGTTTTGTCACCTAGGCTCACCAACAAACCTTTATACTTGTTTTGTCTTTGGGCTCACAAGTCAACCCTAGTTGGTTTTGGCTCACCAACAATCTTACAACCTACTTTCAAGAACCTTGAAAGCTTGGTCAACCAAGAATAAATTCAGAATACAAGAATTTAAACACAAACAAACTCTCTTCTTAGAGCGGATAAGGAATCTTTGAAGCACTTCAATAATTGCTTGATATAATTTGACTTGGAATCTTCTCAAGAACACTTTTGGAAAGATGAAATGAAAGGAATGTAGGCTTTTTTAGTGGAATCTCTCCTTTTTAGCTATTGGAAGTGGAGTTCTTGAAGAAGGGCTTTAACTCTTGGATATTTTCTTGCTTTTCTTTTTTCTCTTGCTTCATGAATGAGTTTGGTGAAGCTTAAATATATGAAAAATATCTAAAAAATCATTTTAGACTATTAAGGATCAAGAACTAGCCATTAGAATCTAAAAATCATAATTTTAAGCTGTTAGAAAATAGTTCCATTGAGGCTGTCAGAACCTGAGTGTGGACACTTGGCATCAGGTGTCAACACTTGGCTTCCAGGTGTCGACACTTGAACTTTCAAGTGTCGACACTTGATTCTCAGGTGTCAACACTTGATACAAAAATTCTCCAGAGGCATGTTCTATATTTTCAAAAAGTCTCAGGCCTTGAGTCGACACTTAAGAACTTAAGTGTCGATACTTGAGTTTCAGGTATCGACACTTGAGTTATGAGTGTCGACACTCGATGTGCCATGGAAAATTTCTGTGTGCCAAATGCTGAAGTGTCGACACTTGAACTCCCAGGTGTCAACACTTGATTCTGCAAATTTCAAAAGCAAGTGCCAAACATGCCAAAAACATAAAGATTTTTCATGAAACTTAAATGCAATATTTATAAACAATAATTGAACTCATTTGTGTCCTTTTTGGATGGAGAAGACTTCTCAAATCATGAAAAAATGCTTTGTGCTAAAGCTTGCCATGATACTCTAACTTTGAGAATTTGAGGTGCTTGATTCCTGAAAACTCATAACTGCAAATAATGATTAATATAAAATATGTACTCAATATTTTGTTATTCATCAAAATCACAAGGTAGAGCCAACAATCTCCCCCTTTTTGATGATGACAAAACTTTGAGTATATAAACATTCAAATTCAATTTTTAGATATGATACTTCATAAACATGATCTCAAGCTCATACAACACAATTTTAATAGATGAGAAGTGTAATTTAAGTAAGGAAACTACATTTACTCTCCCTTTTAGTGTAACATTTTGTGTTAGAACATTTTAGAGCATTTCGTATCAGAGCAAGTTTTAATTGAAGTATAAAATATAAAAATTTGAAAACTTTATATCCTACTCCCCCTTTTTGTCAATCATTAAACAGTAAAGGGAGTAAACTCTACATTAATAAATGCACTTAGACAAAGAAGGTATCAGAGCTCATACAAGGTTTAGTTTTTTAAAAATAAACAGGTATCAGAGCCTAAAAGTAGGGTATCGAAGTCAATATTGTCAAAGCAAAACGAAATGAATTCAATCAATGTAAGCATGAAAATGGAATGTATATATATATATAATAAAGAGTGTTTTCAGTACAAAATTTGCTGAGTCAATCAGCAACACTGAAACACACAACATAAAATGTAGTACACAAGCATGAAACATAAATGATAACAACAACAAAATAAACATCTGTGAGGCTAATCCTCATCAGATGAAATCTCAAAAGATATGGGGCTGGTGAGCTTGGTCCTATGAGCTAGACCTCTAGTAGTCTTCATAATACCATGGCTCCTAGTCCTAGTAGAGGGTCCTATGCGTGGTACAACCCTAGATGATCATGTAGAAGGAGGTGGAAGAGCCTCAGCGGGTGTGATGAACACAGGAGAAGGGGAGATCGGTGTGTCACTTGGATTAGCAGGAGGAATAGCAGGAGTTGTGGCTCTCGGTTGACCATCTCATAGCCATCTGCACCACCATCACTGTCGCTGTCACTGTCATCATCAAGAACATCAATCGCTCTATCATCACTCCCATCATCTCGGTCACCACCATCGACTGTATCATCATGTCCATCATGGTGGTCATCATCATCAGCATCATCATGTGGAGCTGTCGATACGAGTGAATCCCGTCTCCATGGTGCGACATATCTCAGTGTGCTCCATAGCAGTATGGGCTCTAAGGCCCTCAATCTCGATATGCAATTGAGTCATGCGGACACCCAATCCAACTATCTCACTCCTCAGCTCTGTGAATTGCTGTCTGGCATGCTCCTCGAAAGATATATCAGTAGAAGATGGAGGAGGAGCAGAAGGAGTAGCTGCAGGAGTCACTGGCTCTGGCTCTGATGCAGGTCCAACTCGAGGAGGTGTACCAACTGGCCCGATGGCCCTGCCCTGGCCTCTCTCAACTTGTCCTCCTCGTTTGGCTCCTGACCAGACTCCCTACAAACTTAGCATCCAGCGACCAATCTATATTCCATTCGGTGCAAGGATTGCTCATCATAAACATCCATATGAAGTATCTCTTTGGAGGTCTCCCCCTCCAAAGGAACTCTGTAAGCACGGAAAAGACGAGTGAGAGCCATCTCGTATGGCAAGTAGTGCCTCCTCTATGTCACTGCGTCTCTCATCTGGGCTAACATTAGTGATGGAAGATCTATTTGTGTCCTTTGAGTTAAGCTCACCATGAGCATCAGCTCCCGCTCTATAATAAAGTCAAACTTGCCAATCTTCGAGAGCAAAATCCGTGCTGTGATGTGATGGAGCAGACGCATCTCAACCGACAACTGGTTCGCGGTGACCATAGTCACACCGTGAACATCCTCTCTAGGATGCATCTGAACATCTCCTCTTTGTCCTCAATAGCAAAAATACAAATCCCTCGGTGTGGAATCTCCCAGACCTGACTTAGAACCTCCTCAGATAGTGGAATCTGTATACCTCTGACTGTAGTGCTCCATAGTAGAAGACGACAATCTAGGCTACCATAAAACTCATGCACCAAATATGGATAGTACCTCTCCTACATGGTACAGAAGGGTACCAACCCAGCATCCTGAAGTGTCTGTCTAATCTGAAAGTGCTGCCTGTCAAAGAACTCAAGATCTATCTGCCTGCCAGCTGCCACTGCCTTCCCTGCCATCCTATCTGCAGGGGGCGATCCAGGGGCTACTGAACTACTGGTCTGACCACTGTCATGCCTAGCCTTCGATCTCCTCTGTACTGAACTCTGTCCAAACATCCTTTTCACTGCCAATCTCTTCCTAGGTCCCATGTCTATCAGCTGAAGGAAGGAAGAAAGTAGAACGGGTAAACTTAATGAATAGGGATCGGTCATAGAAAAACAAGTCAAGAACAGTGGTTTGGCCAAGAGTGTGATTGAAACAAAGGGAAATCAGGGCTTGATTTTGATTTAAATCAACAAATATTTGAAGAATATAACTTAGGGTTTGGAATGAAATCAAGTGGATTTGTTTAGGTTTGGGATTAACCATAAAAACATGAAATCAGAAGATAAGAAGTTGAGGAAAATAGTTAAAAACTCTGAAATCAAACAATGCCGAGTGAGATTGAAATTTTAATTGGTAGAATATTGGTTTAAATAAGGGAAAAACATCAAATGGTTGATTTTGGCCCAAAAACTTCAATCCAACAGTGAAATCAAGTGAAATAAGGGGCAAAATGAGGCATAAATTGTAAAATCAAACACATAATCCATCTAAATGAGATAAATCCAAGAAATCTGAACTTACATCCAAGAAAAAAAAATAGGGTTTTCAGCCAAGAACACTCAATGCAATAGTAAATCGGTAAAAATCGGACATTCAAGGTGAGGAACCGATCCAAAACAAGAAAGAATCCAAGAAAAACACTAACAAAATGATTTACCACAGATTGGGAAGGTAAAAATGATCCAAAAGCTATGAAAAACAGGATTTAAATGGAATAAAAAGGATGAAATTGAAGAAAACATGGATTTACGGTTTGAATGAGAGAGAAGAGGGAGAGAAATACCTTGAATCAAAGGGGTAAAGGGGGAAATCGACTATTCCGGAGGTTAGAGGATGGTAGGGGACCACTAGGGCACTTGGGAAAGGAGGGAAATAAAATACAAAATGGTTCGGACTTGCCCTAAAAAACCTAAAATTTTTGCGAGTGTCGACACTTCAAATTTCTCAAGTGTCGACACTTGGTCAGGTATCGACACTTCGCAAAATCATGTGTCGACAGTTGGCCAAGAAATTTCCAAGAAAAATAAAAAAAAATTATAAAAAATCAAGGAATGTTTTGAAAAGTTTTGGGACTCAATAAAAGTGATTTTGAGCAAAAAAATAAATTGGGTAGGGTGGAAATTGAGAGAGTTCTAAGAGAATGGATCAATGACTCCTAACTCTCTTCTAATCATATAAAATCTCTCTTCACTCAAGGGTTTGGTAAATACATCAGCTAGTTGATCATCAGTGCACACAAACTCAAGGATCATATTAGAGTTTTGTCCATGATCTTTTATGAAATGATGTCTTATTTCAATGTGTTTACTTCTTGGATGTTGCACAGGATTCTTAGTTAGATTGATTGCACTAGTATTGTCACATCTTATGGGTGTCTTAATTAGTTTAATGCAAAAATCTTCGAGTTATTGTTTGATCCATAGGATTTGAGCATAACAGCTTCTAGCTGCTATATATTTGGCTTCCGCCATAGATAGAGGAACTGAATTCTGTTTCTTGCTACTCCATGAGATCAAATTAACCCCAGGAAACTGATAGGTTCCACTAGTACTTTTACGATCAAGTTTACACCCAGCAAAGTCAGCATCAGAATAAACAATCAATTCAAATGAAGAATCTCTAGAGTACCAAAGACCAATATCAATTATGCCAGACAGATATCTAAGTATGCGTTTAACAGCCAAAAGATGAGACTCTTTAGGGGCAGACTGATATCTTGCACACATACAAACACTGAACATAATATCTGGCCTACTAGTAGTTAGGTATAGCAATGAGCCTATCATTCCTCTATAAAGCTTCTAGTCAGTAGATTTACCTGATTCGTCTTTGTCAAGCTTACAAGTGGAGCTCATTGGTGTACCTAAAGACTTGGTGTTCTCCATCCCGAACTTCTTCAGAATTTTTTTTGTGTACTTGCTTGGTTGATGAAGATTCCCTCTTTGGTTTGCTTTATCTAGAGTCCAAGAAAGAAGTTAAGTTCTTCCATCATGCTCATCTCGAACTTACCTTGCATTTTCTTTGCAAACTCTTGACAAAGAGATTTGTTAGTAGCACCGAATATAATATCATCCACATACACTTGTACTACTAAGAGATCTTTATTTTTCTTTTTCAAAAACAAAGTAGTATCTACATTACCTCTAGTAAAATCATTTTTGAGCAAGAAAGAACTTAAACGATCATACCAAGCTCTTGGAGCTTGTTTCAAACCATACAAAGCTTTATGAAATTTAAAAACAACGTTTGGAAATTCATGATTTTCAAAACTGGGTGGTTATTCAACGTAAACCTCTTCTTCGATAAAACCATTTAAAAAGGCACTTTTGACATCCATTTGAAACAATTTGAAATTCATAAAAAAGTAAAAGCCAACAATAGCCTAATTGTCTCAAGTCTAGCAACAGGAGCAAAGGTTTCATCAAAATCAATCCCTTCCTCCAGATTGTATTCTTTGGCAACTAGTCTAGCTTTATTTCTTGTAACAATTCCATTTTTATCAAGTTTGTTTCTAAAAACCCATTTTGTGCCCATAATTGAAACATTTGAAGGTCTATCTACTAAAGTCCAAACATTATTTCTTTTAAATTGATTAAGTTCATCTTGCATAGCTTTAATCCAATTGCAATCATTTTCAGCTTCTTTAATAGTTTTAGGTTCTATTTGAGATACAAGTGCTAAATAATCATAAACATTTCTAAGAGATGATTGAGTACTTGCACCTTTAGATGGATCACCAATGATAAGTTCTTTGGGGTGTCTATGAGCATATCTCCATTCTTTAGGTAGATGATCAGGTAATGATACGTTTTCATTTTCTTGATCTTGACCTCTTTCATTGTTTTGATCATCTTCTTGTTCTTTGAAAGGTTCTTCATTGTTGTTCACCTCTTCAGTTCTTTTGGTACCTGTTTCATCACAAAGCACATCTTCTTTTCTAGAATATTTCTGGTTAGATTCATCAAATACAATATGTATGGATTTTTCAATAACAAGTGTTCTTCTGTTGAAGACCCTGTATGCCTTACTAGATATAGAGTAGCCTAGAAAGACATCTTCATCTGATTTGGCATCAAATTTGCTTAAATTATCTTTACCATTGTTCAAGATGAAACAACGGCATCCAAAAACTCGAAAATATCTGATTGAAGGTTTTCTACCCTTCCAAAGCTCATAAGGTGTTTTCTTTAAAATCGGTCAGATTAAAACATGGTTCAAAACATAGCATGTAGTGTTTATGGCTTCCATCCAAAAATATCTAGGTAGGTCATTTTCACAAAGCATGGTGCATCCCATTTCTTTAGAGTTCTATTTTTCTTTTCTACCACCCCATTTTGTTGAGGTGTTCTAAGTGCAGAAAAATTATGATGAATGCCATTTTCAATACAAAATTTATCAAAATCAGAATTTTCAAATTTAGTTCCATGGTCATTTCTCAAAGATATAATTGAAACACCTTTTTCATTTGAAACTCTTTTATGAAATCTAATGAATGCCGAAAACGTTTCATCTTTGTATGCTAAAAACATGACCCATGTAAAACATGAAAAATCATCTATAATAACTAGACCGTACTTCTTACCTCCCAAACTAGATGTTCTAGTTGGCCCAAAGAGGTCGATATGAAGCAACTCTAAGGGTCTAGATATAGAGACTACTCCTTTTGGTTTAAAAGATGATTTGGTTTGTTTTCTAAGTTGGCAAGCTCTACAAATCTTGTCTTTTTCAAAACTAAGTTTTGGTAAATCTTTTATCAAATTCTTTTTGCTAAGTTTTGAAATCAAATGCATACTTGCATGTCCTAGTCTACGATGCCAAAGTCAACTGTTTCATTGATCTTGGCTTCCATTGCCACTAGGCATTGATCATTTTGAATAGGAAGATCATCAAGATCAACCATATAAATATTGCCATGCCTATGACCAATGAACTTGATGCCATTGTCATCTAAACTAGAAACAATGCACATTGAAGATTCGAAAATAACTTTGAAATCCTTATCACAAAATTGACTAACGATAAAAAAATTGTGTTTCAAACCATCAACATACAACACATTATCAATGTAAGTAGAAGGGGTGATATGGACATTACCAATTCCTACAATCTTGCCCTTTCCATTATCACCAAATGTTACATTACCACTATTCTGATATTCAAGTGATGAGAACTGCTCCACATCTCCAGTCATGTGCCTTGAGCAACCACTATTAAGGTACCACATTCTTCTTTTATTGGTTGCAATGTACCCTACAATAAAAATCAAGTGGAGACTTTAGGTACCCATGTCATCTTGGGTCCTTTTAGGTTACTGGTAATAGTTCTTTTTGGAACCCAAACTTTCTTAACATTGCTTAATTTCCTTTTATTGCACAAGTAAGATTTATGTCCTATAATACCATAGGTACAGCAAGTAATAAATGATGATGCAGGCACAAAGAAATTCTTGAAAAATTTTTGTTTCTTTTGAGTTTTGAAACCTAAACCGGCTTTGTCAAAAATGACCCTTTGATTATTTAAAAGCATGTTCAATTTTTCAGAACTGTATGTAAACTTAATACAAAAGGTTTTAACTTTTCAAGTTCTTCTTTGTACTTTTTGTTTTCTTGCAAAATCTTATTATTTTATTTTGAAAAGTTTTCATTTGATACTGAAGAGTTTTTCTTTTTCAAAACTTCCTTTTCTTTTTCAAGGAGAATAATTTTATCATTTAGCTTTTTATTTTGAAGAAGCAAGCAATCATTCTCAGTTGAAAACTTGTCATTTGCTTTAACTAAATCCAAATTTTGCCTTTTTAGTTCTTTATGCTTTGATTTTAGTTTTTGGAATTCAATAACTAATTCATCAAAAACTTCATGCAACTCATCAAAAGTAAACTCATTTTCGGTTTCGGAGAATACCTCATCATTATCGGCCATCAAATAGAAGTTTGCAACTTCCTGCTGTTCTTCCTCAAAATGGAGTCCTCACTATCACTCCAGGTTACCATCATGGCTTTCTTTCTTAGTCTTCTTCTGCTCTTCTTAAGTAGGGGGTAGTCCATTTTGAAGTGACCCAATTTCTTGCATTCAAAGCATGTGGGCTACTCTTTCTCTTCCTCCTTCTCCTTCTCTTTGCTAGGCTCTCCTTTTAGAGGTTTCTTCTTAAAGTTATACTTCTTCCTTCTCATGAACCTTTTAAACTTTCTAGCCATGAGAGCCATCTCATCTTCTTCATCTTCTTCTTCTGAATCTTCACTTGATTCATCTTTGTTGGTGGACTCGATCACTTTCTTCTTATTGTCAACATCCACATTCTTTTGCTTCAATGAAAGCTCATATGTCATCAATGAAAGCTCATATGCCCAACAATTGCTCGAGAGAAAAAGTGTTGACGTCCTGGCTTCTTCTATAGCAGTCACCTTGGCATCCCATGAAGCTGGAAGAGACCTGAGAAGTTTGTTTACAAGTTCACCATTAGATATAATCTTTCCTAAGCTTCTCATGCCATTCATAATATTTATGAACCTAGTATACATCTCACTTATAGATTCAGTAGGTTCCATTTTGAACATTTCATATGTGTGAATGAGCATGTTCACTTTAGTTATTTTTACTTGGTATGTACCTTCATGGGTAACCTCAAGTTTGTCCCATATTTTCTTAGCGGAGAGACAGTTAGAGATTCTATTGAATTCACTCAGATCCAAGGAGCAAAACAATAGATTCATAGCCTTAGCATTAAGCTCTATTTGCTTAATGTCATTCTCATCCTAATCATCTTCCATTTTGGGAGTGGGAATGCCATTAACCAACATAGTAGGCTGATGAGGACCTTTGATAATTATCCTTCAAAGATTATAATCAATGGCTTGTATGAATATGCGCATGCGAGTTTTTTAATAAGTGTAGTTTGTGCCATTAAATAGTGAGGGATGGTTTGAAGCTTGACCTTCAACAATTTCATTTCTATTAGGGCTGTCATGATCTTTTACTCAAGATTCTTAGACTTACAAGAGAGTACCAGTGCTCTGATACCTCTTGTTGCCCAGAAATAGAGCCCAAGAGGGGGGTGAATTGGGTCTTTAAAAAATTAAAACAATTATGTGCAGGCCGTGTAGTGTTTGTGGATAATGCACTTAGATATATGCAGCGAAAAATAATAAGTAAAGTGCAGGAAATAAAGAGAAAGTAGAAAAAGGAGATAATCACACACAAACACCAAGTTTTATAGTGGTTCGGTGCTCCAAGAACCTACGTCCACTCTCCAAGCTTCCCTTGAAATTTTCACTATAATCTCTTTAAAGATTTTAGTCAACTTGTTTTTCAAGGCTCACAAGTCAAAACCTACATTGGTTTTGTCACCTAGGCTCACCAACAAACCTTTACACTTGTTTTGTCTTTGGGCCCACAAGTCAACCCTAGTTGGTTTTGGCTCACCAACAACCTTACAACCTACTTTCAAGAACCTTGAAAGCTAGGTTAAACAAGAATAAATTCAGAATACAAGAATTTAAACACAAACAAACTCTCTTCTTAGAGTGGATGAGGAATCTTTGAAGCTCTTGAATGATTGCTTGGTATGACTTGACTTGGAATCTTCTCAAAAACACTTTTGGAAAGATGAAATGAAAGGATGTAGGCTTTTTCAGTGAATCTCTCCTTTTTAGCTTTTAGAAGTAGAGTTCTTGAAGAAGGGCTTTAACTCTTGGATATTTCCTTGCTTTCCTTTTTTCTTTTGCTTCATGAATGAGTTTGGTGAAGCTTAAATACATGAAAAATATCCAAAAAATCATTTTAGACCGTTAGGGATCAAGAACTAGCCGTTAGAAGCTAAAAACCACAATTTTAAGCTGTCAGAAAATAGTTCTGTTGAGGCTGTCAGAACCCGAGTGTCGACACTTGGCTGTTAGGTGTCGACACTTGGCTTCCAAGTATTGATCTTGAACTTTCAAGTGTCGACACTTGATACAAAAATTCTCCAGAGGCATGTTCTGTATTTTTAAAAAGTCTCAGGCCTTGAGTCGACACTTGGGAACTTAAGTGTCGACACTTGAGTTTCAAGTGTTGACACTTGAGTTATGAGTGTTGACACTTGGTGTGCCATGAAAAATCTCTGCGTGCCAAATGCTGAAGTGTCGACACTTGGACTTCCAGGTGTCGACACTTGGTTCTGCAAATTTCAAAAGCAAGTGCCAAACATGCCAAAAAAATAAAGATTTTTCATGAAACTTAAATGCAATATTTATAAATAATAATTGAACTCTTTTGTGTCCTTTTTGGATGGAGAAGACTTTTCAAATCGTGAAAAAAAAGCTTTGTGCCAAAGCATGCTATGATACTCTAACTTTGAGAATTTGAGGTGCTTGATTCCTGAAAACTCATAACTACAAATTATCATTAGTATAAAATATGTACTCAATGTTTTATTATTCATCAAAATCACAGGATAGAGCCAACAATAATCTCTATTAAATTGGGAGAAGAATAACTAATCTAATTCAGTCCTCAAGTGGTCAGACACCAGGGCCAGAAAAGGTCAACAGGTCGAACCCACATCCCTGTTGATCATCTTTGAATAAAGCCCTGAACCCAAACCCTTTTACCTGTAAATATTTTATTTTAAATTTTGTTATTTAGGCTTAGTTGAGTTTAGCCCTTTTTACCAACAATAATTAGGATTTTTTATTTTTAGCCTTTTGGGCCAAACCCATTTTACCAAGTTGAACCATTTGTTTACATGTCTTGCTTTTGATCAATTTGGGTTCCAATTGATCAAGTGGGACTTTATTTATTTGATTTAATTAGTTTTGAGTCCTGTAATACAAGGGGGACCCTAGTTCAAGATAAACCATGTGACTCCATGTGCTAGCCCAAGTCACTTGTCATATGCAACCATTTCTTGGCGCCACCTTTTTCAAGAATTTGAACAACATCACATGACTTTTGGACATCACCTGATACTTCATCAGGACAACACCACTTGCCACCTCATCGGGACAACACAACACTTGCCATGTCACTCCCTTGGTCGGCCTCTTTATTCATGAATTGGCACCACTTATTTTTAAGATGAGAAAATGAGGAGTCTTCAAGTTAGCACCATCCCTCAAATAATTCATGCCAAAATTCAAAGGAGTTGGCCAAGCTTCTCATCTTCTCTTTGATGCCAACTTCCAAGGAGTTTCAAGCTTTGTTGATCGCCCAAAGTGAAGGAGATTTAATGGTTCTCTACCTTATGTGTTTTGATCAAACAGGTTCTAAGTTGCTCAAGATTAGAGAACTCAAAAATCCTATAAGAACTCTTGAGTTTTCTTCTATCCAGACTAGAGAGTCCACTATCCTACATGAGCCACATCATCCAGACTCCAAAGTCTAGCAATCAAGGCCAACTATGAAGTAATCTTGGCCCTTCATTATGACACCTCACCTATCCTCATCATTCGCACCCAACTTGGATGGAGATCCCTTGATGTCACCCACCTTGGAAAGAGCTCCGGATCAGCCCAACAGCAAGAGTCCAAGATGTCTAGAGCAGGATTCTAGGAGTTGTTGCCTAAGAAAACAAACACTAGTCTTTGTAACCCTTACACCTTTGGTTGTTGGTCTATAAATACTCCATCAACCCCCCTATATTATTAATGATTTATTGATGAAATAAAGCGACATTCTGTCAAATTTCTTTTCTTTTCTATGTGCATCGCGAGGTGTGAGGCCCTTTCCTTTATTCTTTGGAACATCGCGGAGTGTGAGGCCCTACATATCCCGACATCGAAAAACCCTAAATGCCTACTTCCATCTTCCATCTTCTTCTTTCCTTTGATACTTTTTAACTAAGTGATTTTATTTGTTGAGTGATTGCAGGTGATCGAGGATTCAAAGTCAGGGTTTTCTTGCCTTGGAACCAATACCATAAAAGATCGAGCCCGAAGATCGAGATCTTGAAGCCCTGTCGCAAGATCTTGAGTTCCAACAGATCTACGTCAAGAGAGTAAATCTTTGTTGGTAAAATTTAAAACCCCTTCCCTACTCTTTGAATTCTAATCCTTTGATAAGTAGACCCTAGTTTACGATGGTTTCTTTGCCACCAAATCCTGATTTTCTACTTTGTTAGACTATTCATGCGGGCATAAACTAGTCGACTATTTACCTTAATTGCTTAATTTGAGTCTTTAAAACTGAAAAATTATAAAAAAACTAATCTCTATTTTTCTCTGTTAATTAGGTTAATAATCAGTAGATTAAGTTTCATATTTTGTCCCACATCATTTTGGTATTAGAGCGAAGATTAAACTAGGGTTTAACTGCTAGTTCTAAAATTTCTGCATACTTAGAACTAGGCTGAAATTAAAACTGCATAAAACCTATCTAAAAAAAATTCAAAAAAATTAGTAATTAATTTTTTGATAATCCTTTGTTAATTCTCTGTTTAATCACAGAAAAAATCAGAAATTTTTTTTATTTGCTTTTTTCTGGTGGAAGGAAATCATGCTCATGAGCTGGTATACGCAAGTATACTGTCACGATCAATGGGAGTAATGAGCTACGATTGGCATGATATCCCGAGATTGGATTAGATCTAAAATTTAATTTTGAGATATAAAAAATATTAATTTTATTTTTTTTATTATTTTAATTATTTTATTGCTTCATTGCATATTAGGGTTTCATCTTGTATGTGCATCATCAAGTAACTGAGTCTTAAGGGCACTTGAGTATCTCAGATTAGGGTAGAATCTCATCACCTGTCCTAGGCCCACAACAACCTTCTTTTGCATCCGAGCCCAACCTAATTAAAATCAATTAGACTTAATTTGTTCTAGTGAGCTAGGGACACCAACAGGTCGGGTTCCAAGTTTTGTGTGAAAGCTAGTGCACCCAATCATTTAATTATCACTTGAATACTAAGGCTAGAGGTCCAGAGGCAAATGCCCTAAGCAGTTTCATGATTTTTAATTAGGACCCTATGAGAGTAGGGGGAGCCTCGCACAACCCCACTTCTTACCTGGCCAGTGGATAGGGTAATTGCTGAATTGGTTATAATTTGAGCTAACCCATTCTACTTGAGCTCTAGATCTAGGAAACCCTAGTCCGAGTCTCGTCTGTGTGCATTGCATGACCACTAGATCAGCACACCCTATCAGCCTACTCAAACCCAACCCAATTCATCCATGGACCCTAACATGGAGACTTGGTTCACTGAGTAATTTAGGCGACTTACTACTAGGCTAGACTAGATGGATGGGAGAATAGGTAACATTGAGGAATCCCATGTGACTCATTCAGACCCTGAAACACCTAGACCCACTCCCCTAAGTCAAAGCTTTGAGATGCCTAGACCCATTCCCCCAATTTCGAGAGCCCAACTCACTCCCCCAGACCCAAAAGGTAGAGGCCCACATAGGGAAATTACTCTTGACCCAAATCCTAGGAGCCATACCCCTGATGTGAATGACCAGGAAGAAAGGATTCTTAGGAGCATTCAATTAGATGCACCCACATTTGATTGTAGTTTAGATCCTAAGGTCTATACTGATTGGAAGAGTGATATGGACCAGTACTTTGAATGGTACGAAATGTCAGAGAAAAAATTTAAATTTTCTAAGCTTAGGCTAGTCCGACAAGCTAGATTGTACTGGAGAAATATAGAATGACTGAATTGACAAAGAGATGATTTACCTATAGACACATGGTGAGTAATGAAGGTAAAGCTTAGGGAGAAATACCTACCATTCTCATATGAACAAAAATTGTTGGATCAATGGAATAAATTGACTCAAGGAAATAAATCTTTGGCTAACTATATAGCCAAATTTGACGAGTTCGTTATGAGGTGTAGTTTAGTCGAATCAGAAGTTGTTACCTTATCAAGGTTTAGAGCTGGCTTACATGAAGATATCTAGAGGGAGCTATTCTTGAGAGAGGTTAGTGACTTAGATTAGGCTTACCAGATTGCTAGGGATTACGAACGATTTCAGATGAGACCTGTTACCTATCGACCTGAGTCAAATAGATTTAATACCCCTGAAAGTAGACCTAGCCCTAGCTGATTTCCACCTAGTCGACCCAATCCTACCTCCCAACCAGCTCGTAGGGAAGATAAAGGAAATGCACTTATAGTCCAAAGAGATAGGAACCAGAACACATTATGTTTTAGGTGTCGTAAAACATGACATTTTGCTACTGACTGCCCAGTAAGGACCTTACATATAGGTGAGTGTGAAGAAGAGAATTTAAAAAATGTTAAAGATTTTGAAGAAGAAATCTATGAAGCTGAGGAAGATTTAGTAGAAGAGTATGAAGGTGATGAAGAGCCCATAGAGTCATCTGACCTACTAGGTGTAATTAGGTGTATTATAGCTCAGAGCAAGAAGAACGAGGACTGACATAGGACAAATATCCTACAAACCTTTATTAAGCTAGGAGATAAAGTGTGCAAGATTATTATAGATAGTGGAAGTTGTGTGAATGCCATATCTACCAATGTTGTTAAGAGTTTAGGCTTACCCACAGTACCACTTCCTAGCCCATATAAGGTATCCTGGATTGACACGACATCCATTCCTATTAGGTTACAATGCCAGGTCCCAGTCCAAATTCAATCTTACCAAGAGAAAGTATGGTGTGATGCGATTTTAATGGGGTTAGTAGTATCATTTTAGGCAGACCATGATTATATGATCATGATGCAACCCTCTTGGCCGATCTAACTCATGTTCTTTTAAACACCATGAAAAGAGAACTGTGATCAACTCGACCACACCCAAAGACAATACCAAGTGAGGGTCTAGTCATTTGAGAGAGAAAGAACTCGGACAAAACCTAATTATTGCTAAGGAATTAGAGCACGAAATTATGGAAGGTTCAACAGTCTGGATGCTGGCTACTAAAGAAGTTCATGATGAACCATGAAAGAAACACCTTAAAGAGATCTTAGAGTTTCTTAAGGAGTTTAAGGATGTGTTCCCAGAAGACCTCCCTGATTGTTTACCTCCATTAGGACATTCAACATGCTATAGACTTATTTTCAGGAGCTACCTTGCCGAATCTACCCCATTATAGGATGAATCCTACTGAACATAAGGAATTGCATAGGCAAGTTAAGGATCTTCTTAAGAAAGGATTTATCAAGAAAGTTTAAGTCCTTGTACCGTTTCAGCTCTCTTGACTCCCAAGAAGGATGGCACTTGGAGAATGTGTTGATAGTAGAGCCATCAATAAGATTACAGTGAAGTATAGATTTCCAATACCCCGACTTGATGACATGCTAGACATGATGGCCGGTGCTACCATATTTTCAAAGATAGACCTTAAGAGTGGCTATCATCGGTTAGAATTAGGCCTGAGGATGAATGGAAGACTGCATTTAAAACCAAGGATGGCTTGTATGAATGGTTGGTGATGCCTTTTGGCTTATCAAATGCACCTAGTACTTGTATGAGTATAATGACTCAAGTTTTGAAATCATTTATTGGAAAATTTGTAGTAGTATATTTTGATGTCATCCTCATATATAGTAAGAATAAGAAGGATCACTTAGACCATCTTTAGCAGGTTTATCAAGTTCTTAGAGGAGATAATCTTTATGCAAATTTGAAGAATTGTAGTTTTATGACTTCGAGGATTATTTTTCTAGGTTTTGTAGTGACTGTTGAAGGAGATCTGCAGACCTGAAAAGATAAAATCCATAGTTGAGTGTCCTATCCCTAAGAATGTTCATGATGTTCAAAGTTTTCATGGATTAGCTACCTTCTATAGGAGATTTGTTCGAGGGTTTAGTATAATTATTGCACCAATAACTGATTGTACGAGGAAAGGAGCTTTTGAATGGTCTAAAGATGCCGATAGGGCCTTTCATGATATTAAGGATAAGATGACCCAAGCCCCAATTCTGAGGCTACTAGATTTTTTGAAGGTCTTCGAGGTTGCTTGTGATGCCTCAGGGGCAGGAATTGGAGGAGTCTTGAGTCAGGAGAATCACTCGGTTGCATTCTTTAGTGAGAAATTAAATGATGCTAAATTGAAATATTCTACTTATAATAAGGAATTGTATGCGATGGTTCAAGCACTTAGGTACTGGAGACACTACTTGCTACTGCAGGAGTTTGTACTCTATTCTGATCATGAAGCTCTTAGATTCCTTAACTCACAAAAGAAGTTGAATGCTAGGCATGGAAAATGGGTTGAATATATATAGGCCTATACTTTTATTTTGAGACATCAATCGAGTACTGATAACAAGGTTGCTGATGCGCTTAGTAGAAGATTTATGCCTTTGAGTTATGTTAGCACAAGAGTAGTCAGATTTGAGAAATTAAAGGATGAATATGAAAATTGCTTGGACTTTGGTGAACTCTATAAGGTAGTTAAACAAAGACCGTCTAGCTCATATAGTGAGTATACTATTCAAGATGGTTACCTTTTTAGGAAAAGTAAGCTATATATTCCTAATACTTCACTTAGAGACTTCTGGATTTGGGAAACACATGCTAGAGGTTTAGCTGGACACTTCGGTAGAAATAAGATAATTTTAGCATTAGAAGATCAATTCTATTGGCCAAATCTTAAGAGAAATGTTGCTCAAATAGTAGCTAGATGTTGAACTTATGCTGTTCTAAGCAGCAGAAGCATAACACTAGCTTATATACCCCACTTCCTGTACCAGATTGTCCATGGCAAGACTTTAGCATGGACTTCATTCTTGGATTACCTAAAACCATAAGGAAACATGATTAAATCTTTGTTGTGGTTGATAGGTTCTCAAAGATGGCATATTTTCTACCATGTTCCCAAACCTATGATGCATCTAAGGTAGCCAAGTTATTTCTAAATGAAGTAGTTAGACTACATGGTTTACCTAGGACAATAGTATCTGATAGAAATATATGATTCACCAGTTATTTCTGGAAAACACTCTGGCATTTATTAGGGACAAAACTTAAATTCTCTTCCTCTTATCACCCTCAAATTGATGGCCAGACTGATGTTGTGAATCATAGTATAGGAAACTTGTTGAGAAGTTTAGTTGGAGAGTATACTACCAATTGGGATCTATTACTGTCTAGGGATGAATTTGCATACAATAGCTCAGTGAATAGGTCTAGCGGAAAGAGTCCTTTTGAAATTGTTCATGGGTACAAACCTAGAAAACCTCTAGATCTCATTCCTTTACCCATGCATGAACGCATCTTAGAGTTTGTTGAGTCATATGCTGAGTATGTTAGAGAGTTGCATAAAGAGATAAGTAAAAAAATTAATGAAAGCAACGAATCTTATAAACATATGGCTGATACAAGAAAAATACTCAAAGAATACAATGAAGGAGACTTTGTCATGGTTAGAATACGACTTGAACGGTTCCCACCTGGAACCATGAAAAAGCTACATGCCCGTAGTAGTGGACCATGCAAAGTAATTAGGAAAATTGGATCTAATGCCTACGTGCTTGAGTTACCACCTAAACTAGGCATTAGTTCTACTTTCAACATTTTAGACCTTATCGAGTATAGAGAGCCAACGTTGATTCCTAATGAGCCTTTTGGGCCAAATCCAGTCCTTGAGAGTGAGCTAACCTAAGTGTGTCCACTTTCCATACAACTAGCTCAGAAAGACAAGATCGAGCGGATCTTGGATGACAATATAATCGCTACTCGGAGCAAAGGCTATCAATGATATCTAGTTTGTTAGCTAGAACGACCCGAGACTGATGATTCTTGGATCACCAGAGAGAACTTGCAGAGAGTTGACCCAGACTTACTAGAGCACTACATAGAGGAGTTGATCCATACTCGATAGGGTCAAGTTTCTCCCACCTGGGAAGAATTGGTACGGACACCAAGGCTAGAAAAGGTCGACAGGTCGAACCTACATCCCTATAGATCACCTATGAATAAAGCCCTGAACCTAAACCCTTTTACCTGTAAATATTTTATTTTAAATTTTGTTATTTAGGCTTAGTTGAGTTTAGCCCTTTTTACTAACTATAATTAGAATTTTTTATTTTTAGCCTTTTGGGCTAAACCCCTTTTACCAAGTTGAACCATTTGTTTAGATGTCTTGCCTTTTGATCAAATTGGATTCCAATTAATCAAGTGGGGCTTTATTTATTTGATTTAATTAGTTTTATGTCCTGTAATTATTAGTTGAGTCCTGTAATACAAGGGGGACCCTAGTTCAAGATAAGCCATGTGACTCCATGTTCTAGCCCAAGTCACTTGTCATATGCAACCATTTCTTGGCATCACCTTTTTCAAGAATTTGGACAACATCACATGACTTTTGGACATCACCAGATATTTCATCGGGACAACACCACTTGCCACCTCATCGGGACAATACAATACTTGCCATGTCACTCCCTTTGTCGGCCTCTTTATTTATGAATTGGTGCCACTTATTTTTAAGATGAGTAAATAAGGAGTCTTCAAGTTAGCGCCATCCCTCAAATAATTCATGCCAAAACTCAAAGGAGTCGGCCAAGCTTCTCTTCATCTCTTTGATGCCAACTTCCAAGGAGTTTCAAGCTTAGTTGATCACCCAAAGTGAAGGAGATTCAATGGTTCTCTACCTTATGTGTTTTGATCAAACAGGTTTCAAGTTGCTCAAGATTAAAGAACTCAAGAATCCTATAAGAACTCTTGAGTTTTCTTCTATTCAAACTGGAGAGTCTACTATGTTGCAGGAGCCCACATCATCTAGACTCCAGAGTCCAGCAATTAAGGCCAATCTATGAAGCAATCTTGGCCCTTCATCATGACACCTCACCTATCCTCATCATTGGCGCCCAACTTGGATGGAGATCCCTTGATGTCTCCCACCTTGGAAATAGCTCCAAATCAGCCCAACAGCAAGAGTCCAAGATGCCCAGAGCAGGATTCTAGGAGTTGATGTCTACAGGAAACAAATACTGTCTTTGTAACCCTTACATCTCTAGTTGTTGGTCTATAAATACTCCATCAACCCCCTTGTATTATTAATGATTTATCGATGAAATAAAGCAACATTCTGTCAAATCTTTTTCCTTTGCTATGTGCATCGTGGGGTGGAGGCACTTTTCTTTGTTCTTTGAAATATCGCGGGGTGTGAGGCCCTACATATCCAGACATTGAGAAACCCTAACCGCCTACTTCCATCATTTCCCTTCTAATTTTCCATCTTCTTCTTTCCTTTGCTACTTTCTAACTGAGTGATTTTATTTGTTGAGTGAATGCAGGTGATCAAGGATTCAATGTTAGGATTTTCTTGGCTTGAAATCAATATCATGGAAGATCGGAGCCCGAAGATCGAGATCTTGAAGCCCTGCCACAAGATCCTGAGAGTTCCAGTAAATCTACATCGAGAGAGTAAATCTTCGTTGGTAAAATTTAAAACCCCTTCTCTACTCTTTGAATTATGAACCCTTGATAAGTAGACCCTAGTTTACGATGGTTTCTTTGCCACCAAATCCTAATTTTCTAGCTACTTTGTTAGATTTACTAGTGCGGGCATAAACTAGTTGACTAGTTTACCTTAATTACTTTGAGTCTTTAAAACTAAAAAATCATAAAAAAATTAATCTCTATTTTTCTTTATTAATTAGTTTAATAATTAGTAGATTAAGTTTCATATTTTGTCCTGCATCATCAAGTATGACCAGAAGTAATTAAGTTTGTATCCAAGTTTTATCTCGATTTGAAGTTAATTAGGCACCCTAATCAATGATTGATTATGGTCTAGATAGTTTTAGAGATACTAAGGGATAAATCACTAAGAAAATCCAACAAATGATAGGGTTTTGACCAAATCAAGTTTTGGATGTGATTCCAGAACTCTCTTTTTTCTTATCTAAATAAAGAATCTACTTGTTAAGAGTGTGGGTGGAAAGGTTGAGATATACAAAAAGTCTTTTATAAAAAAAAAAATATTAGAGAATTAGTCTGACCTCACAACTCTTCTTGGACTCTTACTGAGTAACCGGATCCCTTTGTCTAAGTAAGTATTGTGGTTTGCATCAAAAGGTGAGAAGGACGGAGATTTGTTAAGCAACGATATCCCATTGAGTAACCACGCCCCTTTGTCTAAGTAAGCATTGTGATTTGCATCAAAAGATGAGAATGATAATACTTAAGAGGTTAGGACATTGCACTAGACTCCTTTCCAAAAAAAAGGAAAAGAAGAAAAGAAAAGGAAAAAATGGGACTAAAGTGAAAAAAGATAACAAATTCGACTAAAATCAAGTTAGAGGACTTAAAGAGTAGATTAGAGGGATGGTAAGGAAGATCTCAAAAAATTTTTATGATCAACACTCAATCACTAATTGGGTTAACTCAATGATCTAATGAAATACCTTTTTAATGGTTTAGCGGGGTATCAACTACCTTTAGAACTACCTAAGTTAACTTTCAATTCAAGGATGGGTTTGTATATATAACTAATTTATCTGCTTTACTCGAGGACGGGCGAAGTTCAAGTTGGAGGATATGATAATTACTTTACACATGTATATATATAAGTATTAATTTAAAAATTAAATTATTTTTATTTATTTAAAATTAATATTTTTATGCATTGTTTGTAGGAAAGAATATCATCAATGTAAAGAGCTTGATTTATGGATTCGAACAAAATAAGTTTGAAGCGAATTAGACTTAAAATGAATCCAAAATTGAAGTTTGAAGTTTATTATAGAATTACATGAATTTTAGAGCAACCAGTCTACCATGGACTAGCTGCTTGGTCTACAAATTGCCCCAAGGACTAATGGCAGCCATTGCTAATGGTGAGATCATTGAAGACACCCCCCCCGTCACCGCCCAAGCTACCTATGCTGCCTCCTCCACTCAGAGAAGCTGCCAGAGTTGCCCATCATCTATTTCTTCTCTAAAACTCCATCGACCTTCCTGTGGTTCACCGAGCACCATTATCAATTGAGAACAAGATGGAACTGCTAGTCGTTTTCCTCCTCATCTTCATCTTCTTCATCCCGTGTTGCCACCTATCGCATGCTGTCCCCCATGACACTGCTTTGCTCACCATTGCCATGGGCTGCTGTGCTGTGCCAAATCCCTGCTCGGACTACAGGGAAAGAGGAGATATAAAGGAGATTTGCTACTTCCTAGGAAATCACCAAATTCTCCCAGGCTGATGTGATATACCATGGTTGCTCCCTCTCCAGCCTAAGATCCATTATGCTGCCAGTCATTTTCTTCCCATCATCACCGCCCAGTGCCACCTTATCAACATGATCTGCCATATCTGCCACTTCTCTACCGTTGTCTTCCTTATCCCATCACCATCGATGCTCGCTATCGAGACGTTGCCACTGGCACACCACCGCAACCCAAACACTATTCTCCTTATCGGGCTAAGCTATTTGTTGCCCCTCTCCCTCATTGTTCACCGCTGATTGAAGGAAGAAGACAAGCAATGCAATCTAGCCATTGGATCTCAATTTAATGATCAAAATCAAATCCAATTAGAAACAAGCTTGATTATAGGTGATGCATTGATTTTTGGACATTTGATCAATAATCGATGACCATTAACTCTCAGCTAGTCAAACATTGATTTAGAGCAGAATTCTGAAGTCTACTTCAACTGGGATTTGGTTTACCATCCAACCTTTGATTTTGTAAACAATAGATCCTAGCCATTACTATGATCTCTCTCTTTAGTCCCATATTAGAAAAATACAAATACCTATCCTCTGTTAACACTTGTAAAAAGGTTCCTGTATCTCTACTTGGAGGCATCACTTCCTGGAATCCCGCTAGAGTCTTTGCATAGGGGGATAGGAGGGGATCAACCTCTGAAATCCCTTTAAATCCTTGCATAAAGGGAGAGGAAGGAAAGATCATGTGCTGCAAAGGAATTTTTATCTTTGGAGAGTTGATGAGATTTTTGATATTTATATTTTATAATTTTTCTTTATGTAATTAGTGCTTGATTGTAATATTTGCTTTCCAAAAGTAAAATTATTTTTCATTACTTCAAGCTATGTTCTTCATGTTTAGACTATAGTTAGATTTTAGAATAGCTTATGACTATGTAGAGATGAGTCATGATCCCAGGATACGATTCATGATCAGTGGGATAGGTTATACTCGGAATCTAATTATAGATATTTTTATTTATATGATTAGAGACTTTAAATAGGCTATAGCTATGTAGGAACGGATCAAGGTCCATATCCAGCAAGATAGGCTATGCTCGGGGATCAATCATAATTCAATAATTATATATTGAATAAATACTTAATATAATACCAACTACCAAATCGAAATCCAAGATATCTTTTATATTCTAATCTCCTACTTAGTTTTATTCTTGTTTTTAGTTATAAATATAGTCCAACTCTTTTATCTTTCTAACCTAATTAAAACTATAATAAAATAATCTTAAAAGTAAACATAACCCCAACCAATCCTTAAGAATGTGATCCTGATTCATCCAAATTATAGTTTAGTTGGTAAAATTATTTTTGACTACCTACAATAGCGATCATCTAGGCAACCCAAATTGGTAGATAATAGATTTCTAGATGAGGTCCTGAACCTTCTTTTTAGTTATGTGGGTTAAGGCCTCAACTTCGACCTATTTTGTAAAGTAGTCAATTAAAACAAGTAGGAATTTCCTTTATCTTATTGCCATTAGGTAAGGGCCAAAGATGTTAATGGCCCACATATCGAATGGCCATGGAGCTAAGATGTTAGTGAATGGCATCGAAGGCCTCCTTTGGATATTAGCAAATCTTTGGCATCGATCATATTTCTGAATGAAATTTATGGCATCTTCCATGATGGTAGGCCAGTAGAATCCTTATTTGAGAACTTTGTAAGCTAATGATCTCTGTTTGATGTGACTATTGTAGATATCCTTATGAACTTATTGGAATGCATATTCAACTTTTGAAGGATGTGACATCAGAATAATAGTATAGTGAAAGACTTCTTACAGAGCTGCCCGTTCAAGAGAACATACCACAAGGCTTGCCACCAGATTCCTTGGGCTTGCATTTTATCAGCTAAGAGTTCTCCCTTCTCAAGGAAGTTAATGAGTAGTTTAATTTAGTTCGATTCATGTTTTACTTGGGTGACCGTAGGAGTTTCTTCTATACTCGAAGTTCTTAAGTATTCGATGAAGACAACATTAGGGAGATTTAAGAAATTTAAGATGGCAAGATGTGATAAAGCATCTTCTTGGATATTTTTGATTTGGAAATTTTTATATTTTTAGGACTTTAAAACTTGAAGATAGTTCCTTGATCTTCTAAAGATATTCGATTATAACTAGCTCTTTAGCTTCATTATTCCCTCATACTTGCGCGATAACAAGTTGGGAGTCAAAAAGGACTTTAATCTAATATATCCAATCTCTTTGGCAATGTTCAAGCTAGACCATTATTGGTGGTGTGAAACCCAAATCTTAGGGCACACTCTGTGACTACCTCAGTCATATTTCCCTCATACTTGAGCGATAATAAGTTGGGAGTCAGAAAGGACTTTAATCTAATATATCCAATTTCTTTGGCAATGTTCAAGCCAGACTATTGTTGGTGGTGCGAAACCCAAATCTTAGGGCACACTCTGTGACTACCTCTTTAGGACTTGTAAGGATTAATTCGGCTCCACATCCTTGGGTATTTGAAGCACCATTGAGATGCAAGATCTAGGATAGAGCAGTCGACACATCTTTTGGTATCTCTTCTGATCTCTTTTCCTTCATTTCTTCATCGAGAATTATGCATTCAATGATGAAGTCAGTGAGGACTTGAGCTTTCATGCTAGGGTGAGGCTTGTACTGATATCAAATTCCTTTAACTCGATAGCCCATTTGGCAAGACATCCTGATGTGTCTGGCCTCTGGAGTATAGATTTCGAAGGTTGATCTACTAAGACCACTATAGTGTGGGATTGGAAATGGCTGAAGCCTTTTAGAGGTAATGAGAAGAGCATAGATCATCTTCTCTATCTTGGAATATCAAGTCTCTATATCTCTTAATATTTTGTTTATATAATAGATAGGCTTTTGAATACCTGCATCTTCTATCACCAAGACAAAATTGGTGATGTTAGGAGAAATAGACAGGTAAATATAAAGTTTCTCACCTATTTTTGACCTTGATAGTAATGGAGGTGCACTAATATATTTCTTCAAGTCCTCGAAGGCTGATTGACAGCTATCTGACTAGTCAAAGTTGTTTGTATGCTTCAGAATTTTAAAGAACAGCAAGCACTTCTTGGTAGATCTGGAGATGAACATGCTGAGTGAGGTGATCTGATCAATTAAGCGTTGGACTTCTTTTTTATTCTTGGAATGTTTTATCTCCCAAAGTACTTAGATTTTCTCAGGGTTGGCTTCAATACCTCTTGAGTTACCATGAAGCCCACGAACTTCCCTAATATGATGCCATATGCACACTTACTTGGATTAAGCTTCATTTGATGATGCTTTAATTCATTGAAGGCTTCTTCCAGATTGGTGATGTGATGATCATCTTCTATGCTCTTGACTAGCATGTCATCTACATAGACTTCCATGTTTCTTCTAATTTGATTCTTGAAGACTATGTTAACTAGGTTGTAGTATGTAGCTGTAGCATTTTTTAGTCTAAAAGGCATCATATTATAACAATATAGCCCTCTTTCAATAACAAAAGCTATTTTTTCTTGGTCTTCTTCTGCCATCTAAATTTTATTATAACCAAAAAATGCATTCATGAAATTAAGCGGCTCATGTCTTGATATGGCATCTAATAGCTAATTAATTATAGGCAAAGGATAGCTATCTTTCAGGCAAGCTTTTTTATGATATGTGTAGTAAATATAGATTCTACATTTTTTATTCGACTTCTTAACTATGACCACATTGGCTATCTAGTCTGGGTAGGGTTTCTTTGATGAACCCCACCTTCAGTAGTTTATTTACTTCTTTTTCAATGGAAATTTACCTTTCTAGAGTGAAGCTCCTTTTATTTTGCTTAATAGGGGGATAATGAGGATCAACGCTTTATTTATGAACAATGACATCGATAGGAATACTTGGCATATCTATAGCAGTCCGTGCAAAGATGTTGATGCTAGCTTGAAGGAAGATAATTAGCCATTCTCTAATTTTAGGAGCCAAAAGCGAGCCAATCTACACTGATTTATCTAGGCCATCTCCAAGAAGGGTGTTAATTAACTGCTCGACTGGTTCTCCCCAGCTTGTAGTGGCATCTTCTCTGATGTCCAACTCATCAACTAGCAAGTCTGTGATCTATTTTGAGATCTTGATAGTCACAAGGAAGTACTATCTTGGCAACATTTGATCTCCCCTGACTTCTCCAACTCTATTTCTGGTCGAGAAGTGAACAAGTAGATGATAGGTAAAAACCATAGCCTTTAATGCATTCAGTCCTGGTCGTCTAATGATGGCATTGTAGGCCAACAATACTCGAATAACCAAGAAATTCAGTTGAACTATTGCTGGTCTAGGCACCTGACTAGCAATCACTAATAAAGAGATTTCTCCTTCTATAATAGCAGAGCTCCCATTGAACCCAGTGAGTGGGGCGTATATTTTTTTTAATCTATCAATTGCCAACTTTATTTATTGGAAAGCATTATAGAAAAAGAGGTTGGCAAAGCTTTCATTATCCACTAATTTTTTTTTACATTGTGCTTAGAGATTGTTATAAAGATAACAACTATATCATTATGGAGGGTTTGGACCCCTTTTACATCTTTTTCAGAAAAAAATAATAACATATTCAATGATGGTTGGCTTTACCAGATACTTCTTGCTTGGTAGCTTCTCTTCCTACCTTCCTGCCCCCCAGTTATAGGAGAGACCTGAGATCATTATGACCATCTCCTCAGTGGATAGATTATCTAGTTCAACTTGATGCTTGGATCAAGCTGGAGGGACTTCTTCTTTCTCTTGGGTACTGACATACTTGCTGAGATGCCCCTTCTAGATCAAATTTTTGATTTCTTGCTTTAGCTGGCTATAGTCCTCTATGTCGTGCCCGTGATTCATGTAGTATCTACAATACTTGCTCTTATCCCTCTTTTCAGATGAACCTCTCATGGAAAATGGTCGGCAGAAGAAATCTTTTTTTCTTGATCTCCATTAGGATTTGAGATTGGGAGGTTGTCAAGGGGTGTAGCTGTCAAACTGATGAGTTGGGCAATTTGGTCTCATGTTCTTTATGGGTCTAGCAACTTTAGACTGAGAGTGAGTTTCTTCCTCATGAGGTCACTTCTTCTCATTTCCTTTCTTTCCTTCCTCCTTTCGATGGTGGAACATTCCTTATTCTTCTTGAGTATACTTTGTTGCATGCTCAAGTAATTCAACATAGCTTCTTGGAAAATTCTTGTCCAAGGAAAAGCTAAGGTGACCATTTTGGAGTCCTTGCTTTAAGGTTGCATTGTGACAGACTCTTTAAGTTCTTTGACCTCTAGTGTGGCGATGTTGAAGCATGCCACATAGCTTCAAAGTGTCTCCCCTTCTTCTTGCTTAAGGGAGAAGAGATTGTTGTTGTTCTTGGAAGATAGTCGATGGCTTCCAAAATGGGTTATCATTTGATGGTCCAATTGCTGAAAAGAATACATTGATCTAGGTTGTAGGCTCGAGAAACATATCCTTGCTGCTTTTTTCATGGTAGTAGGGAAGGCCAAATATAGTAAAGCATCAGACACCGCCTGGAGTTGCATACGGGCCTTGTACCCCTTCAAATAGTCGACAGGATTAGTAGAATTATCATAAGGATCAATCGACAACATCTTGAACTGATGGAGAACTGGTTCATTCAAGATTTCATCAGAAAAAAAAGATTGGGTGTCAAAGCATGGGGGTTATTCCGGTAACGGTCCCTTATGTTGATCTCTCTAAGCCTGGCCTCCAGCTCCTTGATCCTCTTCTCAAGGTTGTCCCCTGGCTAAGGGAGATGGTTGGAAAGATGAGCGGGAGTTGAATCCACTTGGGAGTCTTCTTGAATGTGATGATGGAAATTTTTTCCTTCTTGAGGAAGAATTGGCCATCAATCTCCTCCTCCTTATGGGGTGGTTGTTGCGATGCTTCCACCAGTGGTGTAGGAGGACAAACTATGGATTGTTGGAGGTGATAAATAGCATTTGCGAGCAATTGGACCTGCGTGATCAAAGTATCCAATCTCGGTTTAGTAGTAGAAGTAGGTTAGATATTCCTTACCTCGGCCTTTGCAGCATTGTAGGCATTTCGGTTTGATCATAGCCGAATAGGGTGATTGAGTGGGGATCTCTCTCTTGCCATTTTCTTGAATTATTTGGATACAAGGCCTTTTTTCTAGCACTAATCTATTGTTGCACCTCTCTTAGCTGATTAAGCAAGTTATACTGGAGCAAATTTGGGCTCTAGGAGGTCTTCAGGTCATTAGTCAATGTCTTATCGATGACTTTGAGAGTTATCCAAACTCTTTTTTTACTTGCAAAAGAAGTCTGCAATATTGGAAAAACTATTGGGATTCTTCAATGGGAGGACATTCCGTTGCTTAAGTCAACTTTGAAAGGAAGAACAATAAAAAAAGTGGAGAGAGAGTAAGAATTCAAAAAAGTTACCTTGGGAGATCCTCTTAACCCTCTATTTATAAAAATAGAGGGATGAGTTAGTTAGGCGATTATAACTATTTGTAGGGTTGTTACACCATTAAAAAAGAAGTTAGGTTGGTTAGGTCATTAAAAGACTAGTTAGCAAAGTGGTTAGTTGAGTAGTCTATTATATTTCTTGATAACCACCTTACCAACCTTTTTGTAATAGCTCTAACAACTTTAAGATGTAAGCTTCATGTTAAACAAAGTTATGGAACTTCGTACCTGATTCAGTGGATGAATATTGGTCTATCCAATGAGTTATTAAGTAGCTTGTACTTTGGAGAAAATATCTAGCTTTTGGTCGATGAGTGGTTAAGCACTTTATATCATATATAAGAGATCGGCATCCTGTGCCTTATAAAAGATATTGACACTCTATGCCTTATAAAAAAGATTGGCATCCTGTGCCATATGTTTTTCTTGTAACAGGTCATCCACACTATAACGGAAGGCTTCCATGCTTGCATGCATTTGTATTTGGTCAGCCTTAATTTATTTTAATTTGTAAAAAAACTTATTAATACAATACACTTTATACATTATTTTATTAGTTTTGTATAGAAGTTTATATAATTGTGATCTAAATACTTAATTTATTTTTGTTTTGTAGGTGTCACCTCCTCAAGCATTGGATGAATTGCTTTAGACTTCAATTTTCTTTTCCATATTGTACATGATTACTAATGAATTATAGCAAGTAATTTTTGTATGTCATTTTTATGGAGTGTTTGTACTTTTGCTTTAATAATGCAATTTACATTTTTAATTTGATTATATGGGATTCTATTGATATTTCAAAAAAGTATCATTAACATAATTACTGTTTTATATGGATGATTTTTGTTAGACTTGTAATTTCATAATTCTTGTTCCAGGATGTCATTATATGATTTATAAATAAATATAACATATATTTCAAACTAGTTCTTAACAAATTAAATGATACTCAATTATTGAAAATAATTATTATTGGTGCATAAGAACACCACAAAAAAAATATTCAAAAAATTAAACTATAACGTAATACTAGCATTTAAAAGCATTGGTAAATCTATATATCTTTTAAGATAACTATTATGATTTAGACTTTCTTCAGCAATTTTTAATGCCACTAATTAATCTTTAATGGTATTTTGAAATGCTGCTATATACTCCATCTCCTTTTACCTTTCCTTTATTAGGCATTTTTTAATGCCACTAAACAAATTGATGTCATTTTAGAATTCTACTAAATATTAAAAAATGCTACTAAAAGAAACTTTTAGTGGCATATATGAAAGCATTGTTGATTGATCAACAATATAATTATTGGTGACATTAGGTCGACATTTGACAAAAGTATCGCTAAAGATATTAATGGCATTTTTTTCTTATTTTTAGTAGCACTTTTCAATGCCAGAAAAAGTCTATTTTATTGTTGCGAGCTTTGTCCTCATTGTCTCTCCTTGCTAGCCTAAATTTATGTGGAAACATTTGCTCTAGTTGCTCGACTAACCTCGATTACAAGCCTTATTGTTATTGATGCTACTAGGAAATTGCCATCTATTTAGATAGATGTCAAGAATGCCTTCCTCAAAAATGATCTTTTAAAAATATACATGCAACCACCATCAAACTATTCTTATTAACTTAATAAGGTACGTTAGCTTGGTTGTACTTTTTATGGTCTTACAAAAGTCCTTAAGCCTCGTTAACAAAACTTAGTATCATAGTTTCTTGATTTCACTACAGGAAAAAAGACAACAGCCAACCATTTTTTCCCTATGCTAGGAGGAGTGTCAGGAAGTAGTGCATGGCTACTGATGCTTTTAAAAAGTATCAGCAAATAACGATGCTTTAAAGTATCAAAAAATATAGCATCGAGAGGTACAAAGATATGCTAATGCTTTTTACAAGCATCTTCCAATAACAACATATTAAAGCACCAAAACTAAATGGAGGTATAAGGCAACACTTTAAAGTGCCATTATTTAATGATGCTTTAAAGCGTCATTGGACTTGCACCCTACTTCTTCCTCTAGTTGTCAATTCCTTCTCAACTTTCTCCTCTCTTATCCTTCCACGTTTATCGCTAGAACCATCATCGACCTTTTCCTGTCCATTTTTTCTTCCAATCAGTCTCCTTTGATGGTGATCCTCCCCTTCGCATGCATCATCTTCTTTTTTCTATTCCAATAGGGGTCCTTCATCCTTAATATCCTAGGTAAATCTTGAAATCCCTATTTGGTATAATACATTCTTGGTTTTTTAATTCTTGGTGTGATGCATGTTCTCTAAAAGCATCGATTTATCTAAATTTTTATTTAGAGGAAGGTTTATACACTTCTAAAGCATCATATTGATTCCTCGTAATCCCAAAATGTGGGTTATCATTTTTCAATGAAGAATACTCTCAAATCATGGTGACTGGATCTATTTGTTATTCTATAAACCTATATGTGAAATTCGAGCTGCAAGATGTTTTGTTTCTTGATTTCATCTTTGATGGGAAAAAAAATTGGAGCCTGCTATTTTACTTGTTCTAACTAGAGCTTATTAGGGGGATTTTTGCTTTAATTTTTGATAAAATAGGAGCTTAGAGGCTATAAATTAGGTTTTATAAAGTTCTTTTCAACCTTATTATGTGCCTCTAAAAATTTAAAAAGCTTATTAGGAGGGTTTTTGCTTTAATTTTTAATAAAATAGGAGCTTATGTGCTTCTAAAGATTTGCGTAGTTTAGGTCAAGTTAATTATTTAATAAACAAGTTGGCTTTGAGTTATGATTTCTGACTTGTTTATTAAATAGTTCGGATTAGGTTAATAATTTTCTGAGCTCCTATTCCATTGTATAGGCACAAAGTAAAGGAATGCATAGGAAAGTTCTAATGTTTAGTAGTATTTATTTCTATATTTTAGAATGGAATTAAATATTTATCAATTTTTATTTAAGTAAAAAACAGATAGCAAGTTTAATAATACTTTTCAAGTGAAATTATTAATATAATCATTCATTCCTATTTTATACTATAAATAGTTGCACACCAAAAATATAATTCCAATAAGATCGAAAAAGGCAAATTTCCTTATTTAGAGTTGAATCACAATTGATCTACTTAAGTGAAAAGAAATAACAAAAGAAACGTGATTCCATTTCTTTCTTGCAAGCCAAACATAGAATAAAGTTATAGTTGGAATTCTTTTCCGTTCTTACATCACCATGCAAAGCAAATGTAGCATCAATAATTATACCTTAGCCAATGGTAGCCACTATTAGTTTCTGTGACATTACATATAGATAATAGTATGCAAACGTTAGCCTCAAAGCAATAAATGGTTATTCTTTACTCAAATCAATATTGATGATAAGGGTTTTGTTGAGATTTATTGATGCACAAACTCTAGTAAAGTTTTTCTAGGATAATCATTCAATTCAGTTATCCATCTCTATAGGTTTCTTGGCAATAGAAGCAATCTCCAATGTGATAAGTATCTATTGGTAAATCCCCAGAGAATTACATGAGATGGATTGAGTAGATATTTTTCTAGTCAAAATATTGATTTGGTTTTGTTTCATTGACTTTATCAAGGTATACATAGACTAAGTTTATCTATGAATTGTTTCATGTAAAATCATATTATATTATCTTTTTCAACAAATAACAAAGACTACTATGCAGTAGTATAGAAGTCACAAATGGGAGCTAGGCTAAAAAAGAAAATAAAATAGTACCAAATGTGGAAAAAAAGAATCTCTCGACTTATAATAACTATAAAAATAAGAACTTTGAAATTTGAAATTTGAAACCTTTAATTTATTATTGTTGTTGTGGTTTCTTGCACTCTTTAAGCATATTCATGTTTCTTTATGCAGAGAGAATGATGGTTGCATGTTTTTTAATATGGGGTGTTATTAAAGGATCTTATTGATACTAATTTTTTTAGAACCAGACATAGAGTCGTAGATGTCTAAAAATGATAATTAATATATTTTTGTTTTATTAAATGTTTGTTTACAATATATGCAATATTAATATCCATAATTATTTTTTAGCTAATTGTTATTTCAGTTATTTTTATCCTATAATAGATAAGATTTGAATAAATAAACCGAGAAATAGCAAAGAATATCTGGATGGAGTTTAGGATTTCATTAAATTTGATATGAAGAAAAGTAGTTTGAATGAAAATATTCTCTTTTCATGCTAGAAATTTGTAAATAGTTTTTCTTTAGATCCACAAATTGTTGAAGAACATTTGGTATAGAATGATTTTTTCAGAAGTTATACCGCGTGAGATTTCTATGGAGAATCTATGTTGCCATCATCAAGTAATCAACCATTGTCCAATCTTAGATCCACTAACCTATAAGAGAATCTTGTAGAAGATGATAATATGAGGGATTTGATCATAGATGTTTTTGGAATGGTATTCAAAATTTAGGAGATTCCAGTGCACATGAAGTAGTTAAGATATTTAAGGGTTCTACATTTATGAAATATATGCATGTTGAGGAGCCTGTACAACCATCTACTAATGAGATAGCTTGGTATCATAATTTAATGAAAGATATAGATGAAAAATTATATCCGAGTTGTATAAAATTTTCTAAGATTTCTTTTCTTGTATATTTATTTCAAATAAAATATTTGAATAGATGATTTGACAAGAGTTTACCATATTTCTCAAGTTATTAATGTATGCATTTCGCACTGGTTTACCATCCTTTTCTTATGAAGCCAAGAGAGTAGTAAAGGAATTGGATCTTGGATAAGAAAAGATTTATAGTTGTCCAAAAGATTGTATATTTTATAGAGGTAAAAATACTAATCAAGAGTCAAGCACTGTATATAGATCTTCATGATGGCCAATGCATAAAGAAGATGAGGATGACATAAGTAGATATAATATAGAATACAAAGAAAATGGTGAAGGTATTACATTACTTTTCTCTTATTCTTAAATTGAGAAGGATCTATGCATCATTAAAAATAGCTTCATCAATGAGATGGCATGATGAAAGAGGTATGAAAGATGGAATATTGAAACATCCAATAGATAGACTAGCATAAAAAGCATTTGATGATAGGCATCCTAATTTTGCCTCTGAAATTCAATGTTATGTTGGGTTTAGCTTTTGATGGCTTCAATCTATTTTAAACTTTAAGTTCCACATATAGAACTTGACCATTTTTCTAATACCTTACAATTTGCTACCATGGAAGTGCATGAAATAATCTGCACTTATCTTATCATTGGTTATTCCAGGTGATAATGGGTCCAAGTAATGATATTGATATTTTTTATAATCTTTAATAAAAATATAAAATAATTGTGGGAGTGTATCGATGTATTTGATGCTTCCAATAGCCAAATATTTAAACTACAGGCTGCTTTGTTATGAATTATTAATGATTTTCCAATATATACTAATTTATTTGGCTGGAGTACAAAGTGGTGAGTTGCATATTCTTATTGTGGAGACTCAACACATTCAATTTGATTAAAATATGGAGAAAAATTTTGTTATATGAGATATCATCGATGGTTGGAAGCAAATCATCCATTTTGATTTCAAAAATATTTATTTGATGGTACTATAGAATTGGGATGTACCTCTATTCCACTTCTAAAACTGATGTTCATAAATAAATAGATAGCATCAATTATAAATATAGTAAATTCTCAAAATCTTCTAAAAAAAGAGGAAGGGATAATCATGAAGGATTATCAGAGGAAGTCAATACTAGTACTATAGATGCAGAGATATTTAAAAATCTTGATAATTTCTTTGAAGATAAAAATGAGGAAGATATATAGATAGTATCTCACATCAACCTAGCAAATAGTTATGGAAGAAAAGAAGTATCTTCTTTGACTTATACTATTTGGAATAAAATCTTATTCGGTATAATCTTAATATCATGTACATAAAGAAGAATGTTTATGACAATTTGCTTGGAACATTATTAAACCTTGATGGAAAGACCAAAGATAATATGAAGGCACATCTTGATTTTGAAAAAATGAATATTCAAGAGCTTCATCCCAAAATGCTTGCTAATGTAGAATTTATTTGCCTCCTGCATGTTATACAATGTTTTCTTAAGAAAAATATAACTTTATGATAATTTTGAAAAGTATTAAAGTACCTGATGGATATGCATTAAACATTTCATGATGTGTGTATCTAAAAGACTAGAAACTTTCTAATTTTAAAAGTCATGATAATTACATATTGATGTAAGATATCTTTTCACTAGCTTTAAGATCGTTAGTATCGAAACAAGTTATTATAGTTATACTTCAATTATCATTATTCTTTAAGTCATTATATTCAAAAGTTATTGATCCTCTAAAGTTTGATTAGCTAGAGTCTAATGTTGTAATTATAGTTGGCCCGATGGCAAATATTTTTTCTTCTAGATTTTTTACTATTATAGTATATCTACTTGTTCACCTTACTTTAGAAGTTAAACTTGGTGGACAGGTACACTACAGATAGATATATCATATTGAGAGGTATTGTTGCAAACTTTAAATCTTTAAATAACTTTATTAAAAGTAATATCATACTGATATTTTAATTAATTATTAATTCTTGAAGGTATCATGTGTAATTGAAAGATTATAAACAAAATAGAGCCTATCCTGAGGACTCAGTTATTGAAGAGTATTTGACATTTTATTTGAGATAACTTCAAGGTGTAGAAACTGTATTTAGTAAACCTCAATGGTATAGTAATTTTATAGAGAATACAGAATTACACAAGTTTTTAACTATTGGAAGAATCTTGGGAGAAAATGAAAGCATTGTACTTGATCAAAAAGCTTTAGCATAAGTACATCATTATGTGTTACTTCATAGTGATATAATATCTAACTATCATAGGTTAATATATTTAAGGTATGACAAGTTTAAATATTATGTCTTATATAATATTCTAAATAAATATTTATATTTTATGCAATGAATTTTTATTATCTCAGCGACAAGGTAATCATAGCATCCATCCTAATCCAAGGATTGAGTAACAATGGTTGGTCGAGTTATTTCCTACATAGCTTTTTAATTAGATTTTGATAATTATATTATACATATATAAAAGTATTAATTTAAAAATTAAATTATCTTTATTTATTTAAAATTAATACTTTTATATATCATTTATAGGAAAAAAGATCATTGATGCAAAAAGCTTGATTTATAGGTTCAAATAAAATAAAATTGAAATGAATCAAACTTTTTTTAATGAAAAAAAGGATGGGGGGAATAAATCCTAGTGTAGCTACCCCCGTAGGCCCCCACCCCGATAGGTAATGTTCGATACAAGATGCTCGGATTTGCGCAGTCTTTTCTCACTTAAAGGTGAGTACATCAACCTGACACTACTAAGACGCTGGCTAGTAGAATGGGGATAAAGAGGGAGACCTTGACCTCTTGCTCACACCAGCAATCATGGGCTTCAAAAAAATTCTAGGAAAATGAATCAAACTTAAAATGTGCCCAGAATTGAAGTTTAACGTTTTAGAGTTTGGATGAATATTAAAGTAATCAATCCACCATGGACTAGCTACTTGGTTTACAGGAATTTAGATGGTCTATGGAAGCCATGGTTATTAGTCCATGGCTCAAAGTTTGTGGACCATGGATGGATTTGGGTTTGGTTCCACTTTGCACCGCTGCTCACCACCGTCACCACTGGCTTGAGTTCCAGGAGTGGCCAGGTCATTGCTCAGTTGCTCGTCGCCTCCTCTATCTGGAGCTGCTTCCTTCCTTGTTCATAAACCATCACTCAGCTGCTCACTGCTAATCATCTTTCCCAAATGCCATCTCCACCATTGCCATACCATCACCTCCTCCCTATGCCAGAGACATCCTTCCCATCACACCCTTCTCACCATCTTGAGATGCTTGTCGCCCATCGCCAGTGATCTTCCCCTCCCATACCATCAATCGATCCTAGGCTTCATTCCAGTGACCAATGAAGCATGGATCCAGTGGTCAGCAAGTGACCAAGACTTCAATTGAGTGGCTAAAGGAGCTTTCGAACCAATCCAGAGTTCTTCAAGAAATTATAGGGTGATTACGGCAAGTTTTGTTGCTCTGATAGAGACAACCCAATTCAATGTAATGTAGGTTCTAATCACACTGGATGCAACAATATTTGGGCATCTAATTTGGATCTAAAGGCAAAAAAATCTTAGCTGGTTAAATATGAATTGGAATAGGATTTTAAGTCTATTTCTACAAGAATTTGGTTTACCATATAACCATTGATTTCTTGTAAAAATAAATCCTAGCCATTATTATGATCTCTCCCTTTACTCCCACGTCAGAAAAACCCAAATGCTTCTCCTATCCTAATACCTATAAAAGGCTCCTATACCTCCACCTAGAGACATGAATCCCTAGAATCCCTTTAGAGATTTGCATAGAGGGAGAGGAAGGGAAGATCATGTATGGCTAAGGAGTTTTCATCTTTGGAGAGTAGATGAGATTTTTGGTACTTATATTTTGTACTTTTTTTTAAATAATTAGTGCTTGATTGTAATATTTGCTTTTCATGAATAAAATTATTTTTCATTATTTTAAGTAGTATTCTTTATGTCTAGACTATAATTAGATTTAGAATAGCTTATGACTATGTAAAGACGAGTCATGATCCCATGATATGATTCATACTCAATGAGATAGGCTATGCTTAGAATTTGATTATAGAAAAACTTTATTTTTATGATTAAAGATTTTGAATAGCTTATGACTATATAGGAACAAATCAAGATCTATATCCAGCAAGATAGGTTATGCTCGAGAATCAATCATAATTTAATAATTATATATTGAATGAATAGTTAATATAATACTAAATATTGAGTCAAAATCTAAGACATCTTTCATATTCTTGTTAATCTCTTGCTTATTAGTTTGATATAATTCTTGTTCCTAATTATAAACATATTCCTACTCTTTTATCTTTCTAACCTAATTAAAATCTAACAAAATAATCTTGAAAGTGAACATAACCCCAATTGATCCCTAAGGATATGATCCTGACTCACTTTAATTATAATTTGAGTTAGTGAAATTATTTTTGACCACCAATGACAGCGATAAGATTTTACATATATCTAAGGGATACATTGATTTTGGATTCATATTTAATATCAAATAACTCATTAGAACTTTATATTATTTTTTAAGGTATCAATAATGATGGAGAGAAATTATTTAGATAAATTAATAGTCCTGGCTTGAGGACCTAACAAAATTGTGAATACATATAGTGGTGTCGTAATCAATAGCTTTAAATTCCATACTAAAGATCATGAGAAATTTTAATAAAACATAATAACGAGGTTATGGTAGAAATGGATAGAAAACCTATTATGGATATTTAAAGATATTTATGAGTTGGATTATTATAACATATCTAAAATAGTATTATTTAGATATAATTGGATAGATATAAACTTACCAAGGGATTTGGAACAAGATGCAAATGGATTTATACTTATAAGTTTTTCAAGGTTGATACATACTGGTGTCTTATTAAAAGATGACCCATTCACTTTTTCATCTCAAGCTCATCAAGTATTTTTTGTACAAGATGCAAAAGATAAAGATTGGGTGACTATCATCAAAATGAAATCTAGAGACTTATATAATATAGAAATGTAGTTGGAAGATGAGGATGATGATATGTATATGCAAACTATATATGCCTCATAATTTTGTGCCAGCTGATGACGTAAATGTTATAGTGCCTTTAGTTAGGATGGAATTTGAAGGAGATATCACTACTTGATTATTATTGATAATAAATATTTACATTATATATAAATTTTGCATTAATTATTATATTAAATTACTATTTATGTTAACTTATTTTGACTTTTATTTATGTAAATGCTAGGTGACATCATGCCTCGCATGCAACAATATGCTAGTGTACAGTTTCGATATTCATAGATAGAGGGCAGTACTTGTTCTTCAGTGCAGCAATCTGAGGTCAGTCCTTTCACATAGCAGCCTAAGGCATTTCTATTCTCTTCTGGTTAGCATGATCCTCTCATCGATCAGGCAGACGATGAGCTATAGATATAAGGTAATTGATCTTTTATTTTATTTAATAAAACTTTATTACACTTCTTTTTTTTTTTACTTTTATGTATTTTTAATAGATGGATATGTGAGAGTGAGTCCCAGATGCAAACCTATGCTAGTACAAGATTGTGGTAGATGCATGAGGGCAAAAGGATTATAGTGGAGTGCAAACAGCTAAAGCTGCTAGTTAAAAAAATTATCAACTTATTGACTTCATTTTTGGGGATAGTTGCATAGAGGCCTCAACTATATGTCCTTTGAACTATCCAAAATAAAATGGCATGCTTCCAACATACAAAGTTGAGCTCTTATAACTTATATAGGTAAAAAATGGATCTCATATTATATGTTAATTGCTAACTACCTATATTATTTATTTTATTTAACATTTGTTTTGTTTGTAGAACAAGTTTGTACTCCCTCCATCTAGTCATGATTTTGTATTGAAGTCTCTCAACTACAAATGGAAAGAATATAAGGCACACTTGAAGAGGGACTACAAGAGAGTGGGTATGATAGAGGAGGAGGTTACTCGTAATTATCCTTCTGATGTACCCCTTATTAGTAGATGGAGGTGGTTCATTATTGGTTCTTCGAGAGGGTACATGTACTCTTACTTTCTTTTAAATAACTTTATTAGAATATTTAATTTATATTATTGATTATATATATACTTTCTTCTTAGGATATAACAAGTTGTTTACTTTATTTTGTAGATATATTTTGATATTGGTAGAGCTGCACAAGCAACTCAGTTTGTTTTACATTAGGATCCAAGAGTTGTTCATGAGTTATATAGGAGTTCATATGTTTCTTATACTATAAATTTATATTTTTTATATTAAAATACTTGTACTTTTTAATAAAACTAACATTATGTAATATGTACTATACATGTATCATAATACATATATATATATTTTAAAATTATTAGAAGTATTTGCTTATAATTATAATTTTTTTATAAATGGATGAGCATGGAGGAAACTTGGTGAAGTAGAGTTTTACTAGATGACTTATACTCACTATGATAACACTTTTGTCCAAGATAAGTCAAGAGATATATATGTATTAATTTATTATAATCTATTTTGTATAATTATTTTAGTTTGATTTTGATATAACTTTTATTTTCTAAATAAATACAATAGAGGGTTATATCTCTTATTGTGGAGCATGTCGAGGAGTAGTCATATTAAAGCCGAGACATTCATGGAGTTGATAGGATTGGAGTGCTATGATTGAGTAAGGGGTTATGGAGTTTGAGTTTCTCTCACTTAGTTATCAATAGTGAGTAGATATACTCAGGATGCTAGAGACAGTACTCATAGATGTATGCATTTACAGACTTGAGACAGAGATGGAGGAGATACGGTAGAGTCATGCCATAGATAGAGTAGAGATACAGGCCATGAGAGAGCACCTTGAGCAGCTTACATCTGTGTTACAGATGCATGCCCCATCTCAAGTAAATATATATTATTAAATATTTATTTTTGTATAAAATCAATAATTTAGAATACTTGTGATATATGGATTTATAATTAAAGCTTTTTATATGCTTCTTATAGGCTCCTGGCACATCAAGCACTCATGGAGAGGGTGACGACCATCCTCTTGTAGATGATTAACATCCATATTTTTTGTTTTATCCTCATGTTTGATATATGTTTTCATTTTATTATACTTTAGATTGTAATGAACTACTGTCAACAATTTATCTTTATATATATATATAACTTTTATATTATTATATGGATTTTGATGCGGGACTAATTATGATGCCAATTATTTCTTTGTTATTAGGCATTAAGTTAGAAGTTTGTATCCCAAATTTCAAGCCAAGAAACTAAGTAAGTAATTCTAGAGAAACTCAGAAGCACAAGCATGCAGAACTAAACCCTAAACAGTGAAAGCGAAGGATCGCCAAGGCTGAGAAGCCCTGGTAAGGCTAGCTCTTCTAGAATACCATAACTGGAGAGTTAAGGGTGTGTACCTGGCAGGGATTTGAAGATGAATATATGAAGAGATCGCTCGTCGCTCCCGGATGCAGCCTGGAAAATAAAGCTAAAGACCTTGCGGATCTATGGCTTTCAATCCGGTAGCCCGAAAGCTAGTCAACTGGAATCCTAGATTCGTGAAAATTGAGGGACCTGCAAGGCACCTAACAAAGGTTAGAAAAATAAGAAGAAAGAGGTTGGAAGGCTGAAAGAAGAAGGGAAGGAAAGGAAGGATGAGGGGCAGTCAAGAGGTTGAAAAAGGTTGGCGGCTAGGGTTCCTTGGAGGCAGGGCGCAGGGGTTCAGATCACACAGATTCCCTTCACATAGAATTCACATAGAAATCACACATAATTCACATAGAAATTTGAGAAGAACTCAAGAAATCTTCATTCATAATAGCTTAAAATATATATGAGAGGGGGGCCTTTATATAGGCATACACACTTGGGCTTCAAGTAAGGGCATACAAGAGAATTCCTAGGTATCCTTTTCCCACTCAAATACATAGAGATCTCCTCTCCAAAATAGGTTCTCATCTCTCCCAATTTCTCTCAAAGTCCCCTCTCCCTCTCTTTGACTTGGTCGGCCAAGGGGTGACCCTAAGGTGGCCAACCAATGGAGGTGACCATAAGGGGTGGGGCGCCCTTTCATGAGGAGTTGGGCTTTGGGTGGGCCACTTCAGTGCTGGGTTGGTTCTAGGGTTTCTCCTGGGCTCCATCTTCTCAGCAGGCTGATGATGTGAAGATCTTCAAGGTCCTTCTTATGCAATCCAAGGTGGCACATCCAAATATGACTGGGACTCTTTAAAGTTGGCAAGTTATCATTCGGGCTGGGGTCTATCAGTGTCTTGATTTTTTTCTTGTTGGACTGGACTCAAAAAAACTTACAGGACTCATAAAACTCAAAATTGGCTCAACATGAGTAACTTAACTTACAAGACTCCAAATGATAAATGGCTCAACTAAATTTGACTTGACTTATCTAAAACCTTAATGGTATGGATGACTTTAAATATAGGACTCAAATACAGAAAGGCCCAAAACAGGACTCAGGGGCTAAAATACAGACTCAAGTGGGCTAAGCCCTTATTACAAAATTAGACTCAATTACTCAAAATATTACTTAGATAACCACAGAGGGCTGAGAGGCCTCTGTCTTATTCTGGTGCCTTTGGTGTCCACACTAGGTTTACTATTTATGCTTGATTTTGTTATGAGTGATGGCAATTGTATAGATTTTATTGCTTAATTGATAAAAAATTATATAGATTTTTTTGTATTAAAAAACTTGTATTTTTTATAAAAAATAAGTCTATCGATGCTTTTAAGCATTGTCAATCAGCTGATTAACGATGCTTTTAAGCATTGCTAATCAAACTAATAATGATGCTTTTAAGCATCGAACCAAAGCCAATACTTTAAAGTGTCGGTGAAGCTAAGTCCATAACCGGTCTTTCTTGCTTTTTCACACTACAAATGGCCGTTTTAAAAGCTTCGATATATACCATGCCAAGCCTTGTCAATATTGATGCTTTAAAGTGTCGATATATTTTTAAGCCGATACTTTAAAGCATCGGCCATTTGTAGTGTCAAAAAGTTTTCTTTCCATGCTTACATACATGATGCTTTGCTAATGCTTTGTAAAGCATCGGCATATTATTTAAATATGCCTTTTAAAAGTGTCAAAAAGTTTTCTTTCCATGCTTACATACATGATGCTTTGCTAATGCTTTGAAAGCATCAAGACACCTTGCACCAACACTATTTAGCATCAAGAAAAGCCATTTTGAGCATAGCCTTTTCTTCCCTTTCCTATAGTGTTTTGTTTTACTCATGATTTGTATGTGTTGGCCCGAGGAATTAATTTTGATGATAACAAAATATTTGAGATGCTATTAATAAGTTTAAGCTACCTTGAAGTTGAAAAATAAGAAGGTCGATATAGGAAGTTTTGTGAGGAATTGTCTCCTAGTTTATAAGAGTCGACCCTTTGAAGAGTAAAAGAAAGTTGAGCATGCGAGGAGCCGTCTCCAAGACTATTCAAGTTGTCACCCTAGTTGGATGGAAGAATTATGCAAGCAAGCAACTATCCTCAGTCTGACAAGGGTTATGGAACTAGATAAAGAGCAAAATTTATGTAGGATACTTAGAAGCCTATCACAAGCACCTAGGAGCCATCTCTAGCTAATGGGGAGCTGATCGACAAGTTCACAAGAGTTTCCCCTTGATTATAAAAGCTAGTTGATACATCTTAGGAGCCACCTCCAGAAATTAAAGAGTCAGCTCCCATATACTAAAGGAGAAGAGATCTTCTAGTAACTACCTTTAATAGTCGAGGAGTGGTCTCATGTTGCGAAGATCAATTAATGCAAAATAGCTAGGAGCTGTCTTTCAGCTTTCGAGTTATCTTTAGGAGATCTAGGAGTCATTTGGTTTATGAGAAGAACTTTTCTTCATGACTTTCGATAAAGTTACTTTCCAGGAATAGAATTTTGGCATTTTAGTTGACTATGAAAAAATAACTTATTTCAGGGTAGCTTATATTTGGTTGAGCATTCACTTTTCTAGAAAGACTATGTAAAATACCCATTATATCTTTAATAGGTATAAAACCATATTTTTTTATTCCAAACTTTGTATAAATAATAATATTACATTTATAATAATATAAATATATTATAATATAATATTAGATCATAGTAATTATTATATTAATATATGTATTGATATTATATTAATATAATACTAATATTTTAACATTATACGTTTATTAATATAGATATATATATAATATTATGTTAATATAAATATTAATATATTAATATAAGTAATATATTAATATTAATGAAAATATTATATAAGTATAAATATATGACTTAGCATATATCACTATTAAAATAACAATATATAATATTATAAAATATTATGTTAATATAAATATATTAAAATATTATATGATCTTGGTGTATATCATTTTTAAATCACTAAAAATCTAACAAGTAATTGGCTAGGACTTCAAAAGAGCTAACTTGATAAGCACATAGAAAAATTACTAAAAAGTAATTTTTTTTTGGATCCACCTTGTCATATAAATATAAACTACTAGGAGCAAAAATGGAAATTGAGCCTAACTTTATTAGTCAAGAAAATATCTTATGACCAACCAAATGGAATGATTGAATTGAATCCTATGCAAGTTCTTAGATCCAAGTCCGACTCCAATAAAATTGGATTATTCGGTTACCAAATGCATATTATTGTTTGGCATAAGGAGAATAATCACCTATCTCCAAAAATAATTATTCATTGGATTAGCATTATAAACCATCCCATCAACATTTATAAACATCAGCACTGTAATGTCTTAATTTGTTTCTCTCATTTTATGTGGCAGCCAAATTGAATCAAATAGATAAGATTTCTAAACTTGTTGAAGAAAAATAATATCTTGGATCAGCGAAAAACATTCATGATCCCCCATAATGTTTTAAGTGTTGTTGCATGGCTCCACGTGCACACATGTAGTGACACTACATTGAGAGAGAGAGAGAGAGAGAGAGAGAGAGAGAGAGAGAGAGAGAGAGAGAGAGAGAGAATGAGAATGAGGGCAAGAGAGATGGAGATAGATCTTTTTGAGAAGAATGGAGAAGAAGAGCCCAAAGTAAAGTTACAAGAAGAAATTTGTTGAAGCTAGAGGAAGCCATTTTGCCATTTGGTCATTCATCAAACCAAACCTTAAATAAATGAGTAGTGTAAGGATGGGAATTTACTTTACCCCATCTAGTAAGGTAGGTTTTCATGACTCATTTAGTTGCATCATCATGACTACATTAATTGTAGTTACATATTGGATCCATAAACTATATTTGGCCTGAATTACATCATCTACAAATCTAGTGTAATTACGGATTGGATCCAGATACTATATTTGGCATGTGGTAAATCATCAGCAAATTTATTATAATTATATATTAGATCCACTAATTATAATACGTTCAAAATCTTTTGTGTTACTTTTAGTAAAGTAATTGCTATGGTGCCATTCAACAAAACTCACCCACTTTTTCCATAAAAATACAACTCACCCACAATATTAAAAAGGTTAAAAATAATTTTGAATTGAAAAAATGAGATATAAAATAAAATTAGACTGATCAAATGGATCGGCATATTCAAAATGGATGATATCTTTTCCTAAATATCTATCGATCATGTTGACCTACATGAAATGACAAATCCATAATTGAGGAATGTTTTCTCTCTTTCTCCCTTTCTATCATAGCCTTGTTCCATTCATTCTCTAGAATCCAACTCAAAAATTGCTAGAATTTTTTTGAGTTGTATTGAGAATAAATAATAATTTATTTGTATAATTAACTTTCCTAGAATTTAAACCAAATTTGAAAGCAATAAAGGGAAAATGCATTTGTGATAGCTAAATTTAAATTTGTGCAACATCAAAGAACCTTGTTTGATGCCATAGTTTTGTAAGATCGATACTAGTTTCTAGGTTTTAGATTTTTTTAAAAATAATACTTTTTGTACTAGCTATTTAAAGTCATCTTAACATATATAGCAATTTTCATATTTTTTCTTTCAATAATATTATTTAATATTACTATGATTTTAGATAAAATTATATATTTATTATGTTACAAGATGAATTTAACAATTTGGAAAATTTTCTTCTAAAATCTATTTGTGTTGACCCAAGGATTATAATTTTAATAAATATCAAAATACTTGAGTATATAATGGGACTAATAGTTTCTTTGAAGTGTACATTGAAAAGCTTCAGGATGCTCAAATTTTAAGCAAGGAAATCCACTCAGTCACAAGCTCCTTGGGATTAAACCTTGGGGGTTATGCAAGGTTCGAAGGTATAGAACAAATTACTTAATAAGAAGGGATATGAATTTATGATAAACAAAACATTTTAGTCAATATTAGTAATTAAGTTGCATTATTCACTATCTAGTTTCATCCGATATTAGATACACAAATATATTTAATACCCTTTCACTAAAAGTTCTGGATAATAGTTGAAGCAAGGCATCTAATAGGTCTGAAAAGAGTGAGAATGATATTATGAGCTAACATTTTTAGAAGATTCTCCATACTTGTATGTGAACAAAAATAATATCTTTTAACAAAAACATATTTATATTTACTATAGAATAGCAAAATATCACTTCCATGAAATTAGTACGCCAATAATTTGATTGTTAAGACTTTAAATTAATAAATACAATATACATTTGATCCAATCAGGGAGGACATATTCTCTCAACCTGCTAAAATCAAGTCTTTTAAAATAACTCCAAAATTATGAAAAAAATGGTGAATGTAGATTTTACATCCTCTTTTAATTTATTTATGATCACAAATTTGATTAACATAGCATCTATTTATAATAGAAATATCTGTCCTTAAACAATTCAAGTTGGATTCTTCACCAAGTTTAAATAGGACCTACATTCTTAAAATAGACATTGGTAGAATTAAATATAAAAAAGCTAAAATCATACAAGTGGTAGATCTTGACTCTAACATCAACGCTACATTCTATCATGCTACCAAATCCTTTCTGAATTGGAAAATACATTCATTCAAATTATTTAAGTAAATTAAAAATTTTAATTTGAACAGCTCATTTGAGCATCAAAATTGATTGAAATTGGTTTAGATCACTAGAGCTGACTCCTATATCATGCCTTATATGAAAGACTTTTGTATGAGACTATACTACCCGTTAAAGTTATCAAATCTGCATCACCAATCATACATGTTGATCATAATTTGATTTACTCATGTTCTAAAGAGCATAAAATATTAGCATGCACTATCTAATGATGAAGGAAATAAGTAATGGCGTGCAAGCATATATCAAGCTATAATGAAAGAAATAGACAATGATTTGTAATAACATAAATCAATGCATATATCTCCTTGTAATGAAGGAAAAAAATATTGGTTTACAAGGAAACAAATAATGAGATATATTCCCTAATGATGTTCTAATAGGATGTCTTTATCATGTCATGATAATGGTGCCTAGAATCATGCGACCGATCTCTTGTAAAGCTTTTAAATGATGTACATATCTCACCATAATGTCCAATACTGTAGATATGTCACATTTTCTTCTTTCACTTCATTGAGGTTTTAATTTTCTCAACACAATATTATCAGTTTCCTCCTCTCTCATGAGAACAAATATAAAATAATAGAAGTTCATTTGTAGCATTGAATCTACAAATCTAATTATCAAACCTCTCCAAAAAGCAAAATGCTTACTGGGAAAAACAAATTAGGCTTCCTAATTTTATAGCAAAGCATGATACTTATCCGGTTAAAGAGAAAATATTCCAATAATCATTCATCTAATCTTTTAATACGTGAATTTACTTCTTTTCCAATTAGACTATTGTTCTATAGAATCTATAATAGTTTTGGATGGTTGAATACCTATCTTGTTTAAAAGTAAATCAAAAAAACACATTGCAATAAATAGTTTTTACAAAATGTAAGAGGAATTGCCAATCTTCTTTGAAAAAATGAAAAGAAAATCAATAACAAATGACTAGAGATATGAATGATATAAACGTATAACCTAGGATTCAATTCATCCAAATAAACAAAACCATATATACAACCTAAGTAAGGATTTAGTTTGATCTTTAAGCATTGCAAAATAGCTATAGGAATTGTTGTTGCACCTCTCCGAGCTAGGCGAACTAGATGCACCAAGATGGCTTCAAGCTTTTGAAAATTTGGAGGTCCTTCAGAAGACTAACAAACTTGTAGACTTGATCAGCTCCTGGACCTGCAGAAGAAGTCCTTGTCACTAGAGAATTGGTGGGGTTTCTCTAGTAGGGGACCCTCCAATACTTAAGTCAATTTAGAGAGGGAGAATAGTATGAAGAAAATGAAGAGAGTATGTCTGAAAAAGTCTCCTGGAGTTTTTCTGAACCCCCTATTTATAGAGATTTAGGATCTAGTTCATTGGATAGTTGTAACCATTTATAAGGCAATTATGCTATTAGAAAAGTTGTTAAGCCAGTCAAGCTATTAAGAGATTAGTTTGTAAAGTGGTTTGCTGAGTGGTTTATTATGTTTTTTTGCTAACCATTTACTAACCTTGTTTGAATAGCTCTAATAACTTAAAAAGATATGCTTTATATTAAATAAAGTTATAAAACTTCGTACCTGGCTCAAGTAAGTGATCGATGCCTATCTGATGAGTTGTTAAGCATCATGCATTAAAGATCAGCTCCTGAACAATATAGGCATCTCATGCCTTGGCAAGTGGTCAGCCCCTGGCCTATAGACATCCTATGCCTTGGCAAGTGGTCAGTTCTTGGCCAATAAGCATCCTATACCTTGGCAAGTGAACAACTCCTAGCTAATAGGTATTATGTGCCTTAATAAATGATGGGCTCTTGGCCGTTAGGTATCCTGATGAATACTTAAATTATATTACTAGAGTATAAAATTTTATTTAATTAATTTTTAATTTAAAAGAATTTGATACTTTATACTCTATTTTGTAGGTAATCAAAAGATTGAGTAATGCAATCTATATGGGTTCAATTTGATTCAAATCTAGATGAACTAGAGAAGTAACAAGATCCAGGGGCCATTAATTGGAGAGCTAATCAAAGAAAAAAAGAAGCAAAAGCAACATGATGCAAAAGCAACATGACCCAAAGACAGGCTTAAGATCTGAACCAAGTCTAATTGGGCTCAAAATCAAGTTTAAATTAGTCCAAAAATAAGTTTTAAAGTAGTTAGTCTACTATGGACCAGCCGCCCAGTCCACCAAGGAGAAAACATGGTCCATGAGCCATTCCATGGTCTACCAGAAAAATGGCAATTAGGGGCTTCATCCACATGGTGGAGGAGGCACTACAAGAAAAACCAGTTTTAGCAACCGATTTTTCGGTTCCAAAAAAATAAAAATCGGTTGCTAAATTTTTTTGCAACCGATTTTGCAACCGAAATTAGTCGGTTGCAAAATCATAGGTTGCAAAAATTTGTGACCGATTTTTTTGGTTGCAAAATTTTGCAACCGATTTAACAACCAAATTTTAATTTTTTTAAAAAAATTCTAAAAAATTAAAAAAAATTGGTTCATAAATCGGTTGCTTAAAAAAAATTCTGAAAAAAAAAATCGGTTGCAAAATTGGTTGCTAAAAAAATTCTGAAAAATAAAAAAAAATCGGTTGCAAAATCGGTTGCTAAAAAAAATTCTGAAAAATGAAAAAATCGGTTGCTAATTTTTTTTTTGAAAAATAAAAAAAAATTGATTGCTAAAAAAAAATTTCTGAAAAATTAAGAAAAAAATCGGTTGCAAAATCGGTTGCTAAAAAAAAATTCTGAAAAATAAAAAAAATCGGTTGTTAAATTGGTTGCTAAAAAAAAAATCTGAAAAATTAAAAAAAAATCGGTTGCAAAATCGGTTGCTAAAAAAAAATTCTGAAAAAAATTAAAAAAAACCGGTTGCTAAAATTGAATAATTAAAAAATAATAATAATAAATAAATTATTATCCTGAATTTTACAAATACCAATATCACCAGTTTTGACTAGATGTAAACCAAGAAACTTTAATACAAGCTTGTAGTACACTAGATATGAATCAATATTACCATTCAATTAACACAAGTATACAGAGTTCGGGAAGGAATCATGAGCAAGTACCAATTCCATGAAAATTTAGAGTATGCACATGAGGCTTCATAATGAACATGGTGAACCAGCAAGAAGCATGCTCAAAACTATTCAATGTTTAGCCTGCTATGCTCACATGAAAAGAAAGGCCAAAAGGGTCAAAAACAACAAAAACCGAACAAAACTTTAAAAAAATAAGATTCAGAAGCTCAGGATTGCCTATATTTATACATTGAGAAGGGTATAAGGCAGCAAATGGTTGCTTGAAATAATAGCAAGCCATCCAAATTTGCAACACCATTTAGATCCATGCAAAATGGTCCGATCCAGCATACAATTTCAAAATTTGAAGCATCACGAAGATACCAAGGCAACTCATCACAGCCTCAAATCACATGTAACAAGAGAAAATCCATGAAAATCATCAATAAAACAACAAAAATCGAACAAAACTTTTAAAAATAAGATTCAAAAGCTCAGGATTGCCTCTTTTCATACATTGAGAAGGGTCTAAGGCAGCAAATGGTTGCTTGCAATAATAGCAAGCCATCCAAATTTGCAACACCATTTAGATCCATGCAAAATGGTCCGATTCAGCATACACTTTCAGAATTTGAAGCATCAAGAAGATACCAAAGCAACTCATCACAGCCTCAATCTGCAGATAACAAGAGAAGGAATCCATGAAAATGCACAATAAAACAACAAAAATATAACAAAAGTGTCAAACATGAAGAGGTGCGGTTCATAATATAAAACTAAACAAATAACGGTAACAAGAGGTGCAGTTCATAATATAAAGCAAAACACATAAAAGTAATCAGTGGAGCAAGGTAATATGAATAATGTGCTAATGCTGCTAAACAAATAACGGTAACAAGAGGTGCAATTTATAATATAAAGCAAAACACATAAGAGTAGTCAGTGGAGCAAGGTAATATGAATAATGTGCTAATGCTGCTAAACAAATAACGGTAACAAGAGGTGCAGTTCATAATATAAAGCAAAACACATAAGAGTAATCAGTAGAGCAAGGTAATATGAATAATGTGCTAATACTCCTATTCCTCCTGGTCCTCATCCTCATCATCATGCTCCTCATCGCCTCGCCGTGATCCTTGTGCACGATACATCTGATAAAGATCTACTCCAGTTCCTTGCGAAGGATTACCAGTAAAAGCATGAGTTGCAGGAGTTACTGCAGGCTGAAAATTTATGTTAGATAATATCTCCTGCAACATTTGTTCATTGCTTTCAACCCGCCTCCGCAGTTCATCCCTTTCTTACTCGGCAGCTTGTACCCGAGCATTGACTTCATTGACTTCGATTTTAACCTGCTTCCGTACCTACTCCTGGAATTCTTTACTATTCAACCATTGTACGGGGAATGAAGATTGTCCTGGAAAATTTGATGCAGGCATCAATGCAGTGGACTCTAATCCTAGCCCATACACTCTTCCTTTCTTCTTTCCACCAACAGTATGAATCCATACATCCAATTCCGATGGTGGAGTTTGCTGCTGGCTAGAATCAGCACTGCTTTGACTTTGTGCCTCCTCCATGTTACGTCTAAATTCAGACTGAAATATTTAATTCAGTTAGTGTAAAAAAAAATAGAATAAATTAAAAATTTAACTTACGCAAATATGCTCTGATCTCCTGTCAACCCAGGTCTTATCCTTCCTCTGATGGGTATGAATAAATAACTCAGATGGAGAAGGCACAGTACCAGTCTTCGAAGTCTGTATCCCGTAGAACAGAATATTTTATTAACATGAATTCTAAATATATTAAATATTTCGGTGGGTATTGCTTACCAAATTATATCTGTGCTGGGATGTAGTGATAGAGCCACAGGTATGACATGAAGGACCTAAACCGTCGCTATCAGAAGCCTTATTTGCTTTTGCTTTTTCTGACTTCTCCTGATATTGGGTGGTGCGCCAGTGCTCACACAATCTATTCCACACAAGTTTTCCTAGCCATGGCGGTCTCTCCATAGTTCTTCTAGCAATAGCAAGGAGATTTTTTAGTCGAAATATCGATTACAAAATTTTATTTAAATTTAATTTTTTAATTTTTTAAATTTGCAACCAAATTTTTCGATTGCTAAATTTTTAAATAATAATTAAAAAAATTAAAAATAATTTATGTTTCAGTTATAAAATTGGTTGCAAAATGAAATTTTTGCAACTGAATTTGCAACCGATTTAAATTGGTTGCTAAATTATTCAGAAAAAATATCGGTTGCAAAATCGGTCACAAATTTTTTAAAAAAATTCGGTTGCAAAATCGGTCACAAATATAATAAAAAAAATCGGTTGCTAAAACTGGTTTTTCTTGTAGTGAGGACGGGAAATGCATGTTGTAGTTCAGGGACCGGGTTTCACTCAATTTTCACATGAGAAATGAAGTTTTCATACAGTTTACCACGGTCCACAGGCAAGCAAAATGATTGGGATGCAATCCATGGTTGATGGAGCTTGATGTGGATCGGGAAATAGAGTTGGATTTATGGAACAAGGATTTCTGGGTGGTTGGAGTTTGCAAAGTGGGTGAGGTCCTTGAACTAGTAAGGAACTATCGGAATAGAGCATGGACGACCAGCGAAGAGGCAGGCTAGGAGAACTTGTGCACCATTTGATAGCCAAGGTGCCATCTAGGAATGATCTGATAGCCAACAAATGATCTAGGGTCTTTTATGCAGCAAACTTGGGGTCCTTTGGCTCCAATTGAATAGCATAAAGGGATTTCTTACGAGTTGGAATGCAGGACGAATTGTGGAATACAAAATGGGCAAAACTGATGTGCTGGGTGTTTGAGTTTGAAATAAATTTGATGGGTTAAATATCTCACGTGGAACAGATGGAATGGCATGTCAAATTAGGATTGCTTCTAAGATTAACATGATGACACTACAAAAAACAGGGGTTTCCCAATGCTAATATAGACCTTTCCCAATGCTTTAAAGCATCACTAAAAATCCTCCCGATACTTTAAAAAGCATCGTAAAAGTGTCGCAAATGTTGGAGTGGAGACGGTTTTTTTCGATGCTTTTTAAAAGCATCAAGATTTTTCTCGATGCTTTAAAGCATCGGGAATAAGTTATTTCCAATGCATGTTAAAAGCATCGGGAATATGATTATTCTCGATACTTTAAAGCATCAGGAATAACCTTATTCCAGAGTTATTTCAGATACTTTAAAGTATGGGAAATAATACTATTCTTGATACTTTTAAAAAGCATCAGGAATAACTTTATTTCCGATGCTTTAAAGCATCAGGAATAACCTTATTCTAAAATTATTTCCGATACTTTAAAGCATCGGGAATAATACTATTCTTGATGCCTTTAAAAGTATTAGGAATAACTTTATTTCCGATGCTTAGCGAGCTCAGCGAGCTTAGCCTGACTCTCGGTCTAATATTGCTGATCTTAGAGCAGACATTAGAAGGATGATGATGGGAGCAAATATATTTGTGGCTAGTTAGATAAAGGCTATTGGATCTATTAAGCAAGGCATCCAAAGGCTTAAGTTTGAATTGGGGTAAGTTCTACTTGAATTTACTGGTTCCCGATCAGCATTTTGTCAACCCTCTAGTTAGCCTTCGAGATGAGAGTCTCAGCCCACAGCTATCCGACCACCTTCCTCTGCTATAGTGCATCTAGGCACTAGTTTCCACCTCCACCTACTTTTGGACCAACTTCTAGGACCTGCAGTGCTAAGGGTCCCTCTCCATTTTCTGCATCTACTTCTTGGACCTATGCTTCGTACACTATAGAGATTCATGATGATGATGAGGACAATTAGACCATTAGGACCTATATATTAGACTATATGTATTAGGATTAGGATCACTAGGATCATTACGTTGACGTAGTATTCTGTTTATCCTTTTATTGTACTGATTATTTTGTGTTATGTTTGATGTCATCTATTGTAATGACTTATATTTTGTTGTAACTTTTTGGATGATATGTACCAACTTCTATATAAAATGAATGAACATATATTTATCTTATTTCATGTATTTAAGAAATGTCTCATATTATTTTTATCTTATTTATTGATGGCAAAAAAGTGGAGTGGTATATGTGAGATTAAAAAATTATATATCAAAAAAAAGAAAGAAGGGAGAGAGAATATGAGATGCATAAGAGCATATGAAATGAATGAAAGAATATGAGTTGCATGAGATTAAAAAATTATATATCAAAAAAGGAGAGAGAAAGGCGGGAGAGAATATGAGATGCATAAGACAATATGAAGTGAATGAGAGAATATGAGTCGCATGAGATCAAAATCAAAAAGAAATAATCAAAAAAGGGGAGTAGCATGTGAAATTAAAACTATGTGAAAAAGGAAAGTGAAAAAGGAATGATATATGAGCTAAAGATGGAAAAGAACCTTAAACTAAGGGAAGCATTGTTTTTGAAAATTTTCAAATCATTTTAACTTTGATATATCCTCCATTTCAAGCTCTGATACATGTTTTAACAACAATGATACATCTCCTTTAGCTTTGATATATCTCTTTATAAGCTATGATACAAACTCATAAGCTCTAATATGAACTCATTCTACTCTGATATATTGTCAATATATCATATATATCTCTGATACTTGTAAATTTTTAAAACCCTAGTACATACATACACATACCAAAAGGCTTTGATACATTCTATAAAAAGCTTTGATATATATCATAAGCTTTGATACATTCTGATATGGCACATTCGTTGACATGGAGCCTCTGTTGGCGGCCCTACTGGTAGAGTCCGCTACTTGGGCATGGTGGCCAAAAAAAGAGCCAAGGTGAGCCCTGTTGCCGAGGTCAGCTCCCAGCCAGGGTCGTGCTCATAAGGCGAGCCCTCTTACCGAGGTCAGCTCCCGGCCGGGGTCGTGCTCATAAGGTGAGCCATCCGTCTGAGGTTAGCTCCCGGCTGGGATCGTGTTCATGCTGCCAAGGCGATCCCTCCTGTCAAGGTCAGCTCCCAGCCAGGGCCATGCTCATGAGACAATCCCCCCACCTGAGGCCAGCTCCCGGCCGGGGTCATCCTCATGCTACCAAGGCGAGACTCTCCCCCTTTTGTTTGCTTTACAGGGGGTCAAAAAGTTTCCGCGGGCAGTAAAAGAAGGGTCAACGAGAATTCAAACCATAATAAGGAGGTTCTCGATTGCCTACAACCTCTGAGGGGCAGCGCACGCCCGGCCATGGACCCGGGCTCTACAACATGCCACTTGCATGCTTTGGGCAGTCTGCACTCCACCAGGTCTTGGACCCTATTACGCGCCGCCACATTGACAACCGTGCAACCGGGAGCTTCAACCCCCGCGACACGAAGCTTGAACCTCCCCCTAAGAGAAGTATTCCATTAAGGCCCCAGGGCCCTACAACGCTTCAACGGTTCCTCAAGAAATGGAAACACCCCATCATGGCATGGGACTCAGAAGTATGGCGCCCGCCCCTCCCACGAGGAATTGCACCACCAGAAGGGATAGAACCTATACCACGCCGGCATACACCCCCAAAAGAAAGGATCTCCTCCTAAGAACCGGTCCGACAGGAGGGAAGCCGCATGCAACAGTAAGCCCCTCCTAGAGAGGGCACATGGAAAAAAATACCCAGTCAAAGCCCCAGACCTGCTCTGGGCCATCCCCTATACATAAGGTCAGGAAGAGGGAAGCCTGGGATGAGAAAAAGCCCCTCCAAGGGAGGGCACACGAAAAGAAAGGAGAAGAAGGAGAAAACAAACAGGTGAAAAGGAGATGGAGAGTGAGTGAGCAAGGGACTCCCAGCAGACCCTTCCGATATTTCCGCTCCCATCTTCACTTGTTCCTTCTGCCTCAGCTTTATCTTTCACCCTCTACACGGAGAGCCCCCCAAGCTCTCTGCCACAGAGGTTCTGTTTTCCTTGATCGTCTCGTCTGACTTGATCATCGGAGTGTCCCCGTCGGAATCCCCGGCCAGGGTCTCCTCTTTTTTGCAAGGCGATCGGACCAAGGAGCCAGCCAAGAAATGGGGAGGGATGAGCACCTCACAAGAACCCGACGCATCCATGACATGTCGGAGATACAGGCCACGATGATCTTGGCAGCAATAGATTGGCACGCCAGGTAAGGGGGAGAAGCTGGTTTGACACCAAGTCCCCCATTGCAAGGGAGAGATTCGTGGAAGCCCACGATCCAATGGTGACCACCTGGGCCTGCAAAGCCTTCGCTAGTCAACCAGGAGATCCCTCTTGCCATCGATAACCAGCCCATCGAGAAGTCGGTAGGGATGATGCCCTGGGGGAAGGGAGAACCCCGAAGAGGGCTAGGGGGAGGGACTACATTCTTAATAACGACCAGGGCCCCACCTCGAGAAGGACCTTTGAGGATTTTTGCACCGATCTCGGCATCTATCACTATTTCACCCCGGGATCCGCATGGGGCTAGATTAGACGAGATGAGGCCTGACCCTAGGGGGCAGCCTACCAGTAATGGATAGCATGCTACTGCAACTCTCGTGAAAGGCACAAGCGAAGAGGTCGAGGCTCGATCGGGTGGAGCTTACTACATCGTCGACCTCGACGGTGCCCAAGGCACACGAGCCTAGAATGCGAACAATTTAAAAATGCACTACCGGTAATGTAGGACTTTCGCTCAATTATTAAAGTTCCTTTTTGGTGCAACTTTATCTTTTACCTGTGCAGGAACATATCCGTTCGACTCTAAGTCCGGCAGACCAAGCCGAGAAACTAACGAAACCCCATACTTTCAAGCCAGAAAACTTACGAAGCCCCGCACCTTCAAGCCGGAAAACTTATGAAGCCCCTCACCCTCAAGCCGGGCCCCTCTAGCAAGCCCGCACTTCTCACCATGCTCACAGTCCGGAGGTGGTGGCAGGGCAACCTGCCATCTACCACCAGACTCATAGTTCAGCATCCTCAAGCCGAGCCCCTCTAGCAAGCCCACACTCTTTGCCATGCTCACGGTCCGGAGATAGTGGCAGAATAACCCACCATCTATAGCTTGACTCATAGTTCGGCACCCTCAAGCCGGGCCCCTCTAGTAGGCCTGCACTCCTCACCAAGCTCACAGTCCGGAGGTGGTGACAGGGAAACCCGCCACCTACCGCTTAACTCATAGTTCAGCACCCTCAAGCCGGGCCACTCTAGTAGGCCCGCACTCCTTGACATGCTCACAGTTCGAAGGTGGTGGCAAGGAAACCCGCCATCTATCGCTAGACTCACAGTTTGACACCCTTAAGCTGGGCCCCCCAGTAGGCCTGCACTCTTCACCGTACTCACAGTCGGGAGGTGGCGGCAGGGAAACCCACCATCTATCACTTGACTCATAGTTCGGCACCCTCAAGCCGGGCCCCTCTTGTAGGCCCACATTCCTCGCCGTGTTCACAGTTCGGAGGTGGCAACAGAGAAACCCGTCATCTACCACTTGACTCACAGTTTGGCACCCTCAAGCCGGGCCCCTCCAGCAGGCCCGCACTCCTCATCGTGCTCATAGTCTAGAGGTGGCGGTAAGGAGACCCGCCATCTACCGCTTGACTCATAGTTTAGCACCATCAAGCTAGGCCCCTCCAACAGGCGCGCACTCTTTACCGTGCTCACAGTCCGGAGGTGGCGACAGGGAAACCCGCCATCTACTGCTTGACTTACAGTTCAGCATCCTCAAGCTGAACCCCTCCAATAGGCCCGCACTCTTCGCTATGCTTACAGTTTGGAGGTGGCAACAGGGAAACCTGCCATCTACCACTTGACTCATAGTTTAGTACCCGCAAGCCGGGCCCCTACAGTAGGCTTGCGCTTCTCATTGTGCTCATATTCCGGAGGTGGCAGCAGGGCAACCTGCCATCTACCGCTTGACTCATAGCTCGGCACCCTTAAGCCGAGCCCCTCCAGCAGGCCCGCTCTCTTCGTCATGCTCACAATCTATAGGTGGTGCAGGGAAACCCGCCACCTACCGCTTGACTCATAATTCAGCATCTTCAAGCTGGGCCCCTCTAGCAGGCCTGCACTCCTCGCCGTGCTCACAGTTCGGACGTGGCGGCAAGGTAACCCACCACCTACTGCTTGACTCATAGTTTGGCACCCTCAAGATGGGCCCCATCAGCAGGCCCACCTCCTTGCTGGGCCTTCCAATAGATCTATACCTTCCACCTTGCTCATAGCCTGGAGATGTCAGTGAAAAACTCCTGAAGCCGCACCATCTGTCGCTTGGCTCGCTGCTTGGCGAACCAAGAAGCCCCTAGAAGCATTTTGCATTCAAGACCATGTGACCCCAAGGTTGGCGGGGCAAGAGCGGGATGCCAGTGGAGCCCTCCATGCCAACCTCAGGACTCCATCATCACCCTGCAATAGCCAAAGGCCTAGGCCAGGCTTACGATAACTATGAAAGTCTGCCTCCTGCTACGGGGACTTGTGAAGTAGAGGAGGGAAAGAAGTAAAAATGAAATCCATCAATTGGGTTATGGACCCGAGTCCTTCATAATTCTTGATGGGCTTCCCTTGGTGCAATTTGAAAAAAAAAGAAGAAGAAAAGAAAAGAGAAGAATGACACATGTTGATTAAGTAAACGAAGAGTTTTCATTGATCAAAAATTTCATACATCATGGCGACCCCCGACAAGCCGAGAAGTCTTTCAAGAACTCAATTACAAAATGAAAACGAAATGGGCTTGGGCCTCCCTCGCCGCTCCTTGCTCGACTAATGGGCAGGTCCTCTCAGTGTGACTGCAACGTTGACTGGAGGGACATTCCAAGCGACTCAGGCTCTAAACTCTACCTCCCGATCTGGCTCACTCCAACCACTCGAGTTATCCTACTCTAAAGCGCACCTCCCCTGTGTGTCGGAGGTATGGGTAGGACCGGAGGGGGGACGTTCCAGTCCCTTCTACCCAAGGAGGCAAGCACCCACCAGTGCCACGACCGTCGCAGCCGCCTCCATGGCGACCATGACCTCCATCACCAAGGCAGCCATTTTGTCGCCCCCTCTAGGGGCTCACCCCCTTCTCCTCTTTCCTCCAGGGGGTGGAATCAAGCTCGGCGGATTTCTTCTCCAAGACCGGACATCCCCGTTGGGGCACCGGCCGGCCCCTCCTGAAGGGTCATTATCTGGCTCGTAACGCCGGTCGGCGCTTCCTGAAGAGTTAATATCTGGCCTGCAAGCTTTCGGGACCAGGCGGCCTGAGCCCAAAATTTGTCCCACCCCATGTCTGGGCTGTGGCTCCGCCTCATTGACACTTGGCGAGAAAGAAGTAGGAGGAAGAAGGAAGAAGGGAGGATCCTGATGTCTTCTAGGGAATTACAAGATATAAACAACATAGTGGAGATCTAATCCCTCGCACCCAGGAAGGCTCTTATAAAGGCGAGGGGATGGATACTTTTCGAGAGGAGCCTGCCGCCCCCCCGTCGTACCATCTTTTGAGGCACTCCACTAGTCGGCATCCTATGGCATTGATGCTTTGGTCCAAGCATGGTCATTAATGGCCCCTTTAAAGGGCTATGCCGTCGCATCGCCCCATTGGTGTGGAAGCATGGATTATGGGGCACTGGTGCCCGAGGCATTGATGGCGCAGGGGGTACACCCCTCCATGTCAATATGGTCATTACTCCCTTCATCCCGAAAATTGCTTCGTCCTCCAGGCCCGAGAGTGGGGGGCATCTGATGTGGCACATCCATTGATGTGGAGCCTCTACTGGCGGTGCCGCTGGCAAAGAGTCCACCACCCACAACCAGTGGGCAAATGAAGAGCCAAGGAGAGCCTTCCTACAAGGTTAGCTCCTAGCCAGGGTCATACTCATAAGGCAAGCCCTCCTATCTAGGTCAGCACCCAGCCGGGATTGTGCTCATAAGGCGAGCCCTCTGTCTGAGGTCAGCTCCCGGTAGGGGTCGTGCTTATGCTTCCAAGGCGAGCCCTCCTACTGAGGTTAGCTCGTAGCCAGGGTCGTGCTCTAAGGTGAGCCCTCCATCTGAGGTCAACTCCCGGTCGAGGTCGTGCTCATGTTGCCAAGGCGAGCCCTCCAACCGAGGTCAGCTTCGAGCGGGGTCATGCTCATAAGGTGAGCCCTCTATCTAAGGTCAGCTTCCAACCAGGGTCATGCTCATGCTGCCAAGGCAAGCCCTCCCATTGATGTTAGCTCCCAACCGGGGTCATGCTCATAAGGCGAGCCCTCCATCTGAGATCAACTCCCGGTCAGAGTTATGCTCATGCTAACAAGGCAAGCCCTCCTGCTGAGGTCAACTCCCAGCTAGGGTGTGCTCATAAGGCGAGCCCTCCGTTTGCAGTCAGTGCTCGGCTAGAGTCGTGATCATGCTGCCAAGGCGAGCCCTCCTGCCAAGATTAGCTTCCAGCCAGGGTCATGCTCATGAGACGAGCCCCTTGCCTGAGGCCAACTCTTGGCCGGGGTTGTGCTCATGCAACCAAGGTGAGACTCTCCCCTTCTATTTGCCTTATGGGGGGCCTAAAAGTTCCCACAGGTGGTAAAAGAAGGGTCAACAAGAATTCAAACTACAACAAGGAGGTTCCTGTTCACTTGCAACTTTTAAGGGGTGGTGCATGCCCAGCCATGAACCCGAGCTCTACAACGTGCCACCCATATGCTCTGGGCGGTCTGTGCTCCACCAAGTCATGGACCCTATTATGCACCGCCACGTTGACAACCGTGCAACCGGGAGCTTCAACCCCCACAACACAAAGCCTGAACCTCCCCATAAGAGGAGTATTCCATTAAGGCCCTAGGGCCCTGCTACGCTCCAATGGTCCCTCCAAAAATGAAAACACCCCACCATGGCACGGGACTCAGTGGCACGGTGCCTGCCCCTCCCATGGGGAAATGCACCACCAGAAGGGACAGAACCTGTACCACACTGGTGTACACCCCCAACAGAAAGGATCTCCTCCTAAGGACCGGTCCAACTGGAGGGAAGCCGCATGCAATAGTAAGCCCCTCCCAGAGAGGGCACATGAAAAGGGACACCCAGACAAAGCCCCAAACCTGCTCTGGGCCATCCCTATACATATGGTCAGGAAGAGGGAAGCCGGGGACGAGAAAAAGCCCCTCCCAGGGAGGGCACATGTAAAGAAGGAAGAAGAAGGAGAAAATAAACAGGTGAAAAGGAGATAGAGAGCAAGCGAGCAAGGGACCCCTAGTAGACCCTTCTGAGCTCTCCGCTCCCGTCTCCACTTATTCCTTCCGCCTCAGCTTTACCTTTCACCCTCTATGCAGAGAGGCCCCCAAGCTCTCCACCATAGAGGTTCTGTTTCCTTTGATCATCCTGTCTGACTTGATCATCGGAGTGTCTCCATCGAAATTCCCGGCCTTGGTCTCCTCTTTTTTGCAAGGCAGCCGAACTAAGGAGCTAGCTAGGAAAGGGGGAGGGATGAGCACCCCACGGGAACTCGATGCATCCGTGACATGTCAGAGCTATAGAACACGATGATCTTGGCGGCAATGCATTCTATAAAGTGTTTGCTTTGATATATATTGTATATGCTTTGATATATAACAAACACTCTAATACTTTTACCGTAAAGCTTTGATATATCTTATACCATAACCTTTAAAACTTTGATACATTTTATATTGTAAAGGTCTTTTTAATCTCCATGCCTAGTATTTTGTTATCATCAAAAAGGGAGAGATTGTTGATCCTAGGAATGACTTTAATAATTATAAAATATTAAAGCATGAAAAATATACTAATTTATTTTAAATGGTCAAAGAATACTTTTGTAGAGAGCATTTAGTTTCAAAGAATGGGTCATGGATCATTAGTTTGCCTAGAGAACCCATGTGTATCATTGGAAGCCTTTATGAGTCATTCAAAAATTTAGTGAAGTTATATGAATTATTGGAAATCATTAGAAGTGTTTATGAAGTTTTGAAAGCTTAATTGTATTTCATTTAGAGTGAAATAGAAGTTAAAATTCAATTTTGAAATGAAGAGTCGATCTTTGAAATTTAGAATCAACTCTAGCACATTATTAGGAGATGTGTTCTAAAGCCAAACATCGAAATTATAGATGGTTGAGCTCATTGTAATTTGTATATGAGTTTTTAATAAATAAAAGTTATTTTGGTAGTTCATCACATCTTATACATCTTCTTTATATGAACTCTTTTGTGATGAAGTCCTTAGAACTACTTTCATTCGATAAAAGAGAATTTATTATATAGTTTTTAAATATGTTCATGACCAAATAATATATTGTTATCTAGAATAACAACATTTTTTGAGTATAGATTATTGTGTGCCACATAGGTTGGTTGTCCTCAAAACCAAGAGGTGTGGAGATACTAGTTAGCATATAGGTGAGTGTAAGTGTATATTTCACTAAATATGACCAACTCTATACTCTACATCAAGAGTATCTCGTAGAAGGATATAGGTATAAGTATCCCTCTAATTTGAGATCATCATTGTAACTTACAAGCAACTCATATACTTTGGTGCCGGACTACCTGTATTTCTAATATAGTGATGGAAGATTTTTAGGTGCAGTCAAGTACTTGTAAAGTCAGTATATGAGTCAAGATAGGAATGACCACTCTAAAATATTGGAGATAATACTTTACTATATTTTAATTTAGCAAAACATGGCCAGGATAATCCTTGTAAGATATCACATGAAGTATTAGGTTGAGACACCTCGGGATACACCGATTTAGAGTTAGCAGTTAACTCTGAAATCATTTTAAGCATTAGGTCAAAAGAATGAATTATATTGTAATCATATGCTTGAATTCTTGAATGTAGCTTTGTAATCGATCGACCTATCCAGACATCAAGACCATTGCTAGATAGTTATATCAATTAGTTCAAGAATTTATTCCTGTACTATCCACTTAGTATTCAAACCTATAAGGTTACATACAATGGAAGTTTCTAACTGATCATAATGATTGATTAATGATTAAGAATCATTCAAGGATATAATTATAAATATAATTAATAATTAACCTTATGTAAGTATTTTAAATATATAATTAATTAAGTGTTAATTAATTATAATAAGATTAATTAGTAATTAGACTACTAATTAACTCAATTTGATTGAGCAAAGAGATTTAATTAAGTTTAATTAAATTAGATTCAATTAGATTATACCTAATTAGGTTATATGACAACCTAATCATTAAGGAGTTTTAATTCTGCTTTGATTTAGACTTAGACTTGATTAATTTTTTATTTGATTAAAAGTTAATTAAGTTAATTAGGACCTATTTAGATTATGTTCAAGTTATTTAAATGGGCCAAACTAAATTTTATTTGGGTTAGGATATATTTTGACCCAGTCAAGATTGAAATCCCTTCCTGGCACCTGTTAGAATTTCTCCATGCTAATCAAGAATTTTCATGAAGAATTTCCATGCCAATCTGAGATTTGTTGCACTCCCTCATTCCCTTTTGGATTAGGATAGGTTTGTTGGCTTTAGCCCTTGATTTTGATGACTAACAAAATGTTGAGTACATATTTTATACTAATGTTTCAATTAGAGTTATGAGTTTTAGGATACAGGCACCTCAAATTCTCAAAATAAAAGTATCATGGCACTCATTAGAAGCTGAGCAATTTTTATGATTTAAGAAGTCTTCTCATCCGAAAAAGGTCTCAAAATAGACCAATTGTGCTTTATATAAAGTATATTAAAGTTTCATTGAAGATCATTTTGAATTTGAAAGGTTGACATATATTTTTGACAAGTTGCAGAGTCAAGTGTCGACCAATGGTACACTAAGTGTCGACACTTCAAAAATTAGCACGCAGAAATTTTCTCTGGCATGCCAAGTGTCGACTCATAGAAACCAAGTGTCGACTCATGGAACACAAGTGTCGACTCAAAGATTTCAAGTGTCGACTCAAGGCCTAAGACTTTTGAAGGTACAAAATATTTCTTTTTAGGAGGTTTTCTATCAAGTGTCGGCTCAAGAGACTCAGGTGTCGACTCAGGAGATTCAAGTATCGACTCAAAGATCTTAAGTGTCTACTCAAGGCCTGAGATTTTTGAAAATACAGAACTAGGCCATTTGAAGGTTTTTGACTCAAGTGTCAACTCAAAAAATTCAAGTATCGACTTACAGAAATCAAGTGTTGACTTATAAAAGTCAAGTATCGACTCACGAGTTCTAACAGCCATAACGACTATATTTTCTAAGAGCCAAAATTATCTCCTACAAGCTCCCAACGGCTAGTTTTGCTCCTCCAATGATTTTAAACTATTTTTTGGAAGTTTTTGAAGTATTTAAGCTTTACCAAACTCATTCATAAAATATTGAACACACTAGAGACAAATATTTTTCAAGAACTTCACTTCCAAAGTCAAAAAGAAGAGATTCCATTGAAAAAGCTTACAATCCTTTCATTTCAGCTTTCCAAAAGTGTCTTTGAGATTCCAAAGAGAAGATAAGACAAGCAATCTTCAAGAGCCTCAAAGCTTCTATATTCCACTCTATAAGAGAGTTTGATTGTGCTGCTATTCTTGTATCTTTAACTTTATTCTTTGCTAACCTAGCTTTTAAGGTCTTTGAAAGTAGGTTGTTAAGGTTGTTGGTTAGCCAAAGGTATAAAATCAACTAGGATTTAACTTGTGAGCCTGAAAATAAAATAAGTTGTAAAGGTTGTTGGTGAGCCTTGGTGATAAAACCAACTTGGGTTTTAACTTGTGAGCCTTAGAAAATAAATCAGCTATAATCTTGAAGAGATTATAGTAAAACTTTCTAAGGGAGGCTTGGGAAGTGGATGTAGGTGCTTGGATTTCACCAAACCACTATAAAACTTTGTGTTTGTGTATGATTGCTCTCTCTACAACTTGCTCTTTATTCCTTACCTTTAATTTGCCATTATCTGCTGCATATTCATTTTGAGTTTAATCACTTTGCTTCATAGACACATCAAGACCAGCACATAGTTGTTTAAATTTTTAAAAGATCCAATTCACCCCCCTCTTGGGCTCCATTTATGGGCAACAAGTGGTATCAGAACATTGGTACTCTACTTGTAGGTCCAACGATCTTGAGTAAAAGATCATGGCAGCCCTAATTGGTAGGGGTGTTGTAGAACGTCAAGCCTCTAACCTTCCCCCATTGTTTAATGGCACCAATTATACATACTGGAAGACATGCATGCACATTTACATTCAAGCCATTGATTATAATATTTGGAGGACTATTATTAAGGGTCCTCATCAGCCTACTATCTTAATTAATGGCATTCCCACTCCCAAAATAGAAGATGATTGGGATGAGAATGATATTAAGCAAATAGAGTTTAATGCAAAGGCTGTGAATCTATTATTTTGTGCTTTGGATCCAAGCGAATTCAATAGAGTCTCAAATTATCTCTCCGTAAAGAAAATATGGGACACACTTGAAGTTACCCATGAGGGTACTCATTAAGTGAAAACTATAAAAGTTAACATGCTTATGCATACATATGAAATGTTTAGAATGGAACCTTCTGAATCTATTAGTGAAATGTATACTAGATTCACTAATATTATGAATGGCATGAGAAGCTTAGAAAAGTTATTTCTAATGGTGAACTTATTAAGAAACTTTTCAAGTCTCTTTCGGCTTCTTGGGATGCTAAGGTCACTGCTATAGAAAAAGCCAAAGATGTAAACACACTTCTACTTGAGCAGTTTTTGGGCTCATTGATGACTTATGAGCTCTCCTTGAAATAAAAGACAGTGGATAATGATATGAAAAAGAAAGTGATTGCCTTCAAGTCCACTACCAAAGAAAAGTCAAGTGATGAAACTGAAGAAGAGGATGATGAAGATGAAACGGCTCTCATTGCAAGAAAGTTTAGAAGGTTTATGAGAAAGAAGAAATACAACTTCAAGAAGAAGCCTCAAAAGAAAGAGCCTAGTAAAGAGAAAGAGAAAGAGAAAGAAAAGGAACAGCCCATATGCTTTGAGTGCAAAAAACTCGGCCACTTTAAGATGAACTGCCCCCTACTCAAAAAGAGCAGAAGGAAATTAAAAAAGAAAGCAATGATGGCAACCTGGAGTGACAGCGAGGACTTAAGTTCCGATGAAAAGCAGCAAGAGGTTGCAAATTTCTGCTTAATGGCTAACAATATGAGGTAATATCGGAATCTGAAAATGAATTTACCTTTGATGAATTGCATGAAGTTTTTGATGAACTAGTAGTTGAATTTCAAAAACTTAAATTGAAGCATAAAGAACTAAAGAAGCAAAATATGGATTTGGTTAAAACAAATGATAAGTATTTAATTAAAATGATTGTTTACTTCAAGAAAATAAAAGGTTAAATGATAAAATTATCCTTTTGAAAAAAGAAAAGGAAGATTTTAAAAAAAAAATTCTTTTGCATCAACTAAGAATTTTACAAAAAAAAAAAACAAAGATATTTTGTAAGAAAACAAGAAGTACAAAAATGAGCATGAAAAACTAAAACCTTTTGTTGAAAAATTTACTTACAGTTCTAAAAAAACTCAATATACTTTTGAATAACCAAAGAGTTGTTTTTAACAAAGCTGGATTAGGCTTTAAAATCCAAAATAGCAAAAGTTTTTCAAGAATTTCTTTGTGCCTGCTTCATCTTCTATTACTTGTTTTTCTTGAGTCAATGTAGGACATAAATCATATCTATGCAATAAAAAGAAATTGAGCAAAGTTAAAAAAGTTTAGGTTCCAAAAGGAACCATCACTACTAACCTTAAAAGACCCAAGATGACTTGAGTACCGAAAGTCTCTACCTGATTTGTTATTGTAGATGTGCCTTGCAACTAACAAAAGAAGATTATGGTAGCTAGTCAGCGATTGCTCAAGGCACATGACTAGAGATGTGGAGTAGTTCTCTTCACTTGAATATCAAAATGGTGGAAATGTGATCTTTGGTGATAATGGAAAGGGCAAGATTGTTGGAATTGGTAAAGTTCATATCAGACCCTTTACTTATATAAATAATGTTTTTTATGTTGATGGTTTAAAGCACGATTTACTTAGCATTAGTCAGTTTTGTGATAAAGATTTTAAAGTTATTTTCGAATCTTCTATATGCATTGTTTCTAGTCTTGATGACAATGGTATAAAGTTTATTGGTCATAGGCATGGCAATATTTATATGGTTGATCTTGATGATCTTCCTTTTCAAAATGGTCAATTCCTAGTGGCAATGGAAGCCAAGATCAATAAAACTAGTTGGCTTTGGCATTGTAGACTAGAACATGCTAGTATGTATTTGCTTTCAAAACTTTACAAAAAGGATTTAATAAAAGACTTGCTAAAACTTAGTTTTGAAAAGGATAAGATTTGTAGTGCTTGCCAACTTGGAAAACAAACTAAATCCACTTTTAAACCTAAAGGAGTAGTCTTTACATCTAGACCCTTAGAATTACTTTATATGGACCTCTTTGGACTAACTAGAATATCTAGTTTGGGAGGTAAGAAGTATGGTCTAGTTATTGTAGAAGACTTCTCACATTTTATATAAGTCATGTTTTCAGCTCACAAAGATGAAACATTTTTTGCATTCATTAAATTCCATAAAAGAGTCTCAAATGAAAAAGGTGTTTCAATTATATCTTTAGGAAGTGATCATGGCACAAAATTTGAAAATCATGATTTTAAAAAAATATGTAGTGAAAATGACATTCATCATAATTTTTTTGTACCTATAACACCTCAACAAAATGGGGTGGTAGAAAGAAAAAATAGAATTCTTGAAGAAATGGCACACACCATGCTTTGCGAAAATGATTTGCATGGATATTCTTGGACAGAAGCCATAACTACTTCATGCTATGTTTTAAATCATGTTTTAATCTGTCATATTTAAAAAAAAATATACTTTATGAGCTTTGAAAAGGTAGGAAACCTTCAATTAAATACTTTCATATTTTTGGATGCCGTTGTTTCATTTTAAATAATGGCAAGGATAATCTAAGTAAATTTGATGCCAAGTCAGATGATGGTATCTTTTTAGGCTACTCCACATCTAGTAAGGTATACAAGGTCTTCAACAGAAGGACACTTCTTGTTGAAGAATCCATCCATGTTATGTTTGATGAGACTAACCAAAAATCTTCTAGAAAAGAAGATGTTCTTGATGATGAAATAGGTATCCAAAGAACTGAAGAAGTGAACAACCATGAAGAGCCTTCTAAGGAGCAAGATGACAATCAAAACAATAAAAGAGATCAAGTACAAGGAGGTGAAAATACATCAACACCTAACCCTCTATCTAAAGAATGGAGGTATGCTTATGGACATCTCAAAGAACTTATCATTGGTGATCCATCAAAAGGGGTAAGTACTTATTCATCTCTTAGAAGTGTATGTGATTATTTAGCTTTTGTTTCTTAAGTAGAACCAAAATCCATTGAAGAAGTTGAAAATGATTATAATTGGATAAATGCTATGCAAGATGAACTAAATCAATTTAAGAGAAATAATGTTTGGACTTTAGTTGAAAGACCCATTAATATTTCAATAATTGGTACAAAATGGTTTTCAGAAATAAGCTTGATGAAAATGGAATAGTCACTAGAAAGAAAGCTAAGCTAGTTGCCAAAGGATACAATCAGGAGGAAGGGATTGATTTTGATGAAACCTTTGCTCCTGTTGCTAGACTTGAGGCAATTAGGCTATTATTGGCATTTGCATGTTTTATGACTTTTAAATTATTTCAAATGGATGTCAAAAGTGCCTTTTTGAATGATTTTATCGAAGAAGAAGTTTATGTTAAACAACCTCCACGTTTTGAAAATCATGAGTTTCCAAATCATATTTTTAAACTTCATAAAGCTTTGTATGGTTTGAAACAAGCTGCAAGAGCTTGGTATGATAGATTGAGTTCTTTTTTGCTTAAAAATGATTTTTTTAGAGGTAATGTAGACACTACTTTGTTTTTAAAAAAGAAGAATGATGATCTCTTAGTAGTACAAGTTTATGTGGATAATATCATATTCGGTGCTTCTAACAAATGTCTTTGTCAAGAGTTTTCAAAGTTAGTACAAGAAGAGTTTGAGATGAGCATGATGGGAGAGCTTAACTTCTTCCTCAGACTCCAAATAAAGTAAACAAAAGAGGGGATCTTCATCAACCAAACCAAGTACATGAAAAACATATTAAAGAAGTTTGGGATGGAGAGCACCAAGCCATTAGATACGCCTATGAGCTCCTCTTGTAGACTTGACAAAGATGAATCAGGTAAATCTGTAGACCAAAAATTATATAGAGGCATGATTGGTTCATTGCTTTACCTAATTGCTAGTAGGCCAGATATTATGTTTAGTGTTTGTATGTGTGCAAGATATCAGTCTGCCCCTAAAGAGTTTCATCTTTTGGCTATTGAACGCATACTTAGATACCTATCTGGCACTATAGATATTGGACTTTGGTACTTTAAAGATTCGTCATTTGAATTGATTGCTTATTCTGATGATGATTTTGCTAGGTGTAAATTTGATAGAAAAAGTACTAGTAGAACTTGTCAGTTTCTTGGAGTTAATTTGATCTCATGGAGTAGCAAGAAACAGAATTCAGTTGCTCTATCTATGACGGAAGCTGAATATATAGCAGCTAAATGCTGTTGTGCTCAAATCCTATGGATCAAACAACAACTTGAAGATTTTGGCATCAAATTAACTAAGACATCCATAAGATGTGACAATACTAGTGCAATCAATCTAACTAAGAATCCTGTATAACATTCAAGAAGCAAATACATTGAAATAAGACATCACTTCATAAGATATCATGTGCAAAACTCTAATGTGATGCTTGAATTTGTTCATGATGATAATCAATTAGCTGATGTTTTCACCAAATTCTTGAGTGAAGAAAGATTTTGCATGATTAGAAGAGAGTTAGGTATCATAGACCCCTTCTCTTAGAACTCTTCAAATCTTGTTCTTACCCAATTTATTAGTTCTTAAAATCATGTTCTCTAAGTCCTAAATCCTTCTCTAGAAATTGCTTGATTTTATTATTTTTTTAAAAAAATTATTGATTTTTTTTTTGGAATTTCTTGGCTAAGTGTCGACACTTGACTTTTGGCCAAGTGTCGACTCATGCCTATGTGTTGACACTTGACAAAAACTGAAGTGTCAACTCATGGGCGGTTTTTTGACTTTTCTAAGGCATCACCCATTCATTCTAAGTTTTTTATTCCTTGTTTTTTCCATGCCTTAGTGGTCCCCTAGCCTTCCTTTGACCTTGTAATAGTGATCTACACATCCTGCCCTTCGATTTTTTGTAAATCTCCTCATTTCTCCCTCTTTTATTTCAATTGTTCACATATTTTTTGTTTTCTTTCCATTGATTTGATCCAAACCCCTTCTCCATTTGATGTTTCCTTGCTTTGGACCGATTCCCATCGGTTTTCTTATGGATTGATTCGAGCATTGCTCATTTCCTTCCACCTCTTCTCCTTCTCTTCCATTTCTCTTTACCGGTTTCTTTTGCCCTCACTGTGTTCTTCCCGTAGGCCCTCTCTTTCCCCCTTTTGGTCATTTTCCTTCTCTTTTGACCGTTCCCTGTTCACCTTTCCTCTCCTTTTCCCTCCATCTGTTTGATAAACATGGGACCCCGCAAGCAGCTAGCTTCCAGGAGGAGACTGAGTCATGGTGAAATTGAAAGAAGGACAAAGGCTAGAAGCGACAGTGGACAGCAGTCAGAGAGAGTGGCACCCCCTCATTCCCCCTCAGCAGATAGAGTTTCAGGCAAGATCATAGCTACTGGTCGTCAAGTTGATCTAGGATTCTTCGACCATGAGGGATTTGGATTAGGTCAGATTCTTGAGGCTGCAGGGCTGATCTCCTTCTATACCATGAAAGAGAAATTCTATTTTCATCTGATCCGAGAGTTTTATGGGAGCCTGGCTTGCAGTAGATTGATGTGGAGTGCTACTGTTCGTAGCATATAGATACCAGTCTCAGAGGAGATTCTCAGTAGAGTATTGGAGATTCCCTATCATGGGATTTTCACGAGCCTTGTTGAGGACAGAAAGGAGGCTTTCCGGTGTATTCTTGAGCATGATGATGTTCATGGTGTGGCCACAGTCACTGCGAATCAGCTATTACTTGAGATGCGCCTCCTACACCATTTCATTGCTAGGATATTACTGTCGAAGACATGACGATTTGATTTTATTACAGAGAGAGCTGATGTTGATGGTTTGTCTGACTCAAAGGATAGTTGTCAACCTCCCTACTTTGATGATGGAACAGATGAGAGAGGCTGCGACCCAGCGATGACCTTGTCTACCATACGGGATGGGTTTGACTCGTCTCTTTAGAGCTTATGATGTACCTTTGGAGGGGGAGGCCTCCAAAGATATTTTGCATACTGACATATCTGACGAGCGCTCTCTTCATCGTATGGGATATCGGAGGCTGGCTGGCAGATGGGTGCATCAAGAGTCTGGTCAGGAGCCAGACGAGGAGGATGAGATTCGAGCCACCAAGGCAGGTCCTTTTGAGCCTGCTGAGCAATTGACACCTCCCAGATTGGCACCTGCTGCAGCTTCTAGGTCTGAGCCCATCACACCTACTGCCACTCCTCATGCATCTTCCGACTTATCTTTTGAAAAGCATGCAAGATATAAGTTTGTTGAGATCAGGAGTGAGATGATTGAACCGGGAGTCCAGACCACTCAACTCCATATTGAGATTGAGGGACTTAGAGCCCATACTATTGAGCAGCATTCTGACATCCGTCGGACGATGGAGGCAGGTTTTGCACGTATCGAGGAGATGCTGAGAGCATTGTTGCTTTCTGGGTCATCAGGACCACCACCTCCTCCTCCAACAGATGATGACGACCACCCAAGTAGACATGGTGGTACTCCTCGTGGTGGTGATGGACATTGACATGATGGCAATAGTGGTGGTGGTTGTGATATAGATGTTGTTGATAGTGACAGCAATGGCAGTGATGACAGAGCTGGAGACTACGAGATAGTCAGTAGAGAGGCTCACACTCTAGCTACTCCCACTATTCATCCTATAGATGATCTTCTTGCCTCTACACTCATCTTTCTGACACCTGTGGAGACATTTCCTCCACCCTCTACTAGATCTTCCCGAGTTGTATCACGTTTTGGACCATCTACTAGGACTAAGAGCCGTAGCATCTTTAAGACCTCTAGATCCATTGTTCCTAGGACTAGGATTAGTGCTCCTATTTATTTTGAGCTTCCATCTAATGAGGAGTAGCCTCACAGATGTTTATCTTGATATTTAGTGTTTATGTATTTGTCTTGATGTTATCATCTATGTATTAGCTTATCAGTCTCATTTCTGTTGTACTTGCATTTTAGTTTATGTTTGCTTATCAGTCTTATATCAATTTATGTATTGTACTGAAACTCTAACATTTATGAAAAAGTTTACTTTTATCTTATGTTTACTCCCTACTTTGTCCATTTGCTCTGATACCTATTGATTTTTTGCTAATCTAATCTTGTATCATGGCCCCTAACCAAATTCAGAGAGAGTTTACTCCCTTTAATGTTTAATGTTGACAAAAATGGGGAGTAAGATATAAGCATTTCTTTCTATTTTTTTTTTAGTTGGTTCATAATTTAACTCACACAGGGGGAGAGAAAATTAACTTCAACATTTAATTTGTACCTCTCCTCTATTAAAATTATGTTGTATGAGTTTTAATTTCATGATTATGGGATATAATATCTAAAATTGAATTTGAATGCTTATATACTTAAGGCTTTGTCATCATCAAAAAGGGAGAGATTGTTGGCTTTAGCCCTTGATTTTGATTATTAACAAAATGTTAAGTACATATTTTATACTAATATTTCAATTGGAGTTATGAGTTTCAAGATACAGGCACCTCAAATTCTCAAAATAAAAGTATCATGGCACTCATTGGAAGCTGAGCAATTTTCATGATTTAGGAAGTCTTCTCATCTGAAAAAGGCCTCAAAATAGACCAATTGTGCTTTATATAAAGTATATTGAAGTTTTATTGAAGATCATTTTGAATTTGGAAGGTTGGCACATGTTTTTGATAAGTTGCAGAGTCAAATGTCGACTCATAGTACACTAAGTGTCGACACTTTAGAAACTTGCACGTAGAAATTTTCTCTGGCATACCAAGTGTCAACTTACAAAAACCAAGTGTCGACTCACGAAATACAAATGTCGACTCAATGATTTCAAGTGTCGACTCAAGGCCTGAGACTTTTGAAAATATAAAATATTTCTTTTTGGGAGGTTTTCTATCAAGTGTCGGCTCAGGAGACTCAGGTGTCGACTCAGGAGATTCAAGTATCGACTCAAGAATTTTAAGTGTCGACTCAAGGCCTGAGATTTTTGAAAATACAGAACGAGGCCATTTGGAGGTTTTTGACTTAAGTGTCGACTCAGAAAATTCAAGTGTCGACTCAGAAAACTTAAGTGTCGACTCATAGAAATCAAGTGTTGACTCATGAAGACTCAAGTATTGACTCATAGAAGTCAAGTATCGACTCACGGGTTCTGACAGCCATAACGGTTATATTTTTTGAGAGCCAAAATTGTCTCCTATAAGCTCCCAACAGCTAGTTTTGCTCCTTCAATGGTCTTAAATTATTTTTGGAAGTTTTTGGAGTATTTAAGCTTCACCAAACTCATTCATGAAGCATTAAACATACTAGAGACAAATATTTTTTAAGAACATCACTTCGAAAGCCAAAAAGAAGAGATTCCACTGAAAAAGCTTACAAGCCTTTCATTTCAGCTTTCTAAAAGTATCTTTGAAGAGATTCCAAAGAGAAGACAAGACAAGCAATCTTCAAGAGCCTCAAAGCTTCCATATTCCACTCTATAAGAGAGTTTGATTGTGCTTTTATTCTTGTATCTTTAACTTTATTATTTGCTGACCTAGCTTTCAAGGTCTTTGAAAGTAGGTTATTAAGGTTGTTGGTTAGCGAAATGTATAAAATCAACTAGGGTTTAACTTGTGAGCCCGAAGACAAAACAAGTTATAAAGGTTGTTGGTGAGCCAAGGTAACAAAACCAATTTGTGTTTTGACTTGTGAGCCTTGGAAAACAAGTTGGCTATAATCTTGAAGAGATTATAGTGAAAATTCCCTAGGGAGGCTTGGAGAGTGGATGTAGGTGCTTAGATTGCACCGAACCACTATAAAGCTTTGTATTTGTGTGTGATTGCTCTCTCTACTGCTTTTTTTTATTCCTTACCTTTAATTTGCCATTATCCACTACATATTCATTTTGAGTTTAATCACTTTGCTTCACAAAAATATCAAGACCAGCACATAGTTATTTAAATTTTTAAAAGATCCAATTCACCCTCCCTCTTGGGCTCCATTTCTGGGCAACAAGGTTGGTTTAAAATTTAGTTAAATTTTGAATTCATCTTGGTAGAGTTTTAGTATAATTGAAATTCCTACCCTTATTCCAATCTCATTCTATCTCTATCTCCTCTTATCTATCCATCCCTCTCCATTCCACTTTAAATTAGATTTTTCTTGGGTGTGTGCATAATGGGAAGCCTATTATCATGAGATTAGAGAAAAAAATCACTAAAGAAAAATTTAAGAAGTGTGTTTGGGCATGAAAACCAATAAGAAATGGATAATTCTTAGCGCTAGGATTTTTATTGAGAAAAGAAAAAAATATAGAGATGAGTCTCCATTATTTTTTTCTTCCACCTCTTAATCCTTCTCCTCCTCTTCTCGAAGGGCCTAAGAAATTTTGAATAAAGGAGTTAATTAGCCATCCAATGGCTTTTGATGGAGCTAGCACTTTTAAAAAGATTAATCACTTCAGGACTTTATGTAGATGATCTATAGAGGCCGAACATCCTATATGGCTATGAGATGATGTGAAAAACTTATTACCATATTCATCAATAGTAGAGATCAGCAACCTGCATTCAGGTATGAGATTTAATCTCATAGGTAGTGTAAATTTGACCTATAATGTGCTTCAACGAGATTAATGCTTGCTGATTTTATATTTCAGCATTGTATATCATGTAAGGTTTTTTTAGACTTAATCTAAATACTTATTTTTATGATTACAAATATTTTAATCTAATTTGGTTTCACTAGTAATTTTAAAATAATATATGCATAAAATCCTATCCCGATTTTCGTTAGTGGTATTAAAGCCAGGTTGCATGACATGATTTACAATGTAGTTTCTTATATATATGATATATTTTAAATTTGAGTAATTTTTTCATATTGGGTTAATCATCATGATCATCCATTCATAGGAAAAAAATTAGGGTTTAAGGGCCCTCTCTTTCCATTCCATGGGATCTCCTATTGCATGTAGGGATGCTACTATGACCACATCTTGTAAACAAGTGAGGTGAAAAGACTTTTATTAGTTTTTTTTGATAATTAAATTTAACTTTTAGTAATCTAATATTAATTTACTATTTATGATCTACAATTAAGTTTTTATAATTAATTTTTATGTTTAGAATATAGATCATAATATTAATTTCAGCATTATGATTATATCGTATAGTGTAGATCCAAAAGTGTTTAATTTGTATGACATATATTTAAATTATTTAGATCTAAATTTAGTATAATTAAACTTGATTAATTATTGGAATTAAGATGTCAAAGATTAAATCTAGAATTATGAATTAAAGATCTCATACCAATTTATAAATCTTGGATTATGGGTTAGATTGAATCAGGTCAATTAACCGAATTAGACCTAGGATCAAAATTTTGATTAATATGAACCTAATAGAAAAATTAATTTAATCTAACGAAATGTTATTTAGGATTAGATCAAGGTTCTCTAGATCAATTCTATAGTCATAGCTTGATCAAATCCATATTATATCAAATGGACCTGATAATGGCTCAATGGTTGGACTCAAGTTATTAAGCTAATCTAATTAAATTAATAAACCAATTGGTATCTAAGATAAGTTTGGAATTTAGATCATGGTTATTAATTGGGGCTACCTCTTATCTAGCTAACTTATTAGTGTCTACGAAAAGAGGTTAATGGTAGAACCCTCCCAACGATCTCACTAACCTGGCCAATGTGGTCAATCAGATTTTGATCAGATAGCTTATTATTTGAGTAAACCCATGCCAGTAAGGCTGATTAACTTAATTGATCTAGGTTCCTTTGGATCAATTTTTCTTCAACCCTCATCATAACTTTGTCAAGTCAAAAAAGGATTGTTGACTAATTGATTTATTTCTTCTTTTCTCTTCTTAATCATTTAATAAAATTCTCTAAATTATTAGGTCCCTAAAATGATAAAGTTATGGAGATAACTAAGTTATAGCCTCCACCTAAGTTGAGTGATAATAGGTCTAATAGATTGATAATCATTGGAGGTGCATATGCTTGGTGCTTATCTGCTACTGGAATTATCATTCATAATATGATGACTTGAATATGACTTTCTTAATGGTGGTCAGATGGGCCACCAAAGTTAAGCTTAGACATTCATTAGTTAGAAGCATTGAGTTTTGTCATGTTAATGATTGGACCTAACTAGGACTTTTGGTAGAGGCCCAAAGGCCTATTGAAGAGAAGCTTGAGATAAAATTAATACTAAAAATTATTTAGAGAAATAATTAGTTAAGAACCTATCTTTAGATGCCTATGGAGGGACTGGCCAAAGTCAGGCTCATATGCAGTCCATTGGATTCTAGTACCCACTAATGAATTAGTGTAATTCTTCGAGTGAAAGGTAGAGGCTACCAATTTGTACAAAATAGTGGGAGAACATGTAAACCAAAGTCCAAGTCTTTAAGATTAAATGATTCATATACTAATAGATCTTGTTCTCTTTTTTTTTTAGTTAAAATAGCCACTTCTTTGTCACTTTGATTATTATTGGATAATAAAAAGTTAACAAAATCTAATTTTAATAATTGGTATCGAAAGTTAAAGATCAACTTGGAGCATGAGCAGATCTTGTATATGTTGACAGATTTGGTATCTAAGGAGCCTGCTCAGAATGTCCATGGTTCGATCCGAGACACTTACCAAAAGTGGCTCAATGATTGAACCACGATCTATTTATTATAAGGCTATACATGAGTGATGAGTTCAATCACAAATTCGAGGATGCCCAGCTGGAGGATATGCTTCAAGTGTTGAAAGAATCCTTCAACACTCTCGATGACATTGAAAGGTATAAAATATCGTGTACCATTTTCAATGCTATTATGAGAAAAGGGGTGTCGATCACTGATCATGTATTATACGTGATTGAATAGATCAAGCATATGAGAAAACTTGGATTTTCTCTACATGAGTAGTTAGGAAAGGATGCAATTTTGAATTCCCTATCAAAATCATACCTTAGCCTTTTTAGTCGTTATAGAATGACTAAGTCAGCAGTCAACTACTACAGTTTGCTGGGCTTGCTACAAACTTATGAGAAGGATCATCAACTTTATAAGGGATTGGTGAATATAGTGGAAGGTTCTACTTTGATAGGACATCACACCTTTAAGAAAGGTAAAACAAAAAATAAGAAGAAGGTGCAACATGCTACAGTGACTCCACCAGGTTATACCAAGAGGTTCACAGCCAACCAGAGTCAGGCTGAGTACTACTATGAGAAGCAGGGTCACTAAAAGAGGAGCTATCCTCTTTACATTGACTTTCTTGACCTGAACAGGCCAAAGAAGAAGAAAAATTACAAGCAGTTGCTCGACAAGGTATTTATATAATAACATCTTGTAACTTTTCAATTATAATAATACTACCTAAGTATTAGTATTGAAAGTCCAATTAATATTTGTGATTCATTGCAAGGACTTTAGGTTAGTAAAAGATTGGAAGATGGTGAGAGATTCTTGAATGTTGGAGATTGAAGAGTAGTTCCAGTTCTAGTTTTAGGAGTTGTCAAGTTTGTTTTCAATGATAATATCATTATTTTGAGTGATTGTCATTATTGTCTAGTTTTATGATAAATATAATTTCTGTAAGCCTTTTGGCCAAGAATGATTTTCAGTTTCAATAAAAGATGATTATTTTGATATCATTATGAATGGTGTTACTATAATACATGGATAATTAAAAATTAATATTCATATTATATCACAACTTGTTAGTATAGTGTACACATCTAATAAACATCCTAGATTAGATAGTATATTTGATATCTATCTTTGGCATAGTAAGCTAGGTCATATTAACAAGAATAGGATAAACAGGTTAACTAAAAAGGAAATTCTTGAGTTCAATGATTTTGAATCATTGTCAACTTGTGAATCCTGCCTTCTTGGTAAGATGACTAAGTACCTTTTACTAGAAAAGGTAAAAGAGCCACTGAAGTTTTAAGTCTAGTACATAATGATGTATGTGGATCCATGAATATTTATACCATAGATGGATATTACTACTTCATCATGTTTATCGATGATCTATCTAGGTACAGGTATGTCTACCTTATAAAACATAAGTCTAATTCATTTGAAATATTCACATGATTATGCAATGAAGTAAAAAAATAAATTGAGAAGAGTATTAAAACTCTTTGATCTAATTAAGGAGATGAATACTTTACCAATTAGTGTTTGACATATTTAGAAGAGAATGAAATTCTCTCTTAATGAACACCTCCTGGGACATCATAGCATAAAGGAGTATATGAAAGGAGGAATCAAACCCTGTTAGACATGGTTCAGTCCATGATAGGGTTTACGAGTCTGTTGATCTCATTTTGGAAATATGCACTTGAGTTGGCTTATCACTCAATAAAGTTTTCAACAAGTCTGTAGACAAAACATCATATGACATATGGACATGGCATAAGCCAGGATTCTCACATCTTAGGGTTTGGGAATATTTAGCTTATGTTAAACATTTGAAAATTGACAAGCTCGGACCTAGGTTTGACAAATACATTTTTATAGGATATTTGAAAGAAACTAAGAACTATTTCTACCATGCTGATGAACAAAAAATGTTCATCAATAGTAGAACATTCTTTTTAAAGGAGTTTCTTGGGGAAGGAATTAATATCACTAAGGTTGAACTTGAAGAGATTCGACAAAAGGAAGAAATGACATAATTAACTAAATCCTTATAATATGATTCGATTAGATCAAACCCAGAGCCCGTTATAGAGGCACCCTTAAGAAAATCCAATAGAATACGGCATCAGCTAGACTGATACTATGATTCTTAGTCTGAGATGGTGATCCTGTTAAACTTGATGAAACAATAAGGATTCGATCATCTATATGGATGTCATGCAAAACTTTGACTCTGATAAATGGCTTGAAACCGTAAAGTCCAAAATGGAGTCCATGAAAGTTAATGATGTATGGACACTCATTGATCCACCTGAAGGGATAAAATTCATAAGGTGTAAGTAAATTTTTAAAAGAAAATAGGATGAAGACAGTAAGGAGAAACCTATAAAGCCTATCTGGTTGCCAAGAAATATTGTCAATGTTATGGTATTGACTATGATAGACATTTTCACCTATGATAATATTTAAATCCATTTAGATTATACTTGTAATAGCGGCACATCTTAATTTTGATATGTAGCAAATGGATATTAAAACTGCTTTCCTAAATTGAGAGCTAGAAGAAAAGATGTATATGATACAATTTCAAGGGTTTACATCCGTAGATGAATCAAAGTTGTGTAAGCTAACAGATTTATTTTATGGATTGAAGCAAGTATTTCGGAGTTGGAACATGCATTTTGATAAGGTGATCAGAACATATGGTTTCATTAAGAACGAAGAAGAGCCTTGCATATACAAATGGATTAACGGTTCAGTTGTTATAATTCTTGTTTCATATGTGGATGGCTTTCTTCTAATCGAGAATGATATTCCTGCATTGTAAGGACTAAAAGTGTGACTGTCATCTTAATTCTCCATGAAGGACTTGGAAGAAGCATTCTACATCCTTGGGATGAAGATCTATAAAGATAGATTTAAAAGGTTTCTAGGATTAACCCAGTCCACATATATTAAGACTATGCTAAAGAGGTTCAGCATGATGAATTCTAAGAAAGGCTATCATTTGATAGGCCATGGAATTACTCTCTCTAAGAAGAATTATCTGATAACTCCTCAAGAGAGAGAGAGCATATGAGTAGGATTCTTTATGCCTTGGTAGTGGGATCTATTATGTATATCGTGATATGTACGTGACTAGATATGGCATAATCACTAGAAGTAGTTAGTAGATATTAATATAATCTAGATGAGAACCATTGGAAGGCATAAAAACTATCCTTAGATATTTGAGAAATACTAAGGACTAGTGGCTCATTTATGAAGATTCTAACTTGAGACTAATAGATTGTACTAGCTCCAGTATTTAGTTGGTAGGGATGATAACAAAAGTATGTTAGGATATATTTTTATCCTGAACAGAGGAGCAATCTACTATAAAAGTTTCAATTTACATATTATGGTTGATTCAATATGCGAGACAAAGTATATTGCAGCATCTAATGCTATAAAGGAAGCTATTTGCCTACAAAAATTTATCTGCGAGCTTGGAGTAGCACCCTCCATTGATGGTCCAATTTTTCTACATTATGATAGCACTAGAGCCATAGCTCAAGCAAAGGAACTAAAGTTGTATCATTGGATCAAGTATATTCTATGTTGCTACCACCATGTATAAAAGATTATGGATCAAGATGATGTTGACCTTTAGAAGATTGACGAAAAGAAAAATTTGGATAACCCATTTACTAAAGCTCTCAAAATCAAAAAGTTCAAGAATCACAAGTGGAAGATAGATATTCGATACTATTTTAATTAGCTCTAGTCCAAGTGGGAGCTGTTAGAAAATGTAAATTAAAATCAATCATTTGAGTTATAGATGGTTGAGCTCATTGTGATTTGTATATAAATTTTCAATGAATAAAAGTTATTTTAGCAGTTCATCTATACATCTTCTTTATATGAATTCTTGTGTGATAAAATCTTTAGAACTACTTTCATTTGATAAAGGAGGATTTATCATATAGTTCTTAAACTTATTCAAGACTAAATAATATGTTTTTACTAGGACGATAATGTTTATCGTGTATAGATTATTGTGCACCATATAGGTTGGTTGTCCTCATAACCAATGAGTATGGAGACACTAGTATGGCATACAGGTGAGTGCAAGTATATATTTTACTAAACGTGACCAACTCTATAGAGTACTCTATTATCAAAAGTATCTTGCAAAAGGATATGGGTATAAGTATCCCTTGGATTAGAGATCACCATGGTGAGTTACAAGCAACTCACTATACTTTGTACTAGACTATCTATATTTATAACACAGTGATGAAAAATCTTTGTATACAATCAAGTACTTGTAAAGTTTATGTGTGAGTCAAGATAGGATTGACCACTCCAAAGTATTGGAGATAATGCTTTGTTATATTTCAATTTAGCAAAACCTTAGCAGGATAATCCTTGTGAGAACTCACAGGATTTATTAGGTTGAGACACCTCTAGATGTACTAATTTAGAGTTGGTAGTTAACTTTGAAGTCATCTTGAGTATTAGGTCAAAGGGATAAATTATATGGTAACCATATATCTAGGTTCTTGAATATTGCTTTGCAATCATTCGACCTCTTTAGATGTTGGATATCATTGCTAGATGGTTACATCGATTAGTTCATGATTTTGTTCTTGTGCTACCGGTTTAGTATTTGAACCTATAGGATCATACAAAATAGAAGTTTCTGACTGATCAAAATGACTGATTAATGATTAAGAATCATTCAAGAATATAATTATCAATATAATTTATAATTAACCTTGTATAAGTGTTGTAAATAAATAAATAATTAAGTGTTAATTAATTATTAAAAAAATTAGTAATTAGATTGCTAGCTGGCTCAATTTGATTAAGCAAAGAGGTTTAGGTTAAGTCTAATTGAATTAGATTCAATTAGGTCATACTCGATTAGGTTATATGGTGATCTAATCATTAAGGAGTTTTAATTCTAGTTTGATCCAGACTTGGACTTGATTAATTTTTGATTTGATTAAAAATTAACTGAGTTAATTGAGATCTAATTAGATTAGATTTAAGTTGTTTAAATGGGACAAACTAAATTTGATTTAGATAAGGACCTATTTTGATCAAGTTAAGATTAAAATCCCTTCCTAAAGCCTTCTAGAATTTCTCCATGCTAATCAAGAAATTTTGTAAAGAATTTCCATGCTAATATGAGATTTGTCATCCTTCCTCATTCCCTTTTGAATTAGGATAGGTTAATTTAAAATTTGATTGAATTTTGGATTCATCTTGACATAGTTTCAGTAGAATTGAAACTCCTAGCCTTATCTTAATCCCATTCTATCTCTATTCCTTTTATATATCCATCCCTCTCCATGCCACTTTAAATTGGGTTTTTTCTTGGGTGTTAGCATAATGGGAAGCCTATTACCATGATATTAGAGTAGAAAATCATCAAAGACAAATTTGAGAAGGGTGTGTGGGCGTGAAAACCAAGAAGGCATGGATAGTTCTTAACACTATGATTTTTAGGGAGAAAAGAACAAAATATAGAGAGGGGTGTACATTATTTCTTTCTTCCACCTCTTAATCATCTTAGATCTCCTTCTCCTTCCCTTCTCGAAAGGTCTAACAAGTTCCAAAAAAAGGAGTTAAATTGGCCATCTAGTGGCCTTTGTGCAGAGCTAGCACTCCAGGGAGGCTAATCATTTCAAGGCTTTGTGTAGAAGATTTGTAAAAGCCAGACAACCTGTGCAATTGTGAGGTGATATGAAGAAATTATTACCACATTCATCAATAATGGAGATCAATGACCCACACATTGGTATGAGATCTGATGTCATAGGTAGTGTAGATTTGATCTATAGTATGCATCAACGAGATCGATGCATGCTGATTTTATATTTCAGCATTGTATATCATGTTCTAGATCCATAGTATGATTTTTTTTATATTTGATATAAATACTTATTTTAATGATTAAAAATATTTTAATCTGATTTTCTTCTACTGGTAATTCAAAAAAAAAACTTTTATAAAACCCTATCCTGATTTTCAATAATGGATCACTAGTATGCCTAGAGAACTCATGTGTATTATTAGAAGCCTTTACGAGTCATTCAAAACTTTAGTGAAGTTATACGAATCATTAGAAATCATTAGAAGTGTTTATGAAATTTTAAGAGCTTAAATATACTTCATTTAGAGTAAAATAGAAATTAGAATTCAAGTTTGAAATGAAGAGTCGATCCTTAAAACTTAGAGCCAACTCTGGCACATTCTAGAAGTGGCATACTAGTTTGGCATGCAGATGAGCCAACTCATGGGATGGACAAGCCAACTCTCTCAATTGGATAAAGGAGTAGTTTTTTGCCTCAAATAGACAAGCTGATTCCTATGAGCAATAGCCAACTCTATCAGGAAAATAGAATGCAGAATTTTTAAGTTACTTAGACGAGTCGACTCTCTTAGTGATACAGAAAAGTTATTTTTATAGGACAAGCAGAAGAGTTGACTTGTGGATAAGAAGAGCCGACTCTTTTAGTAGAACAGAAGGATAGATTTTTGAATTCCTACAAGCAAGCTAACTCATGGACTAGGAAAGCCAACTCATGGCCCTTTGATAGTAGTAAATGACAAGTTCTACAGACTTCCAGATTTCAAGATTTTTTGATTCTTATAGCTATTTCTTGATTTCTAATGACTAGAAATGGCTAGAAAACCCTCTAAACTAATAAAAAATATTATAAGTATACAAGCAAGGATTAAATTCAGAAACCAACATTTCTTGAAAGATTCCTTGATAATTATTGCAAACATAGAGAATATTCAATGCAGTCATTGATAACTCAAGAAAAACTTCAACTTCTTCCCACCCACTCTCTAGAAGCAATTAGTGAGCAACCAAGAGTGCATTGAAAAGCAATTATTAAAGCTTTTAACCAGCTACAAGTTAAGCTTTATCAGCAACTTTTAGCTCTTTTGAGAGTTTATTCTATTACTATGTTTTTGTTTGTTTGTGTTTGTTACAAGTTTCAATGGAATATGAAACTTAGGATTTTGTTTGAATTTTGATTGGCTAACCTTAGAAAGCCAATTAGGTTTGTTTATGAGCCCGTAAAATAAACTTTATATTGGGTTTTAGATTGTAAGCTTGGGATAAAACAATCTAACCATATTCTTGAAGAAATATAGTAGAAAATTCCAAGAGATCCTTGGGAAGTGATGTAGGAGCTGGGATTACTCTAAACCACTATAAACTTTTTATATTTATGCATATGCATCTACTTATTCTTTCCTTGCATTTATTTCAAGTTCACACAATACTTGTCTCTCACAACTTAACTTTTCAAAGTATACATATATGTTCAATCTCTTTGAAAACCCAATTCACCTCCTCCTCTTGGATTATTGGTTTGGGCAACAAAAACTATTGAGACCATAACTAAGATGTTTACTCATTTCACTAACATTATTAATGATCTAAAGAGTCTTGGCAAGTTATATTCTAACTGTGACCTTGTAGGAAAAGTCCTTCGATCATTGCCTAGAAACAAGGAAGCCAAAGTCACAATAATTCAAAAGGCAAAGGATCTCAACAACCTACTACTTGAAGATCTCCTTAGATTCCTGATGACACATGAGTTGGTGACGAAGCAATACACTAAGAAAGAGAAAAGAAACAAGAAAATAATTACCCTCAAGTTAGTGGCTAAAGAAGAAAAAGAAGATGCCTCATCCAAAGAAAAGCAAGGAGATGAGGACATGGCTCTTGTAATAAGAAAGTTTAAAAGATTTATAGACAAAGGAATATAAAAATATAAAAGCCAAAATTTTGCTAAGAGAGAGACAAGCAAGGAGAAGGTAAAGGACAAAGATAAGGACAAAGATCAGCCTATATGTTATGAATGCAAGAAACTAAGGTATTTTAGGTTTGATTGTTCTACCTTACAGAAATCCTTCAAGAAGAGTAAGAAAAAGAAGGCAATAGTTGCTACTTGGAGTGACAGCAAGGACACAAGCTCCAATGAAGAAGAAGGGAAGATAGCTAATCTTTGTCTCATGATCTTGAAATATGAGGTAAGTTCAGAACCTAATCTAGAATTTATTTTTGATGAGTTACATACAACATTTTATGATTTGTTAGCTGGATTTAAAAAGCTTGGTGTGAAAAATAAAACACTTAACAAGCTAATAATGTTTTGTAATAAAAAGATGAATGTATGCAAAAAAAAAATGAAGTTTTGTAAAAAGAATTAGAAGAATTACTTCAGAAAATAAAGTTTTTTTTTAAAAAGATGAAGGTTTGTAAAAACTTAAGATTTTGAAATAAGAAAATTAAAACCTGCAAAAAGAGATGCAAAGACTAAAGCCTTTAGTAGACATATTAATTTTAAGTTCCAACAAACTTGAATTAATCCTTAGAAATCAAAAAGATGTAAGGAAACATTATGTAGGCAATAGTGATGCAACTTAAAAAAAATTTTAACCTTGCATCATAGCATAAGACTAGATTAATCATATTAATCAATACATAATATTAGAACATTTCTAATATAGGCCTACAAATAGGATCGTGTATAAATTAACATGCAAATGAAAGAAAATACAAGCACACAAAGTCATGCATCATATAGAACCACTCTATGTTCGATGCACTTGATAAAGCACACTTCTTTAGCAAACTCACCAAGAACTTTACCTTTAATCCGATGTGACACTCACCAGGTTAAGGAAAAGCTCACCAAGGAAGACAATCGCTCTAGAAGCCACATATATATCCGGCCTCTACAGGTAATCCACACCGGAATTCTTCCTTGACCTCTTCCTTTGAAGTGCTAGCTTTGTTGGAACAAATTGGCTTATGGACTCTTCTTTTTCTTCTTCTTCTTCGGGATGCCCTAGGAGATGAAGAAGCAATATGGAGGATTTAGGAAGTGCACTAAAGAACCCTTTCCAAGATACTCTTTCCAAGCTTTGAACACTAGGTAGCACACACCCAAACCCAAACCCTTCTTGCCCACACAAAGGTTTCAAGCTCTCCTTCTTCTTCTCTCTTTTTTCCCCTTTTTTAAAGGATTTTTCTAGCAAATAAATTTCAGAAATGTCTCTCTCTCATGTCCTCATCAAGCCCCCATATGTAGGTAAGTGGGGAGAGAAGAAAAGGGGAGAGTTATATAAGTTATGAGATTGCATAATGATGGGGGGTTACAAAAGATTCAAGGCCATGGGAGTTACATCCTTTTAAATTCAAACTAAATTCTGAATTTAAAACTTAAATCAAAATTTGAATTCATAATTCAAACTTAAATCTGAAATGGGATGCAATAATTTAGCCCAATCACATTAGACTTAACCCGAGCCCAAACTGAATCACATTCGGTTTGACCCAAACAAAATTGTTCAATCAAATTGAGTTAATCAAGCAATCACATTGCCACTAACCCTCCATATAATCACCAACATTTAGAAATTAAAACCTTTGTCACAATATTTGGAACATGATGTGTCAACACTTGCAAATCATCAAATCTCTATAACTGAGTCGACTCATGATTCTAGTTGACTCCAAAATGTAGATGGACAACCAAATTATCCAAAGAGTCCAAAATGATTCCCAATCATTCAATAGTCATTAGGTCAATTAGAAATTCCTATGGTGTGTGATCCCTAGGTTCGAACACTAAGCCAGTAATATTGGAACACTTCCAGTACCAGCCAAAGTCACCATCTAGCAATGACACCTGATGTCCGAATAGGTCAAAGGTTACAGAGCAACTATCATGAACCAATTGGATATGATAATTATATAATACATTCCTTTAACCCTCAATGCTCTGAATGACTTAGGGTTTAACTACCTAACCCTAGAATAGTCCATCACAATATGTCTCAAACTCAAAATCTCTGTAACTACTTACAAGGACTACACTGGCCAAGGTTTTACTTAATTGAAAGATAATGAGTCACTCACTCCAAACTCTTTTGGAGGGGTTAATCCCATCTTGATCCAACCATTGCTAACAAGTACTTAACTGTACCAAGCAACCTTTCATCACTAGATTAAAAATCTGGGTAGTCTGGCACTTAAGCATAGTGAGTTGCTTGCAAGCTACCATGATGATCTCAAGTCAGAGGAACACTTATATACATATCCTAATGTGAGCTACTCTTTGGCAGAAAGAGTGTTCTATAGATGGGTCATGTCCAGTGAAGTGTCATACACAACACCTGCATGCCATACCAGTGTCTCCACACTCCTTGGTTAAGAGGAGAACCAATGACTATGACATACAGCGACCTACACTTGATACACTATCATCCTGTAACAATGTATCATTTGGTCGCAGACCAATTTAAGAACTAAATGATATACCCTCTCTATATCATATCAAAGTAGTCCTAAGGACTTCATCACACAAGAGTTCATTACAGGAAGATGTAAAATGAGATGAATAGCCAGAATAAATATTTTATTCAATACAATTCTATACAATTACAACAATAGCTCAACCATTTATAAGCTAGACGATTGGCTTTGGGACATATTTTCAACAACTCTCACTTGGACTAAGGCCAATCAGAATAGAATTGTATTCCCATTTTTCATTTACAATCGTTGAACTCTTGAACTCCAATGGCTTTAGTGAAGGGGTTGGCCAAATTCTCCTTTCCATCAATCTTCATAAATTTAATGTCACCTCATTCCACGATCTCTCGTAAAAGGTAGTAACGACATAGAATGTGCTTAGTACACTGATAGAACTTTGGCTCTTTGGCTTGAGCAATGGCTCTAGTGCTATCACAGTATACCAGAATAGGACCATCCAGGGAAGGTGCCACTCCGACCATGCCTAAGGAACTTCTACAACCACATAGCCTCCTTTACGGCATCTGATGCTGCAATGTACTATGCTTTGCATACTGAGTCTGCCACTGTATACTGCTTGAAACTTTTCCAATAGATAGATCCTCCATTTAGGGTAAACACAAATCCAAATACACTCTTGCTGTCATCTCTATCTGACTGAAAACTGAATCAGTATATCCCACAAGTTTTAACTCAGGTTCTCCATAAATTAGCCATTAATCTTTAGTATTTCGCAAATACTTAAGGATAGTCTTTACTACCTTCCAATGTTCCTCACTTGGATCAAACTGGTATCTACTCACTATCCCTAGTGAGTATGCCATGTCTGGTCTAGTACATGTCATGGCGTACATAATAGAATCCACTGCCAAAGCATATAGAATTTTACACATACGCTCTCTTTCCTCAGGAATGTCACACAATCTTTCTTGGAAAGGTAATTTCATGGCCTATCGATAGATAGCCTTTCTTAGAATTTTCCATGCTAAACTGTTTCAGCATAGTGTTTATGTACTTAGATTAAGACAATCCTAAAAGCTTCCTAGATCTATCTCTATAGATTTTCATACCAAGTATATAGGAAGCTTCACCCAAGTCCTTCATAGAAAATTGAGATGATAACCAGACCTTTATTTCTTGTAATGCAGGAATGTCATTCCCGATTAAGAGAATGTCATCCACATACAGAACAAGAAATACAACTACAGAACCATTAGCCCATTTATATATGCAGGGTTCTTCCCTGTTCCTAATGAAGCCATACATCTTGATACATTTATCAAAATGCATGTTCCAACTTCGAGATGCCTGCTTCAATTCATAAATGGACCTTTGCAGCTTGCACACCTTAGACTTATCTATGGATGTGAACCCTTTAGGTTGCATCATGTACACCTCCTCTTCCAACTTGTCATTTAAGAAAGCTGTTCGGACATCCATTTACCAGATTTCATAGTCTAGATATATTGCCAGAGCAAGCATAATCTGAATAGACTTGAGCATTGCCATAGGAGAAAATGTCTCATCATAGTCTATACCATAACGTTATAGATATCCCTTCGTAACCAGATGGACTTTAAAGATCTCCACCTGCCCATATGCGCCTCTCTTCCTCTTGAAAATTTATTTGCACCCAATGGATTTTATCCCATCAGGTAGATCAACCAATGTCCACACAATGTTGATTTTCATAGACTCCATTTCAGATTTCATGGCCTCAAGCCATTTCTTAGAGTCAAACCTCTGCATTGCATCCATATAGGTGATCGGATCCTCATTGTTCTCATCGAGCTCAATAGGATCATCGTCCCGGACCAGAAAGTCATAGTATCTATTTGGCCGATGTGGTACTCTACCGAATCTCCTTAATGGTTGCATAATAGGCTTAGATATTATCAAATCTAGCTCTATAGCGGTCCTAGAATGTGTTGTTTCTTCTGCCTATTGAACTTCCTCAAGTTCAACCTTAGCAGCTCGAGTTCCTTCAATAAGGTACTCCCTTTCTAAAAAGGTAGTCCTAAAATTGACGAACACTCTATATTCCTCAAACAAATAGAAGAAATACCATTTAGACTCCTTTGGATACCTAATAAAGAGGCACCCGTAAGACCTACGTCCAAGTTTATTCATTTGCAAATGTTTGATATAAGCCATACACCCCCAAACCTGATGCGGAACCTATATATGCATGCAAGTATTTTTTTTATATTTTTAATATTAAGTTGTGTGTTTAATTCCCGAAGAATAGATCAAGAACCTAAGTAGAGAATTCTATGCAAGTAAGAAACTAAAGCATGCAAAGATAGGATCTAAAAGTAATCGAAAGAGAAGGACCACCGAGGCTGAGAAGCCTCGGTTGGGCTAGTTCACCTTCAATAAAATTACTGGTGGCAGAGGGGGTGTACCTGGCAACGTCTGATGCACCTGGTGAAGATCGCAGTGAAGAGATCACTCATCCTCGATGGATGCGGCCTGGAAAACCAAGCCAGAGACCTGTAGATACTCGGCTTTCTGCTCGGTGGTCCGATTGAGGCTGGCTGGAGTCGTCGGATTCGTTGGAGTCGAGGGACCGGCAAACGACCTGTCAAGGGTTAGAAAACTCAAAGGGGAAGAAGATATAAAGGAAAAATAGCAAAGGGAAGAGGTGTTTAGGAGTGGACGACCAGGGCTTTGGAGGGCAGGCTGGTGGCAAGATGTAGTTGCAAACACTGGAAAGAAGAAAAGCTCTCAAAACCCCTTAAGCACACAACAGGGTAGCACACAGTAGTTGTAGAAAACTCAATTATATTTCATATATCAAGATTAGCTCTCATACAAGAGACTAGGGTCCTTTAAATAGACTCATAGTTTTGGGCTCCAAGTAAGGATACAAAAGTAATTACGTAGGAGTCTTATTCCCACCCAAACCCTAGCTAGAAAATAAGGAAACATTAGGTAGAAAAAAATTCCTAAAAATTCTCCCTCTCTCCTTGCCTTGGTCGGCCAAGAGGGTGACTTTAGGTGGCTGACCAAGGGGTGGTCACCTTAAGCTCTTGGCACCCTATCTCCCTCCTGGGCCTGGGCTGGCCCAATTTGCTTCCGGCTGGTCCAGGGCTTTAGGGTTTCTGATTTCTCCTCCTAGGATCTTCAAATCTTCAAGCTGGGTTGGACTTCGGCTACACTTTCATGTCTTCAATCTGGTTGGACTTGGTCTTCACTTGTTTGATGTGGTCTTGAGTCTTCAGTGTGCTTGGACAGGACTCAAAAAATAAAATTAGCTCAACATAAGCTGACTAGCACTGGACTGGACTAGCTCAACATGAGCTGACTAATACAGGACTCAAATAAAGACAACTTAGATGAACACAGCTTTATTACAAAGGACTTGAATATAGCTAAGTGATCCACAGAGGGTTGAGAAGCCTCTGTCTTATTCTGATGCCTTTGGTGTCTACACCAATTCTCCCGGGGTGGGAGGAACTCGACCCTGTCGATTGAAAATCAAGCTGGCTCACATATCTCTCATGAAGGTCTGGGTTGAGGAATTACAAGTCCTCTCAAGAAAATCATTAATCATTTGACTCTGACCGGCCTTGCCATCAGACCAGGAAGCATTGATAATCGTGGCCCCGGTTCATTAAGGCTTGATCATCCAGGATATGCTCAATCCGTTCTCCTCTCTCAAGCCAATTAATTGGTGGACACTCTGGGCTAGGGTTGCTCTCAATGAAAGGAATAGGTCCAAAGGCCTCACTAGGTATCGCTACCAGTTGCCTGTACTCAACCAGGTCTGCGATATTAAAGGTAGAACTAATGCCCAGATCTGAAGGCAAATCTAACACATAGGCATTTGGCCCAACCCTCTTATCACTCTAAAAGGTCCGGCTCTGCAAGCATGAAGTTTCTTAACGGTCCCGGAAGGGAACCACTCAGGCCTAAGCCTAATCATGACAGAATCTCCTACATCAAATTCCTTGATCCTTTTTCGAGAATTAGCCAGTTTCTTATATGTTTCGTTACTTAGATTTATTTTTTGGCTAATGTCCTTACGCAAGTCTCTAATATGCTATGCGAATGATTCTGCAGACTTTGAGACTCGTGCATGAACAGGTAAAGGAATCAAGTCAATGGGGCGATTAGGCTTGTACCCATGTACTATCTCAAAAGGACTCTTGCCTGTTGTCCTATTCACTAAACTATTGTAGGCAAACTCTACTCTAGGCAACAATAGATCCTAAGTTTCAATGTGTTCACCTACCAGGCATCTACGGAGGTTTCCTAAACTATGGTTCACCACTTCAGTTTGGTCATCTATTTGGGGGTGGTAGGCTGTAGAAAACTTAAGCTTGGTCCCTAACAGGTGCCACAGGATTTTTCAGAAATAACTGGTGAACCTAACATCCCTATTAGATATGATGGTCTTGGGTAGGCCATGGAGTCTAACCACATGATATAAGAAAAGCTTGGCTACTCTAGATGCATCAAAGGTCTGGGAACAGGGGATGAAGTGAGCCATCTTAGAGAACCTATCGACCACTACAAAGATAGAATCATGTCTCTTCTGGGTCTTAGGTAATCCTAACACAAAGTCCATACTTAGGTCCTGCCAAGGGTGATCAGGCACTGGTAAGGGTGTGTAGAGACCAGTGTTTTGCTTCTGCTATTTTGCAATAGCACAAGTTCTACACATGGCTACAATCTATGCAACATGCCTTTTCAATCCTGACCAAAAGAACTAGTCCTCTATCGCTAAGATTATCTTATTTCTACCAAAGTGACCAGCTAAATCTCCAGCTTGGGTCTCCCAAATTAGAAACTCTCTAAGGGAAGTTCTAGGTATATAGAGTCAATTGTTTTGGAAAAGGTAGCCATCCTGAATGGTATACTCACTATGGGTATTGGATGGTCCTAGCCTGAGGGTCTGGTAAATGTCTCCAAAGTCTGGGCAGGTTTTATATTCATCCTTTAACCTATCAAACCCTATGACTTGGGTGCTAACTAATCCTAACAGCAAAGACCTATGGCTCAGGGCATCTGCTACCTTATTTTTAGTACCGGCATGGAGCTTTAGGACAAAGGTGTAGGCCTGAATGTACTCGATCCATTTACCCCGCGTGTTAAGTTTCTTTTGGGAGTTTAGGAACCGGAGTGCCTCATGGTCAGAAAATAAGACAAACTCCTATGGTAGTAAGTAATGTCTCCAATATCTAAGGGCCTGGACTACCGCATAAAATTTCTTGTCATAGGTAGAGTACTTAAGTTTAGCCTCGTTCAGCTTTTCACTAAAGAAGGCTACAAGATGATTCTCTTGACTTAGTACCCCACCTATTCCTACTCCCGAGGCATCGCAAGCGACCTCAAACACCTTAGTAAAGTCAGGCAATCTAAGGATGGGTGCATGGGTCATCTTATCCTTAAGCTTTAGGAAGGCCTTATCAGCTGCTTTGGTCCACTCAAATATACCCTTTCTAATGCGGTCAGTTATAGGTGCACGACTATGCTAAAACCCCTAATAAATCTACTATAAAAGGTTACTAGGCCATGAAAACTATGCACATCGTGGGGGTGTAGGCCACAACAATTGCCCTAACCTTTTCAGGGTCTGCAGCAACTCCCTCAGGGGTGACAACAAAACCTAGGAAAATAACCCTATGTGTCATGAACTCACACTTCTTAAAGTTGGCATAGAGGCTATTCTCCTTAAGGGTCTGGCATACTAGTCTCAGATGACTAAGGTGGTCCTTCTTAGTCCTGCTATAAATCAAGATATCATCAAAGTATACCATGATGAATTTTCCAGTATACTCTTTCAGGACCTGGGTCATAATCCTTATAAAAGTACTTGGTGCATTGGAAAGTCCGAAAGGCATTACAACCTACTCAAATAAGCCATACTTAGTCTTGAATGCAGTTTTCCACTCATCCCCAGGTCTAATCCTAACCTGATGATAGCTGCTTTTAAGGTCTATTTTTGAGAAAACTTTGGCTCCGGCCATCATGTCTAACATATCATCCAATCGGGGGATGGGAAACCTATATTTCATAATTATTTTGTTGATGGCTCGACTGTCTACACACATCCTCCTGGTACTATCTTTCTTAGGGGTCAGTGGAGTAGGGACTGCACATGGACTCAAGCTCTCCCTAATGAAACCCTTCCTAAGCAATTCTTCCACTTGTTTCTGTAGTTCTTCATACTCACTGGGGTTCATTCTATAGTGAGAAAGGTTAAGTAAAGTGGCTCCTGGGACTAAGTCTATTGCATGTTGGATGACCCTAAGAGGTGGTAATTGATTAGGTAAATCATCAGGGAAGACATCCTCAAATTGTTTTAGAGCCTCAACAATTTCTTTAGGGTGTTCCTTTTGGGTCGACTCATGTATTTCTTTGGTGGTCAAGATCCAAATAGGGCTACCTCAGCAATCTCTTTTTCTAACTCCCTAGCCTTAATCAAATTAACTCCAGGTTTCTTGTCCTTAAAGCTTCTATAACCCTCTTAACTGGGTCTCTAGGGGGAGCTGGGTGGATAAAAAACTTATTCCCATGGTAGTTAAAAGCACAAACGTTGGTTTGACCATATAGGGTTGCATCATGATCAAAAATCCAAGGTCGACCTAGAATGACATTACTCACTTCTATGGGGATGACATCACACCAAATCTTTTCCTTATAGGTTTGCAGTCTAACTAAGATTTGGCACCTAGCTTGAATCTGGATGGAGGTGGAATCTACCCAAGAAACTTTGTAAGGGCTAGGATGGGGAACTGTGGTCAACCCTAAAGATTTAACTGTGTTGGCAGAGACGGCATTGACACAACTCCCACTGTCTATGATGATCTTAAGTACCTTATCCCCACCTTAACAAAAGTCTGTAGGATGCTAGTCCTACGCCAATCTTCCTTAACTAGGGTTTGGGTTAAGATGCACCTAACCACTCCTAATTGGTTCTCAGACTCAGGTTCCTCTTCCTCACCTTCATACTCATTTATTAACTGATCATCAGCCTCATAAATCTCTCTTTCAGGTTCGGCTACGGGTTCAGGCTCCTCTTCCTCCAGCTCACCTAAGTGTAGGGCACTAACTGGGCATTGGCTCATAAAGTGGCCTGGTTTCTTGCACCTAAAATAGGTCTTCTAGGGATTGTTACTCCTGTGAACCTCTACAGATTTTCCTCTATCATCTCTACGGGTCAAAAGAGTACTCGGCTGGGGTCAACTCGGGTCAGGACAACTCAAGTTGGGTCGACTCGGATTAGGTCGGCTAAGGCTGGGTCGGTTCAGGTGGGGTTGGCTAGCTCCTGGGTATTGACTAAGGTATCTAGTGGGCTCAGAATTACGGTAATGGGCCCCCTCTGAAAATGCTTGTGATCCCTAGCAATCTGGTAAGCATGGTCCAGGTCTCTAACCTTTCTCATATAGAACTCTTTCTTAATGTCATCTCTCAGTCCAACCCTAAACCTAGACAGAATAATATCCTCAGACTCATTTAAGTCACATCGCATGGAATACTCATCAAATTTTGTGATGTACTCATCTATACTCCTACTACCCTAATTCATTCGCTGCCACTGATCCAGTAAACCACAACGATATGATGGTGGAACATACTTTCCCCTAAGCTTACCCTTCATGGCCCACCAGGTGACTATGGGATCATGCCCTCCTAGTCTAAGGGTTCTCTCAACACTAGCCCAATGTAACCTGGCCTCTCGGACCAACTTAAGCTTAGCAAACCTAAACTTACGCTCTTCCGATATATCGTACCACTCAAAGTATTGATCAATCTCACCCTCCCAATCTATATAGACTTCAGGATCAAGACAACCATCAAAAGTGGGGGCATCAAGCTTAATGTGTCTATAGGATCTATCTTCCTGGTCTACAAAATCCTGATTGGGTCTTCTAGGATGAACCTCTGGGATTGGGTCATAACGATGGGCTCTCCTAGGTTTAGCCTCATGGTATGGATCAGGGTTTGGGGTCCTCCTAGGTTCCGTATCATAGTATGGGTCATGGTGAGGGGTTCTCCTAGGATGGAGAGGGGACTCAGGATCTGGCTCAGACTTGACCCACGGGTTCTCTCTAAGGTCCCTATCCTATTCTCTACTTGGTCAAACCTTTGATTCAGCTGAGTGAAGGATTGGGCTAGTTGATCAGTAAGGGCTTTCATTTGGGCTTCAAAGTTATCCATGGGTTCAGCCAGAAGTGGAGATGGTGGATGATATGATGCTCCTGATCTAGTGCTCATGCAAGACTCGATCAGACCAACTACAGCTCCCTAGATCTAGAGTCCAAAACTAGATGCTCAATCAGGGTGGCAAACTAGCCTATAGTAACATTATACTCAGCCAAGCAGGTGTAAGGGGAGTGTTAGGTCCCTGATTGCCAATCCTAGACACCAATCAGAGATTGGCCAGGTAGGCGGACCAACACACAAGCCCTTCGAGATTGAATCCCTACCACCGTTCTAGACACACACAAGGCACACACAGGTTAGCTTGACACAGTGACCTGACACTTAGCCCGAACCCGATCAGTTGGTGTCCCTAGCCCACTAAGGGCAAATTAAGTCTAATAGATTTTAAGTTAGGCTTGGGACTGAATGCAAGGGAGATGATTTTGGGCTAAGGAGAGGTTATCAACTCCTCCCCTTATCTAGCATAAAGAAAGTGCCCTTAAGAGTATTTTATGCAATGATGGCAAGCAGATGAAAATGCAAATTAGGGTTTAGTTGTTTTTAGAAGTTTTTGTATATATGTAATTTTTTTTATTTTAGAATTTTCTTAAATAGGAAGATATTTGCAGATTATGCTCTAATATGTAGGAAACATACTAAAATAAAAGATATGCAAAAGAGATACTAAACAAAACCCTAAATCTTCCAAAATTGCCTTGCTAAAAAAATAGAGCCAAAAATTTACAGGTTGTATTTCGACCTGCAGAAACTGTACAGACCGAAATAAAATCTACAAAATTTTTGTAAAATACTATGAATTAAGATGAATCCAGAAAAATAAGTTTTAGAATCTTTGGAGTTCTGAGCAGGGAGAAATAATTAGAAAAATAGAGTATATTTATAAAGGGCTGAAAATAAAAAACCCTAAGAACTCCTTGTGTTCTTCTTAAGGGGTCAATTCACAGTGGCACCCCTACCGCCATAGGAGATCCCGTCGATTGGGAAAGAGGGTTTTGAAGCCTTACTAATCTCCTATGACCGGACGGCCATGGTGAAGCACCCGATCTGAGTATCCAAAGAGAACTGAGCCCAAACAGGCTCTGATACCAAATTGATGCGAAACCTATAAATGCATGAAAGTATTTTTTTTTGTATTTTTAATATTAAGTTGTGTGTTTAATTTCCGAAGAATAGATCAAGAACCTAAGTAGAGAATTCTATGCAAGTAAGAAACTAAAGTATGCAAAGATAGGATCTAAAAGTAATTGAAAGAGAAGGACCGCCGAGGCTGAGAAGCCTCGGTTGGGCTAGTTCACCTTCAATAAAATTACTGGTGGCAGAGGGGGTGTACCTGGCAACGTCTGATGCACCTGGTGAAGATCGCAGTGAAGAGATCACTCATCCTCGATGGATGAGCCTGGAAAACCAAGCCAGAGACCTACAGATACTCGGCTTTCTGCTCGGTGATCCGATTGAGGCTGGCTGGAGTTGTCGGATTCGTTGGAGTCGAGGGACCGGCAAACGACCTGTCAAGGGTTAGAAAACTCAAAGGGGAAGAAGATATAAAGGAAAAATAGCAAAGGGAAGAGGTGTTTAGGAGTGGACGGCCAGGGCTTTGGAGGGCAGGCTGGTGGCAGGATGCAGTTGCAAACACTGGGAAGAAGAAAAGCTCTCAGAACCCCTTAAGCACACAGCAGGGTAGCACACAGCAGTTGTAGAAAACTCAATTATATTTCATATATCAAAATTATCTCTCATACAAGAGACTAGGGTCCTTTAAATAGATCCATAGTCTTGGGCACCAAGTAAGGATACAAAAGTAATTACATAGGAGTCTTATTCCCACCCAAATCCTAGCTAGAAAATAAGGAAACATTAGGTAGAAAAAAAATCCTTAAAAATTCTCTCTGTCCTTGCCTTGGTCGGCCAAGAGGGTGACTCTAGGTGGCCGACCAAGGGGGTCACCTTAAGCTCTTGGCGCCCTAGCTCACTCCTGGGCCTGGGCTGGCCCAATTTGCTTCCGGCTGGTCCAGGGCTTCAGGGTTTATGATTTCTCCTCCTGGGATCTTCAAATCTTCAAGCTGGGTTGGACTTCGGCTACACTTCCATATCTTCAATCTGGTTAGACTTGGTCTTCACTTGCATGATATGGACTTGAGTCTTCAGTGTGCTTGGACAAAACTCAGAAAAATAAAATTAGCTCAACATGAGCTGACTAGCACTGGACTGGACTAGCTCAACATGAGCTGACTAATACAGGACTCAAATAAAGACAACTTAGATGAACTAAGCTTTATTACAAAGGACTTGAATGTAGCTAAGTGATCCATAGAGGGTTGAGAAGCCTCTGTCTTATTCTGGTGCCTCTGGTATCCGCACTAAAACTCGAAGATGTGAAAGTGTTGGCTTACGCCCAATCCATATTTCATATGGAGTTTTGTCAATGGATTTACTAGGAATCCTATTCAAAAGATAATATGCTGACTCAAGAGTATATCCCCAAAAGGATATAGGTAGAGTGGCTAAGCACATCATGGAATAGACCATATCTAATAGAGTCTGATTCCTCCTTTCAGACATTCCATTTAACTGAGGTGTCCCTGGCGGAGTCCATTGAGAAAGAATCCCATTCTTCTCAAGATAAGTCAAAAACTCACCAGAAAGATACTCACCACCTCGATCTGATCAAAGAGTTCTAATAAACTTTCCAGTTTATTTTTCTACTTCATTACGATATTGTTTGAACATTTCAAACGACTCATATTTATTTCTTATTAAGAAGATATAACCATACCTGGACAGGTCATCTGTAAACATAATGAAATAGTTATACCCACCCCTGGCATTGATATTCATTGGTCCATATACATCAGTATGTACCAGACTAAAATATCATTGGCTCGCTCACCTTTCTAGTAAAAGGTGACTTGGTCATTTTACCAAGAAGACAAGATTCATAAGTTGGTAATAATTCACAATCATTGATATTCAGGAGACTTTCTCCAAATAACTTGTTGATTCTGTTCTTGTTAATATGACCTAGTCTACAGTGCCAGAGATAAGTATCACTGACTATCAATCTTAGGGCATTTGCAAGAAGGAGTCATTACTGTAACAGGTCGTGATAGTAATTATATGCCATTACTTAAACATCCATCTATAAGTTTCACACCATTCACAATGATAGAAAAAACATCATTCTTTATTAAAAATTCATAATTTTCATTGGTCAACCGGCCTACAGAAATGACATTCATAAGAAAAGATGGACAATGACAGTCAATCAAAATGACATTACAATACTGAAAAATAAGCTTGATAATTCCCAACGGCAGGACAGGAACTTGGCTTCCATTTTCCACGTTCAAGAATTTTTCACCATCTTCGAATCTCCTACTAACTTGAAGCCCCTGCAAAGAATTGCAAAGATGAATAGGACTTCTAGTATCCAATACCCAATTAGTAGTATCACATATAAAGAAATTATAAGGTGTTATCATATAATTACCTTGTGCAACAATAGCTTGCTGCTTTCTCTTCATCGGCCAGTTTGGGTCAAGAGTAGTAGGTAGGTAGGACAGTTCCTCCTCCAATGACCCTGCTTCTTGCAATAGAAGCACTCTACCTTACTCTGATCAGCCTTCTTCCTTATCTGACTAGGCCCAGCACTTTGCACCATCTTGGATTTATTCTTTTTCTTTTTTCCTTTCCCAAAGGGGTCAGACGTCCTGCCGCACTGCCTCCCACTAGGTTCACCAACCCTTTATTGAGATGATGATCTTTCTTGTAGGTCTACAGTAAACCTAACAAACCGTGGTAGTTTACTACAGGCCTATTCAATCTGTAGTGATCAAGAAAGTCCAAGTAGGAGAGAGGCAGGGATTTCAAAATCACATCTTTTCCTAGCTGCTCATGCAAGGGAAATCTGAGCTTGCCCAAACACTCAATCAACTCGATCATGTACAGTACATGATCAGTGATTGATGCTCCATCACACATCCGAGTGCTAAAAATGGCAGAGGAAATTTCGTATCGCTCAACATCATCAAGTGTGCTAAAATACTCCTTCAACTTTTAAAGGATCTCCTCTAGCTGGGCTTCCTCGAACCTGCGATCGAACTCGTCGTTCATCGCCACCAAGATAATACATTGCACCATAGTACTGTCAGAGAGCCACTTATGATAAGCATCCCTAACTGCAATACGGGCATTGGCAGTAGATTCCTCAGGTGCAGGATCTGATATCACATATAGGATCCTTTCATGCTCCATAACTATTTTGAGTCTTCGATACCAGCTACTGAAGTTGGGACCCATAAGTTTGTCATTGTCAAGCAATGACCAGAGTGACAAACTGGTAGACATAATCTGAAAGGAAAAAAAATATTAGTGTATATGAATTATTAACATCATAAAGACATGGACTTTAATCTAAAGGTTTCTCCCACTATTTTATACAGACTGGTAGCCTCTACACTCCAATCCAAAGAATAACACTTACTCCTTAGTAGGCACTAGAATCCAATAGATTATACATGATCCCAACTTTGGCTGGCCAACCCACATGCATCTAAAGGTAGGTTCATAACCAATTACTTCTCGAAGCAATTTCTAGTAAATAATTTTTGCCCCAGGGTGCCAATCAATCGACCTTTGGGCCTCTAATTGAAGGTCCTGGTTAGGTCCAACCATTAACATGACCGAATTCAATGCTTCTAACTAATGAATGATCAAGCCCGACTTTGGTCGGCTAACCTGACCACTTGTTAAGATAGTTAAAATGAGCCATCATATTATGAATGGCAATTCCACCAGCCCGATGACCACCCGATCTTTAGATCTATCGATGATCACCCAATTAATGGACTCATTACCATCCACTTAATGGGAGGCAAAGACTAGGTTATCCTATAACTTTGCCTTCTAAAAGACCTAATAATTTAAAGGATTTAATTCATTATGACACATTAAGAGAAGACATGGACCAAATCAAGAAACCTCCTACCATCTCATAGAGGGGTTCATGATCAATTGGTCCTTGGGCACCTAATAACCAGTCATGACTGATTAACCTTAGTTTACATGGGTTAACTCGAATCAACAAGTATCCAATCAATTTTGGTTCACCACATTGGCCAGGTAAGTGAGATCAAGGGATAGGTTTTGCCAAGTAACCCTCTTGCCTTTGACACCAACTTTGAGTTGGCCAGGTAAGAGTTAGCCCCAAAGAACATTGATCATGATGCTAAACTTACCTTAGATACTAATTGGTTTATCAGACTCAATTGGATTAACCTAAAGACTCGGGCTCACCACAAAGCCAAAAATTAAGTCCATTTAAACGTATGGACTGATCAAACTAACTAATTAGAGTGATCTATAGAGAAGAGACCTAATACAATATTTGATTAGAATTATTCTCTATTTAATCTATTTTATCTAAACTTAGGTCTAACCTAATTAAGGATTTAATCATAGCTAACCCAATTAACCCAAGGTTATGTCATGTCCTAAGATTTTGAATCACATTCCTAACTCTTAAAAGGTTATTGGATAACTTAATTCATAATTAAGTTTATCAATTCTAATTGAAACATTTTCCATTGATCACTTATTATTTGAAATAATTTTGAATATGTGATACAATTTTACAAAAATTCAAAGATTTTCACAAAATGTTTTAGCATATTTAGATCATATCATTGTATTAGATCATATCTAAACAAATTAAAAATCTAACATATAAGATCAAAGCTATTTTAATCTTCTAAACCTTTCACTATTCTTCTTCATAGGATCATGATGCAAGCAGCACCCCTACACGCCATAGGAGATCCCAGTGAATGGGAAGAGAGGGCCTTTAAACCCTACTTCTCTCCTATGACTGGATGGCCATGGCAAATTCACCTTAATCCAAGTTCTTCCTATGTGAAAGGAAACTAAGATTTCATATCTACATTTAAATAATCAAACAAATGAACTTGGCTCTGATACCATTGTAAGGAAATATTATGTAGGAAATAGTGATGCAACTTTAAAATTTTTTTAACCTTGCATCATAGTGGAAGACTAGATTAATCATATTAATCAACATATAATATTAGAACATTTCTAATATAGGCCTACAAACAGGATCATGTATGAAGATTAACATGCAAATAAAAGAAAATACAAGCACACAAAGTCGTGCATCACATAGAACCACTCTATGTTCGATGCACTTGCTAAAGCATACTTTTTTAGCAAACTCACCAAGAACTTTACCTTTAATGCGATGCGACACTCGCCAGGCTGAGAAAAAGCTCACCAAGGAAGATAATTGCTCTGAAAGCCATAGACGTGTCCGGCCTCTACAGGTAATCCACATTGGAGTTTTTTCTTGATCTTCTTCCTTTGAAGTGCTAGCTTCACCGGAACAAATTGGCTTATGGACTCTTCTTTTTCTTCTTCTTCTTTGAGATACTCCAGGAGATGAAGAAGCACTATGAAGGATTTAGGAAGTGCACTCAAGAACATTTTCCAAGAGACTCTTCCCAAGCCTAGAACATTAGGCAGCACACACCCAAACCCAAACCTTTCTTGCCCACACAAAGGTTTCAAGCTCTCCTTCTTCTTTTCTCTTTTTTTCCCTTTTTTAAAAAATTTTTTTAGCAAATAAATTCAGAAATGTCTCTCTCTCACATCCTCATCAAGCCCCCATATGTAGGTAAGTGGGGAGAGAAGAAAATGGGAGACTTACATAAGCTATGGGATTGCATAATGATGAGGATTACAAAAGATTCAAGGCCATGGGAGTTACATCCTTTTAAATTCAAACTAAATTCTGAATTTAAAACTTAAATCAAAATTTGAATTCATAATTCAAACTTAAATCTAAAATGGGATGCAATGATTTAGCTTAATCACATTAGACCTAACCCGAGCCCAAACCGAATCACATTCAGTTTGATCCAAACTAAATTATCCAATTAAATTGAGTTAATCAAGAAATCACATTGCCACTAACCCTCCATATAATCATCAACATTTAGTAATTAAAATCTTTGTCATAATAGTTGTAACATGATGCGTCAACACTTGACAAATCATCAAATCCCTATAACTGAGTCGACTCATGATTCTAGTCGACTCCGAAATGTAGATGGACAATCAAATTGTCCAAAGAGTCCAAAATGATTTTCAATCATTTAATGGTCATTAGGTCAATCAGAAACCCCTATGGTGTGTGATCCCATAGGTTCAAACACTAAGCCAGTAGTACTGGAACACTTCCAGTACCAGCTAAAGTCATCATCTAGCAATGACACCCGGTGTCCAGATAAATCGAAGGTTGCAGAGCAACTATCAAGAACCAAATGGATATGATAATCATATAATACATTCCTTTAACCCTCAATGCTCCGGATGACTTAGGGTTTAACTACCCAACCCTAGAATAGACCAACACAATATGTCTCAAACTCAAAATCCCTGTAACTGCTTACAAGGACTACCCAGGCCAAGATTTTATTCAATTAAAACATAATGAGTCATTCACTCCAAACTCTTTTGGAGGGGTTAATCTCATCTTGATCCAACCACTGCTATATAAGTACTTGACTATACCCAGCAACCTTTCATCACCAGATTAAAAATCTGGGTAGTCCGGCACCTAAGCACAGTGAGTTGCTTGCAAGCTACCATGGCGATCTCAAGTCAGAGGAACACTTATATCCATATCCTAATGCGAGCTACTCTTTGGCAGAAAGAGTGTTCTATAGATGGGTCATGTCCAGCAAAGTATCATATACAACACCTGCATGCCATACCAGTGTCTCCATACTCCTTGGTTAAGAGGACAACCAATGACTATGATATACAACGATCTACACTTGATACACTATCATCCTGTAATAATGTATCATTTGGTCATAGACCAATTTAAGAACTAGATGATATATCCTTTCTATATCATATCAAAGTAGTCCTAAGGACTTCATCACACAAGAGTTCATTACATAAAGATATAAAATATGATGAACATCCAAAATAAATATTTTATTCAATATAATTCATATACAATTACAATAATAGCTCAACCATCTAGAAGCTAGATGATTGGCTTTGGGACATATTTCATAACAAAAGAAGCATTTGATAGAACTATAATTTATTTCAATTCAAACTATAAAAATAGAATTCTAGCAAACCATTTTTCAACTCCTACTACCACTCAAAAATCAAACATCATTTGTTATTGTTGTAAGAAGATAAGACATAAAACATATGAATGTTATCTGAGAAAGAAAATTGGGAACAAAGTAAAGAAAACTTGGGTTCCTAAGAGAACTATTGTTACTAATTCTAAAAGATCCAAGAAGCTTAAGCACCTAAAACCAATACTTGAATATTTTATAGGAATGTCATGTAGTCCAAGAAACAAAACAAAGATGATACTTGGATAGTGGTTGTTCAAGGCATATGATGGGTGATAAAGAGTAATTTTTCATCCTTGAAATGAAAGAAGAAGGTGTAATAATATTTAAAGATGATGGTACAGGAAAATCATCAAAATTGATAAATTAAAATTATTCTTTTTATTTATATTAAAAATGTATTTATAGTTGATAACTTGAAATATAATTTATTAAGTATTAGTCAATTATATGATAAAGGTTTTAAGGTTACATTTGAATCTTCTATGTACACAGTCACTAGCTCTTTTGATGCAAGTATCAAATTCATAGGACATAGATTTCAAAATATTTATAAAGTAGATTTAAATAATCTAGCCATGAAGAGCAGCACAAATCTATTTTTTATGAATCCTAAGATCAAAAAAATTAGTTGACTTTGACATCATAGACTAAAGCATGCTAACATGAACATAATTTCAAAATTGATTTCAAAAGGCCTAGTTAAAAGTTTGTCTAAAATGAATTTTGAAAAGACCATGTTTATGATGCTTAACAATATGAAAAACAAACTAGAAAATCTTTTAAATCCAAAATATTATTTCAACTTTAAGACCTTTAGAACTACTTTACATGAACTTATTTAGATCTACTAGGACTACACGCCTAGGAGAAAAGAAATATGGATATGTGATATAGATGATTTTTCAAGATTCATATAGATTTTGTTTTTAGCACATAAAGATTTACTATTTTTCTAAAATCTTATAAAAAAAGTTTTGAATCATAAAAACCTATTTATTATTTTAATTTGAAGTGATGATGGTACAGAATTTGAAAATCAAAATTTTAAAGAATTTTGTAATAAAAATAGGATAGAACATAACTTTTTAGCTTAAAGAATACCATAACAAAATGGTATTATTAAAAGAAAACATAGGACCTTGGAAGAGATGGCCCGAACCATATTGTATGAAGGCAATCTTTCAAAATATTTTTAGGCTAAAGCTATAAATATTGCTTGTTATATTTTAAATCATGTTTTAATCTGACCTATTTTGAAGAAAATCTCCTATGAGCCTTAGAGTGATAGAAAATCAAACATAAATTATTTTCATATTTTTAACTATAAATATTTTATATTAAATAATAAAAAATATAATCTAAAAATTTTGATTCTAAATTTGATGAGGATATCTTTTTTGGATATTTTATATCAAGTAAAGCTTATAAAATCTTTAACAAGAGAACTTTAATTATTGAATAATCTATACATGTGATTTTTGATGAGACTAATCGCTCATATTCAAGAAAAAAAGAGTTTATTGATGATGATGCAAGTATAATCAACAAAGAAATAAAAGAGCTAAGCTTAAAAGATAAGCCAAATGAAGAAAGAGAAGAGGTAAGTAATAACAAAAAGCATAATAATTTGCCAAAGGAGCAGAGGTGTACACACAACCACTCTAAAGATCTAATTATAGGAGATCCTTCTTAAGGTGCTAGGACTAGATCATCATTTAGAGATACATTTAACTATTTAGCTTTTATTTCTCATATTAAACCTAATTGCATAGAGGAAGCTTAACAAAATTCTAATTGGATGATGGTTATGCAAGAAGAGTTGATTTAATTTGAAAGAAATAATGTATGGATATTAGTTAATGTACTTGAAGAACATCCTGTCATTAGTACAAAATGAATATTTAGAAATAAACTAGATGAAAAAGAAACTATACTTAAAAATAAAGCAAGATTAGTAGCTAAGTATATAACCAAGAAGAAGGAATAGATTTTGATGAAACATATGTACCTGTACCAAGATTAGAAGCTATAATATTATTGCTTATATTTGCATACTACATGAACTTTAAATATTTTCAAATAGATATAAAAAGTACTTTTTTAAATGGATATATTTCAAAAAGCTTTTATAAAGCAATATGCTAGATTTGAAAGTCATACCTTTCCATATCATATTTTTAAACTTAACGAAGTATTATATAGTTTGAAACAAGCACTTAGAGTATGGTATGAAAATTTAGTAAATTTTTGTTTGAAAATAATTTTATAAGAGAAAGTGTAGATACAACTCTATTTATAAAGAAGAAAAGAAGATGGTATATTAGTTGTGCGAATATATGTAAATGATACCATTTTTAGTTCAACTAATGAAAAAATTGTCAAGAGTTTGTTGAGCTTATACATAGTGAATTTGAAATGAGTATGATGAGTGAGCTGATTTTCTTTCTTAGACTTTAAATTAAACAAACAAAAGAATAGATTTTCATTAACCAAACTAAGAACATCAAGGAACTACTTGAGAAGTTTGGAATGGAAACTATAAAGAAAATCAGCACACCAGTCCCACATGTAAATTGAACAAAGATGAAAATAGTAATAGCATTGATCAAAAGTATTATCGAGATATGATTAGATCTTTGCTATACTTAATTGCAAGTAGGCTTGATATTTTATTCAGTGTTTGCATATATATTAGATTTCAATCAAATTCTAAGAAATCATATATTCTTGCTATCAAAAGAATCATAAGATACTTAAAAGGAACATCTAACTTAGGCTTATGATATTCTAAACATTCTTCATTTGATTTAATCAATTACTCTGATACTGAATATGGTGGATGCAAAATTAATAGAAAATTACTAGTAGTATTGCCAATTTCTAGAGTTAAACTTAATCTCATGGTATAATAAAAAATAAAAAATGGTATCATTATCAACTATTGAAGCAAAATATGTAGCTATAGAGAGTTGTTATGCTCAAGTACTTTGTATTAAGCAACAACTTGAAGACTTTGTATTAAATAAAATAAAATTCCTATTGGATATGATAATACAAGTGTTATAAATTTAACTAAAAATCCTATTCAGCATTCAAGGATCAAACATATAGAGATTAGACATCACTTCATTAGAGATCATGTGTAAAATAATGACATGTGCTATAATTTGTTAGTATAGATAAATAATTAGCTGATATATTTATCAAACCCTTAAGTGAAGATAGATTTTTAATGATTAAAGATGAATTAGGACTATGTAACCCTTTCAAGATATACTTTTTTAAAAATTCTTCATAAAGTTAAGGTAGGTTTCTTTTTAGCTAATTATCATATTTTTCCATCAATTTAGATCATACTTCTTCATATCTTAGTATTTAGAAACATTCCATTTTGATCCACACCTTTTTTAGCTTGAAATTTTCAATTTTTCAAAAAATTGCTTGGACGAGTTGACTTACATTGACACCCCTGCCTGCGAGAGCCGACTTGCAGCATCGGAACACTATTTTTTTAATAGTATTTGTAATTTTGCTCTTTTTCATTGTTCTAACCTAGAGTTAACCCATTTTTTCATTATTCCAAACCTTTCTAAAGCCCTAAGGACCACTTTTAGTTAGATTTTTCCTAGTAAATCGAATGGTATGGGTCCCTACAAGGCCATTGTTTCAAAAAGGAGAAGATCTATTGAGGAATCTTCAATGGAAAGGAGATCCAAATAGCGGAATGACCATGATGTATTGAAAATTCCAGGCACTGTTTCGGACTAGCACCTATACGCAGCGGATACCCCAGAAGCAACATAAAGTATAACAGTCCAACAACCTATTCTTTGGATTCAATATCATGCAACAATGGATATATAGATGTAGATGTAGAAGAAAAAGAGAGATTACTTTATTCATTAATCCTTTGACCCTTGGAGAAGAACCCTTGATACAATCAAGATAATCCTATTCAGCATTCAAGGATCAAACATATAGAGATTAGACATCACTTCATTAGAGATCATGTGTAAAATAATGACATGTGCTATAATTTGTTAGTATAGATAAATAATTAGCTGATATATTTATCAAACCCTTAAGTGAAGATAGATTTTTAATGATTAAAGATGAATTAGGACTATGTAACCCTTTCAAGATATACTTTTTTAAAAATTCTTCATAAAGTTAAGGTAGGTTTCTTTTTAGCTAATTATCATATTTTTCCATCAATTTAGATCATACTTCTTCATATCTTAGTATTTAGAAACATTCCATTTTGATCCACACCTTTTTTAGCTTGAAATTTTCAATTTTTCAAAAAATTGCTTGGACGAGTTGACTTACATTGACACCCCTGCCTGCGAGAGCCGACTTGCAGCATCGGAACACTATTTTTTTAATAGTATTTGTAATTTTGCTCTTTTTCATTGTTCTAACCTAGAGTTAACCCATTTTTTCATTATTCCAAACCTTTCTAAAGCCCTAAGGACCACTTTTAGTTAGATTTTTCCTAGTAAATCGAATGGTATGGGTCCCTACAAGGCCATTGTTTCAAAAAGGAGAAGATCTATTGAGGAATCTTCAATGGAAAGGAGATCCAAATAGCGGAATGACCATGATGTATTGAAAATTCCAGGCACTGTTTCGGACTAGCACCTATACGCAGCGGATACCCCAGAAGCAACATAAAGTATAACAGTCCAACAACCTATTCTTTGGATTCAATATCATGCAACAATGGATATATAGATGTAGATGTAGAAGAAAAAGAGAGATTACTTTATTCATTAATCCTTTGACCCTTGGAGAAGAACCCTTGATACAATCAAGATAATCCACAGCACCCCTTCTGAAACCCCAGAAGCTTCTTATCATCCCACACGTCTCTATCTTGTAGGCCTCACGTCCCAAGAATCAATGTATGGCCCTGTACGAACAATACCTCAACATGCATCTCCCACCTGCAGACAATACCTCGATGCAGATATCCCTTCTCTAAAGCCCCGTGGAACACCCTCACGGTCCAAGCCCTCCATGTGATATCTCCCTTATGTGTGCCTCTCAGCAAGCTCATCCCCAAACCGTGCCTCCTCTCACCGGAAAGAGCTCCACCTGCAGATTCCCTCATGCGAGATTTGTCCCCCACATGGACTGCCTCCACGTGGCCTCCAAGAAGTCCTCCATCGTGGCCCTCCTCGAAATCCAGGAGTCTCCCATGGTCCATGCCCATGAGGGGCATTCCAAGAACAGCCACCCTCACGGTCTCCTCATGACCGTGAGGATAACTTCATGCAAATTGCTCCTCCTTGGAACCGTGAGCCAAGCCCCACGGTACAAGGGTCATCACTTGGTCAGCCTTTCTCCAAACCGAGAGACCCAAAAGACTCCACGCGCTGCCTCTTGGATCCGGACCGAACCCCAAAGGGTCGGCCCCCTTCTTGGATGCTCCTCTCCATGCATGCCCCCATCTTCTTAAATAAGAGTGGGCGGTCTTCTTTCCTTGGGCGTCTCTTCTTGGACTTCTTGATTACTTGGGCTGCATCACATGTGGGTGGTTACACATCTTGAATCTTGTTAGGACTCAATCACATGGGCAGTTAGGACTTGTCTCTTGGTCCAAACTAGATTAGGACACATGCACATGGTTAGGCTTCCTAATTGGTTACAACCAACCAACTAGCTAACCTCCAAACCAATTAACTAACCTGGACTAAATCCCATAACCCAATTTGGTTATGTTACAATTTCTCAAAAAACTTCCCCCAATGAGCTCATATGAAAACTCTAATCCTTGGGTTAAACCCCCCGACCCAACATGACTCAAAGGGACCCTGGGAGAAAATCCCAGAAATCCCCTAGAATACCTTCAGGAATAGCTTAGGACATGCCTCCAAGCCCCAGGGATCGCCTCCAGCATCCCTGCCATGGTCTTCCAAGTCTTTCCAAAGCTTGGGGGCACCATGCAAATCTCTACAATCTCCACCTTGGTGCCCCCAAGCTTTGGCAAACCTGGCAATGTCCTTCATGCACAACCCTGTTGTAACTGCATGTCCTGACAGCCTTATGCGAATATCCTTGCCTCTACCAACACCCTTCAGCTACTACTAGCCCTTGGAGTCCTTTGGGATGATCACCTCCAAAGCTGAAGATCCTTGCTTGTATCCTTGGCACAATGATTGTAGCCTTCCTTCTACCTTGCAGCTACATCAAACTTTTCCTTGGACTTTCCTAGAGAGAACCCAGCAAACCTAAACCGGCACTCGCTGTAATTAGAGCTCTATCTGACACCAACTCCTCAGAGCCACGCCAATCTCTGCATGCTTTGCTCCACCTAGTTAAGTGCACCCTTGGTGCTCATGCTAGGATATGGCCAGTATCCCTGCACCTCCCATTCTGAACTCGTGTCGAATCCTGCTCCAACCTGTGAAGTTACCTCTCACCGATGCTCCACCTGAGACTGAAGTCCCCCTGATGCCATAAAAAGAAGCCCCAAGGCCAGCAACTCAATGCTACCCTATTGAGCCTGCACCTGAACCTCGTACCCAGTCATTGCCTCCTCGGACCCTCCGCATCATCGCGAACCCCTTCAAGACCATTTCGAATATACTGCAACCCGTAGGCTCCTCTGAAACCAAGAGCTCATCCCAACTCTTCTAACCCAGTGACTGAACCCAGCAACCATCTCTACCTGGCTGCTACATCATGTCCCAGCCTGTCTCATCGTTGCATGATGTCCCTGGCACTCCCTGAGACCTGTCCCTGGCCTCCCTGAGGTGCCATCTCCATCAGCTCCAGTCTCTATCCCTAGGCCAATGCCTCCATACTGAGATACTCCAGAGTGCCTGATACCCTCGATGCTCTTTGAGCTGCCTCTGGCACCGTCTCTACTGATGTACTCCGGTGAACCTGAGAAAACCTGAGCTTTTTCTTTCTCCATCCCTGACAAGCTCTGCGTGATCGTCGGCACCCTTCCTACTGTCTCCAGAACTGATATCTTTCCATCGAAGCACCTCGCCTTCCTAGCTGGAACATCAATCCATGCTCCACAGCTCCTAAGACTCGTGCTCCACCACACTACTAACCTCGAACTAATATCTTCCTGCTCTATTCCTGTGACTGCAATTCTAACCCGTGCTTTCACAGTACAACCAAATAGTTATGTAAACCTAACACCAATGTCAGACCTCTTCTCTATCCATGTGGGATACCACACCCACGTACAGCTATTTGAATCATTCTCTTCCACTTTCAAACCCTGTGGCTCAAACAATGGCTCAAACCAAGCTCTGATACCAATTGTTGAAAATCTCAGGTACTATTCCGGACCAGCACCTATACACAACGGATACCCCAAAAGCAACATAGAAGTATAATAGTCCAACAACCTATTCTTTGGATTCAATATCATGCAACAATAGAGATATAGATGTAGATGTAGGAGAAAAAGAGAGATTATTTTATTCATTAATCCTTTGACCTTTGGAGAAGAACCCTTGATATAATCAAGATAACCCATAGCATTCTTTTTAAAACCCCAGAAGCTTCTCGCCATCCCGCACGTCTTTTCTCTTATAGGCCTCATGCCCCAAGAACCTATGTATGGCCCTACATGGACAATACTTCAACATGCGTCTCCCACTTGTAGACAATACCTCGATGCAGATGTCCCTTCTCTAAAGCCCCGTGGAAACCCTCAAGGTCCAAGCCCTCCATGTGATATCCCCTCACGTGTGCCTCTCAGCAAGCCCATCACCATGATCATACCGCTCACCAAAAAGAGCTCCACCTGCAAACTTCCTCATGCAAGATTTCCTACGGCCAAGTCCCCCACGCAGACTCCCTCCATGTGGCCTCCATGAAGTCCTCCATCGTGGCCCTCCTTGAAACCCAGGAGTCTCCCACGGTCCACGCCCATAAGGGGCATTCCAAGAATAGCCACCCTCATAGTCTCCTCATGACCGTGAGGATACATTCACATAGATTGCTCTTCCTTGGAACCGTAAGCCAAGCCCCATGGTACAAGGGTCTTCACTTGGTCGGCCTCTCTCCAAATCGAGAGACCCCAAAGACTCCATGCGTTGCCTCTTGGATTCGCACCGGACCCCAAAGGGTCGGCCCCCTTCTTGGATGTTCCTCTCCATACACGCCCCCCTCTTCTTAAATAAGAGTGGGCGGTCTTCTTTCCTTGGGCGTCTCCTCTTGGACTTCTTGATTACTTGGGCTGCATCACATGTGGGTGGTTACACATCTTGAATCTTGTTAGGACTTAATCACATGGGCGGTTAGGACTTGTCTTCTTGGTCCAAACTAGATTAGGGCACATGCAGATGGTTGGGCTTCCTAATTGGTTACAACCAACCAACTAACCAACCAACTAGCTAACCTCCTAACCAATTAACTAACCTGGACCAAACCCCATAATCCAATTGGGTTATGTTACAATCTCTCAAAAAGCTCTCCCTAATGAGCTCATATAAAAATTCTATTCCTTGGATCAAACCCCCTGACCCAATATGACTCAAAGGGACCCTAGGGGAAAATCCCAGAAATCTCTTGGAATACCTCCAGGAATAGTTTGGGACATATCCCCAAGCCCCAGGGATCGCCTCCAGCATCCCTGCCATGGTCTCCCAAGTCTCTCCAAAGCTTGGGAGCACCATGCAAATTCCTACATGATGATCCTTAAGCTACTAGAACCCTGCCTCAATAGGTAGTTTCCATGGTCAATTAACCGATTACAACTGCTAGGAAGATAAACTTTAACTTCTTAGAGGCCAAGCATTTATGGATTGGGAATTGGATCTACACTCATGTTTGGGAGAGGTTTTGTATACTCAAGGTAGCCATATATCCCAAGCTTGTGAGAATGTTTTTCAAGAATTTGATAATTGGAATGTAGAGTATTAGTTCCACTATCAAGGATGTGTTGATTATGTTGGATGAGAGGAAGATTGGTAGTATACTAGAGATGCTGAGGACTGGTATTTGCTTTTCGACTTTGGAAATAAAGATAGATGGACTAAAAAAAATTTGAGAGGGATGGTGTGAGAAATCTAAAAAATCTTCAAGCTAACTAGTTGTCTATGGAGATGAGACTGGTCCACAACATGGTGAGCTGGATATTCTTTCCAAAGACTAGTAGATTTGACTGGGTGACTGGTGTGTGTCGCTATGCACCGATAATAATACCTTATTTCCACTATTCTTACGTAGAGTAGCAGGAGTAAGGGTAGAATCCATAAAAATTTTAAGGAATTATTTCAACAAACAATAATAGCAATTTGAACAAATAATAATAGAAAAAACATTAAAACTATCTAACTAAAATAAGGATTCAAGTGAAGGAGAAAAGCCTTGGGATTTTAATGGATTACTTAGCAGATAGCTAGTACCTTCTTCTTATGAATACTCCATATATCACCTATCAAAATATAATCTTTCTATGGAGATCATGACCTATACCTGTTAAATCATGGTCCATTTTTCTAAAGTATTGATTAGTCTAGATAGGATATACATAAGTAAAAGAATTTATATTTTAAAAATGATCAATTCTAAAAGTATATATCAGATCCATAAAGCACGATTCATCTCAAAAACATAGATCATTGATAACAATTAGAATCATAATTTTTATTTCATAGAGAAAGAGTGTAAATAAAAATAAATAAAAATAACATTGCCTGTTCAAGCAATACAGTGAAATCCCTAGGAACTGGAGATCTAGCCTTCCATGGATGTACTTCCCATTATCATCTTGATAGAGTAGGGAGCAACGGTGGAAGCTGAGCAAAGATCTTTGGATGGGAAGTTGGAAGGAGGGGAAATGGAAGAGGCTATTTGAAAGAAGAAACGAATACTCTCCTCTTGAGCTACAATGCTTCTTTAAAGGCAGAGGAGAGCATGTATAGACCACATTGGTCTCCATCGTAATCTGCCCCAACAATCTTTAGTTTATCTGCTCAACTATCTCACCTACTCAACCTCGCATCCACATCCCATGTTCGTTATGATTCCTTATCCAGCATCATTTTATCGAACCAACCCTTTTCTCGAAAATTAAACTCCGACTTATCCTTTCTTTATTTTGCCAAACAACCTAGAAATCCATAAAAATCTATTGATTAATTTCTTTCGATCAATCCTCATATGTTCAGACATCTTGGTCTAAATCCTACAATGATTTGGTGGTGGCATTTTGGACCGACAATAGGAAGGAAGGGTGGTGCTTTGTGGTAGGAAGGATCTCAGGTTCAAAACAAAGAGGAAGGAAGATGGACAACAAGGTGATAGTGGCTTCAGAGGAGAAGAGGAGGAGGGCTGATGGTGATGGTCTTGAACCAATGAGGGGGTGGCTAGAGACATCTTGGGATGGCAACAAAGCATTAACGAGCGGTGATATGGTGATGGAGAACAGGGCGACAACCGATGATGGTCTTGCCTGCTGGTGGAGGGATAGGGTGGCACTTCCTACAACAGCTCCATGGTGAAGAAAGTGGCTTTGAGAGGCAATAGAAGGTAGTGGCAGGCCGGTTGACAATGTCTCAAGCAGGAGGATGCATGGACGGCGGCTCCGACAGCAGCCACGGTGGTGCTTCAATGGATTGAACAAAAGGTGGCACAAACTTATGGAGAAGAAAAACATGGCCGATGATGATGGATCAAGAATATGATGATAGAAAATGAGGAAAGATGGCCAGATCTTGGAGGCATGACCATGGAGGAGGCGTGTGGTGACTCCAACAGCAACGTGACATTGTTCTTTGGCGATTTCATGGCCAAATTCCCTCCATGGTCCATAGCTTTGAGCTATGGACCAATGACCATGGCTTCCTATGAACCATCACTTATTTCATAGACCAAGTGATCAGTCCATGGTGGACCACAGCTTTAAAACTCATATAATCATAAATTAATTCTTTAAAATTCAATTCTAAGCTTGTTTTAAGTTTGATTTGAGTACCGTTTGTATCGTTGGACTTCAAAAATTGAGCTCTTTTCATTCATAAACTTTTTTTCTAAAATTTATAAAAATATCAATTTTAAATAAATAAAGATAATATATTATTAAATTTATATATATATAATATAATTATCACACCTCCCAACTTGAACTTTGTTCGTCCTCGAGTAAAGCAAATAAACTAGCCCTGTGTCCTAACTATCTAAGAAGTAAAAATTATCTTGCTAATTCTAAAAATAGTTAGTACCCGGTTAGATCATAAAAAATAATTTCATTGGATTACCAATTCCATCCATTTAGTGGTTGAGTAAAGCCCATAGAAACTTTTAAAGTTCTTCTTTTTCCAACTTTCTACCTTACTCTTTAAATCCTTTAACTTACTTTGAATTTGATATCGTATCAATTTATTTAGTCCCCTTCTCTCTCTCTCTTTTGATAATTTAGAGTCAGTACAATGTCCTAACATCTTGCTTTCTAGTTGACCCTTATAATGAGCTTTAGGCCAATGACTCCTAAACCAATTGACTTTAGCCATTAGGTATAGAACACCCTTCAGGCTTACTGACTTGAGTCAAAAAGGTCACATGTTAAGATGTCTCTATAAAAGGTTTCTTTACATTCTCACCTTTTCATGTGAATAACAACGCTTACTTAGGCGAAGGGGCCTGGTTACTCAATCAAAAATACTAAAAACTTATTTATTAAACTTTAAGAAGGACTTTATGATTCTTTGATATTTTTACCTATATAATTATAAGGTAGATTCTTTATCAAGATCAATAGTCAGAAGGGTCTGGAATTATTAAAAAAAAAATTTAGTCTAAACTCTACCATTTATTGGACTTAATAATTCATCCCTTAATATCTCTAAAATTTTCTAAACCATTAATCATTCATCATTTAGAAAGCTTGATTATCTTCAAATCGAGATAAAGTTTGATACACAAAATTGATTAAAGTCCTACTCAAGGATTTGATTAATTAAACTATCTCTCCTAACTTAATTTTCATTGTCCCTAATGGAGGAGGATACTAAGTAATGTAAAATAAATGACAAGAAAGGATACCATCTAGAAGGATACTTGAGCATTGGATTTGCTATGATTTGTTTCTTTGATGCCATACTCCCCTTCCAATATAGCTTTATTGTTTTTCTCGAGTTTCTTCTAAAAAGAAAAGTAGATGATTAAAAATAAAAGCATAAACTAGGTTGCCTCCCAAGAGCGCTAAGTTTAAAGTTTTCAGCCAGACTTAGTGAATCTTTTAAATTATACCAGTTGATATATCCACTAAATTATTAGGTATATCTAGCCATGGAGGATGGTTGGATGAAGTCCAATCAGTAATGTTCCATATGATAATTCTTTTATATGTATCTACAAGACGTATCTCCTAATAATTGGTACTAGGAGATGGCTTGGTGTGTAGGGTAGATGTTGTTCTAATTCAGGGGCTAGGTAAGGATTGGAGGATGCTATAAGTTGCTTACACTTTGATATCCAAGGTAGATCTAATAGGTCACTCAGCTCCTCCATGTCATTAAGTCCAGTAAGATTCAGATATTTGCAGGATGGGTCCTTAGTAAAGTTGTCAGGGCTATCATGCTGAAAGACTACATTACTTAATTCTTGAAGTGACATTTTGGTTGGACAGTCTATTGGTGGATCAGGGATTATTTTTCAATAGCTTCTTTGGGTTTATTTGGTAAACCTACAAGTTGGGTTTCCTGATCAGAGATTGCATCATGTTTAAAGAATGGATCCTTTAATATGACTAGGAGTGGCTCTTGTTCTAGTGTAGGTAAGGTCTCTAATAAAGAAGCTATTGGTGTATTAGAAGGAGGGGCCATCTACTCATATTTCATGGACCATGGAGGAGTGGTGCTAAAATTAGGTAGCTCTAATAATGCATTTACTTCTTTAGTATACCTATCAATATCAAAATCATTCACTCCAAAATGTGTTAGACATACTTGTAAAGGATTTGAGTCAAGCAAAATAGGGATTTTATTATCTATAACTTCCTCTAGCATATTTACCTTATTATGGTCATATGTAGGTTGTCCTTGTAAAGGATCCGAGTTAAGCAAAATAAGAATTTTATTATCTATAACTTCCTCTAGCATGTTTATCTCATTATGGTCATACGTAGGTGGTCCTTGAGATGCATGGAAGATATTCAATCTTAGCTTTTTGTTTCCAAAAGATATATCTATAATCCCTGTCCTACAATTTATACAAATATTAGCGGTTGCTAGGAAGGGTCTCCCAAGAATGATGGGTATTTGGCTGAGATTATCGCTAAATTCCATATCTAATATAAGAAAATCAATAGAAAAATAGAATTATCTACTTTCACTTACACATTCTCTAGCATTCCTTAGGATACCTTAATTGATCGGTCTGCTAATTATAAAGTCTCTATTGTGGGTTTCAATTCTCTGAATCTAAATAAGTTATACAATGAACTTAGAAGAAGGTTAACACTTGCACCCAATTCTAGTAAAGCTTTGTTTATTATGATGTCTCTTATTATATAGGATATAATTAGGATACCAGGATCTTTAAGTTTGGATGGGACTATTTGCTGAAAGATTGAACTAGCCTACTCAGTCAACTAGATCTTCTTTAGTGTGTGCCTTAGATCTTCATTTTATGTGTGCAAGTCTTTATGAAACTTGGCATAAGTAGGAAGTTCCTTAATGGCATCAAGAAAAGATAAGTTTATCTGAACTTGTTTAAATAGCTCAAGCATTTCATTCATTTTTAGACCCTTCTTATCTAAAGATAAAGGAGATTCTAAAGTACTAGAAAATTGAGCCTTAAGTATAGGTGCTTGGCTAATAGGTTCTTTTTTCTCTTTAATGTTTTTCTTTTCTAGCTTAGCTGACTCTAGTTTTTGAGTTATCTTAGGTTGACTTAAAGTTTTTCCACTTCTAAGGATTATAACTGATTTGGCATGTTTAAGAAAAGTCTCAGGGCCAGTGGAGCTCTTAGCCATATACTGCCCTTTTGGGTTACTGATGGGCTGGCTAGGAGTATGCCTCCTCCCCTATTAAAAGCTGTAGCTAGCTAACCTATCTAGATTTGTAGCTTTATGATAGACTATGTGTATGAGTGAAGGAGTTGAGTGTTCATTGTTAACCCTTTAAGAGCTTGGAGCACCTTTTCTTCAAAGGTAGAATCATGATTACTTGATAGGGGTTGGGGTTGCGGGGTACTTAAGTATTAAGAATATGGCATGCATCTAAACTAGGTCTCCTAATGATTAGGTCTAATTGATACTAGGTTGACAACAGGTTGAGATTTTCAAGAAAAATTAGGGTGATTTCGCCAACCCAGATTATAAATCTTGGAATATGGATCATTTCCTTGTCCAGGAGCCATTTGGGTTTGGGCTTGATGGGCTTACTCCTAAACAAGCTCAGGAAATTGGTATGTGGCTAGACAATCACCTATCGAATGGTTGGGACATGAACAAATGAGCAAACATCATGAACTTAAGTAGGTGGGGAGGAGGTATGTCCAACCTATAGAATTCGATCAAGCTTTTGAGATAGTTCATCTACCTTACTATAGATATCTATAGAATGACCTATTTCATATATTTCACCTCTCTTAGGTCCTATGGGAGGATCCCTACAAGTAGCTGACATGTGATGCAATGAGTTTTCACTTAATGTTTCAAAAAGCTGCCATGCCTCATATTCATTTTTTGGCATAAAGGTCCCACCACATGAGGCATCAACCATTTGCTAGTACCTTTTTGACAGACCATCATAAAAGCCCTGGACCAATTACCATTTGGGGATGGCATGGTATGGACATTTTCTAATTAGCTTTTTTAATCTCTTCGATGTTTCATGAACATTTGTCCATCTATTTGAGAAAAACTTGTTATGGCTTTTTTGGTTTGATTAGTTTTTCCTATAGGAAAGTATTTCTTAAGGAATTCCCTCTAGAGTTGGTCCCAAGTTGAAATTATTATAGTGTCTACGGAGTTTAACCAATACTTGGCCTTATCTTTAAGGAAAAAAGGGAACAACTTAAGTCTAAGAGCATCATCAAAGAAATTTTGGATTTTTACTGTTGAATATATTTCAATAAACTCGTCTAGGTGTTTGTAAGGGCCCTCATTTGCAAGTCCATAAAAAGAAGGTAATATTTGAATCATATTGAACTAAATTTTGTATTGGACAGCCTCTACTAGAGGTACTTGAATATAGGGAGAGTAGGTATATATTTCAGGGAGTGAAGTACTCCTTCAATTATCATGCTGGATCAGTCTTGTGATTGGGATCCATAATTCACGATCTGTTTATTCTACATGTTCGATCTATTTCTAGATCTAGGAATATGATTTTAGATTCTAATAATCGATGACCTAGCATACACCCTACAATAACACTCTAAAAAATAGAAGAATGAAAATAGTCTAAATAGAAGAATCCTAGGAGAGTCCTAAACAAGAGACAAAAGATGAGAGAGTTATTATTATTTTTTTCAAACAAGTGATGCAATCAAAATTAATTCTATCCTGGGGTTAGCTTAAGTCTAGATAGCTCCTAGCTGTTCCAAGGTTACCTTTGAGCACTCCAAGTCCAAGATCAATTAATTGACTCAGCCAGGTAAGTGTAAGGTTGGTGGGGTTCCCCTCGTTACTTGTCTTAGATACCAATTAAATTGGCTAGGTAAGCGAACAGAACCAACTAAAGAACTACCTTCCTTCGGGCTCTTGTCCCTAAACCACTTGTCTTAGACACCGAGAAACTAACTGATCTAAACCTAGTTTAACTCTAGAATTTTCTTGTCCTATTAAGCTCGAAATTCTTAGGGTTGATGTCTAATTGATTTTAACAATTAAAGCCTAGGTCAATACAAATGCAAGGTGATGACTTGTGGGCCAAGAAAGGATAATCAACTCCCGACCTTATATGATTAATAGGTTATGCCCTTAAAGTTCATTATAAAAAAATACAATGTAACAAATAAGATGTCTAAAAGAATAATTATTAAATTTTAGGACACTCAAGATTGAAAAAGAATAATTATTAATTTTATTTTTATATTTTTATATATTTTTTTATTTGATATTTTTTTAAAAATAATGTGCCAAAAGTTTCGAGCAATGGTGCCAAAAATTTGGTGCACATCACTATGAACTGATAATAATACCTTATTTTCACTATTCTTACATAGAGTAGTGGGAGTAAAGGTCGAATCCACAGAGACTTTAAGTAGTTATTTCAAAAAACAATAATAACAAAAACATTAAAACTATCTAACTAAAATAAGGATTCAAGTGAAGGAGAAAAGCCTTGAAATTTTAATGGATTACTTGGCAAACAACTCTTATGAATACTCCATATATCATCTATCAAGATATAATCTATCTATAGAGATCATGACCTGTACTAGCTAGATCATGACCCATTTTTCTAAAGTACTGATTAGTCCAAATAAGATGTACATAAAGTAAAAGAATTTATATTTTAAATATGATTTATTCTAAAAGTACGTATCGGATCCATAAAGCACGATTCATCTCAGAAACATTGATCATTGATAACAATTAGAACCATAATTTTTATTTCATAGAGAAAGAATGTAAATAAAAATATATAAAAATAACATTGCCTATTCAAGCAATACAGTAAAATCTCGAGGAATTGGAGATATAGCCTTCCATGGATGTACTTCCCATCATCATCTTGATAGAGCAGGGAGCTGCGATGGAAGCTGGGTAAAGATCTCTAGATGGGAAGTTGGAAATGGGAGGGAAAATGGAAGAGGCTATCAGAAAGAAGAACTGAATACTCCCCTCTCAAGCTGTGATGCTTCTTTTAAAGGCAGAGGAGAGCATGTATGGACTGCATTGGTTTCCATCGTAATCTGCCCCAATAATCTTTAGTTTATCTGCTCAACCTTCCACCCACTCAACCTTTGCATCCGCATCCCGTATGTGTTAGTGTCGTTTTATCAAACCAACCCTTTTCTCAAAAATTAAACTTTGACTTATCCTTTCTTTGTTTTGCTGAACAACCCAGAAATCCATAAAAATCTATTGATTAATTTCTTCTGACCAATCCTGTTGCCCAGGTGGCTTTCCCAAGAAGGGGGTGAATTGGAAATTTAAAAATTTAAGCAGATAATGTGCTCTTGAAGATCCCTTTTAGAGTGTTAGGTGCTGTGACAAAGTAATTAACTGCATAAGCTAAATAAGATCAGAGAAGCACAACACAAACATACAAAAATTATAGTGGTTCAGAGCAACCCAGCTCCTACGTCCACTATCCAAGATACCACTTGGAATTTCTACTATATTCACACCTGAATATAGTAGGATTATTTTACAAGCTCACAATCTAAAACCTCTACACTTTGGTTTTATAAGGATCACCAAAGAAACCCTACACCCTTTGGTTTTAAACATGAGTACCAAAGAAACCCAACTTGGTTTTACCAGGATCAACTAGAACCCAACACTTGGTTTTTAGCTAAGACTCACCAAAAACCTATTTGGTTTTTCAACCGGGCTCACCAATAACCAACAACTCAAGAATGAATTGAAAATAAATGCAACAAAGTGATAAACTGATTTTTGTCAAGTGGTTGCCGATGCAACTTGAGAGAAGCCTACTTGAATGCACTTCAATACACTTTAATGGCTTCTTTGGCTTCTTTGCTAAGTACTTCAAGCTTCAGATATGAGTTGGTGAAGACTTGAAGGCTGTCTTGAATGCTTTTAGTGCTCTCTTCCTTGTTGGTTGGTTGGATATTCAATAAAGCATTAAATCTTTGAGAAACTCTCTAATACTTACTTCAAAGAAGTTCAAATCCCTCAAATATATGGCCTTCCATCATTCCAAGGCAGTTTAAGTCATTGTAGATCATTGGGATGTGACATTTGACCGTTGGAGCACTTTTTAGATTCAAATTCTGTGTTCTGGAACTAGCCATTGCAAGTCTGAAATCAACCTTCGAGTTGACTCAGATCACTTAAGTCGGCTCGGATCCACAAAGGAGTTCTGGTTGAGTCGACTCTCTTCAATCCAGTCGGCTAACTTGCACAGTGTCTGATTCTTCACTCTGTAAGAGTCGACTCACCTAATTCCAGTCGACTCGGATCCTCGGGCCTTCAAAATGTTAGTCTGGTCAAGTCGGCTAACTTTTACTCTAGTCGACTTGGATGGCTGTTCTTCTTAGAAACCAATTTCTGGACTCTGGGGGAGTCAGCTTGATCTTCTGAAGAGTCGGCTCGAATGTCTGACCATGTGATAGAGTCAGCTCAGAGTTCCTTCAATCGGCTTGCCTGTCTGATTCAAGAAACAGCACTCTAGACGAGTCAGCTCTGGTCCCTTAGAGTCGGCTCGGATGTCTGTGTGCTAGAATCCTCTTGCTTGCCCTGTGCCAGAGTCGGCTCTCTTCTCCTCGAGTCGGCTCGAATGAAAGTTTCAATCAATTTTTCAGTCTATCTCCAGAATTCATCCGGTAAGTCTTCAAGCTTCAAGAAGTCTTCAATTTCAACAAGATATACAAAGCTTGAAACATATTTAGAAGTAACCCAATTTTATGATCTTTCTTAATTTTTCCTTTGGGTTCTTCTTTATAAATTTCAATTACAACACAACCCAAAACAAGAAATACAAATGTAGGAGTTGAAGTTTGAACAAAGAATTCTTCCTACAAAATCTTGTAAACCACTTGAAGAGTTGTTAGTAAAATAGATGCATGCACCAATGTTTGGTTATCATCAAAATCACTTATGGGGTCAACAAATCCTCATACGTTCGAACATCTTGGTCCAACTCCTGTAATGATTTGGTGGTGGCATTTTGGAACAACAACAGGGAGGAAGGGTGGTGCTTGGTGGTAGGAAGGATCTTAAGTTCAGAACAAAGTGGAGGGAAGATGGACAACAGGGCGATAATGGCTTTAGTGGAGAAGAGGAGGGCCGACGATGATGGTCTTGAACCGGGAGGGGGTGGCAAGAGACATCTCGGGATGGCAACAAAGCATTGATGACCTGTGAGACAGTGATGGAGAACAGGGCGATGGCTGGTGATGGTCTTGCTTGCTGGTGGAGGGACGAGGTGGTGCTTCTTACAATAGCTCAATGGTGAAGAAAGATGGCTTTGAGAGCCAGTAGAAGGCAGTGGTAGGCCGGTTGACGGTGTCTTAGGCAAGAGGATGCATGGACGGTGGCTCTGATAGCAGCTCCGCGGTGATGCTTCAAAGGATTGAACAAAGGAGGTGGCACAAATTTATGGAGAAGAAAAATATGGCTGATGACAATGGATAAAGAATATGGTGATAGAAAACGAGGAAAGATGGCTGGATCTTGGAGGCTCGATAGTGGAGGAGGTGTGCAGTGACTCCAGTAGCGGTGTGATGTTATTCTTTGGTGATTTCATGGCCAAATTTCCTCCATGGTCCATGGCTTTGAGCCATGGACTTCCTATGGACCATCACTTGTTTCATAGACCAAGCAGTCGGTCCATGCTGGATCGGCTACTTTAAAATACGTATAATCACGAATTAATTCTTTGAAATTCAATTTTGAGCTCGTTTTAAGTCTGATTTGAGTGTTGTTTGTGTCGTTGAACTCCAAAAATCAAGCTCTTTTCATCCACAAACTTTTTTATAAAATTCTACATAAAAGTATAAATTTTAAATAAATAAAGATAATTTAATTATTAAATTTATATGTATAATATAATTATCAGTGACCAAAAATGATGTTACATTCATGTTCTATTTGATTAAGGGAAAGCCAATTAATTTGCCATTTTTGATGTTGAGCCAGATCAAGGAAGCTGTAAAGAAGTCTGGGGCTTGTTTATCCTATGGTATGGTCTTCAACTTGATCTTTCAAGAATCTAGGGAAACTATAGTGGGGAGGATGCTAAGAAATTTTTGCATGCGGATAAATGCAATGAGCGTTCACTCCATTGCATAGGCTATTGTAAGGTAGATGATTGTCCATAGAGCTTCCAATCTAGGAGCTACTACTAGTAGTAGCTTTGATGAGGATGATAATGACAACAAGGATGATGATGAGGAGGAGGAGCCACATTCACCAATTGCACCATCTATTGACACTCAAGCTATAGGACCATCTACAACACCATCACAGCTCGAGAGTCCAAAGACACCATCTCCGTCTACATTTGTTGGACCCTCTACTAGAGTATCTTCTAATTTTATTGCATAGTTTGTAGAGACCATGACTTCCAGGATTAGCTCTTTTCTGACAGACATGAGAGAGGAGATAGGAGAAGTCATAAAGAGCATAGGATATCAATTCAAAGGTTTTATGAGGAGATCAGATATGACTTGAGGGAGCTAACCCTTAGAGTGGGCATCCTGAACCACTAGTTTGAAAGAGGAGGCATAGCGAACTCAGAGAGCATAGTAGAGCTCACATCCTGATACCACTAGTTTGAAAGAGGATATTAGTAAGATGCTGGAGAAGATGGATAGATTCATGGTTAGTCAGGCCAAAGTAGTAGGATCTGTTCACAGATGCATTAATAGGATCAAGATTTAGATCGAGGCCTTACTTATTAGACTTATGGTTCTAGATTTTTATTTAGTCAGCTCCTGAGCTGAGAGTCTCAGCCTATACCCACTCGACCACTCTTTTGCTCTATAGTGCAACCTGGCACTAGATTTGTATCACCTATTCCTGGACCTGCTTCGAGGACCCACAGTGCCCGAGGTGCCTCTTCATCTTCTGGACCTTCATCAGTTACTCCTACTATGATCATAGAGTTTCCTGAGTTTGATTGCAATTAGTTTTTCAATCAAGCTATAGCTTATTAGCTTCTATATATTAGGATCATTATGATCCATATATTGTTGATTATAGTATGATGTTCACTTTATATTGTACTAAATATTTTGTGTTTATTTTGACATTATGCTATGTAGTGTCTTGTGTATCGAAGCCACTTTTTGTACTATGTATTAATGACTTTGAATGAAATGGTGTTTGTCCTATATAATGTGTTTAAGAAATGGTTCATTTTTTTGTCCTATTTACTGATGATAAAAAGGAAGAGTAGGATATAAGATTGATATATATATATATATATATATGAAAAAGGAGGAGAAAAAAATACATGAAATTAGAAAGAAGAAAAGAATAAAAGAAGTTTCAAATTTAAGTGGTATCGATGATATATCAATTTAAAAAAATTATGCTTTGATATACAAGCAACTAAACTCTAGGAAAAAGAAAGGAATAAAGGAAGTTAAAAGAGTTAGAGAAGAAAAGTAATCTTAAATTGAGGGGGAGCTTTTCTTTAAAAAATTCTTTTAAATCATTACAGCTCTGATATATCCTTCTTTTCAAGCTCTGATATATCTTTTGATAACTTTGATATATCTTTTTAGCTCTGATATACTCCTTTTTGAGCTCTAATATGAACTCATTCTACTTTGATATATTATTGATATATGTTATATAGCTCTAATACTTTTTATAAAAATCTTTGATACATGTTATAAGCTTTGATGTACATCATATATTTGTGCTAATTCACCAATTTTGCTTTGATACATTGTATATACTCTGATAAATGATAAACACTAATAAATTAACTGTAAAGCTTCAATACATCTTATACTATAAAATTTAAAGCTTTGATATATTTTATACTATAAAGTTTTTGAATCTCCATGCCCAGTATTTTGTCATCATCAAAAAAAAAATATTAATTCTAGAAATGATTTTGGTGATTACAAAATATTGGAGTATGAAAAGTATACTAATATCTTTCAATTTGTTTAACAATGTTTTTGTAAAGAGCAACTATGATTAGAGATTAATACATAATCACTAGAATATTTGGTGAGCTCTTATATATCATTGAAAATCTTTCGTAAACCATTGGGGAGTGTAGTGAGCTCATATAAGTCATTAAAAATATTTATGAGGTTTAGAGAACCCAATTGTACTTCATTTGAAGTGAAAAGTTTGTTAAAATTCTTGTTTAGAATGAAGAGCTGATCCATATAAGTTAGAGCTATCTCTGGCACATTTTGGAAGAGGCACATGGAACTAGCACATAGACGAGCTGACTCATGGAAAGGGTCAGTCGACTTTCTCTGTAGAACAAAGGAGCAATTTTTTATCTTAGGCAGGTGAGCTAACTCCTATGAAGCAAGAACTAACTCTTTCAAGAAAATAGAAGGCTGAGTTTTTCAAGTCACTCAAACAAATTGACTCTTAGACAAGCGAGCCAACCCTCTCAATGATACAAAAATATTATTTTTCTAGAACAGGCAGAAGAGTTGACTCATGCACTAAAAAAGCCAACTCTCTCAGAGAAATAAAAGACCATATTTTTGAATTCCTACAGGTGAGACAACTAATGGTCTGACAAGCCAACTCATGGCCCTCTAACAATAGTTCAATAGCTAGCTCTACAGACTTCCAGATTTTGAGGTTTTCAATTCTTACAGCTATTCTTAGTTTCTAATAGCTAGAAATGGCTAAAAAAGCCTCTAAATTAATAGCAAAATATTAGGAGAAGTATAAAAATAAGGATCAAGCTTAGAAATCAAAATAATTATTGAATATACTCGAGAACAAAAAGAATCTTCAAAGAACTGTCATTGAAAACTCAAAAGATTTTAATTACTTTCCAATCAACTCTCCTAAGGCATTTAGTGATGCGGGACATGGGAGATGAATGAAATGAATGGATGATCATGTGCTTTAAAAGACTTGCTATCCATGATGAGCAATAAATTTAAAGCATGAAAATTAATCATAAGAGAGAATCTTCTTCCAAGCAAGAGATTATTTAATCAAAAATTAAACACCCGCATGCATATCACATTCAAATTAATATAAAATGGATCTCATGGCTAGGAAACCATTTCTACTAGGTCAAACACCTTCAAATCTCAGATCCAAAGGGCCAAGAAGGGGTTCTCCTACCAACAATGAAGGCTAAAATATTTGGTGGAAATGAAGCTCTCAACACTCAAGGATTAAGGCCTAAACTCTAATACTAGCACTCCCTGCCTTTAGGACTTACCTTGACCTTGATCCATGGCATGGAGTCCATCATCTTTTACTTGGAAACCCTGAGAGAACCTGCAACAAAACCAAATATTAGGCATGAAAGAGGAATCAAAGATGGAATTGAAACAAAGGAAAGAAGAGTGGCAGGCGCTTTGAATCAAGGAGCTTGAACTTAGATCAATCAAAGGGCATCCCACCCTCCACTCATCACAAGGGCATCTCACCCTACAAACACAAACTCAAGGGCATCCCACCCTTTTCTCAAACAAGGCTTCACACCTTCAAATCAAAGAAATCTTACTCCACACAAGAGAACACAAGAAAGAACTTAACAAGAAGGAAACCTTTCATTCATTACTCAAAGTATATCATACTTACAAGAGAGGGCTTAGAGCCCTATTTATAGACCTACTAACCATGGGAGTCGGCCAAGGAGAGAGAGGGGAGAGGGTTAGGTTAAGCTAACTAACTCCTAGTTAGATCCAACAAATTTGGTTTTATGGTTCTAACTAGAAGTAGTTTGTAACAACTTTTAGGTAGAAAGTTGTAACAACTTGAACATGTGGCACTTAGGTGGCAATGACATGGCTTCATCTTATTGATGTGGATCTTTTGGTGGCATGTGATGTGGCATTCCACATGTCAAGTTGGTTGGAGATTTGTTCGGGGATTGGAAAGTAGTTATATGCTCCCCACAAATTGCTTGATGAAGTGTCCTCCATGTTTCCCCCAAAGATGCTTGATGAAGTGTCCTCCATGTGAAGAAAAAGTGGTCTCCATGTGAAGGTGATGAGGTGGCATCCATGTAGGTTCTAAATGGCATGCTTACATTGGGTTGACTTGGGTTGAGTCGACTCATGAGGAAGGTGGCTTTCCTTCGTGAATCGGTTCATGGACTTGTGCTTCAAAACGATGAGTCAACTCATGAGGATGGTGGAGTCGACTCATGAGGATGGTAGAGTCAGCTCATAGGCTTTGTGATTGGGCTTCATCCCATGACCTTTATTGGATTTAAGTAGATTCTTTTAGCTATAAAATCAAAAAGAATTAGTTTGAAATTTTCCCTTCTTGTTGATGTCCCCATCAGTTCTCCCGGGATGGAAAGAGCTCGACCCTATCGAGTAGAAATCAATTTGACTTTGGTAATACTCTAGTAGGTTTGGGTCGATTCTTTGTAGGTCCTCTCGAGTAATCCATGAGTCTTTAGAATCAAGACATCCTTGCCAATGAACCAAGTAGCATAGATAGTCCTTGTTTCGGGTAGTGATAGTCTTAGCATCTAAGATTCGCTCAATCCTATCTCGCCACTTTGGTAATATGGCTGGTGGACACTCATGGATTGGCTCACTCTCAAAGATAGAATCAGGCTTGAATGGCTCACTAGATATCATTGTTGGTTCCTTGTACTCTACTAGATCTAAAATGTTGAAAGTAGAACTGATACCAAAGTCAGATGGTAAATCTAGCACTTAAGCATTAGGCCTAATTTTTTATTATTTTGAAAGGACCTGCACCACGGGCATGTAATTTTTTCATAGTTCCTAGTGGAAACTATTCAGGTTTAAGCCTAATCATGACATGGTCTCTTTCCTGAAATTCTTTGGCTCTCTTACGGGAGTTAATCATATGCTTATAAGTTTCATTGCTCAAATAGATTTTCTTGCTAATGTCTTTTGCAAATCCCTAAGATGCTATGCATATGATTTGGTAGACTCTGAGATTCATGCATGCATGGGTATAGGAGTAAGTCTATTAACTTTCTTGGTTTGTACCCATGAACAATCTCAAAGGGACTTTTTCTAGTGGACCAGTTAACCGAGCTATTATAAGCAAATTCTATGTGAGGCAGCAAAAGATCCCAATTTCCAGTATTTTTCCCACTAAACATCTCAACATATTCCCCAGACTCATATTCACAACCTCTATTTGGCCATCAGTTTGGGGGTGGTAAGAGGTAGAGAAGTTCAACTTGGTTCCCATTAGGTGCCATAGGGTTTTCCAGAAATAGCTAGTGAATTTGACATCCATATCGGACACAATGGTCTTAGGTAAACCATGTAACCTAACCACTTCATTAAAGAATAATTTGGCCACTCTTGAAGCATCAAAGGTCTAGGAACAGGGTAAGAAATGTGCTATCTTTGAAAAATGATCAACAACAACATAGATGGAATCGTGTCTACGCATAGTCTTTGGCAATCCTAGCACGAAATCCATACTGATGTCTTGCCAAGAGTAGTCAGGGACAGGTAAAGGGGTGTATAGGCCAGTATTTTATTTTTGCATTTTAGCAACAACACATGTTCGACAATGGGCTACAACTTGGGCCACATTTTTTTTAAGGTTTGGCCAAAAGAATTGGTCTTCCAAAGCTGGAATAGTTTTATTCCTACCAAAATGTCCAGCTAATCCCCCTGCATGGATTTCCTAAATCAAGAATTCCTGGATAGAGGTTTGGGGGATACACAACTTGTCTCCTTTAAAAAGGTATCCATCATGAAGGATATAATCATTGTGTTCACCAGATGGTCCTTGGTAAATAGACTCAAAGATCCTACTAAAGTCGGGACAGTTTTTGTATTTTTCCTTTATCCTATCAAATCCTGTGACTTTGGTGCTAACATAAGTCAATAATACAGAACGTCGGCTCAGGGCATTAGCAACCCTATTTTCGGTGCCCGCACGGTGTTTTAAGATAAAAGTGTAAGCTTGGATATACTCTACCCATCTACCATGCCTAGGGTTTAGCTTTTTTTGTGAATTAAGGAACCGGAGTGCTTCATGATCTAAGTATAAGACAAACTCCTGCGATAATAAGTATTGTCTCCAGTGCCTTAAAGCCTAAACTATCGCATATAGTTCCTTATCATAAATGGAGTACTTTAGTCTTGCTTCATTTAGTCTCTCACTAAAGAAGGCAACAGGGTGGTTTTCTTGACTTAACGCTCCACCAATTCCAATCTCAGAGGCATCACAAGCAACCTCAAAAATCATAGAAAAATCAAGTAATCTTAGGATTGGTGCTTGAGTCATTCTTTCTTTAATTTCATGGAAGGCTTTGTTGGCTTGCTTGGTCCATTCAAAGGTTCCTTTCTTAAGATAATCCATGATTGGGGCAACGATGGTACTAAACCCTCGGATGAATCTCCTATAGAAGGTGGCAAGGCTATGAAAGCTACGCACATCATGTATACTCTTGGGTTCAGGCCACTCAACTATGGATTTAACTTTCTTGGGGTCAACAGATACCCCTTCAGCAATAACGATGAACCCTAGAAAGATTACTCTATCAGTCATGAATTTGCAGTTTTTCAGATTGGCATAGAGGCTTTCCTTTCTAAGGATGCAGCAAACTTGGTTGAGGTGCTCTAGATGGTCTTCCCTAGTTAGCAAACTTGGTTGAGGTGCTCTAGATGGTCTTCCCTAGTTTTGCTATAGATAAGGATGTCGTCAAAGTATACTACAACAAATTTCCCAATGAATGGTTTTAAAACTTGAGTCATGATCCTCATTAACGTACTAGGGGCATTCGATAAACCAAAGGGCATTACCAGCCACTCATAAAGACCTTCTTTAGTCTTAAATGCCATTTTTCACTCATCCTTAGGTCTAATCCTAACCTGGTGATAGCCACTCTTAAGATCTATTTTTGAAAAGACAATGGCTACGGTCATCATATCAAGCAAATCATCTAGACGAGGAATTGAAAACCTATATTTGATTATGATCTTATTGCTGGCCCGAATGTCAATGCACATTCTCCAAGTGCCATCTTTCTTAGGGGTCGTAGGGCGGGTACTACACAAGGACTTAAACTCTCCCTAATGAACCCTTTTTGAAGGAGGTCTCCTACTTATCTTTGAAGCTCAGCAAGCTCAGTAGGATCTATCCTATAGTGAGGTAGGTTGGACAAAGTGGCTTACGGGACTAAGTCTATGGCATGCTGAATATCCCTCAGTGGAGGCAGATGATCAGGTAAGTCTTCTTGAAATATATCCTTAAAGCCTTCCAAGATCTTTTTGACTTCCTGGGGTGGTTCTTTAGGGTTTTGCTCCTGGACTGGTGTGGACACCAGAAGCAGAAGCAGAATAAAACCCCACTCAAATAAGGTTAACCTGATTCCACTTTGGATCGAAGATCACTAGGTTAAATTTTTCTTGTAAAGGGCAATTTACTTTCAAGAGTCCTGTAATTACTTAGTTTCAATTTCATGAATCCTGTAATTATGACCAATCGAGTCCTGTAATTATGTCCTGTCTCAATCTGGGTTCAAATAAGAACTCAATTAGAGTTCCATTAGGTTTATTTAAATCAAGTCCAAGCTACTTCAAGTTGAGGTTCACCAAACCACTTGGAGCTTCCAAATCAAGACCTTGGTCCACCAAGCTGGAATTCCACATCACCATGCCAACAAAGCAGCCACCAGGGATGCCACATCATCAACCACATCACCTTCAAATGGGCGCCTAAAGGGGAGATCGACCAAGCATTTTAAATTCAAAGAAACGGCCAATCTCCATGAATTTCTCCTTATCCCATGTAACAAGGCCCCATATCCTCCAACCTCCCTTGTAATCCTCCACAATTTGGGGAGTTTTCAAATTTCAAAGTTTTGTAAGGCTATAAAAAAGCCTTGGATGCCCCATTGTAAAGGGGATTTGATTTTTGGAGATTAATGAAAGTTGAAGTTGAATTGAAGTTTTATGTTTTGAGTGATTATCTCTAAGCCCCTCTTCCACACCAAACTATTCTCTCTTCCAAGCATCCAATGCCCAAGTCAAGAAGAAGGCCTTGGAGTCGGCCAAGCCATCTCAAATCTCTTTCTTTGCTCATAAATTTTCCATCCCTTCCATATGCATGCCTTTCTTCTTCCTTAACTCTTATTCTTTATGTGCAGGGTCCTTCGAGGTTTTCGAGTTGCAAGCAGGGTCTTCCTTGACAAGGAACCAACAAGCTGAAGCCCAAGTCCAGGGTTCTGATCTCTGTTATCCAGGTTCTTCAGTTCTGAGCATTGGTAGTTTCAAGGTATGAATCAAAAGAAGGTTGGAAAGCTCATCACGGTAAGTCCACAATCATTAGCCCCTATTATCTAGATCTTCTTCCTTCTTAGTTTAGGATTATGTCTAATCAAGTAAAAGTTCCATTTCTTGTAATCCTTAAGTCTTATTATGATGAGTACAATGCTAGTGTAATTAGGTTTCATTGCTCTACAAACCATAATCAAAATATTAATCATATGCTTGCCGCATCATGGACTTCCCTAAGGGTTAAAATCCACATGGGTGATCCTTCCTTGATTTCTTTCTCCAAATCCTTAGCATCAATTAAATTTAAACCTTGCTTTTTCACTTTCAAGTCACTAGACCCTCTTTTGTTGTCCTTAGGTGGGGTCAAGTTAATGACAAGCTTCTTTCCTAGATGGGTGAAGGCACAAGAATTGGATCGACTATATAAAGTTGCATCATGGTCATATAACCATGGTCTATCCAAAATGATGCTACTTACTGGTGCGGACACCAGGGGCACCAGAATAAGGCAAAGGCTTCTCAACCCTTTATAGTTATCAGATTAGTATTTTGTGGTTGAGTCCAATTTTGTAATAAGGGCTTAGCCGACTTGAGTCTGTATTTTGGCCCCTGAGTCCTATTTTAGGCCTTTCTACATTTGAGTCCTGTTTTCAGAGTCACCCATACCATTAGGGTTCTTGGGATCAGTCTTGGCATATGTTTAGTTCATTTGAGTCAAGTCAAGTTGAGTCAAGTTCTGTTGAGTCAAGTCATGAGTCTGCTCATGTTGAGCCATTTTCATTTTGAGTCCTGTAAGTTTTATTTTGAGTCCAGTCCAAAAGAAAACTCAAGACACTGATGGGCCCCAGCCAGAATTTGACAACTTCAAGGAGTCCTAGTCACACTTGAAGGTGCCACCTTGGATTGCATGAGAAGGACCTTAAGATCACTATCATTGAAGACCAGATGACAACAACATCAGCCCACCAAAAAGAAGGACAACAGGCAAAAACCTAAAGCCTGCCTAGCACTAAAATGGGCCACCTGAAGCCCTGGCCCATCATGAAATTGGTGCCCCCTTATGGTCACCTTCCCATGGTCGGCCACCCTTATGATCACCACCCTTTGGCCGACCATGATAAAGAGAGGGAGAGAGTGTTTGAGTTCATTTGGGAGAGTGAGCTTTCCATGTAATCTAGCTAGGGTTTGAGTTGGAAAAGGATACCTAGGAATTCTCTTGTATGCCCTTACTTGGAGTCCAAGCTTGTATACTTATATGAAGGCCCCCCTTCTCATGTATATTAGAATCAATTATGAATGAAAACTTTCTTGAGTTCTTCTCAAATTTTTATGTGAATTCTATGTGATTTTTGTCTGAATTCTGTGTGAAGGGTATCTGTGTGATCCCAACCCCTGCGCCCTGTCTCCAAGCCCTCCAACCAGAAGCCCTAGCCACCCCTCATCCTTCCCTTCCTTCCCTTCTTATTTTAGCTTTCTAACCTCTTTCTTTCTTATTTTCTAACCCATGATAGGTGATTTGCAGGTCCCTCAGAGTTCATGAATCCAAGGATTCCATCTGACCAGCTTTCGACCCACCGGATTGAAAGCCGTGAATCTGTAGGATCGATAGCTTTATTTTTCAGGCCGTATTCGAGAGCGTAGAGCGAACTCTTCATGGATCGATCTTCAAATCTCTACCAGGTACACCCCCTTGACTCTCCAATTATGGTATTGCGGAAAAGCTAGCCTTATCAGGGTTTCTCAGTCTTGACGGTCCTGGTTCTTTACTTTTAGTATTTAGTTTTGCATGCCTATGCTTCTAAATTTCTCTAGAATTACTTACTTAGTTTCTTGACTTGAAATTCAGGATACAAACTCCTAACTTAGTGCCTAATAACAAAAAAAACATTTGCATGCATAATTTGTCCCGCATCAGTTTGGTATCAGAGCACTTTTAGGACTAATTTTTATATCCCATCATCTGCATTAGGGGTCTGAGTTTTGATATATTTCATTAACTTAGGTATTTATTTTAATTGAGATTTTCAAAGAATATTACTTGTTCAGTCCTAATAATTTTTATTAATTTTAATTATTTTTATAGACAAAATAAATTATAAAAATCTGCATCCTACAACCCTAATAGAAATTCTGAGTTTTCTGTACATAGTCTGGAAACCCTAGGTATTGCATTATCATCCAAATTTTAGTTTGCATGAAATTTGGTAAGGATCATCTTCACGGCTAATCCTGTTTAAAATTTTTTGGAATTTTTTCCTACTCTGAAACTCATACAAACTACTGCATCAAAACAAACCAATTTTTGATTCTACGATTTCTGCACACCTGACTGAACCAACCTAACTCACTTCCAAACCGCACTTCACCCAAGCCAGTTTTGTTTGCTAATTTAATCAACTTAAATTTAATTTGCCACCTCATAAAAAGATAAAAAAAATATTTTTATTTTCTGATTGTTATTAGAGTGCATTAGGGCTCATCGATTGTCATCATCTCATCAAATCAATCTTAAGGGCAATTTCCTATCTCAGATCAGGGCAGGATTTCATCACCTGTCCTAGGCCCAAAACAACCGCCTTGCATTCGTACTCAAATCCTAATTAAAATCAATTTGCAACCTAATTTTCTCTAGTGAGCTAGGGACAACAACAGGTCGGGTCCAAGTTGTGTGGGTAAACTAGTACGTTCATTCTTCAACTATTACTGAAAACTGGTGTATAAGGCTAGAGGTCTAGAGGCAAATGCCCTAAGGGACTAGTGGTTTTTAATTAGGACCCTGTCACAGCAGGGGGAGCCTCCGACCACCCCACCTTTTACCTGGCTAGTGGAAGGATTAATTGTTGAGTTGGACGTAAGTTGAGTAGACCCATTCAACTTTGGCTCTAGGTCTAGCAAACCCTAGTACGTGTCTGCTTTATGTGCTTGACTGCATCATAACCTCTTGACTGATTAAGTGAATGACCACTAGATTAAGAACCCAATACCAACGATCTAAACCCCAACCCAGTTCAACCATAGAATCTAATCTTAAAACCCTCATTAAGGCCATGATGAATAGTTGACCACCCAGATGAACCAAATGAATACCCAATTGACCACCCAGATCAACCAATTGACCCATTCCAGTACCCAATTTCAAAATTAGTATGCCTAATTAACCACCCAAATGAATCAAGACTTGACCAATTGATCCAATTAATAAACCAAGCAACCATAGGATGACCATTTAACCAATAGGCTTGACCAAGTAGATGACCCGATTATGAACCCTAGAAAGAACCCAAGAGTCTAGTTCTGAACCTGATCCTGTTATCCCTTTCCACCACTCATAACCCTATAAGAGCCTAAAACCATGACCCAGTAGATACCCTTGTAGAAGCCAACCTAGAATTAGCTGACCTTGACCATACCCAGATTGAAGCCAGTATAGAGTTCGATGACTCTGCCCACACCCAGACTGAATCTATAGTGGAAGGAATTTACAGTTGAAGGAAGAGGACCCATGAGGAACCTGAGTAATGAAACATATAAGAAACTAGCTAATTCTCAAAAGAAAGCCAAGGAATTTAATGTAGGAGATTTTATGATGGTTAGGCTTAGGCCTAAGCGGTTCACACCAGGAACTATAAGAAGCTTCATGCTCATGGTGCTGGACCCTTTAGAGTGATAGAAAAGGTAGGACCCAATGCCTATGTGCTAGATCTATCCTTGGATTTTGGCATTAGCTCTTCCTTCAATATCGCGGACTTGATTGAGTTTAGGGAACCGACAGTGATTCCTATTGAGGTTTTTGGACATACTCCATCCTTTGAAAGTGAACCTAACCCAGAGTGTCCACATATAAATTGGCCTAAGAGAGGAAAATGAATCGAGTGTATCCTGGATGATCAAGCTATCATGACCTTATGGCTATCAACGCTACCTGGTCCGTTGGCAAGGTCAACCAGAATTCGATGATTCATGGCTTACTCGAGAGGACTTGCAGCGCCTCTACCCAGACCTTCTTGAGAAATACCAGAGCCATAGTGATCCTTACTCGACAGGGTCAAGTTCCTCCTACCCTGAGAGAATTGGTGTGGACACCAGAGGCACCAGAATAAGGTAGAGGCTTCTCAAACCTGATACCGGACGGAACTCGAACATGATGCATGTAGATGAATGACATGAGAAGTATAAGAAAATCAGATTAAAATAAACAATGATTTTAGATTATGTTATTGGTTTATTCCTGAAAAAAGACTAGACTAAGTTTGGGTTTCATGCAATAATTAAAATTCCTATCCACATGCTAGAACTATCAAAGAAATAAAAAAACTAAAGGATCCTAGGTCTAAGAAGGCCTATTAGGTATGCATGTTCATCTTCAACAAAATGAAAAAATTAAGGTAGGATGGGGTCTACATACCTAGCAATGATTACCTTGATGTTGTAGAAGAGATCTCTCAACTCAGATCAGTGCCTGGATGATCCGGTCATTGTCCCGCGAATCTGTCGACTTTTTATCAGTTGCATTCAGAGGCAAGGAAGACATCATCCAAGGGCATGGCACTGGAGAGATCCTGCAAACATCAGGGGTTAGCTAGAAAGCAAATAATAAAAAATAATAATAAGATGGAATTAGGGTTTGAAAGATGGAAGAAGCAGGATGTGCTAGAGATGGCAGCTGGAAGATGGAAGAAAGCTTCTTGCTTGAAGTTGGCTAGGGCTTCTTCTCCTTGGGCATCTTCTCCTTGGATGTGATGGAATTAGGGTTTGGATGAAGGAAGCTTGGTCGGCTAGGGCTTGGTAGAACTAGGGCTCACAAGTACACTCACACCTTAACAAAAGAATACAAGAACACAAGAACAACCTTGAACAAAATTTACCAGATTTTGATTTCATGAATAAAGATTATTCTTACAAGAGGGGGAGGGGTGGGGTTTTTATAGATGTTCCCATGCCCTCTCCTTGTTAGGATAGGAATACATACTTTTCTTAGGATTAGGAGTACATAATTTGAATAGGAATAAACATAAGCTCCTAGTTAAAATAGGTTTCCTTCTCCTCCTTTTACTTGGTCAAAGGGCCTTGGACTTGGTCAAATCTCCTTCTCTTGGGCTTGGATGCCACTTGGCTTGGACTTGGGCATGTGGGTAGCAATTGGGGCATCCTCCATTGGGCTTTGGGATGGTTTTCAAAGCATGGGTGCATGGGCCTACAGGTGGGCTAGAAACCCTGGGCTAGGGCACCTAGAATATTTCCTGGTATCAAGTATTGCTTGGAATCTTCATATGTGGAGCTTCATGGGCTTGGGCTTGCTTCGCTCTAGGAGGGCCTGGTGAAGACTTTGGTTGGCCTGGTGAAGACTTTGGCTGCTGCTCCTTCTGTTGTATAACTGGACTTGTATTGGACACAACTTACAATGACTAGTAACATACTTACAGGACTCATAAGGGTGAGATAAGGGACTCACTGGACTTAATTGGACTTCTTACCTCAACTTATTACAAGACTCAAAATTAAACTCTCTTACAGGACTCAAAATTGACCAACACATGACTTAGAGAATGAAATGAAGCTTGAAGTCTATGTCTGATATGATGTCCCCATCAATTCTCCCAGGGTGGGAGGAACTCAACCCTGTCAAGTAAAGGGTGATCTAGCTTGGGTTCTGCTCTGACAAGTCTGGGTTGAGGCATTGCGGATCCTCTCAAGTGATCCACAAATCCTCAGATCTCGGTCGACCTTGCCAACAAACCAAGTGATGTGTTGCCATTGATTCGAGTACTGGCTTGGTCATCCAGGATACGCTCAATCATTCCTCTCACAGGCTAATTTGATGGTGGACACTCAAGGTTGAGTTCGCTCTCAAAGAAAGCATTAGACTCAAAACTCATTGGGTATCATTGCTGGCTTCCTAAACTTAACTAAGTTTGAAATATTGAAGATTAAGCTTAATGCCTAATTAGGTTACTCAGGCACTAGGTCCAATCTTCTTTATCACTTTGATGGATCCAGCTCACAGGTATGTAGCCTAATTGTTGCAAGATTTTTCTAGCGAATTCTTAGACTCTTTTCAGGAATTAACCATATTTTATAAAAAACATTGTTTACATTAATCTTATGATTAATTTCTCATGCAAATCTCTAATCATGCAGTGCAAAAACTCATGACAATACCTAATGACATGCAGACAAAACACCTAATGTGGGCAAATAGCTCATGCCAATACTTATTGATATGCAAATTTTATTTAACCCTACACTACAACTATGGGTTTAACCTTTTATCAGGTGGGTGACATGCAGATGAGAATGGTGCATGGACTCCTACTAGGTGCCATAGAGTATTCCAGAAATATGATGCAAATCTAACCGATGCAATAAATGAATGCAATTTGATTACCCCTATAAAATGCAATCTAAGGGTTAGAAAATCATGAAAAGTTTTAGAAAAGGGTAGGAAATAAGAAGTGGATTCAGGATTAGTCTAATAGGATAGAAAGTACGAAAAGGATTCTAGGTTAATCAGGTAGAGTAGGATATAAGAAGAGGCATCAAGAATTAATCCTAGACTAATGAGGTTTATCTTATGGGTTTGAGGTACACCTACAGGGTCTGCATTATGGAAGAATGGGTCATTAATTTCAGGAAAGAGATCAATTGGAGTCAAAGGAGTGACTTCATCCTGAGGGTACTGAATTAAAGAGATCAGATCCTTAATAAATTCTTCTAGCTCTTGAATCTCAAGACTAGACTTTATAGTTGGGCTTTCTTCTAGTGTCTCCTTAGGTAAAACTCTAGTAGCAGTTTCAGGGTTCTCTTCCTCTAACTGGTCTTCCACTACATGTTCAATTTGGGTAGGGTCAGGGTCAACTAACCCTGGGTTGGGTTCTACCTGGGTATCTACTAGGTCAACTAATTCTAGGTTAGCTTCTACCTGGGTATCTACCTGGTCAACTAATTCAAGGTCTTCTATAGGTAACTCTTCTTCTTTTTCCTCATACTCTTCCACTAAGCTCACATCAGCTTCATATATCTCCTCTTTTAGGTCATTCTTGTGAACCAATGGAGTGGTAAGAGGGGGTTGGCTAAGAAAAAATTGACTAATGACTGGGGTGGCAAGGGTGGGTTGGCTAAGGTGTTCCTAACTAGTACTAGGCTCAAATCTAGGGGTATGAATCCTATGGGGTTCAAGTTGACTAAGGAAAACTGGGCTATACCTAGAGGTACTAATCCTATCAGGTTGGGATTGACTCGGGTTGGATTGGCTCGAACATACTTGACTAGGTCCTAGGGTCTAGCTAGGGACAGTGGGAATGGGCTGGTCTAAAGGAAGTCAGCTAGGTCTGGACTTAGATTTAGAGGGTTTACTCTTGTTAGACTTAGATTGACTGATCATGAGTTCTCTTTGATATGACTCAAATTTCCTAGCTATATGATAGGCTTCCTCTAGGTCCTAAATCTATCAATGAGATAGTTCCCACTGGATGTCTTCACGAAGGCCAGCCATAAACCTAGATAGGGTCTCTAACTCGGGTTCATCTAGGCAATAACTAAGGGCACACTCATCAAACTGGGTTATGTATTCTCTAATAGTCTTGGTTCCCTATCTAAGTCTTTTCCACTGGTCTAGAAGGCACTGTTGGTAGTAGAGAAGAACATAATTTTCCCTAAGCTTTAGTTTCATGGCTTCCCAGGTGACGATGGGTGGATGGTTTCTTTGCCTACAGAGGCGCTCTACTTGCTCCCAGTATAATCTAACTTGGTCAGATAGCCTAAGCTTGGCAAACTGACACTTCCTCTCTTCACTCAGGGCATACCATTAGAAGTATCTCTCCATACCTCCTTCCCAATCTATGTAGACCTTGGGATCTAGGGTTCCATCAAAGAGGGGTGGATCTACTCTGATGCTCTTAAAGATCCTATCATCATGGTCCTGGTCTTCATAATTGGGTCTTCTAGGATTTGGATCCTGATATGGTTCCTGGTGTTGGGCTCTCCTAGGATTGGGCTCTACAAATGGGTCATGGTTATGGACTCTCCTAGGGTTGGGCTCTACAAATGGTTCATGGTTCTGGACTCTCCTAGGATTGGGTTCTACAAATGGGTCATGGTTTTGGGCTCTCCTAGGATTGGGTTCTACAAAGGGGTCATGGGTTTGGGCTCTCCTAGGATTATGGGAAGTGGAAAGGGGTAAATCAGAGTCAGGTTTAGTATTAGACTCCTAAGTTCTTTCTATGGTCCCTAATCGGTTTTCTACTTGGTCCAACCTATTGGTTAACTGGTCAATCCTATTGGTTGCTTCATTATTTGACTAGGTCACTTGGTTGATTTGGGCGGTTAGTTAAGCAAATTGAGTTTGGGATTGGGTGTTCATCTGGGCAAATTGGGCTTGGTTTTGGATATTCATCTAGGTCAATTGTTCATTCATGGCCTTAATAAGGGTTTCTAGATTGGACTCCATGGTTGAACTGGGTTGGGGTTTGGACTGACTGTACTAGACTCCTGACCTGGTGGTCATGCCAACAAGCAAACAATCAAGATGAGATGATGCAGGTATGCATGCAAGGGTTAGTACAAGCTAGGGTTTACTAGACCTAGAGCCAAAACTGAGTGGGTCGACTCAACTTACACCCAACTCAACAACTAATCCTTTCTCTGGCCAGGTAGGGGGTGGGAGTGTGGGAGGCCCCCCTGCTTTCACAAGGACTCAATTAAAAACCACAACACCACTTAGGTCATTTGACTCTGGACCCCCAACCTTAGATACTAGATTCCAATAATAGTTGGAGAATTGAATGCATTAGTTGGCCCACACAATTCGGACCCGACCTGTTGGTGTCACCTAGCCCACTAGGGCAAATTAAGTCTAATTAATTTTAATTAAGGCTTAGGTTAGGATGATGGTGGTTGTTTTGGGCCCAAGAAAGGTGATGAAATCATGCCCTAATCTGAGATAGTGAATTGCCCTTAAGAATAGTTTAATCATATGATGCACATTCAATGAGCCCTAATGCAAACTAAGAATAATCAGAAAAATAAAATATTTTTTTGGTATTTTATGAGATGGCAAGTTAGGTTTAAGTTGATTAGGTTAGCAATCAAATTGGGCTTGGGATTAAGGGGTTTGGAAGTTGGTTAGCTTAGGTTGAGTTAGGTATGTAGAACAGAAATTTAGGGTTTGATTTACTGCAAAATCTGGTTTAGGCTTTGATGTAGAAAAAATTCAATAAAATTTAATAATAGAGAGTGAGAAGTTAAGATGATCTCTACCAAGTTTCATGCAAAACAAAAATCATATGATTATGCAAAACCTAGGGTTTCTAACTGGGTGCAAGAAAACACAGATTTTCGGTTAGGGTTTCTAGGATGCCGATTTTGTCATAGTATATGGTTCTGTAAAATCTTATAAAAATCTCATTAGAATAGAGGACTCAACAGAGATAACGTGATGTAGATTTCAAAGAAAAATAAAATACCTAAGATGGTGAATCAGACCTAAACTTGGACTCCTAATGCAGACATAGTATGCAGAAATTTGTCAGGGTTTTATTTTGATGCAGATTTTCCCTATTTTTCAGATTAGAAAAATTCCAAGAAATTTGTAGAGAAACAGAGGACAAAACAGAGGTTAATCACCATGAAAATTAGATAAAAACAAAAATGTTAAGATGGGGAAACAGTCCTAAAGTTTGATGCATATGTAGATTTCAGTAGGCAGAAAACCTAAACTAGGATGCAAGAACATGCCCTAATCCTGCTCTGATACCAAAATTGATGTGGGACGACACTCTAACATGATGCATGAAGATGAGTGACATGAGAAGTATAAGAAAATCAGATTAAAATAAACAACGATTTCAGATTATGTTATTGGTTTATTTCTCAAAAAAAGACTAGACTAAGTTAGGGTTTCATGCAACAATTAGAATTCCTACCCACATGCTAGAACTATCAAAGAAATAAAAAAACTAAAAAATCCTAGGTCTAAGAAGGCCTATTAGGTGCATGTTCAATTATCAACAAAACAGAAAAAGTGAGGTGGGATGGGGTCTACATACCTAGCATTGATTGCCTTGATGTTGTAGAAGAGATCTCTCAACTCAGAGCGATACCTGGATGATCCGGTCATTGTCCCGCGAATCTGCCGGCTTTTTATCAGTTGCATTCAGAGGCAAGGAAGATGTCATCCAAGGGCGTGGCACTGGAGAGATCCTGCAAATGTCAGGGGTTAGCTAGAAAGCAAATAATAAAAAAAATAATAAGATGGAATTAGGGTTTGAAAGATGGAAGAAGCAGGATGTGCTAGAGCTGGCGGCTGGAAGATGGAAGAAACTTCTTGCTTGAGGTCGGCTAGGGCTTCTTCTCCTTGGGCATCTTAGGGTTTGGATGAAAGAAGCTTGGTCGGCTAGGGCTTGGAAGAACTAGGGCTCACAAGTACACTCACACCTCAACACAAGAACACAAGAACAACCTTGATCAAAATTTACCAAAGTTTTGATTTCATGAATAAAGATTATTCTTGCAAGAGGGGGAGTGATGGGGTTTTTATAGATGTTCTCATGCCCTCTCCTTGTTAAGATAGGAATACATACTTTGCTTAGAATTAGGAGTATATAATTTGAGTAGGAATAAACATAAGCTCCTAGTTAGAATAGGTTTCCTTCTCCTCCTTTGACTTGGTCAAAGGGCCTTGGACTTGGTCATATCTCCTTCTCTTGGGCTTGGATGCCACTTGGCTTGGACTTGGGCATGTGGGCAGAAATTGGGACATCCTTCATTGGGCTTTGGGCATGGTTTACAAAGTATGGGCGCATGGGCCTCCAAGTGGACTGGAAATCCTGGGCTGGGGCGCCTAGAATATTCCCTGATATTAAGTAATGCTTGGAATCATCATATGTGGATCTTCATGGGCTTGGGCTTGCTTCGCTCTAGGAGGGCCTGGTGAAGATTTTGGTTGGCCTAGTAAAGACTTTGACTGGTGCTCCTTCTCTTGTATAACTGGACTTGTACTGGACACAACTTACAATGACTAGTAACATACTTACAGGACTCGTAAGGGTGAGACAAGGGACTCACTAGACTCAATTGGACTTCTTGCTTCAACTTATTACAAGACTCAAAATTAAATTCTCTTATATGACATAAAATTGACCAGCACATGACTTAGAGAATAAAATGAAGCTTGAAGTCTATGTCTGATCTAATGTCCCCATCAAATCCTCTATGGTTATCATATTAGTATTTTAGTGGTTGAGTCCAATTTTATAATAAGGGCTTAGCCTACTTGAGTCTATATTTGTGTCCCTTAGTCTTATTTTAGGCCTTTCTACATTTAAGTCCTGTATTCAGAGTTACCCATACCATTAGGATTCTTCGGATCAATCTTGGGATATGTCTAGTTCATTTGAGTCAAGTCAAGTTGAGTCAACTTCTGTTGAGTCAAGTCATGAGTTTGCTTATATTGAGCCATTTTCATTTTGAGTCCTGTAAGTTTCATTTTGAGTCTAGTCCAAAAAAAAACTCAAGACACTGTTGGACCCTAGCTAGAATTTGACAACTTCAAGAGTCCCAGTCACACTTGAAGGCACCACCTTTGATTGCATGAGAAAGACCTTGAGATCACCACCATTGAAGACCAGATGACAACAACATCAGCCCACTGAAAAGGACAACAAGAGAAACCCTAAAGCCTGCCAAGCACTGAAATGGGCCGCCTGAAGCCCTGGCCCATCATGAAATTGGAGCACCCTTATGGTCACCTTCCCTTGGTCGGACACCCTTGTGATCACCACCCTTTGGCCGACCATGATAAGAAGGGGGAGAGAGTGTTTGAGTTCATTTGAGAGAATGAGGTTTCCATGTAATCTAGCTAGGGTTTGAGTGGGAAAAGGATACCAAGGAATTCTCTTGTATGCCCTTACTTAGAGCCCAAGCTTATATGCCTATATAAAGGCCCCTCCTCTCATGTATATTAGAATCAATTATGAATGAAAACTTTCTTGAGTTCTTTTCAAATTTCTATGTGAATTCTATGTGAATTCTGTGTGAAGGGTATCTGTGTGATCCCAACCCCTGCGCCCTACCTCCAAGCCCTCCAACTAGAAGCCCTAGCCGCCCCTCATCCTTCCCTTCCTTCCCTTCTTCTTTCAGTCTTTTAACCTCTTTCTTCCTTGTTTTCTAACCCATGATAGGTGATTTGCAGGTCCCTCAGAGTTCACAAATCCAAGGATTCCATCTGACCAGCTTTCGGGCTACCGGATTGAAAGTCGCAAATCCGCAAGGTTGATAGCTTTTTTTTCTAGGCCACATCCGAGAGCGTAGAGCGAACTCTTCATGGATCGATCTTCAAACTCTACCAAGTACACCCCCTTGACTCTCCAGTTACGGTATTGTAGAAGAGCTAGCCTTACCAGGACTTCTCAGCCTTGGCGGTCCTATTTCTTTACTTTTAGGGTTTAGTTATGCATGCTTGTGCTTCTGAATTTCTCTAGAATTACTTAGTTTCTTGGCTTGAAATTTGGGATACAAACTCCTAACTTAATGTCTAATAGTAGAAAAATATTTGGCATGCATAATTAGTCCCGCATCACTTACCCCCATGGGAAGAACATCACACCAGACTTGTTCCTGATAGGATTGGATTTGAATTAGAACTTGGCATCTGGACTTGATGGGGATTGAAATAGAATCTATCTAAGAGACTTTATATGGATTAGGATGCGGAATAGGGGTCAAGCATAAGTTCTTAAGGGCTTTGGTTGAAATCGCATTTACATAACTCCCATTGTCTATAATGATTTTATAGACTTTCTTCCCTATCTTGACAAATGTTTGGAGGATGTTAGTCCTTTTCCAATCATCCTTTTCTTTAATTTGGGTCAAGATTCTAACAACACCTAATGTCTCATCATAACCACCTTCTTCTTCTTCTTCATCATACTCATTGATCAAATTGGATTCGGCCTCATATACCTCTTCTTCAAACTCTCTAGTGGGTTCCGTCTCCTTATCAGCTAACTCTCCTATATGTAAAGATCGGGTAGGGCATTAGCTAGTAAGGTGTCCCATTTTTGACATTTGAAATATTGGATATTTGGGTTACCACTGTTTTGCATTGCAGGGGCCTTATCCTTATCAACTAATTGGTTTGATGGGGCTGGAGGAGTGGGGCAGTTTTGACGCACTTGGTTGAATCCAGGTTTTTGAGTAGGGGCACTAACCTTAGTTGGTTCAGGTTGTCGGATTATTGGTCCCCTATGAAATCTCTAACAGTCCCTGGCTATCTGGTAGGCTTGGTTTAGGTCAGTGATTTCCCTAAAAAATAATTTCCTTTGGATCTCTTCTCGTAGACCAGCTCTAAACCTAGACAGTGTTACAGCCTCTGATTCATCAATGTTGCATCTCATTGCAAACTCATCAAACTTGGCAATATATTTTGACACAGTCTTATTGCCCTAGTATAACCTTTGCCACTGATCTAATAGTCTTTGGTGATAGGACATAGGGAGGTATTTTTCCCTAAGCTTGATTTTCATGGCTCTCCAGGTGGCTATGGGCATGTCTCCTCTTTACCTAATCACTCGCTCAATATTTTCCCTGTATAACCTAGCTTGATGGACTAATCTCAGTTTGGCAAACTTGAACTTTCTCTCCTCAGTCATCTCATACCATTCAAAATATTGGTCCATTTTTCCCTCCCAGTCAATGTAGGCCTTAGGGTCCAGGCTTCCATCAAAGATAGGAGCCTCTAATCGAATGTTCCTCATGACTCTTTCATCTTGATCTAAGTAGTCCTAGGGAGGTCGCCTAGGAGTGTACTCAGGGGTGTAGTCATAATGATGGGCACGGGGAATTGGCCTAGGTAACTCAGGCTCAGCATGGACTCTATGGGCTTCTTCCATGAAATCAGGGTGAAGCCACCTTGGATTGTACTCAGGGGTGTTTTCATGATGTTGGACTCTTGGACCTCAGGAAATTGATCTAGATGAATCAGGTTCGGTGGGGGTCTTTTGGGCCTCTTCAAGGGTCCCAATTCTATCTTTCACTTGACCTGATTCCTTGTTCATTTGCCCTAATTACTCAGTTACAGTATCAAATTTTTCAGTCAGGGTCCTTATTAAGAATTCAAGATTGGGATCCATGGATAAACCAAATTGAGTATAGGACTGTTGGTATAAGGCTTCAGACCAATTGGACAAGCAGTACAAACCTAGCTTCTAGGGCTCCTAGATCTAGAAGTTCAATGTAACAAGACTTGACTAGGTACTAGTTAAGAATACAGTTACCCTTTCCACTGGCCAGGTAAGAGATGGAATTGCGGGAGGCTCCCCTTGCTTTCATGAGGTCCTAATTAGAAACTGCAAGTCTACTTAAGGCATTTGCCATTGGATCTCTAGCCTTAGACACCAATTTCAAGGAGTAAATACAAACTCAAATAATACTTTGCCTCATCTTGCACTTGAACTTGACTTGTGGATGTCCCTAGTTTTAGGTTCCGACTTGATTTTAGTTAGGGTTAGGTCAATGTGAGATGTGGGTGGTTGTTTTGGGATAAGGAAAGGGAATGACCTCCTTCCCTTATGTTGTGATTGAATGCCCTTAAGTAGATTTTGAAACGGATGCACAACCAATCACAATTAACTAAGAGAATATCTAGGCTAGTACAAACATGTGATGCAAAATTCAAATTTTAAAATTTTAAAAATTCAAATTTTAAATTGAAAATTTTAGATCTTGAAGTCTATATTTCAAAACTCAAATTTTAGATTTTAAATTTTGAATTATAGTTAGAAAATTCATTCTTGGAGGTAATAGTTGTTGCAAGAAAAAAACTTTAGCAGTTAACAAACTTCCAACTAACTAGTTTTAAAAATTTGAAATTTAAATTTTAAAATTTCAAAAATTTGAAATTTAAATTGAAACTATTAGATCTCAGAGTTAAGATCTCACATTTCAAATTTTGAATTTTAATTCTTTAATTTTAGTTAGAAAATTAATTTTGAAAGCTTGTTGTAAAAGTTGTTACAAGAAACTTCTAGCTAACAAACCTTTAACCATAAAACACTCAAGATTCAAAATTTAAATTCAAAAAATTTTAGAATTCAAATTTTTATAAGTGGAGATCTCATATTCAAATCTAAAATTTAGAAAAAAAAATTTGAAATTTTTTTTTAAAATTTGAAGAAGCAACTTGATGGAGGGAAAACTAGAATTGAAGCAAGTACTAGCTAACTAAAGGAGCAACATGAGATGACGAATTTTAAACTACAAAAGTTTTTTTAAAAAGATTTAAAATTTTAGATCTCAGATCCTAAGGTCCTAAAATATAGCAAAAAAAAATTTTGGATTTTTTTTTTGCAACATGAAAAATTACTAAAATTCATGGAATATTCGGGTTAATACTAGAGTAGAAATTTTAGCAATCAAACACTTGACCTAGTAACCATGCTCCGATACCAAAAATTGATGCGGGACATGGGAGATAAATGAAATGAATGGATGATGATGCACTTTAAAAGACTAGCTATCCATGATGAGCAATGAATTTAAAGCATGAAAATTAATCATAAGAGAAACAATCTTCTTCCAACCAAGAGACTACTAAATTAAACACCCGCGTGCATATCATATTCAAATTAATATAAAATGGATCTCATGGCTAGGAAATAATTCCTACTAGGTTAAACACCTTCAAATCTCAGATCCAAAGGGCCAAGAAGGGGTTCTCCTACCAACAATGAAGGCTAAAATATTTGGTAGAAAGGAAGCTCTCAACACTCAAGGATTAAGGCTTAAACTTTAAGACTTGCACTCCCTACCTTTAAAATTTACCTTGACCTTGATCCATGGCATGGAAACCATCACCTTTGACTTGGAAACCCTGAGAGAACCTGCAACAAAACCAAACATTAGGTGTGAAAGATGAATCAAAGATGGAATTGAAACAAAGGAAAGAATGAAGAATGAATAGTGGCCGGCACTTGGAATCAAGGAGCTTGAACTTGGATCAATCAAAGGGCATCCCACACTCCACTTATCACAAGGGCATCTCACCCTACAAACACAAACCCAAGGGCATCCCACCCTCTTCTTAAACAAGGCTTCACACCTTCAAATCAAAGAAATCTTACTCACTCCGCATAAGAGAACACAAGAAGGAACTTAACAAGAAGGAAACCTTTCATTCATTACTCAAAGTATATCATGCTTACAAGAGAGGGCTTAGAGCCCTATTTATAGACCTACTAACCATGGGAGTCGGCCAAGGAGAGAGAGGGGAGAGGGTTAGGTTAAGCTAACTAACTCCTAGTTAGATCCAACAAATTTGGTTTTATGGTTCTAACTAGAAGTAGTTTGCAACAACTTTTAGGTAGAAAGTTGTAACAACTTGAACATGTGGCACTTAGGTAGCAATGACATGGCTTCCTCTTACTGATGTGGATCCTTTGGTGGCATGTGATGTGGCATTCCACATGTCAAGTTAGTTGGAGATTTGTTGGGGGCTTGAAAAGTGGTTATATGCTCCTCACAAATTGCTTGATGAAGTGTCCTCCATGTTTCTCCCAAAGATGCTTGATGAAGTGTCCTCCATGTGAAGGAAAAGTGGTCTCCATGTGAAGGTGATGAAGTGGCATCCGTGAAGGCTCCAAATGGCATGCTCACATTGGGTTGACTTGGGTTGAGTTGACTCATGAGGATGGTGGCTTTCCTTCATGAGTCGGCTCATGGACTTGTGCTTCAAAAGGATGAGTCGACTCATGAGGATGGTGGAGTCGGCTCATGGGCTTTGTAATTGGGTTTCATCCCATGACTTTTATTGGATTTAAGTAGATTCTTTTAGCTGCAAAACCAAAGAGAATTAGTTTGAAATTTTTTTTTCTTGTTGATGTCCCCATCATTTAGTAAGCTACTGAGTGAGCATTGAAGATCAATTATTAAAGCTTTGAAGCATGTTTAAGTCAAGCTTCATTGGTAACATTTTGGTTTTTTGAGAGTTTATTTTTATTGCTCTATTTTTTATTTTCAGTTTTTGTATTACAAGTTTTAGTAGGATCTAAAAGTTGAAATTTGTTTGGATTTTATTGACTAGCCTTCCAAAACCAATTGGGTTTATTTATAAATCCATGTAAAATAAAGTTGTATTGGATTTTGAATTATGAGCTCAAAAAAATAATCTAACTGTATTCTTGATGGAATATAATGGAAATCCTAAGAGGTATTTGGAAAGTAGATATAGGTACTGGGATTGCATTGAACTACTATAAATTTTTTGTATTTGTGTGTGCTTCTACTTTTTTTTTCTTGTATCTATATTAGTTCACACAATACTCGGCTCACATACCATAAGTTTTCAAAGTATAATATCTGCTCAAATATTTTGAAAACCTGATTCACCCTTTTTTTGGATTGTTAGTCTGAGCAACACAATACTTTTTGAATTTTAAATTTCACTTTTTTCTCATAATCTCATCACTGAGAATATTTGATGGCATTGTTATCGACTCATCCAAGATATCTCATAATTGCTGTACTTTTAAATAAGCCCTAACAAGATCCTTTCAATATGGGTAACAAGTATTGTTTGACTTATATAGAGAAATACTAACAGTAAAAGCACCCTTATTGATATTGGTAAGATCAAACATCTCATATCTAAATCCATTAATAGAGGTGGTAATAGCATCAACCAAGATGATTTACGTCTTGAATCATCAAACAAAAGTCCATATATTTACACCATCATACAACGAATTACTAGAAGCTCTTTAACCATGCCGAGCTATGAATATGAGAACAACCAATAAATCTGATCGAAGCCACAAACCGCTTAACAACTCTCTAAGGCTATGGATCAATACCATGCATGCCACAATATACAGACTATGAATTTCAAGATCTTGACTTTGCTACCATGTGAAAGGGTTCCAAGCAGTGTAATGTGCCAGCTCAAGATCCAAATAAACATAAAAAAAGATGCGGAAAAGAAGCATTGAAAGAAAAAATGAGAGAGAAAAAACTTGTATTAGAAAAATCAAACCATACAAAAAATTCCTCCATGTCTTGGCAAAGAGACACTTCTAAGCTCTCTCTTCCACGATATTTCCACACTCTTTCTCATTCTTTCACAAAAAAAAAGAGACACCATAGGTCCTTTTTAAATAGAGCATATTATGGATAGGAGTTGGACTTCAATCTTAACTTTAAAAATCAAAAATCATTGAAAAATAAATTCTAGATCAAATTAAGTAATTCTATAAATAAAATTTTATTTCAATATATATATAAGAAATAATTAAGGTCCTAAAGACATTAAAACTAGTGACTAGCAAAAATTCGAATCCTAGCTTTTGAAGTAAGACTCCGTAATGAATCTCAATAACAACATGTCCTTGTATAATGAGAAGCCTCATCTCAGAAAATCCTCGGGAATAGTGACTACCCACACTACATTCACAACATATATAATCTTCCTTCTCTTAATATTTCTTCAATTCCATTATTAATTTCGTCTAGCATTTGCTGTGCTCCGTTGTTTTTACAATTGATATTTATTGCATTGTAGATGTAAAATAAATCTTTATTATCATTTTTTATTTTCTTTTAATTTTTTTTTTGTTAATGACACGTTTAGTAATTGGCGGGGCATTTCATACTCTTACTTATTTTGTGCAGTTCTCCGATTGACTTTTCAACCTCTTGAATTTGAAAAACCACCATGAACCCGTTTAGTTTATGGAAAGAATTTTCTTGCTATAATATTTTTTTAGAAAGCTAATAACGAAAAAAATATTTTTTATATATTTATCGGTCATAGAAAAGTGATACATTTCAAATGGGTATATATTTAGCGAGCATCTACTTTTCGAGAAAAGTTGTATAAAATACCTATTATGTTTTTAATAAAGAAAAATATATTATTACATCCTATATAAAAATTTTAAAATATATTTGGAAAAGCAAAATTATCCTAATTTTCAAAAAAAATAAAAATTAATTTTTTATATATATTTTACATGAATTTTTCTTTTTTATGAAATATGAGAATTTTTTTTTTATGAAAATGCTATTTTTTTTTTTCTTTTTTTTAAAAACTTCAACCATACATGAGCTTTTCTTCTTCTTCTTCTTCTTTTTTAATTTTTTATCCATTTAACCGCACTTTCCCGCTCCAAGCAAACAAGTCATGGGGTTTTGAAGCAAAGGAAAACCATTATATTTTAATGCTCAAAAATTTAAAACTCTTCGCACCAAACTTTTATGTTGATGGATAGATCTCCTCAGACAAGGCTATGAACTCACGATACCCACTTTGTTGTTGTTTAATTTGCACGTTTGAAGTAGTTTCTTCCTTTACCCAAAAAAAAAATAAATTCAATGCCTTATCGCCCTCTAACTTCCTGGCCCCCTCTGGTTTTATGCCGGTGGTTGAACCGGCAAAACCGTTCACAAGAAAAGCACGAAAGGCGGGAGACATAAAAAGAAAAGAGGATAAGATAGGAACGATCTATTAATCTCTCCAGAATGGTACCATACGAATGCAACTTGTCCTGATGGCTTGCTGAGACGCGGCATAAGTTTTGATCCCCCGTTCAGACTTGCACGCCCCAGAATCCACCAAAACCAACCGTACGTCTCTTTTCGATCCGGCCTCGTTAACTATCCAGACGCTTCTCCTATTCGTACTTGTACCGATGCAAAGTTCAAAGTGCATCATATATTAAGCTCTACAACTCAAAACTATACTCTAAACCGAATCTGAAACAAAATCCACTTCATTTTCCCACTTATTGACATTAAGGCATGATATTTATGCTGGCTGGCCTACCTCCGGAGTAATGCCCTAACATTTAGTTTTGAGATTGCTACTAGGCTTTCATGATCGTAATTATAGTTATTAGATTTTATATTTCCTTTTCTATATATATATATATATATATAGACACATTTACTAAATATATGCCATGCATATATGCAAATATGAATTTTTAAGAAATAAACATGAAATACCCCATGTTTGTGGAGATATATCTGTATTTTTTTGTTGGGATCAATCAAATCTTGTAGATAACAAGCCATATTTGGTACCTCTAGAATCCACATAATTTAATGCTACACCAGTGTGAATCACTTAAATAACAACAATTCTTTAATATTTTTTCTTTGAAAAAAGAAAGTTTTTAAAAACTTAGTTCTAACTGGTAAAGATCCTCAAATTTATTTTATTTTATTTTATTTTTTTACGAACATTATGGTGATAAGGTACCCACTGGGTTTTGAACCTCCAAAACAATGTTTGATAGTGATGCTACTGATCTATCTCGAGAACAAGGCATTAAAATATCCAGACATTTAGGTACTTCTAGGTAGGCTTTACCGGACATTGCGTGGTCACACTATCTTTTTAAGTTATGCTATTTTATAATCAATCTTAAGATTAAAGACATGGTGACTACTGGTAGTTTCTAATCACAGCACCGAATGTAGTTTATGATTTTATAAAATTTTTACATTTTCTTCCAGCAATATGGTTTCACAATTATCATGGCTATATGTTCCCAAAATAATTTGTGAGGTTCAACAAGTTTAGCCATACTAGTTTATCACTATTAAAGTAAAAACAACTACTTGACAAGTTTTTTTAAAAAAAAAATTCTAAATAAATTAATCCTCGATTTCTTTCCTTTTAATGAGCAATACAGCGGTGTATGCCACCACCATGACATGAACCTTTGAATTTTGATGCTATCTAGTTTTCCTTGAGAACAAGGCATTATAATTTTCATAATTAGTTGTTGAGATGTGCGCAGCGTATTAAATCAGTTTAGGCCTCCAAATAATTCATGTTTATTCACTTAGAATTAACCAATCACAATACAGGCAGATATCAAGTCAAAAAAGAGATTTACGTGGTTTGGCAAAATATTACCTACGTCCATCAAGAGGAAAGGAGTAATCCACTATAATCTGATCCAAATCTAGGTACAAAAAGAATACAAATATCTAGATAACAAATGCCAGATTAAAAACAAAGAGACATAATAAATAAAAAAAAAAAGATGATGAAAGAAGCACGAGAAAAAATCCAAATACCAGGCCTCTAGCTTTTTCTGGTGCCTAGATCGAAAAATAAATCTCTCTGAAATTTCTCTAGATTTTTTCTCGCTGTCTCTCTCTGTAGATCAAAGAACGCAGGCTCTCTGTGGTTAAATAACCATCTGAAACGGCGGCCAAAACAGATCTAAAACAAGTCCAAAAAATTCAAAACACTCCCAAGCCGTCAGATCAAAGAACAAAGGCTCAGATCGCACCAAAATCCATGCAATATACCCTCAAATCAGGCCTAATCAAGCTCGGATTAATCTCAACCATCCGATCGACCGATCGACAGTCCATAATGCAAGAAATCGCGTGGACCACGCATACACCGCGAGAAACCAAGGGGAACTGCACGGGGAAACCAGGGAAACGCCCAAGGGGGGCGCCGCAAGCGGCTGGGCAAAGCCCACGCGCGCGCCTGCGCGCTGCGTGTGGGCCTGGGCCGCGCGCGCGCGCACGCCTGCGTGCTGGGCTGGGGCCGAGCGCCCGCCCGCGTCGCGGGTCACGCATGGGTCGAGCGGTCTTCGTGGGAGCAGTTTCGTGGTTGGGTTTTTACGGGAGCAAACAATAACAATCCTTCTCCTTGCGACCCAAAAATAAATGCCTCTATCAAATATGGATTATAAAGCCTCCTCCTCATCAAAAGACCCTGAAGGGGATCACCAAGTACTCAAACCAATTAAGTTCTGGAATGTCCTGAACTTGACTACTGTAATTGGTTTAGTGAGCATATCAGCCGGATTATTAGCAGTGCCAATTTTCTGAAGTTGAATATCACCATCCTCTACCAAATATCTGATAAAGTGATACCTGACATCAATATGCTTAGTGCGCTCATGATACATCTGATCTCTGGCGAGATGTAACGTACTCTGACTGTCACAGTGAATAACCAAATAATTCTGCTTGAGACCCAAATCTTGTACTAGCCCTCTTAGCCAGGTTGCTTCCTTTGCTGCCTCTGTCAAAGCCATATACTTTGCCTCTATAATAGACAAAGCAACTGTAGATTGCAAAGTAGCCTTCCAGCTAATTGCACAACCAGAGAGAGTAAATACATATGAGGTCAATGACCTCCTCCTATCCAAGTCACAAGCATAATCTGAATCATAGAATCCTGTAACAGTGCAACCACTCTGTCCGGAGAATACCAATCCCAAATTAGAAGTACATTTCAAATATCGAAGAATCCATTTCACAGCTGACCAGTAAGCTTTTCCAGGCTTGTCCATATATCTGCTCATTATACTAATTGCCTGTGAAATATCAGGGTGAGTGCAGACCATTGCATACATGATACTGCCAACTACTTGCATAAGGTACTTTAGACATATACTTCTCCTCATCATCAGTCTGAGGAGAATCCCTAGCAGATAAACGAAAGTGACTGGCAAAGGTCATAGTGACTGGCTTAGCTGTAGACATGCAAAATCTTTCCAAGACTTTCATAATATAATTGTGCTGAGTAACAAATAGTCTACATAATTGCCTGTCACGAATGATCGCCATCCCAAGTATCTTCTTTGCCAGTCCAAGGTCCTTCATCTCAAATGCAGTACTAAGTTCAGCTTTCAGCTTCTGGATGACTGATATATCCCTGGCTGCAATCATCATGTCATCATCATATAATAACAAATAACAAAAGGACCCGTCTGAAAGCTGCTGATGATACACGCAACTATTATATGGAGATTTATCAAATTCATGGTCAACCATAAACTTATCAAATTTGCGGTACCATTATCTTGGAGACTGCTTCAAACCATACAAAGACCTTTTGAGCAAGCATACATGATCTTCTTTATCTGGAGCCTCAAAACCAGGTGGCTGTTGCACATAAATCTACTCCTCCAAGTCATCATGTAGAAAAGCTATCTTGACATCCAGCTATTCTAACTCCAAATTCTGAGAAGCAACTAAAGCAAGGAACACACGAATAGAAGAGTATTTAACTACAGGAGAAAATACCTCCTTGTAATCAATACCCTCTCGTTGACTATAACCCTTAGCCACCAACCTTGCCTTATATTTCAAATCTTGAGGGGTAGTTCCTTCCTTTTTCTTGAAGATCCATTTGTAGCCAATTTTCTTCTTACCCTTAGGTAATATGATTAATTCCCAAGTCTGATTCTTTTCCAAAGACTGAAGCTCTTCTACCATAGCCATGGTCCATTGCCCAGCCTATGAACTACCAATTGCTTCTTGAAATGTGGTCAGCTCATCACCTATAGTGTATGCAATATTCAAAGCATAATATACTAACTCAGCATAAGCAGAATCCTCAAAATCATACCTTTGAGGTGCTCTGATATATCGCTTGGTTCTTTGAGTGGCAATACTATCATCTTGAACTTGACCACATACAATAACCTTCTCCTGAGTCTGTAACTCTGGATCTGTCTGCTGATACTGTTCATTCTGAATATCACCTCTAGGCTGCAACTACTATGATCTAACAGTCTGATTAATATCAACAACAGTCCTATCCTGCTGATCCTCTGATCTCCCAGTGAAGAACTTGGCTGTAGCTACCGTGAAGGAGTGGCTGACTCATCAAAAGTCACATCCCTACTGACTAGAAAACCTTGTGATCCAGGCTCTATGTACCATAATCTGTAGCCCTTCACCCCATATGCATATCCAAGAAATATGCATTTCTTAGCCCTGGGATTCAACTTTCCATCTTTGACATGTGCATATGCTGAACACCCAAATACTCTAAAAACTGAATAGTTTGCAGGTCTACCTGTCCACATCTCTTCCGGAGTCTTCATATTCAATGCAGATGCTGGAGATCGATTTATAATAAAGCAGGCTGTATGTGCAGCCTCTACCCAGAAGTCTCTACTCAATCCAGAACTTGACAGCATAGATCTGACTCTTTCCAATAGTGTGCGATTCATGCATTCTGCAACACCATTTTGCTGAGGAGTATACACTGTGGTCCTATGCCTGACAATGCCCTCTGACTTGCAAAAAGTCATTAAACTCTGTAGAACAGAATTCCAATCCATTATCAGTCCGGAAGGTTTTCACCTTCCTCTCAGTTTGCCTCTCGACCATAGCCTCCCACCCTTTAAAAGTGTGAAACACATCACTTTTATTTTTGATAGTATAAATCCAGACTTTACGGGAATAGTCATCAATCAAAGATAGCAAATACCTAGATCCACCCTTTGATGTAACTAGGAAAGGTCCCCATAGGTCAGAATGTATGTAATCCAATATACCTGCTATCCTATGCACGCTTGTAGTAAAGCTGACTCTGTGTTGTTTTCAAATATACAATGCTCACAGAATCCAAGTGCACCAACTTTCTGACCTCCTAGCAGACCACGTATGCTCAGCTCCTGTAAACCTTTATCTAACATGTGGCCCAATCTTTAATGCCATAACTGTGTCAATTGAACAATAGAGGAATGTGCTGAAAAAACCTCACCAACCATTGTAGTACCATCCAAATAATAAAGAGTGCCACTCAATTTATCTCTTAACAAAGTCAATGCACCTTTACTAATTGTAATAAATCCTCTACCCCATCTGCCCTCAAAACCTACAATATCAAGAGCATTTACCGAGAAGATTTCTTTTAAATTGGGGAACATATCTGACATCATCCAAAGTCACCACAGTATTTGTATGAGATTTGATCTGAACTATACCAATTCCTTCTACTTTACAGATGGCGTCATCCCCAAAAAGAACAGAACCTCCATCATAGGATCTAAAAGAAGTAAACCATTCTTTATGGGGTGTCATGTGAAAAGATGCTCTAGAGTCCACGATCCAGATATCAGGCTGACTGATACTGCATGTAGCTATAAATACTGCATCATCTGCACAACACTGCTATGATCTGCAGAAGAAACTGCTACTGATGCCGAATCTGATATTATTCCTTTATTTTTCTCTTCCTTCTCTTTCTTGGACTGTAGAAGTCTACACTCATTTTTCCAGTGGCCTGGCTTCTTGTAGTATGAGAAACACCAGGTCTTTTAGACCTAGACTTCGATCTAGTCTTGGACTTATTTCTACCTTGTCTAACTGTTCTTTGCTCATCTCTACCTCTGATAATAAGTTCTTGTGCCGGATTTGGAGCCTGATGCTCCAACTGTACTTTCAACCTAAGCTCATTGGATAACAAAGTGGCTTCAACCTCATTGAGACTTATAGTCTCTCTTCCATAGAGCATGGTAGTAGTAATATTTTCATAGGACTTAGGCAAAGAATAAATCAAGATCAAAGCCTTGTCTTCCTCATCAATATTAACACCAATATTTGCCAAATCAAGCAGAAGATTATTATAATCATCCAAGTGATCCTTGAGTGAGATCCCTTATGCCATACGAAATGTGTGAAGCTTGCCCCTCAAATACAGTCTATTAGTGAGAGATTTTACCATATACAAAGTATCTAATTTTTTCCATACACCTTTAGCTGTATCAAGTTCCACTACATTGCAGAGGACTTTATCACTCAATCCCGAAAATAGAGTCCCAAGTGCTCTCTCATTCATCTCCTCTTTTTCAGCCTCGTATCACCTAGAATTGCATCCATTCCTTTGAGAGCTGTTGCAATGCCCTCCTTTACCAACAGATATCTCATTCTCACCTTCCATAGTGCAAAATCACCTGTGCCATCAAATATCGCTACCTCATGCCTAGAGGTAGTGGAATGAAAAATAACTGCCTCAGGAGCCGGAGAAGAACTTGGTTGCCCGTCAGATGCCATCCCTTTGCTCTGATACCAATTGTTGGGATGTGCGCAGCAGATTAAACCAGTTTCGGCCTCCAAATAATTCCTGTTTACTCACTTAAGCAATTAACCAATCACAACACAGGCAGATATCAAGTCAAAAGAAGAGATTTACATGGTTCGGCAATATATTGCCTACGTCCACCAAGAGGAAATGAGTAATCCACTATAATCTGACCCAAATCTAGATACAAAAGGAATACAAATATCCAGATAACAAATGCCAAATTAAAAACAAAGAGACATAATAAATAAACAAAAGGGATGAAAGAAGCACGAGAAAAAATCTCAAATACCAGGCCTTTAGCTTTTTCTGGTGCTTGGATCGAAGAAAAAATCTCTCTGAAATTTCTCTGGATTTTTTCTCTCTGTCTCTCTCTCTGTAATCAAAGACCGCAGGCTCTCTGTGGTTAAATAACCATCTGACGATGGCCAAAACAGACCTAAAACGAGCCTAGAAAATTCAAAACACTTCCAAGCCGTCAGATCAAAGAACAAAGGTTCAGATCACGTCAAAGTCAGTGCAAGATACCCTTAAATCAAGCCTAATCAAGCTCGGATTAATCTCAGCCGTCCGATCGAACCGATCGGATAATCCAGAATGCGAGAAATCGTATGGACCGCGCGTACACCGCGAGAAACCAAGAGGAACCGCACGAGGAAACCAGGGAAACGCCCCAAGGGGGCGCCGCAAGCGGCGGGCCGAGCCCGTGCGCGTGCCCGCGCTGCGCGTGGGCCTGGGCTGCGCGCACGCCTGCACACTGGGCGGGGCCAAGTGCTTGCCCGCACGCGGGTCGCGCGTGGGTCGAGCGGTCTTCGTGGGAGCTTTCGTGGCTAGGTTTTTACGGGAGCAAACAATAACATTAGTTTTGAACAATACTATATCATGTATGTAAGCTTTGATGATAATATGGCCAGTGAATTTTGTTTTTCCCCAATCAAACTAATTCCTTAGATAAGGACTTGATAATCGCCCAGTGATCGATACTCTCCAACCACTAAATGAAATTTGTTATTTACAAACAATCTTTCATTTCTTGCGAATAAAAGGTTTCACAATTAGAATGATCATATGTTCATTGGATAATTTATGATAATCAGTAGATTTAATGTCACACAATTTTGACACCCTCTATCTAAAACAATTACTTGACCAATTTTCTTTGAAACAGAAAAATATCACCAAATTAAATGACTTTTGGCCGATAAGAACTCTTCCTTATTTTTTTGAGCAACACAATGTTAGATTGCCACCACCAGGGTTTGGGTCTTGCAAATAATGTTTGACATTAAAAGAACCTAGCATACCTTGGAAACAAATCTCTAGACATTTATTTTTTAGCAATACTATGCTTTAATAGTCACAAAGCAACTAAATTTTGTAATATTCTTGTATTTTTTCATCAACCTTCTTTCTAGATAAAGACTTGGCAATTGCCAAAATGATTGACACTTCCCAACCACCAAATGAATTTTGTACTTCTATAAATTTTCGATTTCTTTCAAGAGACAAAGTTTCACAATTAAAATGAACGCATACTCACCGAATGATTTTTGAGAATCAATAAGACAAAGGCATGCCAATTTCCCACCATTTAAATGGAAGCAACTACTTCATAAACTTTCTTATAATATATATAAATATATATATATCTTAACAAATTTGTTCCGGTCCAAAAGGAACTCTTGGTTCCTCTCTCACAATATTTTGTTACCTACCACATTGTGACATGTATGGTTGATATATTTAATGATGAAAAAAAAAAAGTTATTTTGCCGCCAAGGGTTGGTAAGATTTTGAGCCTAAAATGACTAAACGATCAACCAACAATGTGATGTAGATTTATAGGAGTCAAAAAGACTATTGCAACTTTAAATGTTGTAATCAAGGGTTATTAGACATCACACAAAGAAAAAAAAATGAAGAAAACCAAGGTTGTTGGACTGACTTGAACAACTGTGAGGTCACCGTCTCACTAGATAAGTTGACATAGGCTAAAAAGTGTCAACCAACAGTAGGTATAAGGTTGATATATATCACTTACAAATCGACCACCCAACGATTGATGTCTACATTGCAGCTGTATGAAGATTTCAAATGCCTTTACATTGTAGGGGCTGTGATACCCCGGGCCAAAAGGGCCCTGATATTTTATTGGGTTGGTTTAAAAAAAAGAAGAAAAAAAATGCTGGAAGACGACTCCCCGGTCGACTTTGATCGGGAGTCCATCACCAAGGAGTCGAGAGCTCGAAGAACTCTCCCAGGTCCTCTTATTTAATTCGATCCAACTCTGCTCCATCATAAGTTCTGATATTCATCATTGAAGATGATCGATTTTCTCTCCTTTCTCCCATCATCATCTCCATCCCGGTTCTGTTGTATTCGATGGAGTCAGAAGGATTGTTGGAAAAGGATAATGATTCTCCCATCTTTTAATTCATCTTTCTCTTTATCTTCTTAGCCTGAGATCTTGGAATCGATGAACCATCATACTTTGTCAAAGAAAGGAGGCTTTGTTGTAGAGCTGTTAATGGACCAGGACTGGATCCGAGACTCACGGGTATTTATCCAATGGATCCGAGTTTGGTACTAAATTAGGACACGTTTATCCGGACTCGGATCCGTTTAGCAATAATTAAATGGATCCGGATCTGGATATTAAATATCTAGACCTTGTAGATCGGAAACCCAGTTATATAATATAGTATTATATATATATATATATATATTATTATGAACCGGTTCAAAATCAATTGTAGTTTTTAAAATAAAAGGCATTCGATTTAGTAGCCCTAATTCTTTTCCATTCATCTAAATCCCTAATCCTCCTTAACCCTCGACGGTCAATGCCTCCCCCCTCTCCAGTCCAGATCGGCATCCATCACTGACCATCTCCTCCCTATCACCGATGGTCCGGTGTCACTCCATCACCCCTCTCCCCATCCGGCCATCGATAACTCCATCTATCGTCACTTATCGCATCCGTGCCTTGCCATCACCCGACATTGTCCCCTGCTAGCCATCGTTGCTTCGACATCATCCCCACTGGCCGCCACTACTCTGACATCGCCCCCCGCCAGTCATCGCTACTCTGACATCATCCCCCACCTCTCTAGCTCTCTCTTTCTCAGATCCAAGCCCCCTTGGTCACCACTGCTTCAACTTCATCCCTCACTAATCGCCACTGCTCCAACATCGTCCCTCGCCAGTCGTCGTTGCTCTGACATTATCCCCCACCTCTCCCTTTCTCATATTTGAGCCCCGTCGATCGCTGCTGCTTCGACTTCGTCCCCCAGCTCTACCTTCCTTGAATTGGAGCCCTGCTGGTCGTTACTACTCCAACATCATCCTCCAACTCTGCCTTCCTCGAATCTGAGCCCCACCGACTACCACTATCCTGACATCAACCCCCCTCAGCTGCTTTTCTTGGATCCAAGCTTTGCCAGCCACCAACATCGTCCCCCATTGGCTGCCGCTGCCCCGACATCATCTCCTATATTTGCAGCTTTGCCTTCCTTGGATCTGAGCCCCTATCATAAAATCGATGAGATATTTGTTCTTGTTTTATATTAATACATAGCTATGATCATCAGAGCATCAAAAGCACCCTAAATTCTCAATTAGGCCAGTAATTTATATGATTCTTTTTCCTGTCAAATTCACCTACACATATTTCATCAAGCTGCACTTTAAAATCTTGCACTTGGGCATTACCTTCTCTTTGAGTTCATTAGAATGAGAGGACATGACAAAATTGAATAAGATATGATACTGGATTTTTATATTCAAAACTATGAAACTTGACTCTGTATTCATAAGCATAATAACTTTATATTTATGTATTTATTTAGCAATATGGTCTTAATGTGTGACCATCAAGGTTCAAACTTTGGCCCTCCCCCATGAACAACCTCTTAATAAAAGAGTGCCAACAAGCTAATCTAACAGTCATTGGCCTGCACATCAGAAACTTTATATAAGATACTTATCTATGATACAAAACTATATTTTTCCCAATTTATAAGTGCCATCAATCCCTTTGTGGTGAGCTATAGTTCATGATGCCCTCCAACATTAATGTTCTTATGTGAAATTTTAGATTTATTTTGCTAAATGTTCTTATGTAATTTATTTTAAATTTCAAAAAATGTCAACTACTAAAAATATTAATATTAAAGTTGAACAAAATATAATCACACCTACGGAGCTAATTGAAGATGAAACAACTGAATCTACACAAAACTACATTGCTAGTCATAAAAAAAAGTTGATATCACCGGTATAAAATGATTTCATTAAGCTTAAAGATAAAAATGGTGATGACATTGCTAGATATATTTAGTATAGGAAGTAACTTTGTAGTATCATTAGTAAAAGAACTAGTCACTTGAGAAAGCATCTTAGCACAAGCATTTTTAGAAAAAAAATAATAATGGAAGAGCACTACAATAATCAATTACTAAAGGCTTTTGTGATAAGGCAGCTCAACCTTCAAGTTTGACCAAGAAAAAGTAGAAAAGATTTGGCAAAAATGATTATCAAGTATAACTACTCTTTTAACATGATTCAACATGAGTATTTTGAACAATTTTATACTGGATTGAATCCAAATTTTAAGCTTGTGAGTCATAACACAATTAGGAATGATATATTAAATGTTTAAAAAGGAGGAAAAGGTAAAGTTATATGATTACTTTGATGCACTTTCTAGTAAGATTTCTTTTACTATTGATATATGGACTTTTAATCATTCGAATGTTGCATCTGCATACTTGACTGCACATTATATATCAGATATTTAGGAATTGAAGAAAAAAAATTATTGTATTCAGAAAGATTTTATATCTATATGATGGTGAGACATTGTTTCATTTTATTTTTGATTTGTTATTGGAGTGGAATTTGGATAAGAAAATTTCTTCAATAGTTGTTAATAATGCAAGTGCAAATGATGTAATGGTTAGACTATTGAAAAGGTGGTTTTGTGAGAAATCATTATTTTCTTTATCTGGTGTATTATTTCATGTGCAATGTAGTGCACATATTCTTACTTTGATTGTTCAAGATAGATTAGCAAAAGTTGGAGACTTCTTGCAAAAATTTTAAGAAATTGTGAGTTTGTTGAATAGGTCACTTGCTTTATATCAAAAATTTGAAAAAGCATTAGCTTAGTTAAAGTTGACATATACAAAAAAGATAGAAAAAGATGTACCTAATAGGTGGAATTCAACTTATTTGATACTTAATGCTTCCATTCCTTTGAAGGAGGCATATTATCATTTGTCTCTATTGGAAAGAGGTTATAAATGTAATCCTTCAGAAGATGAATGGAAAGTGAAAGATTGTTTGAAATTATTCTATGATGCAACTAATTATTTTTCTGGTTCGAAGTTTTCTACTTCTAATCTATCTTTACAGAATATTTATAAAATTCAGCTTAATATGAGAGAGTGGGAGAACAGTGAGCATGAATATCTTAGATTAATGGGAGGACCTATGAAAAAAAAGTTTGAAAAATATTGGGAAGAATGTTCTTTGCCATTAGCAATTGCAACTTTTCTTGATCCAAGATTCAAAATTAATATCATGGAGTATTATTATGATCAGCTATATGCTTCTAATTCTTTTGCTTATATTGATAAAGTTTGTATAGTTATGTTTGATTTATATAATGAATATAGGGACGAGAAATTGCTGGGAATTCAGGTTATTTTGTGTCAAGTGGTTCAATAAATACAAATTCAAGTGAAAGCCATGCAGGTATATCTTTGGATAATGAGCATGACTTTGATGAGTAGTATCGTCGATCTCATTCTTCCACTATTAAAGATTCTAATAAATCTGAGTTGGGAAAATATTTGGAGGAAGCTGTGTTTCCAAGAAAAAATAATTTTGACATTTTGAATTAGTAGAAGATGAATAATGCTCATTATCCTATATTAGCAAAAATAACATTGGATATTTTAGCTATTCCAACTACAATTATTGCTTCTGAATCAGCATTCAGTATTTGTGGTAGGATGATTGATGAGAAACGATCATGCTTGGCTCCAAAGATTGTTGAAACTTTGTTAACTACAAGTGGTTGGCTTGAATCTACAAAGAATAGTAAATTTTAATTATTTTGTATTTATTTATTTTTTTGTTTTCATAATATTTACTAGATATAGATTTTTTTTAGATTTTGCTAGAATATCTATTGAGCTTTGAGGTGGTTGAATTTCATGATGGAGGTTTATCAAATAAGTTTTTTTAATTATATTATTTTATTAATAGGCATATTTATTTGTATAGTTTTTGTTTTTATATTTAATAAGTAATGATTTATATTTTCTTTTGATTAGGCTTTCATTATTATCTCATATTATGGAAGAAGTTAATTTGGAGTTGTGCGAAATGATGGAACAAATTTGGATGGAATAATGGGATGGAACAAATTATGTGTGATGGAACAAATTGAGATAACTCTTTGTAGTTACATCTAGTTTTCTTTACCTTTATAAGTGTAGTGTTATTTTGTCTTATGTACTAGCTGAAAATGTTTGCTTACACATCTATAAACTAATATGCTTTTTTCATTGTCTCTTATCAAATATTTTATTTACTTAATGATTTCATATGAAAACTAAGGATCATTGTTGTGTTGTTGGCTATTATGTATGGTTTTCTGTTTATGATTGTGTTTTCAATTGGGTACTTTAATACTTTAGCTACTTTCATATTTCTTAGATGAGTTTCAACATGTTTCATATTTCTTGGATGGCCTATGCAATGGAGGTTTAGGAATTGAGTTTCAGCTGCTTTGTTTTACTGAAATGAAATGGCTATTGCATTGTATACTATCTCATTTTCTGTAGCTTTGGTGGGAGTTGTTTTCTATTATTTCAATTTCTGCTGCTTTATTGGTAGGTCATGATGATATAGTTTATAATCTTTTTAGTCTTTTGTTAACCTTTAATTTTAAAATTTGATGATCTTTTGTTAACCTTCTTCTTATGATCTCGTGTTAGTCCAATAATCTTATTAGCATGTTCTTAGAATCTTGTAATTCTATTATGATAATTATAGTCCTATAATATTGCTATGATTGTTGGCAGGTTATTATATCGTTTTGTTGCTGCTTACTTATATTGTTATATTATAATAGGTTCTAATTCAATCCTCTTGTTTACTCAACAAGAAAAAAGATAAGAAAGCAATATTGGACTTCATGTACCATGGTACTATCCATTCAGATCCCGGTCCAGATACTCGGGATCCATTCGAATCCAGGTCTGGTACTTCAAAACTAGATACGTTGGATATTCGGATCTGAGTCCGAGTTCAATAGCTAAGATTGGGTCCGGATCTTGATATCTGGGTTCTGAACCGAACCTGACCCATTAATAGCAATACTCAGTTGGTTCCCTTATTTTTTTTTTGATTTTTGATTTTTTTAGTAGTTATCATCACCCTCAACCACTGATTTCGGATCCTCTGATTGTGCCACCATGGCCAATATCCCTAGCCACCGCCACCATTGGTGGAAAGCCCTCTGTCCTAGGAATGGAAGGAGAACAAGAATCCCCTATTTTGTTATGGGAGGAAGAAAGAAGAAAACGTGAAAAAAATAAAGAAAATAAAGAAAAAAAGGGGAGAGAGTCTCTCTCCCTTCCCCTAAACTCCCTTCTCTCTTCTCTTTCTTCCTCTATTTTCTCTCTTTAAAAATTTCTCTCTAAAAGTTTCTCTTTTCCCTTTTCATTATTTGTCTAGATTGTTTTATCTAATAAATTTTTTTCTTTAATGATTCTAATTTGATCCTAGTAAAAGAATCATAATCTAGGTCGCCAGGCTGCATGCTAGCACCCATCCTAGCTAGACTGGGTATTACTAAATTTGATCATATACAATTTCTATTTAACCATCTATATACTAGTTTAATCATATTTTGATAAAATTATCTTGATCAAACTAATCAAGACATCGATTGCTACCATTTGGCCCTTGTTAGATATCACTAGATTTGATCATTATCTTTATGAAGCTACTTATATCTTAATTTGATCTTGATCAAATAAAGTTAGATGATTTGACTGAACTAGACCTTTGATGCGACTACTAGTTAAAATAGTCTTTCTTAATTATCCACATCCTTTTTAATTCTTGGACTTAATTCTATATAGAAATATAATCATCTCAATAAGAAAATATTTAGTAGTGGAATATTGTAATATGGTCTATCAACTAAAGATTTTAAAGAAGAATTTCTTAAATTATTTAAATTTATTGGAATACATATGAGATATTAAATGTGTGCCCTAGAAGCCAATATGACAGACATATTATATTTTTCTAGGATATAAATTAATTCTTGATTTATTTAATATTAATAAAATAGATATTTTTTAATTGTATTCTTGTATAATATGTCCTTAAATCGTCAAATAAATTAATAACTTAAAATATATATTTTTAAGAGTTAGAATTTGCGATATGTATAATTAATTCCTAAACTGCTCCTGATCAATGATCATCTCACGGATAGTGATCGATCTGTTTAGATCGATGCATAGATCATTTCCTTTAGGGTATGTAAGTTTTAAGTCTATAATATGGGGATACCAAGTGATGATGCAAGTAGTTATAAAACAACGGTAATCGAGCATGACCAAAAAAGAAGTTAATGATGTCTACTTGTTCATTCATGACTTTTTCAATGCTATAGTTGTATGAATAGTTTTTTAACCTGTGATATCTCGACTACTCATAATAGTATTGCTGTAGTTTGACTATACATAAACTTGATCTCCTAATTGTTTGGATATTTGTGATGTATGTTGGCTACAATAAATTTATTATAGGAGTATGGTGCACACATAGATGGAATCTATCGATTATAGTAGTCCTATACGATTTAAGAGATTGAGTCTTTAAGACTGCAACCATGTGATTGATGAAAAGAATTTTTCATAAATTTTATGATTTGAACTTAAGCTAATTAAGTTTTACATATGATTGGACCTGTCAAAGTAGGTTGGCCCAGCCCTAACCCATATGGATTGACATTATATGGATCGGCCTGGGCTAAGCCTACTTGCACAAATGAGACATGAAAATCCAGCCCGGCCCAGCCCTATATGAGCCATAGGTTAAGACCAGGCCGGCCCACTTATACCAAATATAATTTTAGTATATTTTAAAGCATCCGGAGTTGCGTGCCCGTGGTTCAGAAGAGAGAGTTTATTTAGCAAAGTGGGAGCACATTTCTTTTTTATCTCCTGGTAACCAAATGCAAGCACGTTTTAGTGAGATAGCTAATAGCGGTCATCCATCTCTGCTTAGTAATCAAAGATCTTCAAAAATTAGGAATCAAATAATTATATTGCGGATGAGTATATGGTACCTTATGATTTTTCAAAACAATAGCCACTAAGAGGGCAGTAAATCTCTACTCACCCCTCGGCTTGGTCCACCAAGGGCCGGCCCATGGCCCATGGGAGTGGAGAAGTTGTCAGACGTGCAGCTGAGTGGAGGCAGCTTAAAATTCCAACAACGAAAGATTTCTCTATTTCCTGTTATTAGGTTCCTTGATTTGTAACAAAGAAATCCATCATCGCACAATGTTTAAATAAGTCTAGTGGTTTATCTGGACGAACAAGCTATGTTTGACAAAGAAGCCGACCAATCGACTCAAGAGATTGAACACGGCAACGAACAGAAGAGCTAACAGCAGATCCTCTGGAAAGGGTCCATTCTCATATCAGAGCAATTACTATAACAAAGATGAAAATGAATTGCAACTTTTACAATCATTAAAATATTATTCATTTAAACCATAACATAATCATACACTGTGATCGCATAAAGAAGAATAAAGCTGGAATTATAAACCTCAATATGATCAGGCGTATAATGAGATAAAAGGTCCCATTTTTCCTTGTAGTGAGAAAAGCATAAGTAAAATCAATTTGCAAGGACAAACTTGAAACTTGAACATGATCCAAAATATTTGATCTTCTCATATAAACTCTTTCCACACTATTATGATGCAAGTGTATATCGAAGTTAGGTCAACACAAGATAAATGTGTTATACATAGTATATCAAACTCAAAAAATAATATCAAGTCAAATAAACTATTTCTCTACAAATTTATCTTCTTCAAACTCAAAAAATAACATCAAGTCAAATAAACTATTCCTCGATAAATTCATTTTCTTGAAGCATATTTGAATCCACTCTTTGATGTCTCAAGGCCAGCACTGCTATCATCTTTATCTAAAATTTACAATCAATTGGAAATCAATTAAACAATTAATTCCAAAAATAAATTAATGAACCAAGATTTTAAAGTATATATAATAAATATACAAGAAAAATTACCATCAGGATTTGGAATAAAGCTATACAACTAATTTCGAGTACAAATTAGAATTTGGACATTTTCAGGAAGGATAAAACTTCTATATTTGGTAAGAACGTGACCACCAATACTAAAAGTAGATTTTGATATCACTATAGTAATTAGAATGCTCAATACATCACCTGACATAACAAAGAGAGTATGAAATTATTTTGTATTAATCTTTCAATAATTGAAGACGTCCAAATCATCATGATAGTCATAATCAAGTTTTGCTTTATTCAAATAAATATCCAATCCGCACTTACCAGTGTCAATAATATTTTCATTCTGAAACATTATTTTAAACTCTTGCAAAACTTTTAACAAATAGACAAAATATAAATGAAATAAATAAGATATAATAATTAATATATGACTAGAAAAAAGTTCAAAGGGTCGAATTTTTAGAAAAACATAAAATTTATATTGAAGATTCTTAATCTCTTGAGGCTACTTCTACTTCTACTTGGCGTATACAATTAGATGGATTCATTGGATGATGGAGAAGTACTTGAAATGTTTAAGTTGATTGTATATTCTCTAAAAAGCTTCTTCAACTTCTCCACATTTTTTACTTTCTCTTGAAAACTTCAAAGGTCAAGTATTGTATAACAAAATTTTAAGAAATTAAGTTTCATTCATGGATCAAAAATAGCTTCAAAAGCAAGTATCACACTATAATCCTTTCGATATTTGTATAACTTCTCTTTCATCCTAGTAGCCATCACCTTTATCACCTCATTATCATTGTCTAAGTTCTTATTCAGCATATATGCAATTTTTTAAACTTGCATAAAACATAAGTTGGAGGTCGAGAATTCACACATATTGTCTCCTCTTCTTCGCTCTTTATCTATTGAATAATATTTATACTTCCTATCAATCATCAACATAATATCAAAGGTTTTTGATATTTGATTGCACTTTCAAACATCAAATATATTGAATTCCATCTGGTTGACACATTCAACTTTAAACTAATCCCTATGTCAATGCTAGGCTTGCCAAACATATTCTTGAAATTTGATCATCCTCCTATCTGATCCTCTCACATACTTGACACTCTCTCTAATTTTAAATAATACTTTACTAACTACTTTTAAGCTCTCTTGAACAATGAGATTCATGAAAGAATTCTCCATCACACAATAAGCTATTTTATAAATAGAGGGGTTTTCATGATATCTTGCATATTATCATTAGTAAAAGTATTATCCAAGGTAAGAGAATTTTTTTTTTTATCTATTCTTCATTGCTTCAAACAATCAAATATAGTTGCTTCCAATTCCTTTCCAGTATGTAGAGGTTTCATGCAATAAAAGTTGAGAATTTTATTACATAATTTTTAATTTTTATCAATAAAGTGGGCAGTTAAACAAATATAATCCTTTGTAGTAGATGCTATCTATACATCAAAAGTTAATATATACTCTATTAGGAATCTTAGCTATGACTTACTTAAGCTTTTCCTTCTTTTTGACATGGGCTTTTTTAATATCAAACATAGTAGTATTCCTATAATACATCACTATATCTGGATTTAAATATTAGATATATATCCTAAAAGCCAATCTAGTTGATATATATATTCATTTTAGGATATACTTTTGTATGTAATATTCTAAATTAGATTTTTTATCCATATATGTTGTATCCATATATTGTCCAAGAAGTTAATGGACAATAAGTTATGAATTTAAGACATGCATCTTATAGATTAACTCTTAAAGTCATTAGATTATCATGAGGATAGTGATTGATCCATCAAGATTGATGCACAGATCGCTTTGTTTTCAGGTAGACAAGTCTCGAGTCTATAATATATGGGCACTGGACTAAGAGTACAAGTGATTGTAAAGAATAACGGCACTGAATATGACCAAGTACGAGAAGTCACATAGAGTCTACTTATTTGTTAGTAACTTCTCAATGTTGTAGTCATGTGAGTAGTTCCTTGACCTGTGATACCTCGATCATTCATAATAGGGTTATTGTAGTTTGACAAGCACATAAACATGATCACTAGTTTATATAAGATCTTATGATGTACATTGGCTATAGTAGGTTTACTGTAGGAGTTGGAGTGTATCTATAGGAGATCTATTGACCTTGGTAGAAGAGATATAGTCTTATACGATTTAAGAAGCTAAGTCCAAAAATCAATATCCATGGTAGGTAAAGAATGGAAAAGAGTTTTTATGAGTTTCATGATGGACTTAGGCTAATTAAAATAAGCATATGATGGATGCTTATGGTTTGACAAGATTCCATAACCCGCATCCTATCTAGATTTTTGATAGAAGAACTTGATCACACGGTAACTAGACCTAGGGGTTCATCTTTTCTATTCTACTGGATTGCTACTACATATTGCTATATATCATTGGTAGATTGTGGAAACTCACTTGGATTATTTTAGGATCAACAATCATTGTTAGGGTTGAGCTAGAATTGTTATAATCCATTGAAAGAGTTTAGATGATACTATGATAAAGATCATGATATGTCTCACTACTAGACAGAATAAAACCTGAAGAGTCGCATATAATAGGGGGTTGACCTGATCAAGAGCTTGAATCATATTTAATAACTATTAATTTTATAAAAGGTTACAAATTTAACAAGTTACAAATTTAACAAGTTACAAATTTAACAGCTACTAATTTTGGCACAGGGACTTAATTGCAAGAGTTATAATATAATTGGACTTAATTAAATTTTGGATCAAGTTCCAATTAATTAAAATAAGATTTAATATAATTAAGATTAACTTAATTTTAGTCTAATTAGATTTAGTTATCCAAGTTGGACTTAGATTACAATCCTATTTGGAATAGGACTGATAGCCTTTTCGAATTTGATTCGAATCGAGCTCGAATTGAATTTGAATTGAACCTAGATTGAACCTAATTAATTGGGATGCCTTAGCCTAATGGGATTAGATTAAGTTATGAGTTTTTGGACATGAGAAACCTTGATAGAGCACTGATTTTGGTGTTAATTTTCTTGTGTGTGTTGAGAAAAGTGTGATGCGCTTCTTTGGCCCTTTTCTGCATTCTATCACCTAGATAAGATAAAACTTATCTTAATCTTTATCTATTTGAATTAGGATAGGTCTCTATCTAATTATGGCTTGGGTTTTTGAGGCTTGGACTTTTGGTTTGTGCGACAACTAAAGTAAGAAATTAGATCTTGTGCATAACTTATTTTCTTTGCACTCATGTTTCTCATCAATGCCACTTCTTCTACCAAATTTGAATGGGATTCAACTTGAAATTAGATAATTCCTAATGAAGCATGAAGCGGTAGGAGTGGTGTTCAGATGTTTATGTGCGGGCATTAATTGTTTCCTCCATCTTATGTATTGCCATAAGTTATTATTCAACATTCTTTTCACCCTTGCGCCATTCTAATTTAAATTTGATTTTGATTGTGCTGGACTCTTATCTGATGAGAGGAGACCTTATATTGAGATGGGAGGCTATGTTTTTCATGACAATCTTAAAAAGGAAGAGTTTCTAGGCACGCGCTAATCTTCTTTTATGCCTTGCCGCATCATGTCCTTTCTCACCGCCCCTTCTTATTTCCTATTCTTCATTCCATGACATGAAACTTCTGATAGAAAGTCTAGAAAGAGTTGAAAAGGAGAGGAAAAGGTTTTGCTCTTCTTTAGGTGCCCAAGAAGAAGTTTTGATACCCTCCCCGAAGGGTTCATGCAAAAGCTACAAAGGTTGCAGCCCTACCTTTCCTTCAAAAGTTGAAACGAGATCATGATTCAAGCTGGAGAAGAAGTCTGTGAAGGAGCTAGCATCCAGTGGCTTTATCAATTCAATGAGGATTAGGTCCTGTATGATACTAATAGGGACCGGGCACGTACGTGGCTTCGATGAAATCCTGATCATCTACCGGATCCGACCCAATTGCAGTTGAAGAAGGAAAGCGATACAAGTAAGTATGTTCTTCTTTCTTCTAATTTAATTTTTTAGATCTATTTATTTGCATCATATGAAATAGATCTAAGTGTTTTTAATAGATTAGATCTATTATAATGCTAGGTTAAAATTATTTTTAATCCTACTTCCACTGTTGTTTTCAAAATTATTTTGAGATTTCTACATGTAACACCTATAGATCACCGGATCCTAACATTATGTAATTTGCCGAAGTCCTAATCTTCTCATATTCAACAAAATAAAAAGGTAAATCATACTGAATTATAGCTTTTGCTAGCATTTGTCGATGAACTTTTTGATTTATCTTTCTTGATCTCATTTTCACATCTTGATCAATAAGCATTTGACCCATATCTTTATATGCAATTTCTTTGCAGCTTGAAATGTGATGAGTTAAATGTGAAGTCCCATAATCAATGCGAGTTCTAGGATTTGTACCAACTACATATTCATTTTTACAATGGTTGCAAGCTACCCTTTCAACCCTTTCTTTATCTTTACTAATTTTTGAGAAATATTTTCAAACACTTGATGTTCTCTTCTAGTATTTTTAAAAGGAAGAGTTTTAGTAACTTCATCATCATCTAAATTATTAATAGTAGTATTCATGAACTCTACTATTTTTCTATAATCTAATAGTTTAAATAAACAATATTGTTAGCATCTTATTGAAAACCTAATGAAGTAAAATGTAGCAAACTTTAAATCTAAAACTATAAAATTTGTTAATAAAAATAATTATAACATGGCAAATTTTCTTTCATTTAGTCCTTTATTAATTATTTATTTCATTTTCACTGCACTATATCTGTACATTATGCACAAGCCATTGATTAATCTCACAGCACTGTGCACTATATCCATGCACTTGCACTATGCACTGATAGATCTGAGTGCACTATGCATCGATTATTGATTAATCCATAGGGCCCAGTAAATATCAAGACTATATCTATACATGATCAGAAAATCCAAAAAACTTTCATTCATTCAGGAGTCAAGATCAATCTTTTTTTACTAAAGGAGAGTAGAGATAGTGTAGTCTCTGAACAAATGCCTATTCCTTAGTCAGAGACTCAGAGGAGAGGTGACTTAGGAGACAATACCAGCATGGGGGAGGGGGTTGGTATGGAGGAGGCCAAAGTCACGGGAATCTTGGGGACTGACGGGAGTTGGGAAGGGCCTCGTGGTCATGGGATGGAGTTGGACAAAAAGCTTGGTTACATAAATGGGTTATCTTTTCCTAGCTTGACCCGATCCATTTATAGGGCCAAATGGGCTAGCCCATAAGCTCTAGCCTATTTTAACAGCTCTATATATGATGGATGCTTGGGATTTGATAAGAATTCCATGATTTGCATATTATCGGAACTTACGATAGAAGAACTAAATCACATGGTAACTATACTTAGGGGTTCAGATATTCTGTTTCGCTAGATTGCTACTACATGCTACTAGATGTCATTGGTGGATTGTAAGAACTCACTAAGATCGTTTTAGATCAATGATCTTTATTGAAGGTAAGTTAGAATTGTTCCAACCTGATGCAGAACAAATAAAGGGACGCGATGCGGAAGTAGATTAAGATTAACTAATTTTTTTGTTGTTTTTATATGTTTGTAGAAGTTGGCTTCAAATCAAAGAAAAGTTAACCTAACATTGAAAGAGACTAATATGATAATTGAAAGCACAATTTTAAGGAAACTAAAGTATCAGAGTAGTTCAGAAGCAACGGATCGCTGGGGGTTGAGAAACTCCCAAACCTAGGGTTTCGCTCCGAACTTTCAGCAGAACAGAAATAAAGAGAAGAGATGGTTTACCTAACCAGACAATGATCTTCACAGATTTTGGTGGAAGAACTCTCCCGAGCAGATTGTTGGATCCTCGGATTCAGATTTCTTCGCAATGGATCCTCCAGTACTGGTCCTTTGGCGGGTTGGCTTCTCCTGAACTCAAGATCTGGAAGAGAAGAAAAACAATTGATGGAATCAGAGAGTCAAGGAAAGAATTTACCAGGTTGATGAACTTGAAGATTGAAATTGCTGAAAACTGGATTCTCCTGGAAGCTGATGTGATTTTCCTTGGAACTTGCTCTGGATCTGAAGTAGCCGGACTGGATCTGGATGAAGGTGGACGGCCTGGACTTGTAGAGAGAGAGAGGCCGTGGGAGATGGATGGAACTAGGGTTTGATGGATTGGAAATAATGAAAGGTGGCTAGGGTTTTGGGATTTCAAGTGGCTAACCTAGGGTTTTGGATAAAGATGGAGATCTCTCACCTCCTCAAGGCTCCAATGGAACCCGGATTACCCCCTCACGGAGCTCAACACTTAGAATAGTGCGGAAGAAGAGAAACCTAGGTCACTCAACACAAGAGAATAGCAAAAATAATTTTTCTTCATTGATTTTCTAAAGTTACAAAGAGAGGTCTATTATATAGACCTAAAATTTTCTCTAAGCTTGTACAAATTCCCATGTGGGACTAAACTCTTCCAACCCCTAGATTAGGTAGAAAATCCTCTCCCTTGGCCGACCAAGAGTCCAAAAAAAATTGGGACGGCCATAAAGGAATTGTTTTGGAACTTTTATGGCACCTCCTTTGGAGTTGGATTTGGATTTGGAGTCCTCTTCTTCTTATGGTATTTCTTCTTTTCTTCCACTCCAAGTTAAGCTCTTTGATTTTGATTTGAACTTCAATTAGGAGTAGGTTGGATGTCCTTCTTTGATTTCTTCTCCAAGAGAAGTTTTCTTCCTTCTTTGCTTAGGTAAATTAGGCAGGTGTGGGCGCCTCCTTTAATTTAGCCTCCAATTTGATTTTTCTTCTTTGGATGTGGGGACCATGACACTGGGATGCCTCTATGGCGCCTCCTGGACTCTGGCGTGTGCTCGGAGTGTGGCTGGGCGTGTGGCTTGGAGTGTGGCCTCCACTTGCTTGAACCTTGATTTGATTGGAAGAGAAATGTGGCACCATTTTGGACCAAATTGAAACCACATTGGGACTTGCACCGAGTCAACATGACTCAACAAAATTTAAATGGTGACTCAAGAAATAAATACAAATAAATAAACTGGTTGACCAGGTCAACCTTTATTACAAACCCTAATTTCTCGGGCAATGTCAATCAGAGATCCAAATGGAGCTCTGAAGTCTTCTTCTGAGTCTGGTGCCCGCACCAATTCTCCCAGGGTGGGAGGAACTCGACCCTGTCGAGTAAGGCTCAAGTTGGCTCTGGTATCTCTCCAAGAGGTCTGGGTCCAATTCTTGTAATTCTTCTCGGGAGATCCAAGAGTCATCAGAATCTGGCCTTCCTTGCCAGCGGACCAGGTACCTTTGGTATCCTCGATTACGAGTAGAGATAACCTGATCATCCAGGATCTTTTCAATCTGCTCTTTCCTCACAGGCCAGTTTGTTGGTGGACACACAGGGTCGGGATCACTCTCAATGATAGGGTTAGGCTCAAAAGGCTCACTAGGAATCACAGCTGGCTCCCTGTACTCTACTAAGTCTGTAATGTTGAAAGTAGAGCTAATGCCTAGTTCTGGAGGCAACTCGAGCACATAGGCATTGGATCCTACTCTTTTTACCACTCTAAATGGTCCAGCTCCCCTAGCATGTAACTTTCTAACGGTTCCAGGAGGAAACCGTTCAGGCCTTAACCTAATCATCACATAGTCTCCCTCAACAAAAGATTTGACTCGCCTTTGAGTATCAGCCAACTTCTTATAAGTTTCATTACTTAAATTTATTTTGGCATGAATTTCTTTATGCAAGTCTTTTATATGCTGTGCAAAATTCTCAGCAGATTCGGAGACTCGAGTGTGGACAGGTAAAGGGACTAGGTCAAGAGGTGTGTGAGGTTTGTACCCATGTACAATTTCAAATGGACTCTTACCCGTAGACCTATTGACCGAGTCGTTGTACGTAAATTCTGCCCTTGGTAGGTATAAATCCCAATTTCTGGTATTTTCACCAACAAGACATCTCAGCAGATTTCCTAGGCTACGGTTCACTACTTCAGTTTGGCCATCAGTTTGGGGATGATAGGCAGTTGAAAACTTAAGTTTTGTCCCTAACTTATGCCAAAGGGTCTTCCAAAAGTAACTGGTGAACCGGACATCCCTATCTGAAACGATTGTCTTAGGTAGGCCATGGAGTCTAACTATCTCATTGAAGAAAAGTGTGGCTACCTTAGACACATCAAAGGTTTGGGAACAAGGCAAGAAGTGGGCCATTTTAGAGAATCGGTCGACTACGACACAGATAGAATCATGTCTCCTCTGGGTCTTAGGTAAACCTAACACAAAATCCATACTCACATCTTGCCAAGGACGATCTGGGACAGGGAGTGGGGTATAAAGGCCAGTGTTTTATTTTCGCTGTTTGGCAACAGCGCAGGTTCGACATCTAGCTACAATATTAGCTACATCCCTTTTCAAGCTAGGCCAAAAAAAGTGGTCTTCAATAGCTAGAATGGTCTTGTCTTTTCCAAAATGGCCAGCTAAACCTCCAGCATGGATTTCCCAAATCAAAAACTCCCTAAGAGAAGTTCTAGGGATGCAAAGCCTATTTTTGAAGAACAAAAAACCATCTACAAGGGTATAATCCTGGTGATTACTAGATGGTCCTTGAACTAGATCCTGATACACAGTTGTGAAATCCGGACAAGACTCATATTCCTCTTTGATTTGCTCAAACCCTATGACCTCAGTTCTAACAGAAGTTAATAACAGAGATCGGCGACTAAGGGCATCAGCTACCTTATTCTTAACTCCAGCCTTATGTTTCAGGACAAAAGTATAGGACTGGATATATTCTACCCACTTAGCATGCCTAGGGTTAAGCTTCTTTTGGGAGTTCAGAAATCTAAGAGCCTCATGGTACGAAAATAGTACAAATTCCTGCGGTAGCAAATAATGTCTCCAGTAACGCAAAGCTTGCACCACCGCATAAAATTCCTTATCATAGGTAGAATACCTAAGCTTAGCATCATTAAGTTTTTCACTAAAGAATGCTATGGGATGATTCTCTTGGCTTAGGACTCCACCTATTCCTACACCTGAAGCATCACAGGCAACCTCAAATACTTTAGAAAAATCGGGTAATCTCAGAATGGGTGCCTGGGTCATTTTATCCTTAAGATCTAGGAAGGCTTTATGGGCTGACTTAGTCCAATGAAATTCTCCCTTCCTAATACAATCAGTGATTGGAGCAGCTAAAGTACTAAACCCCTTGATGAATCGCCTATAGAAGGTAGCCAAGCCATGGAAACTTCTAACTTCATGCACATTGGTTGGCTCTGGCCAGTCTACTATGGACTTAATCTTCTCAGGATCGGCCGCCACGCCGTCAGGGGTTACTACAAAACCAAGAAAGATAACTCTACTAGTCATGAATTCACACTTCTTAAGATTACCGTAGAGTCTCTCATTCCTCAAAACTTGGCAGACTGCTCTAAGGTGGTCTAGGTGATCTGTTGGGGTCTTACTATAGATCAGGATGTCATCAAAATAGACCACCACAAATTTTCCTATGAAAGCTCTAAGTACCTGGGTCATAATTCTCATGAAAGTACTAGGGGCATTGGACAACCCAAAAGGCATAACAACCCATTCATAAAGACCATCCTTAGTTTTGAAAGCAGTTTTTCATTCATCCCCGGGTCTAATCCTAACCTGATGATAGCCGCTTTTGAGATCAATCTTAGAAAAAACCATTGCACCAGCCATCATATCAAGCATGTCATCTAGTCTAGGGATGGAAAACCTATACTTGATTGTAATTTTATTGATGGCACGACTGTCAACACACATCCTCCACGTGCCATCTTTCTTTGGGGTCAGTAAGGCTGGGACTGCACAAGGGCTAAGACTTTCTCTAATAAACCCCTTCCTCAATAATTCTCCAACCTGCTTTTGCAGTTCTTCATGCTCAGATGGATTCATCCTGTAATGGGGCAAGTTGGGCAAAGTTGCTCCTGGGATTAGATCTATGGCATGCTGGATATCCCTAAGAGGTGGAAGGTGGTCTGGCAAATCCTCGGGAAAGACATCCTCAAATTCTTTTAACACAGGTTTAACTTCTTGAGGAGGCTCTGATGGTTCCGAAGTTCTAAGCTCCTTAGCAGTCAACATCCAGATGGGTGAACCACTATGAATTTCTTGTTCTAGATCCTTAGCACTGATTAGGTTCACTCCAGTTTTCATCTCCTTAACCTTACCAGCTCCTTTAGTTACCTTGTCCTTAGGGGGAACGGAATGGATCGTGATCTTCTTCCCATTGAAACTAAAGACACAGGTATTGGATTTTCCTAAGAGGGTGGCATCATGATCATACAACCAAGGTCTTCCGAGAATTATACTGCTCACCCCCATGGGTAAGACATCGCACCAAATCTTTTCATGATAAGATTGCATTTGGATTTGGACTTGACATCTAAACTGGATGGGTATGGAGGTAGAATCTACCCAAGAAACCTTATAGGGGTTGGGATGGGGAACTGGGATTAAGCCTAACATCTTGACAGTGCTAGTAGAGATGGCATTTACACAGCTCCCACTATCTATGATGATCTTACATACCTTATCCCCTAATTTAAGAAAAGTCTGTAGGATGTTAGTCCTACGCCAATCCTCTTGAACTAGATTCTGGGATAGGATGCATCTTACAACTCCTAATTGGTCAGATTCATTGGGTTCCTCCTCTCCTTCATACTCCTCAACCAAATTCATTCCGGCCTCATAAACTTCTTCTTCAAATTCCTCACTGGGCTCGAAATTATCATTCTCTCCCTCTTCTATGTAAAGGGATCTCCGTGGGCACTGGCTAGCAACATGACCTACCTTATGACACTTGAAACAGGCTATGGCAGTACACTGACTAGAAATGTGACCTGGTTTCTGACACTTAAAACAGGTGATATTTGAACTAGGGGTTCTCTGGGTGTCAGGTGCCTTACCTTTGTCCATGGGCCTAGGGGTAGAAGTACCCTGAAAAGGTTTACTAGGGATAACTTGGCTAGGTCCATTCCTTGGGATTGGGGCACTAACCCTAGAAGGTATAGGTCCTCTCTGAAATTTCTCAGTGTTCAGTGCAATCTGGTAGGCTTGGTCTAGATCAGTAACCTCTCTCAGAAATAGTTCTCTCTTGATATCTTCCCTCAGTCCAGCCCTAAATCTAGACAAAGTGACTTCGTGGGCTTCACTCACATCACATCTCATTAGGTATTCATCAAAAGTAGTTATGTAGTCTGAGACAGATCGGTTTCCTTGTTTCAGGTTTTGCCATTGGTCTAACAGGTTTTGCTGGTATGAAATGGGTAGGTATTTATCTCTCAGTTTTTCTTTCATACCCTGCCAAGTGGTTATAGGCTCAACATTCCGTCTCCTAGTGGTTAGCTCAATGTTCCCCCAGTATAACCTAGCTTGACGCACTAATTTCATCTTGGCAAACTTGTATTTCCTCTCCTCAGACATAGCATACCACTCAAAGTATTGATCCATCTCACCCTCCCAATCAGAATACACCTTAGGGTTCAGACTACCATCAAAAGTGGGTGCATCTAATTTGATGTTCCTGATGAACCTATCATCTCTATCTTCAGGCTCTGGGTCAGGCCTCCTATGATTAGGTTCAGGATCTCTATATAAAGGCCTTCTAGGCTCCTGATGTGGGTGAGGCTGAGGCACATTAAAATCGGGGTCAGGAGTCCAATTCCGATGTCTAGGTTCTTCAAGTACTTGGACTCGGTCCCTAAGTTGGGTAAGATCCTCATGAATTTGTGCGCTAAACTGGGCCACAGTGTTTGTCATATCCTGATTCATTTTAGCCATACTTTCAGTAAGAGTTCTGATCATGGCCTCTAAATCAGGTTGGGTTTGACCAAGTTGATATGGCACTCCGTTTCTGGTAGACATGATGATTCAAGCAAGCACACAAAATGAGACTAGACTAAATCGACTACTGGATCACTAGACCTAGAGTCCAAACTAGATGCCCAATCAGAGTGGCAAGCTAGCCTGTAGTAACTCAGGACTCAGCCAGGCAGGTGTAAGGGGAGTGTTAGGTCCCTGATCGCCAATCCTAGACACCAATCAGTGATTGGCCAGGTAGGCGGACCAGCACACAAGCCCTTCGGGACGTAGTCCCTGAACCACCGTTCTAGACACTGAGTGCTAAGCACACACAGAATAACTCAGCAAACTGACTCAACACTAGCCTAGACCCGACCAATTGGTGTCCCTAGCCCACTAGGGCAAATTAGGTCTAACTGATTTTAAATTAGGTCTAGGTTCGAATGATTGGATGGTGGTTTTGGGCTAAGGAGAGGTAATCAACTCCTCCCCTTATCTTAGATGCTCAATTGCCCTTAAGTAAATTATGAGATGATCACTCCAAAAAAAGAATTGAATTGCAGAACACAAAAAATAGAGTTTCTGTATTTTAATTCTCAGAGTTTTTACCGAAACCAATAAATCGCAGAAAAATTATGGAAAATAGGTTCAATTATATTGGTTTCAACGAAGCAAAAATCATGCAATTCGGAGTTTTATGCAGGGAGAAATAATTCAGAAAACAGGGAAATTACGGGCTGCAACTAGATTGTCTTCCCCGTTTATAATCCCTGCTACGAAGTTATAACCCAATGGATCCCCTACACGCCCTAGGAACACCCCGTGGAATGGGAGGAGGAGGCTTGTGCCTCGCTTAGTTCCTAGGACCGGACGTCCTGGGGAGTCTACTTCGAGCAGACAAAATAAAAAGAGAACAATCAAAACAAGCAAGCAAGCAAATCAGAAACCCTAGACTGGGCTCTGATACCAAAAATGATGCAGAACAAATAAAGGGACGCGATGCGGAAGTAGATTAAGATTAACTAATTTTTTTGTTGTTTTTATATGTTTGTAGAAGTTGGCTTCAAATCAAAGAAAAGTTAACCTAACATTGAAAGAGACTAATATGATAATTGAAAGCACAATTTTAAGGAAACTAAAGTATCAGAGTAGTTCAGAAGCAACGGATCGCTGGGGGTTGAGAAACTCCCAGACCTAGGGTTTCGCTCCGAACTTTCAGCAGAACAGAAATAAAGAGAAGAGATGGTTTACCTAACCAGACAATGATCTTCACAGATTTTGGTGGAAGAACTCTCCCGAGCAGATTGTTGGATCCTCGGATTCAGATTTCTTCGCAATGGATCCTCCAGTACTGGTCCTTTGGCGGGTTGGCTTCTCCTGAACTCAAGATCTGGAAGAGAATCAATTGATGGAATCAAGGAAAAAGAATTTACCAGGTTGATGAACTTGAAGATTGAAATTGCTGAAAACTGGATTCTCCTGGAAGCTGATGTGATTTTCCTTGGAACTTGCTCTGGATCTGAAGTAGCCGGACTGGATCTGGATGAAGGTGGACAGCCTGGACTTGTAGAGAGAGAGAGGCCGTGGGAGATGGATGGAACTAGGGTTTGATGGATTGGAAATAATGAAAGGTGGCTAGGGTTTTGGGATTTCAAGTGGCTAACCTAGGGTTTTGGATAAAGATGGAGATCTCTCACCTCCTCAAGGCTCCAATGGAACCCGGATTACCCCCTCACGGAGCTCAACACTTAGAATAGTGCGGAAGAAGAGAAACCTAGGTCACTCAACATAAGAGAATAGCAAAAATAATTTTTCTTCATTGATTTTCTAAAGTTACAAAGAGAGGTCTATTATATAGACCTAAAATTTTCTCTAAGCTTGTAAAAATTCCCATGTGGGACTAAACTCTTCCAACCCCTAGATTAGATAGAAAATCCTCTCCCTTGGCCGACCAAGAGTCCAAAAAAAATTGGGACGGCCATAAAGGAATTGTTTTGGAACTTTTATGGCACCTCCTTTGGAGTTGGATTTGGATTTGGAGTCCTCTTCTTCTTATGGTATTTCTTCTTTTCTTCCACTCCAAGTTAAGCTCTTTGATTTTGATTTGAACTTCAATTAGGAGTAGGTTGGATGTCCTTCTTTGATTTCTTCTCCAAGAGAAGTTTTCTTCCTTCTTTGCTTAGGTAAATTAGGCAGGTGTGGGCGCCTCCTTTAATTTAGCCTCCAATTTGATTTTTTCTTCTTTGGATGTGGGGACCATGACACTGGGATGCCTCTATGGCACCTCCTGGACTCTGGCGTGTGCTCAGAGTGTGGCTGGGCGTGTGGCTTGGAGTGTGGCCTCCACTTGCTTGAACCTTGATTTGATTGGAAGAGAAATGTGGCACCATTTTGGACCAAATTGAAACCACATTGGGACTTGCACCGAGTCAACATGACTCAACAAAATTTAAATGGTGACTCAAGAAATAAATACAAATAAATAAACTGGTTGACCAGGTCAACCTTTATTACAAACCCTAATTTCTCGGGCAATGTCAATCAGAGATCCAAATGGAGCTCTGAAGTCTTCTTCTGAGTCTGGTGCCCGCACCACAACCTATCGAAAGGTATTTTGATGATACTATAATCAAGATCATGGTATATCTTTTTACTAAATAGAATGAAACCTATGGGATCACACATAATAGCTATTTAACCTGATCAATCAGTTGGATCATAATCAAATTATTAATAAGATTGATGATTTGGATCAATTTGTAAAAGTAATATATAGAGAACGTGCTAAAAGTTAGCAAGGAGGATTTAATTGTAATTATTGCAGAATAATTTATTTTGATCAAATTAGAATTCAAGTCATAATCAAATTAAATTAGATTTAATTTGATTAGAGTCGAATTGGGTTTCATAATCAAAGTAGGACTTGAATTTGAGTCCTACTTAAGTTTGGACCGGCGTTGGTTCAAATTAGGCTTGAATTGGATTTAAATTGGATTCGAATTGAACCTAGATTAAACCAAATTAAAGAAGGATGCTTGAGTCCCAGTCTAAGTGGGAGTCTCCCCAGATTACCACCCAAGAAGAGGGCACACATGAGAATGTGCCCCTCTCTTCTTGCATGCAAAAATGAGAAAGGAGGCGTGCCACTCTTGGACCCCCTCCTCTCCGATGTTCTCTCTCCTTCCAGATAAGTCCTATCTTTATTTAGAATTTGAATTTGATTCAAATTTCAAATTAGGTAGCTTTTATCTCAACTTGGGATGAGATTAATCTTGTTAGGCATGGGCTTTAAGAAAGGAAGAGAAGGGTGGCCCACAAAATAACTCCTCATGCCAAAATTAGATTGCGGCTACTTTTCTTCCTGCGTTCTTCCTTCTCCATGCCTTCCTTCCACATGCCAAAAGAGAGAGAGTTCTATAGAGGAAGAAAATGGTTCCTCTCTTCCTTTTGTTATTTTTCCTCCCTTCTTCCTTCATCCATCACGAAGGTATTCATGCAGTCTCATTTTGTCTTCCTCAAGTTGAGGAGAAGAATAAATTCAAGTCCAAGGAGCGAGATCTGAAAGAAACTAATACTTTGGTAGTCTTGAAAGCTCTTGATCTATGTCAACTCTTATGGATATCTAGAAGCCAAGTGCATGCACAGCCACATTGGAATCCAAAGGCATCTTCATATCCAATTTGAAGAAGGATATTAGCACAATAGGTTGGCGATTCGATCACTAGTTGATGCTCTTTTTGTGAAATCAAATCTTGTATATCTTATTTTTATCATATGAACTAGAACAATTAAGTACTCTTAAGATTTGATCATGCATATTTTTTATGATTAAATTTTGATTTAATCTATTTCTGCTGCATTTTTCAAAAAAATAAAAATATGCATGCATAAAACATTTAAATCCAACATGAGGTAAGTAATGTAATCTTTTCCTAGATTTATTAGTAAATTATATAGTATTAATATCATCAAATATTAAACCATATTATTTGTAATTTGTAAACATGAAGCATAATATTTATTTGTTGAATTTATTATAAAATATTATTTGATGCATTATCGAAGGTATTGACTCTGTTCTGGATTATGATCGATTGATTTCAATTCTAGATAGTTTTGTATATTGTTCGATTTACATATGAAACTGATTTTATAGAAACAAATTGAATCAAGATGGATTTTGACCAGCAGCCTGACTATGATTAAAAATTTATCTATAAAGATTATGCATTGATATATTGATACCCTGCCAGTGGAGGTTGTGTGCTGATCTATCGATACCCTGTCAATTCAGATTGTGCATTAGTATATCGATACCCTATCAGCAAGGATTATACCGCATAAGTCGACACCCTACCAGTAGAGGTTGCATGCTGGTATATTGATATTTTGCAAGTAGGGGTTATGCGTTATGATATGGCCAGACTGTTGACATGGAGTACACCTCAGATTCAGCTGGCAGCTAGGCAGGCAAATGAGCGCCACGTCAGACACCCTCCGAGCTCTCCCACCAGGTGGCCTCACCAACGATCGAGCCCAGCTCGGTCGAGCTCGGCACCCCGACTATTTCACCAGGTGGCTCCCTCAGACGAGCCCAACTCGACCGAAGTCAAGGTCACCTCGGCTCGAGCTCGGCATCTCCGCTCCTCCACCAGGTGGCTCTCCAAGGGTTGAGCCCACCTCGATCAGAGTTGATCCCTGCTTCGCTCCTCCGCCAGGTGGCTCTCCAAGGGTCGAGCCCACCTTGACTGGAGTCGAGCCCACCTCGGTCGGAGTCGAGCCCACCTCGGCCGGAGTCGAGCCCTGCTCCGCTCCTCCGCTAGGTAGCTCCCCAAGGGTCGAGCCCACCTCGACTGGAGTCGAGCCCTGCTCTGCTCCTCTGCTAGGTGGCTCCCCAAGGGTCGAGCCCACCTCGGCCAAAGTCAAGCCCTGCTCCGCTCCTCCACCAGGTGGCTCCCCAAGGGTCGAGCCCACCTTGGCCGGAGTCAAGCCCTGCTCCGCTCCTCCGCCAGGTGGCTCCCCAAGGGTCGAGCCCACCTCGGTCAGAGTCAAGCCCTGCTCCGGCCTCCATTATGTGCCTCCCCAAGGGTCGAGCCCACCTCGACCGAAGTCGAGCCCTCTCCTTGAAAGCATCAGGAAGGATAAAGGTGCCTTCCCTAAGACCATCGTCGAGGCAGATGTATGCAGCGCGGCACACCCAGTACGATGCCCCCTGAATCTGCAACGGTGCACGTAATCCCATTTGCACTAGTTTAGGAAGGGTGCCTCGATCGAGATGTTAGATCCTGCAGCCGGCCACTTGGAACCCCCCAAAGGAGAAGGCCGCATTTAATGTCTCAGACCCGATGGCGGTTGTGCCCAAATCGAGGTTCCGCCTATTCCCTCCTTCATGATAACACACCAGGCAAGGCAAGTCCATAACTTAACTCCCAACTACAAAAGAAAATGACCTCGAGGGAGCAGCCAACGGACACCATTAACCCCTAAGTCCCCCAAAGAGGGCAAATCGAAGTACTGGACAATCGATGATCTACAAAGGCACCAACAGGCGAGAAACTAGGTAAGCAATCAAGCAACCAGAAGGGAGAGCAAGCACACGAGATAGCAAAAATGAGTGACTTGAAGGCAGAAGCTCCCATAGGACTCCCAGAGAGAGTCCAGCGAGCATAGTCACCGCAACTCAAGCACCATTCCTCTCTTGTCTCCTCCCAATCAGTTGTTTAGTAAAAACTCCTCTAAGCACAGAGACCAAAGTGGGATCCATCTTAGGGGATTTGTTCTGCTTTGCCATCCTCTAACTTGATCATCGGAGTGCCCCTGCTGGGATCCCCGGCCCGGGTCTCTAACACTATTTTACATGTCTGGGAACATAAGGATTCCGGAGTGAAGGGATGGAGGTCCGACGCCGCTTCTAGCTGCAGGCCATGACGGTAAGGTCGGCAACAGATTGGCATGCCAGGTAGGGGGAAAGCCCCTGCACAAGCAAGCCCCCCCTGCGAGCTTGACAGCTCCATGTGAAGCATGGTGGTGACTCGTGGAAGAGAAGCCTCCACCGGCTGAGCGGGAGATGCTCCCTCTCCTCTGGGACCATGTAGCCTCGAGAGGGAACTTCTTGCTCCTCCTTAACCGCCCACGGTAGACATCCAGTACGCCGCACTTGTCCAACAAATGCAGGTGCTGACCGCAGCCGTGAGGCAATTGCAACATCAACATCGCTCCCTGGTCCCTCAACCTCAACCAGGAACCCCCACAACCTAAGCTGCGGGCCCCCGCTATAGCCTACACTCCATCCAAGGCAGTCCATCCCATCCGTGGGCCACAACCAATGTCCTCGGGAGTCACCAGACCCCTGCAAAGAGAAACCACTCTGGGTCGACAGACCAAGAGAGTCGATCCCCAGCAGACGGCAATGCCATCGTCAAGCACGGTAAGCACCACCGAGGCAAGGCCCCCCGTCGTGACCACCCCCAGCTATCAACTCCTTCTTCTCCAATGACCTCAGTGGAAGGCTCCATGATGAGGCCATCCGGCGCCTGGCCGAGAGGTGCCTTGAAGAGCAAGAGCATAAACTGGTGGAGCTCTCCCGCCAGTTTGCCAACATACAGGGCTCCTCTAAAGAGCTAGCAGGCTATGATGCCCGACCTCCCTTCTCCAGGGGAATCCAAGAGGAACCGATTCTGAATCGGTTCCGCATACCTCAGGTGGATCCCTACGATGGGACCACCAACGCCCTAGACCATCTGGAGAGCTACAAGACTCTCATGAGAGTCCAAGGGACGACGGACGCCCTCCTGTGCATCGCCTTTCCGGCCACCCTCCGAAAGGTCGCTTGAGTCTGGTTCACTCGCCTCCAGCTCGAAAGTATCAACTCCTTCCAATAGCTGGAGAGGAGGTTCGTGGCTCACTTTGATGCTTGTCAAAAGGTGCCGTGAGAGTTGGATAGTCTCTTTTCTATCCGGTAGCAAGACAATGAGCTCCTACGGGATTATGTAACCCACTTCAAAGCTACCGCCCTGGAGATCTATAGCCTAGATGAGCTCGTCGCCATGCTGGTGTTAAAGCGAGGGCTCAAGACCTCCGGCCTCACTTATTCTCTGGACAAAAAGCCGTCAAAGACATATTCTGAACTCCTCTGCATCCACAAATACATCCACGTCAAGGAGGCCGACCGTAACAGAAGAGAACTGGATAGAAAGCTCCCAAAGAAGCTGGCCCCAAGGGATGCACCTGGGACACGAAGACCTGGACCACCTGCGAACTTCCAAGTGGGACCGAAGCCAAGGGATGGCCCCGCTCCCGAGAAGACTTTCACTCCTCTCCTAGCTCCAAGATCAAAGATTCTGATGGAGATCGAAGGCGAGTGATACCTGCATCGACCTCTCCCACAGAAGCCATCAAGCAGTCGCGACAAGATGAAGTACTGCTAGTTCCACTGTGACCATGGCCACGACACTAAGAACTACCACAACCTGAGAAGGAAAATCGAGGACCTGATCAGGAGAGGCTACCTCAGAAAGTTCATGAGGAGCGATGTCCCGGCGGAGGATCAACCGCTTGCGGCTCTCCCCCCTGTTCCTGCTATTGATAATCGGTCCACTGAGAAGCCCGTGGGCATGATCTCTTGGGAATAGAGCGTGCATCGAAGAGATCCCGGGAGGGAGGAAGCATGGAAAATGTACTCCCCTTTATGGAGGGGAAGGGAGGTGAAAAAGAAAATGTAAATAATGATGCTGTCATGGGCGAGATGACCATCGCCAAGATTCCTATAAGATGCATCATGGTTGATAGTAAGAGTTCCACATATATACTTTTTTATGATGCTTTCTCTCGGATGAAGTTGTCTCTTGATCGGCTAAGGCCAGTGCACACCCCACTTGTGGGTTTTACCAGAGACTCTATGGGAGTCGAGGGAGAAATTACCCTCCCTATCACCGCCAGGTCTCCACCCTCACAAAGTACAGTTATGATGACCTTTACCGTCATCTGACTCTCGTCGTCGTATAATGCTATCCTAGGCTGCCCCGGACTCAACCTGCTGGATGCGATCATATCTACCAAGAGATTGTTGGTGCAATTTCCAACACCTTACGGTGTGGGAGAAATGAGGGGGGCAGCTCAACCCATCCCGCATTGCTTGCAGGCTATCCTACGGGCCAGAAGTGCCGAGCTCGACTTCGACATCGATGACCTCGACCAAAGGATGCAGGACCTTAAGGGCGGCCCATCAAGCATCTCCTGATGTATCCATTTGGCTCGAGCCCACTGAAGATGGTGTAGATAGGAGCCCAACTTCCGAAAGATGAGCGGAGTCGCTTGCTTAGCTTCCTCCGGGCGAGCGTGGACGTGTTCGCCTAGACTATGACAGACATACCAGGTATTCCCCCAGAAGTCATTACCCACCAATTGAAGATCGATCTGAAGTGCTGCCCAGTTTGGCAAAAGAAAAGGAGATTCGCCTCAGAAAGGCAAAAGGCTATCAACAATGAAGTAGAGAAGCTCCTCGTCGCTGGCTTCGTTCACGAAGTACAATACCCTAGCTGGCTGGCAAACATAGTCATGGTTAAGAAGAACAAAGGAAAGTGGAGGATCTATGTAGACTACACCGATCTGAACCATGCTTGCCCAAAGGATAGCTTCCGCTTTTCGAAGATCGACCAACTCATGGACACCACCTCGGGGCACTGCCTTCTCTCCTTTATGGATGCATTTTTCGGGTACAACCAGATCTGGATGCATCCAGAGGACAAGGAGCACATTTCCTTCATCATGGACCGTGGGATGTACTGTTATAGGATGATGCCCTTCGGCCTAAAGAATGTGGGTGCCATGTACCAGCGACTGGTCAACAAGATCTTCAAAGACCAAATTGGCTACAACATGCAGGTGTACGTAGATGACATGCTCGTCATAAGCAAGCTAGCCTCAGACCACGTCGATGACCTAGCAGAGACCTTCCATAACCTTCGCCTCCATCAAATGAAGTTGAACCTAGCGAAGTGCACGTTCGGTGTAGCAGTGGGTAAGTTCCTTGGCTTCATGGTCACCCAAAGGGGGATTGAGGCCAACCTAGAGAAGGTCCGGGCGATTCTAAACATGGAGCAGCCCGTCTCCAAGAAGCAAGTTCAATGGCTCACCAACTGAATAGCTACCCTGAGATGATTCATCTCACAATCTGTCGATCATTGCCAACCCTTCTTCAAGGCACTGGGAAAGATGCATGACTTCACTTGGACAAAGGAGTGCCAGGAGGCCTTCGAAGAACTGAAGAAGACCCTGGCATCACCACCACTGCTCTCCCGACTAGAGGAGGGAGAGGAACTCCTCCTGTACTTAGCGGTCACCCCAGAGGCTGTCAGCTCGATCCTGGTCTGTATGGATGAAGGAGGAATTCAGAGGGCCATGTACTACACAAGCAAACTTCTCCTCAATGTTGAGGTCAGGTACTCTTGATTCGAGAAGTTAATTTTTGCGTTCATTATATCTGCCCAGTGCCTCAGGCCCTACTTCAAAGCACACCCGATCGTGGTTCTGACGGATCAATTGTTGAAGGCCGTACTAAGTCTTCCAGACACCTCCAGATGCCTGGTGAAGTGGGCGCTGAAGCTCAGCAAGTTTGACATCGCCTACCGCTTGAGATCATCCATGAAGGTGCAGGTATTGGCTGACTCCTTAGTTAAGTGTGCAGGCCTGGCCAAGGGGTCGGAAGAAGGCCCCCAGGATCAATAATTAGGACCCGAATCAGAGGAGGACATCTGGGTCCTACATGCGGACGGAGCATCCAACTCCGATGGAAGTAAAGCTGGGCTCATTCTCGCCAATAACGAAGGAGTCATCACTGAATGCATACTCCGTTTCCAGTTTGCCACCACCAATAATCAGGCAGAGTATGAGTGCTCCTCGTGGGGCTAAGAGTCTCTCACAAACTAGGCATACCCATTTAAAGGTCTTCACCGACTCATAGTTGGTGACCGAGCAAGTCTTGGGTGAGTTCAAGGCTCGGGATCCTTAGATGTTGAAGTACCTGGAGCTGGTACGTGCGAGTGTCGCAGGCTTCAAGCATTTTAGCATCTCCCATATCCCACATGGAGAGAACGTGCGTGCTGACACCCTTTCCCGGTCGGCAACCTTGCCAGACTCCTCCCTGGACCGTGCCTACATCGAGCATCTTCAGGCCCCGAGCTATGAAGTGCCCAGAGAGGTCCAGTAAGTCACTCCAAAGCCCAGGTGGATGGACAAGTATGTCAAGTACATCACCGATGGTACCTTGCCTGAAGATCGAATCGAGGCCGGCCTTATCAAAAAGAAGGCCGCACGCTTTGTGCTGATGGACGGGTTACTTTATCGAAGGTCTTATTCTTACCCACTCCTCAAATTCTTGAGACTCTCAGAGGCAGTAGTCATGCTCCAGGAAATACACGAAGGCCTTTGCAGAAATCATGTGGGGGGCAGAACTTTGGCATACAAGGCCCTTCACTAGGGATACTATTGGGAAACGATAAGGGAGGACATAGCCAACTTTGTCAAGAGGTGTGATGGTTGTCAACGTCACGCTATCGTGCAATGTCAGCCGACTGCGCCGCTCTCCCAGCTCTTCGCCCCCTGGCTATTCACCCATTGGGGCATGGACATCCTTGGCCCCTTTCCTCTCGCGTCCGGGCAGTGTAAGTTCCTAATAGTTGTAATCGACTACTTCACAAAAAGGGTCGAAGCTAAGCCATTAGCTTAGATCATGGAGGTGAATGTCGGCAAGTTTTTTTGAAAAATGATCATATGCTGCTTCGGGCTCCCTCACACGATCATCACCAACAACGGACGACAATTTGACAACCAGGAGTTTGAAGAGTTCTGCAATGACCTCGGCATCCTCCATCGCTTCACCTCGATGGCACATCCTCAGACCAACGGAGAGGTCGAGGTGACCAACCGGACTATCCTCCAGGGACTCCAAACCAAACTGGACCAAGCCGAGGGTAGGTGATAGAAGAGCTCCCCAATGTCCTATGGGCATACCATATGTTGCCGATCTTACTGCGGTAGCCTGTAGCTTATGAGCTAGCACTGGTTCTTGGACTCCCTTACCTCAAGAGCTCTAAGTCTTCGATCCTGCAAAACAAGGTCAGAGACCCGGGCCGGGGATTCCGACGAGGGCACTCCAATGGTCAAGTTAGAGAGCGACAAGATGGAACATGTCCACTAAGGCGGGTTTCCTATGATTTCCCGTGCTTAGAGGAAGTTTTGATGAAAGGAGTGTTAGAAAGAGAGGGGTTGACGCCCAGCTTCCTGTGCTAGGTCCGCTAGACTTGCGCCTGGGGATTTTCGGGGATCCCAGGATCGTTACTTCTTGGTATTCTTCCCCCTCCCTGGCTTACCTTTCTGTCCGCTTTCACCATCCCTTTTATACCACCGGACCACCCTCAACCTCCGTCCCCTCCTCCGGAGGCTCCCGGAGATCTCTAGATCCTCCCCCCCACTCTTCTTGGGTCTGGGAATTAAATTGTGAGCTCGCCTCGTCCGCTATGTTGTCATAAAAGAGGGAATCTGGTGAGACCTCGAGCCAAGTACGGGATCCCACCTCTCGAGGCATTGACTATGGATTTCTTGTGTTCCAGGCCTCTGACCGCAAGGGTTTAATTCCTCGAATGCGGGGCCCTGCTTAACTGATGTAAACAAGGTTTCGTGCGCCATTACGGGCTGTACTGAAACTCTGTACGGGACACGGTGCATGTAGATTCTAGTGGCGACCTCGTGACCTGTGCCTCTACTTCCACAAGTCTTTGCAGAGTAAGGCTGACTTCGATCGAGGTGGACCTGTCTTGGGGCACCACCTGGCGAGGGGGCAGGGAGCTGCTAGCTCCGATCGAGGTGGACCCCTCCTGGGTGGATATCTGGCGAAGTGGTAAAGGAAGGCTAGACTTCGGTCGAGGTGGACCCATCTTGGGATGCCACCTGGCGAAGGAGCAAGAGCGCCTGGCTCAACCTTGACGGAGGTGGACCCATTTTGGGGTGCCACCTGGCGAGGGAGCACAGGCTAACAACTTCGATCGAGGTGGACCCCTCCCGGGAGGACACCTAGTGAAGTGGCAGAGGAAGGCTCGACTTTGGCTAAGATGGACCCATCTTGGAGTGCCACCTGGAGAAGGAGCAGGAGCACCCGGCTTGACCTCAGAAGAGGTGGACCCATCTTGGGATGCCACCGAGGGAGCAGGGACTGCCAGCTTCGGTCGAGGTGGACCCATCCTGGGTGGACACCTAGTGAAGTGGCAGAGGAAGGCTCTACTTCGGTCGAGATGGACCCATCTTGGTGTGCCACCTGGCGAAGGAGCAGGAGCGCCCAGCTCGACCTCGGTAAAGGTGGACCCATCTTGGGGCACTACCGACGGAGCAGGGGCTGCCAGCTTCGGTCGAGGTGGACCCCTCCTGGGTGGACACCTAGCGAAGTGACAGAGGAAGGCTCCACTTTGGCTAAGGTGGACCCGTCTTGGGGCGCCACCTAGCGAGGGAGCAGGGGCTGCCAACTTCGGCCGAGCTGGACCCCTCCTGGGTGGACACCTGACGAAGTGGCAAAGGAAGGCTCCAATTCAGTCGAGGTGGACCAGTCTTGGGGTGCCATGTGGCGAAGGAGCAGGAGCGCCCGGCTCGACCTCGGCAGAGGTGGACCCGTCTTGGGGTGCCACCTGGCGAGGGAGCAGGGGCTGCCAGCTTCGATCGAGGTGGACCCCTCCTAGGTGGACACCTGGCGAAGTGGCAGAGGAAGGCTCTACTTTGGCCAAGGTGGACCCATCATGGGATGCCACCTAGCGAAGGAGTAGGAGCGCCCGGCTCATCCTTGACAGAGGTGGACCAGTCTTGGGGCACCACCTGGCGAGGGAGCTCGGGGCTGCCAGCTTCGGTCGAGGTGGACCCCTCCTGGGTGGACACCTGGAGAAGTGGCAGAGGAAGGCTCTACTTTGGCCGAGGTGGACCCATCTTGGGGTGCCACCTGGCGAAGGAGCAGGAGTGCCCGGCTCGACCTCGGCAGAGATGGACCCATCTTGGGGTGCCACCTAGCGAGGGAGCAAGGGTTGCTAGCTTCGGCTGAGGTGGACCCCTCATGGGTAGACACCTGGCGAAGTGGTAGAGGAAGGCTCGACTTCAGCCGGGGTGGACCCGTCTTGGGGTGTCACCTGGCAAAGGAGCAGGAGTGCCTTGCTCGACCTTGGCAGAGGTGGACCTGTCTTGGGGTGCCACCTGGCGAGGGAGTAGGGGTTGCCAGCTTCGGTCGAGGTGGATCCCTCTTGGGTGGACACTTGGCGAAGTTGCAGAAGAAGGCTCCACTTCGGTCGAGGTGGACTTATCTTGGGGTGCCACCTGGCGAAGGAGCAGGAGTGCCCGGCTTGACCTCGGTAGAGGTAGAACCGTCTTAGGGTGCCACATGGCGAGGGAGTGGGGGCTGCCAGCTTCGATCGAGGTGGACCCCTCCTGGGTGGACACCTGGTGAAGTGGCAGAGGAAGGCTCGGCTTCGACCGAGGTGGACCTATCTTGGGTTGCCACCTAGCGGAGGAGCAGGAGTGCCCGGCTTGACTCGATAGAGGTTGACCCATCTTGGGGCACCACCTGGCGAGGGAGCAGGGGGCTGCCAGCTTCGGTCAAGGTGGACCCTTCTCGGGTGGACACCTAGCAAAGTGGCAGAGGAAGGCTCAACTTCGGCCAAGGTGGACCATCTTTAGATGCCACCTGGCGAAGGAGCAGGAGTGCCTCGCCCCGTGCAGGGAATTTTGAAAGAAAAATTCATGTGGCACTGACGGCATCCAACTGGATCTGACACACATACTCCATGTCAGCGATGTTGCCATATCAGTTGCCCCCCATCCCCAAGTCCCATCAAAGCATTGAGGTTTGGGACATGGGGAGTTAATGCAGGGATGACATGGTAAAGGATGAAATCCTTCGCCATAATTGCCTTGATCGTCGCCGCCATGCTCATCGCGCCCGAGGCCCTATGGGAGGCCGCCACGTCCGTGCGTCTGATGGGCCATTAATACGCCATTCCGAACTTGAGGTAGTTTCCATCGGACCGAAGCATTGATATCGGGCATGACTCCATATGGTGGTCACCTGATGGCCTAAGCCAAAAAGAGACGTACGGTCGCTGTTGATTGAGTTTGAAAAGAAGGGAGACTTTCCGGAAACGAGGTCTCTTGGCTTTCTCACACATCGTCGGTGGTTGCAACGATCTCTCTTCATCTCCAGGGTCGCCACTCCTTCGGTACAAAACATCCAGGTGAGTGCCTGCAATTTCTTTCCTTCCTCTTCTACCTTTCAACTCCATGTCACTCCGAGCCCATCTCCTTCCTGTTTCTTCTTCTTCGATGGCACATCGCCGTCACGTTTCTTCCAACCCGGACGAGGCCAGTCCTTCCCGGCTAAGGACTCCGTCATCTTCCTCCTCAAAGGGGGAAGAGATTCCAGTTGAGGTCCTGAGGCAATTCCGGCCAGGGACCGTGACCATAGGCATCCCTAGGGGTCCTAGGTCTCCCCCCATTATTTCTGCTCGCCCCATCTCTGCCCTTCCTCTTCCGGTGGCAGAGGTCGCTTCTTTTGGTCCTTCTGGTTACATCTCAATGATGACCAGAGACGATCTTTCCTGGATCCGGGACACATACGGGGTCCCGGAGTCCATCCAGCTTTCGCTCCCAGGCCCTAGGAACCGAGTAACCTCAAGCGGCCCAAGGAGGGTTGCTTTCTATGAGGACTTCCTTGCCGGGGGTCTTTGTTTTCTCCTTCACCCTTTCTTTCTCTCTTTTCTCAGTCACTTCCACCTGGTTCTGGCCTAGTTGGCTCCTAATGCCATCCGGGTCATCTTCACCTTCATCGTCTTCTGTCACTTTCACGGGTTCGTTGCCCGTTTGTCACTGTTCAGGACCCTCTTCACCCTGAAACGTTACTCTACCGATGACGCCTGGTGTGGTATCTTTCACCCCAGCCTAGGTGCCTTAGGTTCGACCTCCCTACGTCAATCAAGGGGTGGAAGAACTACTTCTTCTTTGCCTCGGTCCAGGAGTCGACTGGGCTTGGAGTGAGCCAGACCGGTCCCCAAACCAGAACTCCCAGGTCGAGCCGGCAGACTAGGAGGTCTACACACAGATGCTGGGTGATATGGTCCCAGCTCTCGATGTCCTACTCTCGAAGCAGAATTTATTCAAGACAGGAATTAATCCCATCCAGGAGCTGGGTGAGACCCCGGATCTTCTTCTTTCACCTTTGCTTTATGCTTTCCGCTTCTTTCTTTTTGAGCTGACCTAACCATTTTCTTTCTCCAGGGATGAAGTTCTCCGTCGAAAGCTTGATGGAGGGCATCCAGAAGAGGGGCGCTGCTGAAGGGGCCCAAGAGGCCCCATCGAAGAAGGCTCGTACCGAGGCGAGCCAGGGGCCTACGCCTACCCCTGCTCCCACTGGCCCCGGGGCAACGGGCCCTGCCCCAAGATTGCCTCAGTCCCACATGCCCGACATTCCCATCATCGAGCTCGAAAGGGTCAGGGGAGAGAGGAGACCAGAACCCCCCAGGGTGATGCCTGCATTGACCGCTACGCCGATCGCTCCCACAGTGGCCACCAGGGTGACAGCAGCCCCACCGACGGTTGCACTGCCCAGCGGAGGGACAGCCACCCAGCCTGCTGCTGATGCTCACCCTCCACCTTCAGGGCTTAATGCCAGCTCCTCCGTCATCCGCGATCAAGGGCTTGCGGAGAAGATGATGGAGTTCATGATTACACCCCGGGACCGCCGTCTGAGGGGTGGCCGGGATTATACCGACGCGCTGCTTGGGATCCTTTCGTTGCTCTTCACGATAAGCTCCGGGCTCTTATCTTTTAATGTTCCAGTTGGATCTTTTTAACATTTCATCCCTTCTCTGACACAGATCAGGACTGATGTATTGCTACTGAGGAACTTCCTCTCCAGCTACGCCAAGAAAGATACCGAGAAGGAGAAGAGGCTCGATAAGCTTAAAGCCGGACATGAAGGACCTCATGAAAAAAGGGATCGAGCTGCAGGAGAACAACCAGGCCCTTTGGGCGAACCTGGGTCGCGCCGAGGGGCGCGTGAGGGAGCTGGAGACCTCTCTATCTGAGGAGAGGATCTCGAACCAACACCGTGCCGAGGACTACGTGGCAGAGGTATCACGCCTCAGGGCTCAATCCTGGTGTCTGGAGCGCCGGGTCGAGGAGATCCTCAAAGAGCTCAGCGCAGCCAAGGAGAAGAACTCCTATGTCAACGGGTTGCTGGAGGCATCTAAGAGGGAGGCACAGGAGGCCGTGTCGAGGTTCTGGGTGTCCAAAGAGTTTAGGGCGGAGCTATACGAGGCGGCGGTCGATTCCTTCCTGAAGGGCTTCGAGATGTGCCGGGAAAAGGTGAGTTCCTTCTTCCCCGAGCTCGATCTCAGCGGAGTCGTCTTGGGTGGCCAGAGGGAGGAGCCTAGCGAGGGAGCTTCAGCGGCAGAGGGTACCGAGGCAGCGGTCCCCGCACAACCTTCTGACGACGCCGGTGGCGATGAAGGTGCTCCCCAGCTAGAGGAGGATGCGGTGGCATCAAAGTAGCCCTGGGGCTTCTATCTTTATTTTGTCACTTGTATGAACCCCCCCCCCCCCCCGCCTTTTCTTTTTTTGCTTCTTTGGGTCACCCGGCCTATCGGTGCCCTCTCTTGTAAAAAGACTTTTGGCAGAAATGAAGATCTTTTTCCATCACTTCACTTTGTCTCCCTCTTTTCTTTTCTCCCCTTTTTTTTTATGCATTTTTTGGACTGAACCCCGGTGCCGGTTACCAGGACTGAGTCCTGCGGTGCGTTCCGGGCTGAACTCCGGGATCTTGTGGGCGAACTGGGTTCTGCTCTACCTTCCAGACCGAGGTCCGGGACTTCGCGTTGGAATCAGGTTCCACGCGAACTTCCGCACTAAACCCCGAGGCCGCAGGCTAGAGTTGAGCCTTGCGTGACCTTCTGAGCTGATCTCCGAGATTAGTAGGACCAGGATCTAAGTCTCCGGGACCTCCCCCGGACTGAACTCTGGGGCCACACATCGGAATTTAATTCCGTGCGACACTCCAGACTAAACTCCGGGATCTTTGTGGAAGGGGACTTTGCACCTTCGCGGATCTTTCGCCGTGCCCATGCTCGCCGAACCTATGGCGATTGCCCTATAGGACGAGAATAGGCATTTCATAAAAAAAAGATTTTATTGTTGAAGTTTAAGGAGTCTTACACTATTGGTAATACATCCTCAAGTTTGAGGCATTCCAAGTCCGCGGGAACTAGGACCCGCCTAGCTCCTCCAGGTAATACGCCCCGTGGGGAAGTGCCTCGGCCACTCTATAAAGGCCTTCCTAATTTGGGGAGAGCTTGCCGCACTCCCGCGGCTGGGAGACCTCAGTACGGTGCAGCACTAAATCTCCCTGGTGGAAGGACTTCGGTCGCACCCTGGAGTTATAGTATTTGGCCACTCGTTGTCAATAAGCCACCATCCGAACTCGGGCCCTGTCCCTCGTTTCTTCAAGGAGGTCCAGGTTCAGTAGCAGCAGCGCCGGGTTCTCCGCCTCGTTGTACTACTGTACATGCAAGGTCAGCGGGCTGAGCTCTACTGGAATAATTGCTTCCATGCCGAAGACGAGATTAAAGGGGGTCTCGTCCATGGCCATCCTTGGGATAGTATGGTACGCCCATAGGATGCTTGGAAGCTCCTCCGCCCACCTTCCCTTGGCCTGGTCCAGTCTTGTTCGAAGACCTTGCAGGATGGTTCTGTTTGTTACCTCGGCTTCTCCATTTGTTTGAGGATGCGCCATCGAGGTAAAGCGATGATGGATTTCGAGGTCGTTGCAAAACTCCTCGAACTCCCGACAGTCAAACTGGCATCCGTTGTCGGTGATGATGGTATGGGGCAAGCCGAAGCGATAGATAATCGACTTCTAGAGGAACTTGGTGACATTCGCCTCTGTGATCCAGGCCAACGGCTCGACCTTGATCCACTTCGTGAAGTAGTCGATAGCCATAATCAGGAACCTCCGTTGCCTGGACGCCGGGGGAAAAGGTCCGAGGAGATCCATGCCCCACTGAGCGAATGGCCAGGCGACAAAAAGCTAGGAGAGCGGAGCGGCAGGTTGACGTTGCACCATAGCGTGCCACTGACATCGGTCACACCTTTTCACGAAGTTAGCTGCGTCTTCTCTCATCGTCTCCCAGAAATAGCCTTGGCGGAGGGCCTTATACACTAGCGTTCTGCCCCCCACATGGTTCCCACAGATGCCCTCATGGATCTCCTGGAGCATGAGTGTAGCTTCGGTGGGTCTCAGACACTTGGAAAGCGAGTAGGAGTAGGACCTCCGATACAATAGCCCATCCATCAACACGAACCATGTGGCCTTCCTCTTAATGAGGCCGGCCGCCACGCGATCCTCTGGCAAGGTGCCATTGGTGATGTACTCAATGTACTTGTCCATCCAGCTGGGCTCTGGGTTGACCTGCTGGACCTCCATGGGTGCCTCATAGCTTGGGGCTTTAAGATCTCGATGTAGGCGTGGCCCAGCGATGAGTCCGGCAGGGTTGCCAGGTGGGAGAGGGATCTGCGCGAGCATTTTTCCAGCGAGGAATGTGGGAGATGCTGAAGTGCTTAAAACCCGCCGCGCTCGCTCGTACAAGCTCCAGGTACCTCACCATTTGGGGGTCCCATGCCTCATACTCCCCCGAGACCTGCTCGACCACCAGCTGTGAGTCGGTGAAGACCTTGAGGGAGGCCACGCCCAGCTCGCGGGAGACTCTCAGCCCCGCGAGGAGCGCTTCATACTCCGCCTGGTTATTGGTGGTGGCGAACTAGAATCGGAGCGCATACTCGGTGACAACACATTCGCTGTTGGCAAGGATGAGTCTGGCTCCGCTCCCGCCGGAGTTTGAGGCTCCGTCCACATGAAGGATCCAGAGGTCTTCCTTCGGTCCAGGCTCTGGCTGCCGGTCTCGGGGCCTCTCTTCCAGCCCCTCGCCCAGGCCTGCACACTAAACTAAGAAATCAGCTAGTACCTGTGCCTTCATGGCCGACCTCAGCCGGTAGGCGATGTCGAACTTGCTCAGCTTGAGCACACACTTCGCCAGGCATCCAGATGTGTCAGGTCGGCTGAGCACCACTTTCAATTGTTGATCCGTCAGGACCGCGATGGGGTGCGCTTGAAAATAAGGCCTGAGATGCTGGGCGGACATGATTAGTGCAAAAATCAGTTTCTCAGACCGAGAATACCTTAGCTCCGCATCGTGGAGGAGTTTGCTCGTGTAATACACCGGCCTCTGTATCCCTTTGTCATCCATCCGAATCAGGACCGAGCTGACGACCTCCGGTGTGACCGCCAGGTATAGGAGGAGCTCCTCTCCCTCCTCCGGCTGGGAAAGCAATGGCGGCAATGCCAACATCTTCTTCAGCTCTTCAAATGCCTCCTGGCACTCCTTCGTCCAAGCAAAGTCGTGCATCTTCCTCAGCGCCTTGAAGAAGGGCTGGCAGCGATCAGCGGACCTTGAGATAAATCGGCTCAGGGCGGCTATCTGGCCGGTGAGTCGCTGCACTTGCTTCTTGGAGGTGGGCTGCTCCATGTCTAGGATCGCCTGAACCTTCTCTGGGTTGGCCTCTATCCTTCTCTGGGTCACCATGAAGCCCAGGAACTTCCCTGCTGATACACCAAAAGCGCACTTTACTGGGTTCAACTTCATTTGGTGAAGATGGAGGTTATTGAAGGTCTCCACCAAGTCACCGACGTGGTCCGAAGTCAGCTTGCTCTTCCCCAGCATGTCGTCCACGTACACTTGCATGTTGCAGCCAATTTGGTCTTTGAAGACCTTGTTGACCAAACGTTGGTACGTGGCACCTGCATTCTTGAGGCCGAACGGCATCATCTTATAGTAGTAGGTCCCACGATCGGTGACGAAGGCGGTGTGCTCCTCATCCTCCGGGTGCATTCGGATCTGGTTGTATCCGGAAAAGCATCCATAAAAGAGAGGAGGCGGTGCCCCGAGGTAGTGTCCACGAGCTGGTCGATCTTAGGAAGGGGGAAACTATCCTTCGGGCAAGCTCGGTTGAGGTCGGTATAGTCCACACAGATCCTTCACTTGCCATTGCTCTTCCTCACCATTAACACGTTCGCCAGCCAACTAGGATACTGCACTTCTCGTACAAAGCCGCGACAAGAAGCTTTTCCACTTCCTCATTGATGGCCTTCTGTCAATCTGCAAAACTTCTCTTCTTCTGGCAAACCGAGCGGCACCTCGGATCAACCTTCAGTTAGTGGGTGATAACCTCTGAGGGGATACCTAGCATGTCTGCAGCAGACTAGGCGAACACATCAGCGTTCGTCCGAAGGAAATCTAGCAAGCAAGCCCGCTCATCTTCCAGGAGCTGGGCTCCTATCTGCACCATTTTCTAAGGATCCGAGCCAAGGGGGTATGTCAATAAGCGCTTTACGGGGCCTCCACTAGGGTCTTGCACTCTTAGATCGAGATCATCGATGTCAGAGCCGAGCTCGGCATCCCGAGGCCCCAGGATCGCCCGCAAGCAATGCGGGAGAGGTTGGGTCGTCCCTCTCATCACTCCCGTCCCAGAGGCAGTAGGGAACTGCACCAGCAACCTTTTGGTGAAAATGATCGCACATCTAGTTGGTTGAGCCGTGGACGGCCCAGGATAGCATTGTAAGGTGATGGGAGCCTAACGACAGTAAAGGTCATCATGACCGTGCTCTGCCAGGGTGGGGATCCGATGGTAATAGGGAGAGTGATCTCCCCTTCGACCCTCACAGAATCTCGGTGAAGCCCATAAGAGGGTGTGCACTGGCTTTAGCCTATCATGAGACAAATTCATCCGGGAGAAAGCATCATAAAAATGTACATCAATAGAACTCCCACTATCCATCATAATACGATGTACAGGATGCTTAGCGATGGTCATCTCGACCACCACTGCATCATTGTTTATATTTTCACTTTCATTCTCCTTTTCAAAGGGGAGTACATTCTCTAGATCTCCTGCCTCCCGGGCTCTCTTTGACACGCGCCCTATCCCCCAAGAGATCATGCCCACAAGCTTCTCCGTAGGGCGATTGTCAACCGCGGGGATAGGGGGAAGGGCCGCGAGTGGCTGGTCCTCCGCCGGGGCCTCACTCCTCACGAACTTCCTGAGGTAGCCCCTCTTGATCAGCTCCTCGATCTCCCATTTTAGATTATGGCACTCCTCCGTGTTGTGGCCGTGATCGCGATGAAATTGGCAATACTTTATCTTATCGTGGTTGTTCCTTGGGTTATGGGGAGAAGGTCGGTGGAGGTAGCATTCACCTTCAATCTCTATGAGGATCTTCACTTTAGGAGCGAGGAGAGGGGTGAAGGTTCGCTCCGGGGCAGCACCATTCTTCACTTCGGATCCGAATGAAAGTCTGTAGGTGGTCCAGGCCTCCAAGTCCCAGGGACATCCCTTGGGGCAGGCTTTTTCGAAGGCTTCCCGTCCATCTCTCGCTTGGTACGGTCGGCCTCCTCAGCATGGATGTACTTGTGGACACGGAGGAGGAGCTTGGAATACATCTTGGGGGGCTTCTTGTCCAGGGAGTATGTCAAGCAGGAGGTCTTGAGCCCTCGCTTCAACACCAGCATGGCGACAGGCTCGTCTAGGCTATAAATCTCCAAGGTTGCGGTCTTGAAATGGGTGACGTAGTCCCGCAGCGGCTCCTGGTCTTGCTGACGGATGGAGAAGAGGCTATCCACCTCCCTCGGTACCTTTCGGTAGGCGTTGAAGTGTGCCACAAACTTTCCTTCTAGTTGGTGGAAGGAGCTGATAGATTCTGGCTCGAGACGGGTGAACCAAACTCGAGCGACCTTCCGGAGGGTGGCTAGGAAGGCAATGCACAGAAGAGCGTCCGTTGCTCCCTGGACCCTCATGAGAGCCTTATAGCTCTCTAAGTAGTCCAAGGGACCGGTAGTCCCATTGTAGGGATCCACCTGGGGCATGCGGAACCGATTCAGGATCGGTTCCTCTTGGATTTCCCAGGAGAAGGGCGGTTGGGCATCGTAGCCCACTGGCTCATTTGGGGAGCTCTGCATGTTGGCGAAGTGATAGGAGAACTCCGCCAACTTGCGCTCATGCTCCTCCAGACCCCTCTCGGCCAGGCATATGATGGCCTCATCGGTGGAACCTTCCACTGAGGCTGTAGGAGAAGGAGGAGCCAATCGATCGCGATGAGGGGCCTTGCTCCGATGGTGCCTGCTGTGACAAACTGCTTCAGCATCGTCGGCCGGGGATCGATTCTCGTGATCCGCCGAACCGGTGTGGTTTTTTTTCGTGGGAGTCTGATGGCTCCCGCGGGGGTTGGTTGCTACCCGCGGGTGGGATGGCCTGCCTTGAATGGAACACAGGCTTTCATAGGGACCCGTGGCTCGGGCCGCGGGGGTCCCTGGCTAGGGCTGAGTGGCCAGGGAGCGCTGTTGATGCTGTAGCTGCCGCACGGCTGTAGTCAGTGTTTGCAGCTGCTGGACGATGACTGCAAAAGGACCATTCATCGAGGATAGCTGAAGGAGAGGAGGTGGAGCGGGAAGTTCCTTCTCCGGGCTGCGCGGGCCCGGGGGAGAGGGAACCTCTCCCGCTCGGCTGGTGGAGGCTTCGCATCCACGTGTCACCACCATGGTCGATGTACACTCTTGCTCACGGAAAGCTTGCTTGTGCAGGGGTTGCTGTTCTGCCCCCCTACCTGGCATGCCAATCTATTGCCAATCTTACCGCGGTGGCCTGTAGCTTATGAGCTGGCGCCGGTTCTTGGACTCCCTTACCTCAAGAGCTCCAAGTCTTCGGTCCTGCAAAACAAGATCAGAAAATCGGGCCGGGGATTCCGGCGGGGGCACTCCGATGGTCAAGTTAGAGAGCGGCAAGATGGAACAGGTCCACTAAGGCAGGTTTTCGATGGATTCCCATGCTTAGAGGAAGTTTTGATGAAAGGAGTGCAAGAAAGAGAGGGGTTGACACCCAGCTTCCTGCGCTGGGTCTGCCGGACTTGCGCCTGGGGATTTCTGGGGATCCCAGGATCATTACTTCTCGGTATTCTTCCCCCTCCCTGGCTTACCTTTCCGTCGCTTTCACTATCCCTTTTATACCACCGGACTGCCCTCAGCCTCCGTCCCCTCCTCTGGAGGCTCCCGGAGATCTCTGGATCCTCCGCCCAACTCTTCTTTGGGTCCGGGAATTAAATTGCGAGCTCGCCTTGTCCGCTGTGTTGTCATGAAAGGGAGAATCTGGCGAGACCTCGAGCCAAGCGCAGGAGCCCTCCTCTCGGGACGTTGACTGTGGATTTCCTGTGTTCCAGGCCTCTGACCGCAAGGGTTTAATTCCTCAAACGCGAAGCCCTGCTTAACTAATGTAAACAAGGTTCCGTGCACCATTACGGGCTGTACTGAAACTTTGTACGGGACACGGTGCATGCAGATTCTAGTGGCAACCTCGTGACCCATGCCTCTGCCTCCATGAGGCTTTGTAGAGTAAGGCTAACTTCGATCGAGGTGGACCTGTCTTGGGGCGCCACCTAGAGAGGGACCAGGGATCTGCCAGCTCTGGCAGAGGTGGACCCCTCCTGGGTAGAAACCTGGCGAAGTGGCAGAGTAAGGCTTGACTTCGACCGAGGTGGACCCATCTTGGGATGCTACCTGGCGAAGGAGCAGGAGCGCCTGGCTTGACCTCGACGGAGGTGGACCCATCTTGGGGCGCCACCTGGCGAGGGAGTAGGGGCTGCCAGCTTCGGCCAAGGTGGACCCCTCCTGGGAGGACACCTGGCGAAGTGGTAGAGGAAGGCTCGACTTCGACCAAGGTGGACCCGTCTTGGGATGCCACCTGGCGAAGGAGCAGGAGCGCCCGGCTCAACCTCAACAGAGGTGGACCCGTCTTGGGATGCCACCGAGGGAGCAGGGGCTGCCAGCTTCAGCCGAGGTGGACCACTCCTGGGTGGACACCTGGCGAAGTGGCAGAGGAAGGCTACACTTCGACCGAGGTGGACCCGTCTTGGGGTGCCACCTGGCGAAGGAGCAGGAGCACCCGACTCGACCTCGGTAGAGGTGGACCTATCGTGGGGCGCCACCGAGGGAGCAGGGGATGCCAGCTTCGATCGAGATGGACCCCTCCTAGGTGCACACCTGGTGAAGTGGCAGAGGAAGGATCCACTTCGGTCGAGGTGGACGCATCTTAGGGTGCCACCTGGCGAAGGAGCAGGAGCACCCGGCTCGACCTCAGCAGAGGTGGACCCGTCTTGGGGCACCACCTGGCAAGGGAGTAGGGGCTGCAAGCTTCAACCGAGGTGGACCCCTCCTGGGTGGACACCTGGCGAAGTGGCCGAGGAAGGCTCCAATTCGACCGAGGTGGATCCGTCTTGGGGTGCCACCTGGCGAAGGAGCAGGAGCGCCCGGCTCGACCTTGGCAGAGGTGGACCCGTCTTGGGGCGCCACCTGGCGAGGGAGCAGGAGCTGCCAGCTTCGACCGAGGTGGACCCCTCCTGGATGGACACCTGGCGAAGTGGCAAAGGAAGGCTCGACTTCGATCGAGGTGGACCTGTCTTGGGATGCCACCTTGCGAAGGAGCAGGAGCGCCTGGCTCGACCTCGATAGAGGTGGACCCATCTTGGGGCGCCACCTGGCGAGGGAGCAGGGGCTGCCAACTTCGGCCAATATGGATTCCTCCTGGGTGGACACCTGGCGAATTGGTAGAGGAAGGCTGCACTTCGACCGAGGTGGACCCATCTTGGGGTGCCACCTGGCGAGGGAGCAGGGGCTGCCAGCTTCAACCGAGGTGGATCCCTCCTAGATGGACACTTGGCAAAGTGGTAGAGGAAGGCTTGACTTCGACCGAGGTGGACCCGTCTTGGGGTGCCACCTGGCAAAGGAGCAGGAGCGCCTGACTCGACCTTGGCAGAGGTGGACCTGTCTTGGGGTGCCACCTAGCGAAGGAGCAGGGGCTGCCAGCTTCGGTCGAGGTGGACCCCTTCTGGGTGGACACCTGGCGAAGTGGCAGAGGAAGGCTCCACTTCGGCCGAGGTGGACCCATCTTGGGGTGCCACCTGGCGAAGGAGCAGGAGCGCCCGGCTCGACCTCGACAGAGGTGGACCCATCTTGGGGCGCCACCTGGCGAGGGAGCAGGGGCTGCCAGCTTCAGCTAAGGTGGACCCCTCCTGGGTGGACACCTGGTGAAGTGGCAGAGGAAGGCTCGACTTCAACCGAGGTGGACCCGTCTTGGGGTGCCACCTGGCAAAGGAGCAGGAGCGCCCAGCTCGACCTCGGCAGAGGTGGACCCATCTTGGGGCGCCACCTGGCGAGGGAGTAGGGGTCTGCCAGCTCGACCGAGGTGGACCCCTCCCGGGTGGACACCTAGCGAAGTGGCAGAGGAAGGCTTGACTTTGGCCGAGGTGGACCTGTCTTGAGGTGCCACCTGGCGAAGGAGTAGGAGTGCCTTGCCCCGTGCGGGGAATTTTGAAAGAAAAATTCATGTGGCACCGATGGCATCCTGCTAATCTGACACACACTCCACGTTAGCGATGTTGCCATATCACCCACCACCCAACATCGAGGATGGCCACAGATGAAACCCCATTCAACCTCGTCTTCGGTGCAGAAGTGGTAATCCTAGTGGAACTAAGCCTACCAACACTACGGATGGAACAGTATGACGAGGTCGAAAAACCAGCATGCCTCTTGCTTAATCTGGATCTACTTAAAGAGACGAGGGACAAGGCTCGAGTTTGCATGGCAGCCTACTGGCAACGGGTAGCCAGATACTACAACTCCAAGGTGAGGCCAAGTCCTTCCACCCAAGGGATCTAATGCTGTGATGGGCGGAAGCTTCCCAATCTCGAGAGTGCGGCAAGCTCTCTCCGAACTGGGAAGGCCCCCCTTCCTCACGGGGCTTATTACCTAGCCGAGGTCGATGGGACACAATTTTCACGGATGTGGAACACTGCTAACTTAAGGATGTATTACCAATAATGTAATATTCCCTAACACTAATAATGAAATTCTTTCTAGTGCAATGCTTGTCCCCGTTTTGTAGGACCATCGTCGCTAGATTTCACGATCAAAGAAGGGATGGAAATCCTACAAGCAATTTGCACGTCGCGACAAAAGCTCGGAGTCTAGCCCTTCGACACAGGAGCCCGAAGTCCAGCCCTCCGGCATAAAAGCCTAGAGTCCAGCCCTCCGGCATAAAAGCCCGTAATCCAGTCTGGCATAAAAGCCCGGAGTCCAGTCCTGCACAAAAGCCTGGAGTCCAGTCTGGCATAAAAGCCCGAAGTCCAGCCCTCCGGTACAAAAGCCCGGAGTCCAGTCCTCCAACACAAAAGCCCAAAGTCCAGTCTGGCACAAAAGCCTGGGGTCCAGTCCTTCGGCATGAAAGACCGGAATCTCTTCAAACTTGGCACTTAAAGGCCGGAAGTGTTGACAACGGAAACTCCAGGAGTCTTGTGCCAAGGCTGGACACCCTCGGAATATTCTAAGTCATCACAAAGATTACGGAAAGATCGAAGCTTGAAGTCAGGAAAGATCGGAGCAAATGGGACTACACAATGTCACACGACAAAACATAACGGAAGATAGACCATTGCAAAGGTATAAGAAAAAAAAAAGGGGCTTCATTTCTGTGATAGGTTCTTTTACAATTGGAAGGGACCCCAACAGGCCGGGCGACCCTAGAAAAAAGACAAAGTAAAGAAAACCCTATGCTAAGTACAGAAATGAAGAAGACCCCGAAGTCACTGGGCCGCCGGCCCCATCCCAGCTTGGCGGGTCTCCGTGTCGTCAGCTACCAGCTTGGCTGGCTGCCTGGTGGTCACCTCCTCAGCCACCCCCAAAGATGGCTCCGGTGCCTCAGACTGCCCCTCAGTGCCGCCAATGGTGATGCCTCCCAGGTCGAGCTCTAGGAAGAGGGAGGCCACCCTTTACTGGCAGACCTCAAACCCCGTTAGGAATGAGTCCATGACAGCCTCGTGGATCTCATCTTGGAACTCTTGGGATTCCCGGAACTTCGGCACGGCCTCGAGCGCATCCCTCTGTGCAGCCTCCAGCAGCCCCGTGACATATGACACTTTCTCCATGGCTGCTTCCAACTCTACCAGAATCTCCTCAACCCGGGTCTCCAGAGCCCGGGATCGCCCCTCTAGGCACCTAACCTCTGCCGTGGTCTCCTCGGTGTGGCATTAGGTCAAGATCCTCTCCTCAGAGATGGAAGTCTTGAGGTCCCTGGTGCGCTCCTCAGCACGAGCCAGGTCCCCTCGGAGGACCCTATTGCCCTCTCTCATCTCCTGGCCCTTCTCCGTCAGCTTTTTTTACATCGGCTGTGAGCTTGGCCAGCTTCTTCTCCTTTTCGGCATCCTTCTTCGCCGAACTGACAAGGAAGTCTCAGAGCAAGAGCACGTCAGTCCCAACCAATATTAAAAGAGAGGTGAGATCCTCTTGAATCCACCTGGAACATTAAAATGAAAGGAAGTGCTAAGTACATATCGAGAAGAGCTGAGGGAGAATCCACAGCAAGACTGCGGCATAATCCCTGCCTCCTCTCAATCGGCGATCCTGAGGATGGACCGCGTACTCCATCATCTTCTCCGCCAAACCCTGATCGTGGATGACGGAGGCGTTCCCAGGGATCCCTGCCGGTGCATAGCAGGGCTCGGAGGAGGGCTGAGTAGAAGTGCCTTCGGCTCATGAAGGAGTGGGCCGCGTGGCCACCTCCACGGCAACTGTCGGAGCTATCGTCAGGATGCTGGCTACTATGACTGCTGGAGGAGTCGGACGCGCCGGTTGCTCATCCTCCCTACCCCCATCGACATCAACAACCACCGAGGGTGGGGCCTGTTGCTGAGGTGGCCGGGGAGCTAGGTCTGCCACCCTCTGCTCCGAGGTCGAAGCGAGCCTGGGCCTATGGTTCGCCTCCACCCGGGCCCTCTTCGATGTAGGGTCCCGGGCCTCAGTTGAGGCGCTCCATTTATGGGCCGCCTCTAACAAGTTGTCTACAAAGAACTTTATCCATGTAAAAGAAAAGACCGAAGGAGGTTAGCAAAAAAAAAAAAGGGAAAGAAGCCTGAAGCCTCACCGATCATCCAAATCGGGCTAATCCCGGCCTCGAACAAATTCTGCTTTGAGAGTAGAACCTCGAGGGAGGGAAGCTCATCACTGAGCAACTGGGAGAAGGCCTCTCGGTCAGATGGAATCACCTAGGCATTTCGGTTCGGGGACCGATCTGGCTCACTCCAGACCCAGCCAACATCCCCGACCGAGGCGAAGAAGAACCGGTTCTTCCACCCCTTGATGGACATGGGGAGGTCGAACTGGAGGTACTTAGGCCAAGGGGAGAGATACCACCATCCATCATCGATGGAGAGGCGCTTCAGGATAAACAAAGCCCTGAACAGCGAAAAACGGGCAATGAACCCATGGAAATGATAAAAGACGATGAAGGCAAAGATGACCCGGATGGCATTAGGAGCCAACTAGACCGGAAAAAGATGAAAGTGGCTAGGGAATGAAAGGAAAAATGGGTGAAGTGAAAAATGAAGACTGCTGGTAAGGAAGTCTTCGTAAAAAGCAACCCGGCCAGGACCGCTCGAAGTAACCCGCTCCCCCAGTCCTAGGAGTGAGAGTTGGATGGAATCTAGGACCATGAACAGATCCTGGGTCATGGAAAGATCTTCTCCGGTCATTATCGAAGCGAAGCCGGAGGGACCGGAGTATGCCTCTGCCGCCGGAGGGACTGGAGGAAGCCTCTGCCACCAGAGGGGCAACGACAGAGGCAAAAGGAAGGACAGGAACAGGAGAGGGAACCCTAGGGGCCCTAGGGCTTCCGTTAACTATTCCACCGGGGCGCAGGCGCCTCCGGACCTCGAGAAGACTTCATCCTTCGATGAGGAGGATGATAGGGTTCTTGGCCGGGAGGGACTTGCCTCATTCAGGTTGGTAGAAAAGCGGGGACGTCGACTCGAAGGTGCCATTGGAGAAACTAAGGATCGCGAAAAAGAAAGGTCGGGCAGAAAACCTAAGGGCTCGATTCACCTAAATCGGAGGAGGGACCAGAGTCTAAGAAGAGGCAGAGGAAGAAAAGAAGATTTCAGGGCACTCACCTGACTATTTTGGTGAAGAAAGGCCATCCAAGAGAAGAAGAAGGGGGATCGCTGCAACCGCCGGCAAGGTGCAAGAAAATCAAATGACCTCTTTTCTGGAAAGTCCCCCCTCTTTCCAAAGCCAATCGATAGTGGCCATACAATCCTTTTTTCGCCCCCGCCACCGGATGAGCGCCATGTGTCAAGGCGCCCGACGACGATGCTTCTGTCCGCTGAAAACTGCCTCGGGTCTGGAACGGTGCAATTATGGTCCGTCGAAATCACAGATGTGGCGCCTGTGCATTGGACCTCGGGCGCGACATGCGAAGCGGCGGCAATCATGGCAATAATTATAGAAGATTTCTATCCTTCCATGTCATCTCCGCATTAACTCCCCACATCCCAGCCACGGTGCTTCGATGGGACTTGGGAGTGGGATGCAAATGATATGGCCAGACCGCTGACATGGAGTACACCTTGGATCCAGCTAGCAGCCAGGCAAGCAAATGAGCACCACGTCAGACTCCCCTCCGAGCTCTCTTGCCAGGTTGCCTCACCAACGATCTAGCCCAGCTCGGTCGAGCTCGGCACCCCGGCTATTTCACCAGGTGGCTCCCTTAGACGAGCCTAGCTCGGTCGAAGTCAAGGTCACCTTGGCCCGAGCTCGGCATCTCTGCTCCTCCGCTAGGTGGCTCCCCAAGGGTCGAGCCCACCTCGGCCAGAGTCGAGCCCTGCTCTGCTCCTCTACTAGGTGACTCCCCAAGGGTCGAGCCCACATCGGCCGAAGTCGAGCCCACATCGGTCGAAGTCGAGCCTTGCTCTGCTCCTCTGTCAGGTGGCTTTCCAAGGGTCGAGTCCACCTCGGCCGGAGTTAAGCCCTGCTCCGCTCCTCCACCAGGTGGCTCCCCAAGGGTTGAGCCCATCTCGGTCAAAGTCGAGCCCTCTCCTTGAAAGCATTGGGAAGGACAAAGGCGCCTGCCCCAAGACCGCCGCCAAGGCATATGCATACAATGCGGCGCGCCCAGTACGGTGCCCCCTGAATCTGCAACACTACGCGTAACCTTGTTTGCACCAGTTTGGGAAGGGTGCCCCAATCGAGACATCAGATCTTGCAGCCAACCACCTGGAACCCCACGAAGGAGAAGGCCATATTTAACGTCTCAGACCCGATGGCGGTTGTGCCCAAATCGAGGTTTCACCTAATTCCCCCCTTCGTGACAACACACCAGGCAAGACAAGTCTACAACTTAACTTCCAACTACAAAGGAAAATGACCTCGGGAGAGCGGCCAACGGACACCGTTGATCCCTAAGTCCCCCAGAGAGGGCAAATCGAGACACTAGACAATCGACAATCTACAAAAGCACCAATGGGTGAGAAACCAGGTAAGCAATCAAGCAACCAGAAGGGAGAGCAAGCACATGAGATAGCAGAAAACGAGTGACTTGAAAGCAGGAAGCTTCCATAGAACTCCCGAAGAGAGTCCGGCGAGCACAGTCGCCGAAACTCAAGCACCATTCCTCTCTTGTCTCCTCCCAATCAGTTCTTTAGTAAAAACTCCTTTAAGCATGGAGACCGAAGTGGGATCCGTCTTAGGGGATCTGTTCTAGTTTGCCATCCTCTAACTTGATCGTCGGAGTGCCCCCGTCGGGATCCCGGCCCGGGTCTCTAACACTGTTTTACAGGTCCGGGAACGTAAGGATTCCGGAGTGAAGGGATGGAGGTCCCGCACCGCTTCCAGCTGCAGGCCACGACGGTAAGGTTGGCAACACGTTGTATATCGATACCTTGACATTGAGGGTTGTATAGTGGCATTGTGATTTAGTTCATGGCTATCAAGGTGAACCGGATATTTTAAAAGAAATTAATTTATAAAAAAAAATTATAAAAAGATTGGACTTGCATGTAATTTATTTTGACGGTACCCTATATTTTAAATTAGATTTTAAACTAATGCATTTATATATATTTATTTTCAATATATTACTATTGCTAAATTTATTTAGCTAAAGTGTACATTATTTATAAGATTATTTAACTTATCATCCCATATTTTACTATTTTTATAGATCTTGAAAACTAAGTTGACATAAAAATGTTTTCAGATGGATGATTAAAAGCAAAATTTTGATATATTTATTTTATATTGAAGATTTTATTGAAGTTTGGTGTAAGATCCTTCACTATTGTTGGATTTTGTGAAAGATTAAACTTAATTTGAATTAATTAAATGTTGAACTTGATTCATTGATTATTTATTTGCTATTACTTTATAATGTTGTGAGAGATATTTTGTAAATTTATGGAAAGAGTTTTTGTAAATACACGGTGGTTGCCGCGACTCATGGCTTACGATGCCTAGTTGCTATAGAGGGAGGCCTTATTACCATTAAGGTAAAAAAGATCGGAAAAAAAAAAAAAAAGAAAAAAAAAAAGAAAAAAAAGAGAGGCAAGAAATAAAAATATTATATTATATTTCGAATCAACCTCATTAACTGTTATTGAAGCTCTTTATGTACGGCCTTATAGATTCTTTGTAAGCATCTATTTTTCAAGCTAGAGGTGGAAGACCCGCGTATATTATAATTAGCCGAGTCTAAGAAAGACTTGATCCTAAGACCTTTGCTTGCTAAGTGAAGGCATGTGATTATAGTCCCAGTCTATTGCTAGGAGGTCAAATCTTTGTTTTGGATGCAAAAAGATTCTATATTTCTGATAAATATACTAATATGCATATTACATTAGGAGCCATACATGGTTGTAACATGCATCTGAATAAAATTTTTTTCTGTCATTCTTGTTATATCTCATGCTAAGCTAATCTTGAGCTTAAAAGATAAAGGCCTTTGCAAGTTGTCTGGAAGCTCAATCAATCGGCAAACACGTTTGTATTATAATATCATTCGGTGAGCATAATAAACATGAAACTTTATACTGCTACAAGCAAACTTCAAGCATAAATGAAATCATATAAACCAACGATACTTGATCATTTATCCAATTCTCCAAAATAATACCAACAAACAAGAAGATCAAGCGATCATGTGGCTTAAGTCGCCTTGTCTTGTTCGTGTCTGAGTTGACCAGCCTCCTAATTCCTAAACTACTAACCTCGGCCCATGAAAATATGGGCTGGGCCTATGCTGGAGTTCAACCCAGGAGGAGGACGTCCATAAAGCTTTCTCTCTCTCAACCATTTGAATTTTGAACCGTGGTAAAAGTTGGTGTACTGGACGCCAAAGTGAGGTAATTCCACGAGACCAAGGCAAGGAATCCCCGACCAGTATCATAACGCGAGCACGGAGCACCGCATCCAGGGTACAAGACGCAGAAGGCCCTCTACGTCCATCAGCTTTCCTCGTCCATCAACATTTGTACCCTCCTTCGATGGGCACTGCTCCAATGAACAGTCGTCGCCAAGCTTTTCACAGAGGATACCTGTGAGCTACGAAAGCTTTCCACTATCCTCGGGGAACTCCAACTCAAAACAGGCAGGGATTCTTCCTCTGTAGAACAGGACGCAAGTCTCCTTAAATTGGTTTTAGAGCATGGTTTGCGGGTGAAGTGATGCTTGGTTTGAATCCCATATTCAGATGATTTGAGTTCCCTGGGGGCGAGAGAGGGAAGACCGGGTCCGATGCAGGCTTGAAGATGTCAACTCTTCTTCTTGAGCAACGCCATGAACGGTACGGTCTCCTAGCTCTGGTGGTCACTTGTTTGGAAGACTAAACCTCAGCACCTTCTGCTTCAAAAAATTTGTTGATGTAATAAGAACGAAGCTACCATGCTAAATTTTCCTTAAAATTATGGCTGTTGTGGGTTATGGTTGTCTGTTCCACCTGCAGGTATTGATTTCTATAATTTTATTGCTACTAGAACTTAGAAATGTAATGCACAAATTTATAGCTTGAAAGAATGGAGCAATTCATGCCTTGATATATCTGAAATAACTAGATTTACACAGGCTCCAGATTGGTCGGCCACCTTGATACTAGAGAAAGCATGAACTTTTACAGTATATCAGAAGTGAACTCTTACATAGCGTTAATCTACAATCCAGAAGTAACAGAAATAGCTATCAACCACCTGGCTTGGAAAGTTTTTGTTGAACAAGACAACCAGGGGGATTTTGCAATGGTACCTGATAAAATCCAGCTGCTGTGATCTATTTTAATTTATTTTGTTCCAGGTGGTAGGTATCTCCTTGACTCCTTTCCTGTTCTTGCTGTGCTTTTTCAATACCTCGTGTCCTAAATGAATTGGATGTTTCCCTCTCATTTTCATTAAGAAAAAACAATGTTAGCAGCAGCAGTCAATAGAATCGTACACAGTGGATTGCAGCAATATCCATTTAAAAACATATGGTTTTGGTCCCCTACAAATTTCTTTCTTTAATTTGATGTTGATAATAGAATCCAGTGTGATGCAATTGGAACCTAACAAAAAAGACATACAATTCACTTTAGTACTGAAGTGCTGAAAAGCAAAGCAAGTGCTGGTCAGGTTTCAATAATTTGCTATGAACTTGAAACCGAATTTAATATGCTACAAACTTGAAATCAGATTTAAAGATTCAAATGTTGCTTTGTTTCATGAGATAAAGATATGACATTAAACTAGTTTTTCAAGAAAATAATTTGATAACTCCAATAAGCCATACAAATTTATATGGAACTAAAAGACAACAATCACTAAACTTGGTGTAGTCGCAACTCCACCTTGCTCCATATAAATGCAGTTTACCCGCCAGGAAGCCACATCTGGTGTGACTCCCTTTCTAACATGCAGCATCCAGATTGCCGCATCTGAGGAGAGATGGTCTTTCTTATAACCGAAGATACCTTTAACAATATAATTTTGGACCGTTCAAAAAAAAGAAATCGGATTGTCCCATAGTTTTTGAATAATAAAAGTAACTTCAAAAATAAAACTTCATGTTGCGGGATGCACATTGCCTTACTTTTACTTCCAAAAGGTATAATGGATAAGTGCACAGAGTTCATTGGCTTAAGCAAGCATCTCCTCTTGAGTAACTGTACCTTTTACTTTCAGATTTTTCTCTTCTTTTCTTGTGTCCATAATTTCTAGAAGCCCCTTCCAGTAACACTAGGGCATTTACCCAGATTGCTACCCTGAACTTATGTTAAAAACTCAGCACTATGTTTTTCAATCAAAGCTTAGGACAAAATCATTCATTATTGCAAGCATTTAACTCCATTATGTCAGGTGCTTAATTTTCCTAAATTTAAATAGCTTCAAATGAAAAATGAACTGTAAAGTAATTTTCTTGATGATGTAGTTTCTTTTCTACATATATGGCTAAAAGGTAACATATTGAAGAATACAATTATTGCAATTGCGATGTCTACCTTGGAATGTTTCAAAGTTTTGTCAGTGTATTTTTTATCTTGTCGAAACATCAGATTGTTGGGTAAACATAAAGAAATACGACTGTAGAAACTGTGATGTCTAGTTACATTTTTTTTGAAGGACATGCTAGTCTTTATTTTCTTTAAAATTACTACTTGATTTTGAAGTTTCAATAGATTAATGTAAATCAACCCAACTGTCTTTGCAATAACAAAAATAGGTCCAAAAATACTTCTGACAATGTTTTCCCACCATTTCCATCTGGTTATCATTACTTACTGCAAGAAAACACAGACAAGTATTTTACATTTAGATAACATCTATATTTACTTATAAATAAGAAAAGAGAAGACAAGTTTAGTCCCTAAATTAAGTGAATATGCTAGTTCAGTTGACTGTTGATGAAGCAGGCTCATCCTTCTAGGGCAAATATTGAGGGAACCACAAATGAATATAACTAGTATTAGAACTGAATAGCCAGAACGGATTCCAAAAATAGGTTCTAGACAAACCATAACCAAAACGTACCTTTTTGTGGTAATGTCTTCGCTTGAGCAAGAAACCATAAAAGAATAGATTTTATTGAAAATAATTGTCTTAACCATTTGAAAATAATCCACGATACCTTATAATGCATTGCTTAATTCAACATAAAACTATATGTCTGTACCTGTATACTTCTAATACTTCTGTGAAATTTATTATTTTTTCAATTTTACTTTGAATGTCAATTATAACTCCATTACAATAATTAGCTAAGGTAAAATATTAAACAACGAACATATTTAATATTTATGAGCAGATTCAATAAATTCAACGTCACACTACAAAAACAATGCATATATAGCTTCCATGTCTCTACAAGCCTCTCAGTATTCAATAAATCAAGTAAAATTCACATATACAGCACATATATGGCTTCCATGTCTATACAAGCAAAGCTTCTCATTATTCAATAAATCAAGTAAAATTCATACAAACAAAACAGAATGTTGCAATACTAATGTTGACGGATACATACGTACAGATAGAAGAAATGGATATGACACAATATAGATACAACAATAAAGCAAATCTTAAAAAGTAGGAATGGATATAGCTAGGATACGACAATTAATATATATGAACTTTATAGCTACGCATGTGTATAGATATATGTATATCTATGTCTAATAAAACATCCATATAGCATACAGCTATCGAAGTAACACAGACAATGCTTTATATGATAGCATCACTTCTACAAATTTATCACTTGATCATCGTTCAACTTCATAGACCCTAATCCATGCTCCACACCATAGCATCAACATTACAAACTCAAATTGATTGCATCCAGAAGCATCTACAAGACTTTTAATTCTGAAAAATAAGGTATGTATCAGACATGCATCCAAGATCCAACGAGTATCGGAATCCAATATCTATCTGATACAGACATGGAATGTAATATTAAATATCCATGCTTCCGAGATGGCCACATTTGTGGCTTCAGATGCTCATGGCCTGCAGGCAGATTGATTAGGCTTAGGCCTTGTAACTATACATAGGAAGGTTCCCAAAGTGGCAAGCATAATCCCATGCCATGGTTATGCAGCCCTCCACCCTCTCACCTGCCCTTCCATTATTTATTATTATTTTTACTGAATTATTACTATATTACTTTTAGTAGACATCCACCTTCTCACTTCTCCATATTATGAAACTTCCCAGTCAATTGGCAAGCAGCTACATATATAACGCTTATGCATTATTTGGCACCTTGACTGCCTATATACACCAGCTGCTTTTTGAAACATTGGAAGGATGGGTTATCGGCCTAGTTGGGAGACAAGATTTTTTATTTTTTCTTCAAAAGAAGAAGGCAGTTTGTTTTTCTCCTCCCATTTGCTTTACTTCTTCCCCCTGCATTGTTTAATGATCTTAAAATACCATCTCTGTCCATTCTTCCTGAATCTTAGATTCTAAAGTCTAAACTTGGCATTTAGGCACCTAGACTAGGTTACTTTCTTTTCCTTTTCTGTCAACTCATTATTTCTTGTATATCTGAAAATTAAAGTATGCATCCTTCAATATTTTCTATTAAATCTTTATTTTTATGTCCCATATTTACCTTTATTGTTGCAAAACATATGAATAATTGCACTCATGTTTGTGTGTCTTCTGCAAACTGCAGGTTGTTCAATTAAATGTCTCCTTGTTTGAAAGCAGCTTCACAGAGTCAGATTTTTACAAAGTATTTGTCAAGATGATAGGCGAGCATAACCACTCCTAGTTCAGATAAGCATCCAACATATTGTAGTTTAAAATTAGTATGAGGTCCTTTCACGTTACTCAATAAAATGACACTAACCACGTATAACAAATACCTTGACCTCATTAAAATACTGAATTAGTTGTTCTAAAATATCTGTGCACAGCAATGCTGAACTGATATATGGCTTGGGTCTGAAGCAATACTAGACCAGAGAATTTCTCCTAAGAAAAGTTTTACTATCAGTCAAGATCCAAAGTAGGTTCCATGATATATCTTAAAGGCATATAAAATAACCAAAGAAATCTTAAACATATCTGAATACTTTGAAAAATCAAAGAAAGAAAAGAAAAAGCCTTTCACCGGAAATATCTAATAAGCAAATTATAACAATATCAATGTGATAGTTCTACAAGTTGCAATCTCCAAGTGCTCCATCATAATTTTAGACTACCAGCAGTTCCGCATTCTTTAGAAGATCAAATCTACAAGTGTTGCATATGACACTATTTCAGATCTTCAAAAATAAACCAGAAACAGAATTTTTTTGATTTTCTTCAAAAAAATCAACAGGCACAGTTGAACCCATGAACAAGAAACATTCACAAATTGATACAAAAAACAAAGAAAATTGAGAAATTGAGGAAGGGTCTAAATTTATTTCTGCAAGGAGAAAAAAGCAAAAACATATGAGAAATGGAAAATAAAGAAGACGAAAAGTCTGAACTGATATTTGTAATGGGGAACACTCTCAACTGCATCCACAAGAATTCTATGATATGGCCTAATTTTACCTTATTCTTAAAATAAGACACAAACCCCAAACTCTGCACTTGTTTTCTTAAAAATAAAGAAGAATATAAGGCAAGATTATGTGATACCCATGGAAAAAAGACAAAAATTTTGGGGTAACTTGATCCCCATTTTAACAATCTCGCCCCTTTCCAAACTCTGCTTCAGAATCAAATAGGCTCGGTGATGCAAAGAAAATGACATTTAGCTGATGAAGTCCTCTAGGCACCCATGTGTTTGCCATAAAATCATTTTTCATTTTAATTACTTCAATAATATCAACAGATGTTCATCCTATTGTAGCAAGTATGTATGTTGGAATACTTTATGACCAACATGGTGAATGGAAACAACTGAACACATGTAACTAGAGTCTAGGATTCCAAATTCAAGATCTTTTATATTCATTTGTCTAATTATGTAGTAATATTTCCCTTTACAAGTACACCATAATTTTTTCTTTTGGCCCAATGCAAAGTACCTCACTCCATTCCTCTTTCTTATTCTTAAGCAAGCCCCGAGAAGGCTTAGTTGACCATGATTTATGTTTCATCTTTCTTTTTATTACTAGCACTTGCATCATTTATAAGAAAATTTACACGAGATTATTACATACATATCAAATATACAAGTACGTGCTTAGACGTATAAAATTGAATTTAACATACCTTATTAAATTGTGTTAAACACCCCTTGTGTATGAGTAAATGCATCAAAGTCTCTTGTTTTTCACTAAAGCTAATCTATTTCATTAGAAATAAATTGGACAACTTCAGTGACAGGTTTTGGCCAGTTTCAGCTAGTTCCAGAAAATATATACTACCAGAATTCAATTTTATCAACATTCTTTGATTTAGAAGCATACTTGGATAACCACTAGTGAGTTCAGGCAATTCACAATAAATTGGTCATCATTTTAATTTTTCACAACCTGAGATCCTATAAAGCATTCAACAAGCATTGCTTGGATAAGTAAACAAGCACCCATATATCCTCCTAAATCTTCATAAGTTGACAAAGAGTAAGGAAGACAAAAATACCTTACAAGCTGCAAATTACTGATAATATCAAGAGAAGAACTGAAAAGCTGTCCCACATATAGTTCGTATAACACTGAATGGTTATACTTATGGTAAGTATCAGTAATAATACAGAATTAGAGAAAAGATGGAAAAACTGTGATTTCAGCATCTCTAGAATATTATTCAAAGTTTCATTTGTGGGCAAGAAACAAAACATTTAATTAATCATCAAAGAATGATAACACACATATCACTAATATTAGATTTATCACATAAGTAGTATTTCAAGATTTTACAACTTTTAAGAACATTGAAAGCACATGCGGAAATAACTTAAAAAATTAAAAATAAAATAAAGAAAATAGAAGAAAAGAAGAAAGCAGTGTCTGTTTGTGTATAGTTACAATTCATTCGTCGGTGGTGGGTAGAAGATAAGATGATAATGGTCATAACAAGCTCATAGTCTTGTGCAATTTTGAGCATCCATATTTTGCTTGTTGACATTCTATTATTATGTAACAGATAATTACATTGACATCACACCTTATATTGTGGTTTAAGATGATGCATAATATAATTATTTAGCATGTGCATGGCTTTTCTACACAATATTAATATTTGAAATTTCAGGCTTTCAAGCCAAAGAGCTATTGAGCCATATGTCCAACAGTGCCAAACAATTCATGGTACTTCAGATTTTTGTTAAATACATCATGTTCTCTTGTTTCCTTACTCCCCATTATTTCCTGTTCTTTTCATGACTTTTTTTTTTATTTGATAAAAACTTTATATCACACCTTGAACCCAGCACACAGGTTAGCCATGCGACGGTCACACACTCCTTAGGGCAGTCCTTAAAATTTATTGCAACCTCAATTTTCATGAATATTATTGATCTTAATCCATAACAAATATTTCACACTAATACATGTCAAACCTTGTACAATTTACAAACTCAATCATCTAACTAATATTGAAGATGCTCTATATAATCAATCTTTTCAACCATGATCCCAACCATAACCAAATATAGGTATTTTCTATTTGAAAAGGAAAAGGAAAAAAAAGGGGGTAAGGAGCTTTACAGCCCAGTAAGAATTTCCACATACCAACATAAGTAATAATAATAATAAATGAGAAAGTATCAATGGTGGTCACTTAAATAAATTTCATGTCACAAAATATCATGATTATAAAACATACATAGTAAACACATGTCTTTGTGTGCAATAAACCACATCATATAATTATCTCAAGATAACATGCATTAAATCCAATCATAGAAAGGTCCTCGGCTCTAGATAACCATAACCGCATTTTCAACATGTGGCAGGGCAATAAAGTGGCTAGTCATGTGGACTTCCACAATACTTCCACAATCATATTTCAAGCCCCTGGCGGGGCACCAATAAAGTGATAAGTACAAAGGGTCATAGGTGCTCGACTCTGAACTACCACATCACATTTCAGGCCTATGATGGAGAATCAATAAAGTGACTAGTTTAAAGGACCACAAGTGCTCAACCCTAAATTACCATTGCCATGTTTGAAGCCCATAACAAGGGATCGATAAAGTGGCTAGCCCAGAGTACCACAACCTAATAGTTAGTCACACAATTCAATTGCATATTTGTTAAATATTATATCTTAAGATTACACTCTTTTGCAAATTTGATGCATAGGAGTATCAAAGTCCATCCAAACCAAATATTAGTATTATATGATACATAAATTCATGTGAAACCACATACGTAATAAATAACTATATAATGAGTGGGTATCTGATACCACACATACTTAACAAATACTTAACAGATAAGCATATAATATGCAACTAGCAAAACCACATAGATCAAAATTATTGATGCACAAAATAATTTTTATAAAAATATGTAATCAAATTTCTAGTATTTCTCACCTCTACTAATATTAAACTAAAATTACAAGATTTATAATCTGGATGTCAAAAACCTTGCTCACTGTTTTTCGGTTCAAAAGATTGTTCTCCTATACAATCAAATTTATTATTAAAATCTATAAAGTAGAAACCATCAGTCTAGAACCCTCTGTTGGGGTTCATCAAGGATCAAACCTCAAGTCTGTTGGATCCCTCTCCCACAAATACCTTAACCTAGCTAGTATGAGAGAAGAGAGAAAAAAATAAATAAATAAGAAGAGAAGAGAGATAAATGATAAGAAAATAAGACAGAAGAAAGAACTCTCTCTCTTCACTTTCTTTTAAAACATGGAAGCTTCTTCGCTTCCCCTCTTCTTGATGAAGCCATAGCAAGGCTCAAGCTAATGGCAACACTCGATGTTAGCAAGATGAGGATCCCGATGGCAACCATGGCCAGTAAGAGTTGGAGGTGTCCAAAATAAATAGAACCGAGCTCAAAATAGGGGCCTGATTTAACCCAGAGACTAATGGCTTGCCAGCCCAAATCTATGCAACAAGGACTATGAGACCTGAAAAAGGGAGGGGAGTGTAGAGGGTTTATCTCAGTTCGGTGATGCCAAGCGAAAGAGATCTGACGATCTTTTCAATGAAAAACCCAAGGAAAAATCTAAAAAAAACTCAAAGATCAGTCATGAGTTCTCGAGAAAATCAGCAATGGGGGTCCAAGGAGAAGGGGACTTCTTCCAACTATGTTTGCTAGGGTTTTTATCCTAATTAGATAGGCTTTTAGCATCGATTTCATTAAAATCAAAGAGAAGACTCCTAGTTAGAATCTCATTCCCTCCTCTCACATGTAAGGCACATGAACACCATGGGTTGAGGCTCAAGTTGGCCCATGGATTGAAATTTGGGTTATTACAATTTGAAATTCAAACCAAAATTACCAAAACCAAAACTATATAGCCTTGAATGAAAATAAAATCACAATTGAGTTCGCTGACCTTGTTGTAGATGTCTTTATGTATATCGTTTTCTTATGCCAATGCAAGCAATGTTGTCTTGAAACCCAAAGAAAAAGGAACTAAACATACTTATTAAACAAAATAAAGAAAAGTGCTTATAAGAATTATGTGCTCATAGGAATTCTATCACCCAATTTTGGATATCATAATGCCCAAGCATCAACCATAAAGGGTTGACACTTTAGACCATGTTACCATGCATAACAAGCGAACACGTGCAGGCACACATTTTTCACACACAAGTAGGCAAGTTTGTCTAAATAGTTTGGTCCATGACAACTAGGGCTATAAGTTGATTGAATTCATTCACTTTTGATTCCAGATTGACCCAAGTGTAACCCATTCCAATTTATGATTTATCTAGAATATGATTAGATATAGATTACTAAATATCACAACCGATGAAACATGAAGGGTATTAGACACAAAATACCAAATATCACAATTAATGAAACATGAACCAACTCAAAAGTATTGAACTGTATTTTTTCACAAGCCTTTGAAATTTGAGAAATCAACTCCCGACTTTTATGCAGTTGTATTTCAATTTTCATTATTAATGGTAACTTATATGTGTTTGTTAATCAAATATTAACCAATCTAGATATTTTTTAATATTTGTATTTTGATCCAAGTTTGATCTAAAATAAAATAACCTTAAAAATAATCCAATTTGACTCAAATGGAAAAATGCAATGATTGGATTGCTTCAGGTAGGATCTTGTGTATGCAAAACCCTGATCAAACCCTTCTTGCTTGGCCTTAACACCATCAATCTCCACTTCTTTTAAGTCTTGGATTAAAATACAACTTGGTGGCTATTTGAAAGAATCTTGTCGAACTAGGCAATATCTGGCAAGATAGCTAAAGAGGGAGAAGGGAGAGAGTGTAAAAAGGATGGATGAATGCAAAAATATTGCTAGTCTCCATCCTTGCAAGAAAAAAATATATCTTGAGGGAGCAATTTTTCTCTTATGGAGATTAGGCCTTGAGACCTTGGCATGCTTTATCTTTCTCTCTATCTCTTGCTTCATTACTTCCAAGTCACCTTTTCTTCGAAACTGATATAGTAGATCATCCAAATAAGGTGGAAATTAGGTCTATACCAGCTTAAGGCCCTTTAATCTAAACCAATCATGAGTCAGACCTTGGGCTTGGATTGAGAGACTATGCTTATGCGTAAATTTAAGTTGGAGAGTCATAAGCAACTGAGGCCTTGCATGAGCTTGTCGCAAGAACTGACTTGGACTTGAACTTGACAACACAAGCCCCCATCATTCCTCCACATCTCATGCTCCTTTTAGTCCTCCATCTCTTTCACTCTCTCCATGCATATGCCCAAATCCTTTCTCTACCTCTCTCTCCCTCTAGCATCCCATCTTGTTGACCTAGCCCTCCGACTTCCCTTGCACACATTCTTCTCAACCCACCCCCTTTGCCAATAACCACCTTGCTCTCCCCTTGTTTCTCTCCCCTTTGCTCTCTCCCCCCTCTCGCTCAACCACCATTGCTCACCATTTCACCATCTTCCCCCTCCTAGATCCATCCATCCTTTTGATTCTTTATCCTAGTATATCACCATCCCAAATTCCTAATGTACCAAGGTCAAGTCAAGCTCACTCGAGTTTAATTTGGATGAAGCTAAAAGAATAGTGTCCTGAAAGCCAATTATGTTTCTTATATAACAGAAACTTTTCTATAAAATTATTCTAACTCATGTATGATATTATATTAATAATAGATATTTTGATTCATTATATACTGTCTTATACCTTTTGTTTTAAGATTATGATGAACCCTATAGATTAGGATAATAGATTTAGGATTATGATGAAGTTCATTATAGTGAGACCTAAGATCTTATAAATCCTAATCTAGAATATTCCCAGTCATAGGATCATTGAGTCGGGGATCGATGTTTCTGGAAAGACTAGCACATCCTATGTATGTTCGATGGAGAGAGTGGTTGGTCTCATGACCACTTGTGTAAAGACACTAATATAAGGATGTGGATGCTCATCAAGGTATGAATTCACTAAAATGATCCATCATGAGAACATCTTATGGAAGTCTTACTTGTCAAAAAATGATTCTCTTAGTGGGAGTTATGCAAGTGATCCTTAAACCTGAGATCATCATGAAATCTTGTACATATAAATCCATGTTTTGGTTCATACTCATTCATGACTTAGTCATATACGGGGTGTTCATGGATATGGTGAATTATGTATGAAGGTTATGAGTAGGTCAACAAGGAATTGATCACGCCTAGTAAAAGAAATATTTATCCCATGTAATCTTATTAAATGATGACTTAGAAAGTCTTTGATCAAAGCAGGATGAAATTAGAAAAAAGTTTCTAATCTTTCATCGATCGAGTCTTCATTAGTGATTCAAGATTCAAATGAAAAAGTGTTAGGATTTGATAATTTTTTATATCCATCACCTATTCAAAATAAAAGAAGATCAAAGGATTGAATTGCACGGTAATTTATTATTGAAGGTTATTTTGATAATTTCAACCAAATTTCTCATTTTCTGGGTAGGCATGGCACGTTGCTAGATGTCAATTATGTCTTATAATTTTTTATGAATTAAATTGATTGAACTCATGAGCCAATTTGAATGATGGTTCAAATTGACAACTAGGGCTAGCTTAATTTGATCTAATTTGATTAGTTGATTTCTAATCAAACTAAATCAACATAAACCTAGACCAGCTAGATATGGATACAAAGGATCATGCATCCTAAAAAATTGATCAAGGAAATCAATTATAGTTTTATTAGGATCATAGGATCCTAATTGGCTAGCTAATTGACATACTAGCATATGTTGGCTAGCCTAAACTCCTAACCTAATTGGATTGGATTTAAATATTTATTATTTAGGCTAACTAATTTGAGTGGGACTTAAATTAGGTTAAGCCTTAAGTGAGGTAGCTGAATTAAATTTTATCTGAAATTTATAGCCCTTATCCATGCTTAGAACCAAGAGTCCCAAGGGCTTGGAACTCTTGGCGTGTGCACAAAATAGACATGCAGGACCAAGAGTCCTGCAAATTAATCACTTTTCTAGATAGAGTCCAGCCCCATCTCTCTTCATTTCATGCCCAATTGGATAAGGTTGACTGGTCAAAATATTCTAAAAGTGCACGATAATTCAAGGTTGCCGTGAATAATTTTTGGTGCATGAAATGATATGGTGTTTGGAATGGACAAGAGTCCTATTACCTAATCACCGTTTTCCAGATAAGCCACATTCATTTATACGCCTAGTAAAAAGTGGACCAGGTCTTTAATCATTTAATTAAAGATCGACTTATCAGATTTTTCATGAAGAGTTGCGATAAGCAACTCTTGGCACAAAGTTTTATGAAACACCATATGTTTATGATGTTTCATCGCACCTTTCTGCCATAAGACTCCTTGTGCTTGAAGGGTCTTATATGATATGTTAAATATCATATTAAGAGCTGATGAAAGGATGCTTTAAGTGCCTCCTTTCTAACTATTTAAAGGTTTCAGTAATTGAAGTCAAATTATTCAAAGTTTGTCCTGACAACTTTCCTCCTTTTCTTGTTAGGACAAGACTTTTATTTTAAGATAAGTCCACCAATTTAAGACAAAAACTTAGGAAAAGAATTAGAAAAGATAATAGGATAGTAAGAGAGGTTTCAGAGAGATTTTGAAGTGCTCTTCAGAAGAAAAAAAGTCCTAAAAGAGAGGAAAGACTGCTGAAGGAAGAAAGGCTGTCGAAAGAAGTTTCTAATCAAGCAAGCAAAAAATAGTACTTGATCCAGTTCCTGTGTCGATCATCTCTAGAGGGTAAACATTTCTGTACCAAGTAGAATAAAAAATATTAGCATTATAAGTATTCTTCTATATCCTAATATATCATCTTGTTAATTGTCATAGTTTAAGATTTCGGTTGACTAAGATTTCAAGATTTAAAATTTTTGAAATCCAGTCTTCTACTGTACTATCATTCAAGATGAAGCCAGCATCATTCAAGATGATGATCCTATGACCTAATAAAAGCTATCAAGAGTAAAGACTGATAAATGGCTTGATGCCATGAAATCTGAAATGAACTCTATATATTCCAGCCAGGTTTAGACCTTGGTTGATCCACCTGAGGGAGTAAACCCAATAGGATACAAATGAGTCATCAAAAGGAAGATCGGAGCAGATGACCAAGTAAAAACCTACAAGGCTAAACTAGTGGCAAAATGTTTCAGATAAAGATATGGATTTGACTATGATGGAACACTTTCGCCAGTAGCTATGCTCAAGTCCATTAGGATTTTGCTTGCTATAGCTACATACTATGATTATAAAATCTGGCAAATGGATATAAAAACTGCTTTTCTCAATGGATATCTTGAGGAAATGTTAGAACATCTGCTTTGATGAAACAATCAAGGAATTTGGTTTTATCAAAAATGTGATGTGTATATAAGAAGACAAGTGAGAGTGTCATTGTCTTCTTAATCAAGATTCCCGGTACCATCGGGATCCGTACCGATATCGATACCGGTACGATACCGGCATGCCCAAATTTTTTTTTTAGATTTTGGTTGATGGATTTTGGATTTTTAAGATTTTTATTTTGTGGTTTTTGGATTTAGGATTTTGGATTTAGTGTTTAGGACCTTTAAGATTTAGAATTTAGATTTTAGGATTGAAGACTTCAAGGTTTAGGATTTAGGATTTAAAAAATACTAATACATGAGTTCTAATTGAAATATGATATAAAATGATAATTGAACTAAGATTATCTGTAATTAATGAAAGTGAAAGGTAACATATAAATATAATTACATACTAATGTCTAGAATCGGATAGAGTGTTGATATCCATAAATATAGAGATCATTTATATACTTTATAGAAAGATCAGTATATCCCTCCAGCTAGGCAGCATGATACTCCTCCAAGGTCATCCTAGGAGATATGCATGGTGGATCATAACTCATCGTAGATCCCTCGCTGATGTTCCGACTCTGAGAGCTATCCAGAGACTGATGATATGGCAGTGCAGGGGCCCATCCAAATATACCAGCAGCAAAATCAGATCCAAAAGATGCTCTGGATTGCATAGGATAATAATCACTGGAAGATGACATCTCAGATGCACCATATAGACAATATGAACCAGAAACTGCTGATAGCTGTGGGTAAGAAGATTTTGAATATGAGGATAATCCTGATACATCCATGGATCCAACTCCATGTGTAAGAGCTGCAGCTGCATCGTGTCCCGAATGACCTCGCAGAGCCCATTGTCTATATGAAATTGTATCATCACGGGATCTACCAAATAGTACTTCATGATATGTATCTTGTATGGCATGGCTAAACTACGACTCCCCAGTAAATCGAAGATAAATAGGTGGCTACAACTTCTGTCCTCCGACTCCTCCCTGTTGACTAGATCCTCCACTATTTAAAGCATTATCACCACTCTCTGATATTTGAATCTGAATGGATTGAGTGCTCTAATGGAAGTGCAACTGCCTTTTCTTTTTCTCTATCTCTGAATCGAATAGATGGCGGGGAGGGATGATGTGCTGTATCTACTAGAGCCCTGTAAGGAATATGGCTTGTTACCCATTGTCCAGCATCCACCCCAGTCTCGCTAGCAACAAAACTGGCTAGTCGAGGAGGCGATCCTGACTCATCAAGCTCTAGATCCTGCTGCTAACTCATGACCCATCCAATCATTGGATCTTCATCCTCATCAACATATGAACTTTCAGTAGGATCGAGGTATTGTAATTCAACTTTTCCCTGAATATACTTTAATCTCAACTTTAAATTATAGTGTACATACAAAAGATCATTGAGGCATTTCTGTTTCAGACGGTTCCTCCGCTTAGAATGGATAAGGCCAAATATAGACTAGTTATGCTCACATCCATTGGATGACACCATCTGGAAGAGGATCTTGACTACAAGAACCTTCAAATTTTTTATAGATCGACCAAAATATACCCACCATTCAGCTACAAAAAATATTACATTATTTAGAATTTTAGATTTGACAAAATAAAAAATTCAATCCTAATATAATATTACACTTACTGCGTAGTAGTATCTACTAAGATTCATCTTTGATTTACTTCTAATTGCTACAGTGGATTCAAATGAATCTGTGCCCTTCCTAAAAAATTGTCTGCTAGAAAAAGTTTTATTATCATGTGCTACTTATTGAAATTAATGCTAATAAAAATTATTTAATAATTTCAACCTAACTTACTTCTTCTAGACACAGCAGCGATATCTGGATCGGGCTCCATCTTGTATATAACATTGCATAGGACAGACATAAGCTCTTCATCCATGGTAATGTCTGGTAAGGAGTATTGGAATCTTGGATTCAGATAATAAGCTGTACATATATTTTAAGTATTATATTGACACCTAGAATGATTTTGATGATAACAAAATATTGGATATGCATTTGATACTAGCACTTTTCAAATATTTTAAAAAATTTTATAGGATGGTTCAAATGGACAATCATTCACCCTACAATTCTGAAATTATTGTAGTGTATCAATATACTCATAGAAAGAGTTTCATGTATTTAAGAGCTCTATGTAAATTTGTTTGTATATTCATGTGAAAGAACCAAATTAATATAATTTTAAGTTTAAAGATCTTAGAAGTTGTTTAGAAGTTGTTTGGAAGAAGTTTGAAATTGTTTGGAAGCTTTTGGAGAAGTTTCACTCAAGCCGACTCAACCAAATAGAGCTGATACATTCTCTTGGCATGGCACAGAAATTTCATGATACGGTCATCCGAGCTAACTCAAGGAAGAATAGAGCCGACTCCTCCAGAGTGACAGAAAATGAGTTCTGAGAATCTAGTCATTTGAGCCTACTCTAGCTGAAATGAGCCGACTCTCATAGAACTTCAAAAATTTCTCTTTGAGCATCCAAGCTAACTCAATCATCCAAGCCAACTCTAATCCAGTTTATGAATAGTAATGGCTAGTTCCAAAAATCAATTTTTTTGAAGAAAAAGACTCTCCAACGGCTAGTTTTTGACTTCTAAGAAATTCTAACAGCTATATTCACCTGGGAACACTTCAAGAAGCTATAAATAAAGAATTTAAGTGAAGAAAAAGAGATTTTTCAAGCTTACACATAAGAGAGAAGATAGCATTGAATATTCTAAGAGCATTCAAGTGAAAAACTGAAGTTCTTCAACTACTTTCCACCAACTTCTTGAGTTATTCTTTGAGAAATTAAGTGAGTCTTGAAGAGCATTGAAGAAGCAATCAAGAACGCTTCATTAAAAGCTTCAACTGCAACCATTCAACAATCTTTGGTTTGTTTTTAGTGTTGCTTCCTTTTAACTGTATTTTTGACTTGTTACAAGTACAGAAGGTGGCTGTAACTTGTGAATTATTTTTAGGTTATTGGTGAGCCTTGAAAACTAAGTTGGGTTATTAGTGAGCCCGGAAAAACTAACTTTATATTGGATTTTAGATTATGAGCTCGTAGGAAAACAATCCAGTTGTATTTGAAAAAAATGTAGTGGAAATCCCAAGTGTGCACCTTGGATAATGGACGTAGGAGCTGGGTTGCCCCAAACCACTCTAAATTTATGGTATTTATGATTGTTCTTGTCATTGCATACTCGCTTCCACACACAATTCTTTATACACTTCACTCACCACATAAAGTTTTTAAAAGGCACATACTTGTTGAAATTATTTTCAAACCCAATTCACCCCCCTTTTGGCTTGGCCAACTGGGCAACAAATGGTATCAGAGCTACATCTCAGTGCCATTAATCTAACGATTAAGAGAAAAGGTTAATGGCAATCCAATGAGCACATCTTTGACCAAAGATTAACAAAGAATAGACCCCTACTTTTCACTGGCACCAATTATACTTATTATAAAGCAAGAATGGAAATTTATATTCAAGCTGTTGATTTTTAATTGTGGAAGATAATTTTGAAAGGATCTCATATACTAATGAAGAAAGTTAATGGCATAGATATCCCAAAACCGGAAGAGGAATGGGATGAATATGACATAAAAATGGATGAACTAAATGTCAAAACCATGAACCTTCTTTATTATGCTTTGGATGCTAATAAGTTTAATTGGATTTCCACTTGCACTTCGGGAAAGAAAATTTGGAATAAACTATAAATTACCGATGAAGGCACAACACAAATAAAGACCTCCAAAATTAATATTCTTGTGCATAATTACAAGCTCTTTAAAATGGAACCAACTGAAACCATATCTGAAATGTTTGCTAAATTTATAGATATTATTAATGATTTAAAAATTCTTGGCAAGGTATACTCTAATGCTGATCTTGTCCAAAAGATACTTAGATGTTTACCAGATAAATGGAATCCCAAGGTCACTACAATTCAAGAGGCCAAGGACTTAAATACACTCCCACTTGATAAACTTCTTGATTCTTTAATTACACATGAGCTAACAATGCAGCGCCACAGCGAAGATGACAACAAAAAGAAATCTATAGCTTTCAAGGCTGCAGCTGAAATCAAGAAGCAAGAAGAAAAAAAAGAAGAAGAAAACCCCTCCTCGGATGAAGAACTAAGAGATGATGACATAGCCTTAGTCATGAGAAGATTCAAGAGATTTATGGGCAGAAGAAAGTCAAGGTACTAGAGGAAGTACCTTGGCAAGGGTAAGCAAAGTAAAGAGATGGAGAAAAATAAAGATAAAGAAAATGAGCGACAACCCATATGTTATGAGTACAAAAAGCCGAGACACTACTGTTCAGAGTGTTCTACATTGAAGAAGGGGTACAAGAAGAAGAAGAAGAAAGTCATGATGGCTACATAGAGCGACAGTGACGAATCTACTTCAAATGAAGAGGAAGAGACCACAAAATCTGCCAATATATATTTAATTGGTCTAGAAGATGAGGTAACATCTACTGAACCCACTGATGAATTCACTTATGATGAATTATATACTGCTTTTTATGAACTTCTGACTGAATACAAGAAAGCTGGTTTGAAAATTAAAACCATCAAAAATAATTATATGTTATTGGAAGAAAAGAATGAAATATCAGAAAAGAACAATCTATTACAAAAGGAATTAATTAGTGTTTCTAAAAAATGCAAAGTGTTGTAAACTGAAAAAGATGATTATTTTAAAAAGAATAAAAGTTTGCAAAATGAAATAAATAGACTCATACCTCTTGTTGACAAATTAACTTTAAGTTTTTACAAACTTGAGTTAATTTTAAAAAATCAAAGGATATCTAATAATAAAGCTGGAATTAAGTATAATTCAATTCATACAAACAAATTTTCAGCTCCACAACATTATGCATCAAAGTTTTCAACATCCATTTCTTTCTAAAAGCCAAAAGTAATATGTTTTTGTTGTAATAGGGTTGGACATAAAGCTTATGAATGTAATCTGAGATGGAAGAATAAAAATAAAGTGAAAAAGATTTGGGTTCCTAAAAGAACCACAGCTACTAACCTTCAAGGATCCAAGAAAGCTTGCGTACCTAAAAATTCAACTTAACTATTTTGCAGGAATATCTTGCAACCCAAAACTCAAAGAAGAGATGGTATCTAAATAGCACTATTCAAGACATATGACGGGTGACAAAGATCAATTCATCATCTTTAAAATGAAAGATGGTAAAATGATAATATTTGGTGATAACGGTGAGAGAAAAATCATTGAAATTGGTAAGATCAAAATAACCCTTTTTACTTATAATGAAAATGTATTGCTAGTAGACAAATTGAAGCATAATTTATTGAATATTAGTCAATTATGTGATAAAGGCTTCAATGTTGTATTTGAATCTTCAATGTATATAGCAACTAGCTTACTTGATTCTAGTATTAGATTTGTTGGTCATGGACTTGGAAATATCTATATTGTAACTTGAATGATCTAGCAATATCAAGTAGTACAAGTCTAATAGCTTTGAATGCTAAAACCAAGTAATCTAGTTTACTTTGGCATAGAAGATGGATCATGCTAGCATGCATGTTTTTACCAAATTAATTTCCAAAGACTTAGTTAGAGGTTTACCTAAATTTAAAATTAATTTTGATCATGTTTGTGATGCATGTCAATATGGTAAACAAACTACGGAAAGTTTTAAATCAAAAAATATTGTTTCAACAGCAAGACCCTTAGAGCTGCTATACATTGACTTATTTGGACCAACTAGGACCACGAGCCTAGGAGGTATGAAATATGGACTTGTGATAGTAGATGATTTTTTATGTTTTACTTGGTTTTGTTTCTTGCACACAAAGATGAAGCTTTCAAAGTTTTTCGAAAATTTCATAAAAAAATTTCAAATCAGAAAAATCTTTCAATTGTTTTAATTAGAAGTGATCATGGTACTGAATTTGAAAACCAATATTTTGAAGAATTTTGTACAGAAATGGCATTGATCATAACTTTTCAACCCCCAGAACACCACAACAAAATGGTGTTGTAAAAAGAAAAAATAGAATATTGGAAGAGATCGCCCGAACCATGTTGTATAAAGGCAATCTTCCAAGATACTTTTAGGCAGAAGCTGTGAACACTGCATGTTATATCTAAACCGTATTTTGATCATATCACTTTTGAAGAAAACTCCCTATGAGCTTTGAAATAATAGAAAACCAAATATTCATTACTTTTATATTTTTCAATGTAAATGCTATATCTTGAACAATAGAAAAGATAACTTAGATAAATTTGATGCAAAATCTGATTAAAGCATATTTCTTGGATATTCAACTACTGGTAAAGCATATAGAGTTTTCAACAAAACAACTTTAATTGTTGAAGAATCAATTCATGTTATTTTCGACGAGTCTAACCTCATACCTTCAAGAAAAGAAGAGTGTATTGATAATGATGTAGGTTCCCTGAATGATGGAGTGAAGGACTTGAGCTTGAAAGAAAAGCAAGTTGATCAAGAAAAGGAAAAGGTAAGCACAGAACATGATGAGCTAAGAATTAGAGGTATGCACATTCTCATTCTAAAGAGTTAATTATTGGTGATCCCTCACAAGGAGTAAGAACTAGGTCATCCTTTAGAGACACCTTTGATTACTTAGCATTTGTTTCTCAAGTTGAACCTAACTGCATAGAGGAAGCTGAAAGTGATCCATATTGGATGATGACTACACAGAAGGAACTTAATCAATTTGAAAGAAACAATGTATGGACTTTAGTAGCTAGACCTAAGGAACATCTTGTTATAAATTCTAAATGGGTCTTTAGAAATAAATTAGATAACAAAGATAATGTAGTTAGAAACAAAGCCAGATTAGTTTCTAAAGGATATAACAAAGAGGAAGGAATAGATTTTGATAAAACTTATGCATCTGTAGCAAGATTAGAAGCCATAAGACTCTTGCTTGCATTTGCATGTCACATAGAACTTAAGTTTTTTCAAATGGATGTAAAAAGTACTTTCTTCAATGGCTATATTGAAGAAAAAGTTTTTATAGAACAACCTCCAGGTTTTGAAAATCACTCTTTTCTAATCCATGATTTCAAATTAAACAAAGCTTTATATGGTTTGAAATAAGCACATAGAGCATAGTATGAGAGGTTGAATAATTTTTTTTAAAAAAATGATTTCAAAAGAAATAAAGTAGATACAACTTTGTTTATCAAAAGAAAAGATGATGAATTGTTAGTTGTACAAATGTGTTGATGATATAATCTTTGGTGTAACTAATGAAACTTTATGTCAAGAATTTGCCAAGCTAATGCAGGAAGAATTTGAAATGAACATGATGAGTGAACTCACTTTTTTTCTTGGACTACAAATCAAACAAACCAAGAAAGGAATATTCATCAACCAAATAAAGTACATCAAAGAATTATTGAAAAAGTTTGGGATGGAATCTGTAAAAGAAATTGGCACACCCATAAGCCCAACCTGCAAACTTGACAAAGATGAGAAAGGTAACAAAGTAGATCAAAAACTATATCGAGGTATGATCGGATCTCTATTTTATTTAACTATAAGTGGACCTAATATACTGTTTAGTGTTTGTATATGTGCAAGATTTCAATCTAATACTAAAGAATCACATATACTTGCTATTAAAAGAATAATAAGATATCTTAAAGATACATCAAACTTAGGTTTATGGTATTTTAAACCTTCATTTTTAAATTTAATTGATTATTCTGATGCAAATTATGGTGATTGTAGAATTGATGAAAGAGCATTAGTGGCACATATCAATTTCTAGGATTGAACTTAATATCATGGCATAGTAAGAAACAGAACTCCGTGGTACTATCTACTACTGAGGTAGAGTATGTAGCTATAGGAAGTTGTTGTACTCAAATATTATGGATTAAGCAACAACTAGAAGATTATGGTGTTATTCAATCTAAAATTCCAATCAAATGTGATAACACAAGTGGTATTAACTTAACAAAAAATCCTATTCATCATTCAAGAACTAAACATATTGAAATTTGACATCATTTCATTAGGGATCATGTACAAAATGATGATATTAAACTTGAATTTGTATGTACTGAAAAATAGTTGGCTATCTTTACCAAACCACTTAATGAAGATAGATTTCAAATGATTAGAGAAAAATTAGACCCTTGTGATCCTTTTTATAATTTTGACCTAATTTCTTTAAAAATTAAGAAAAAAGTGTCTAGAAAATCTCCATCACCTATCTAAGCTAGATGCAAACCTATTTTAGTATTTTATAGGAGTAGAAATCATTTCCCTGATTTTTGGATCCTTTTTCTGTATTTTTCGTCGAGTTGACTTGAGCAGGAAAACCCTCTGGCCAAGCCGAGCCGACTCGATCAGCGAGCCTACATAAGAGCCGAATGCCCTAGAAATTTCATTTCACTTTTCCATTCACTATTGAAATAGAACCCTAGGGGACCACTTTCCACTCTAAGCTTAAGGACCACTCAACCCTTCCATTTACCTCTTAGATCTTGATCCTATGGCACCCAAAAGAGCCGTGGCCAAGAGATCCAAGCAGGTGCCACCCAACACCGCACAAGCTAAGAGAAGATCTAAGAGAAGAGAAGAAGAGCCATCTAATCATGAAACCCAAGAACATCGAACTCCACAGAGGCAATCATCTTAATGGATAATCATCTAGTAACTTCGAGTAGGAAAGTAGATTTGAGTTTCCTTGAACAACAAAATTTTAGGATTGGAGATTGGATTAAAGCTCAAAATTGGGAGTTCTTTTGCTCACTAGATGTTCCTACTTACCCCACATTAGTTAGGACCTTTTTTTAGCATCTCACACTTGGAGCACACCAATTTTGTTCATAGTCAAGGGAGTTACGATTGCAGTTGATGAAGCCAGACTAAGTAGAGTTTTACAGTTACCTAATGTTGGGAAGTGTTATTTCAACATCAAAGATAAACAGAAGACTTTAAGGACTGTGCTTAAAAGAAGTAATGTTGATGGTATTAGAATTGTACAAGCTAATATACTTTCATTGAAAATGAGGCTACTACAAAACATTATCAGTAGAGTATTCTTATCCAAGACTAGGAGGCTCGACTAGGTAAGTGAGAGAGACCTAATGTTTATGAGGTACCTGATTGAGAGGGAGGCCCTCAATCTACCTTTTATTATGATAAGCCAGATCTAGGATGCAGCTAGGAGGGCCAGGGCATGTCTGCCCTATGGCATGGCTTTTACTCTCTTATTCCAGGATTGTGGTATAGATCTCACTGGTGAGGATAGCAAACCCCTACTTCATACAAACAGATATTCAGAGAAATCCTTACATAAGATGGGGTACCACCGAGTAGAGAAAGTTTGGATAAGGAAGATTTCAGGACAGAGGGCAGCACATTCTGAGGATGACAGTGATGATGATGTTCCAGATGTTGCTGAGCGGACTGTTGATATGGATGAGTTAGAGGATGAGGCTGGACCTTTAGAGCCAGCTCCTACCACACCACCTCCGACAGTTTCATCTGAGCCTAGTACTAGTGGGCATCATGATTCTGAGCAGATACAGACACTTCGGGCTGATATTTCGACTTTGAGATCTGATTTATATACTATCCAGACAGAGTTACATTCCAGGATTGATTTGCTACAGATGGAGATGCGAGAGGGATTCAGTCAGATTCTGGTAGCTATTCATCGGACCTCTTCGATTGGACCTTTCAGATCATCTCCGTCACCTCCAGATAATGATGGTTAGGACTTTGATCACTAGGCAAATGAGCAGGGTATGGAGATACCTACAGGACCTGAGCCGAGCAGCCTGAGCACCTGAGCCAGAGGCTACTCCTCTAGCAGCACCCACTAGAGACACTCTGAGACAGTACTATAGGACTAGAGTTCCTAGAGCCGGACCCTCTCTTAGGACTAAAAAACTTATCACATCAGACTCCTAGACCTTCTAGACATATGATTATGGCTAATATTGTATTAGACCTTCCATCTGATGAGGACTAGCCTCACAGATGTCTTTTGTTATGTCTTATGTGTGTCGTGTTTCAGTGTATTACATGTATTGAACTGAAATTCTAATGTTTATAAAATTTCACTTTTTATGGCATATATAGTTATTCATTCTTTTTTCTCTCTAAATGTGTGATACTATTGAATTCTATAAAAAGGGAGAGAAATATGTAATGCAAAGTTTTTACTTTTTGTTGATGACAAAAAGGAGAAGAAATCTATAAAGCATGGAAAATGATCATCTAATATATGATAAAATTATATGATGCATAAAGCTTTGATATTTGGAGAATATGAATTACAATGAAAAATCATAATGAGCCTTGACATTTCACTTTAAAAGCTCTGATACTTTTGTTAAAGCTTTAATAGCTCTGATATTTTTGTTAAAGTTTTGATACTTCAGTCAAATTGCAAAAGCTTTGATACTTAAGTTAAATTGTAAAGTGATACTTAAGTTAAATTGTAAAGTGAACTCTCATATAAAGCTCTGATACTTCAGTCATTTTGTAAATTGAATGCTCAATAGCTCTGATACTTAATTTGTAAAGCATGATACTTATACAGCTCTGATACTTAACTTGCAAAGCTCTGATATTTCAATCAAGCTGTGATACAGTTGTCATACACTAGATCATAATTTGAACAGACAATTTGAATTGCTCAATATATTGTATAGCATTTAAACTTGTTTACTCTGTTACAGTTGTCATTTACTCTAATACAATTAAAATGTAAAGGTACTTGTTATATTTCCATGCCCAGTATTTTGTCATCATCAAAAAGGGAAAGATTGTTGATCCCTGGAATGATTTTGATGATAACAAAATATTAGAGCATGCATTTGATACTGACACTTTTCAAATATTTAAGAAGTTTTTGTAGGATGGTTCAAATAAACAATCATTCACCCTACAATTCTGAAATCATTGTAGTGTATCAATGTACCATAGAAAGAGTTTCATGTATTTAAGAGCCCTAAATAAATTCGTTTGTATATTCATGTGAAAGGGCCAAATTAATGTAATTTTAAGTTTAAAGATCTTAGAAATTATTTAGAAGTTGTTTCAAAGAAGTTTGAATTTGTTTGGAAGCTTTTAGAGAAGTTTCACTCGAGCCGACTTTACTAAATAGAGCTGATACATTTTCTTGGCACGGCACATAAATTTCATGATGCAGTCATCCAAGCCGACTCAAGAGAGAATAGAGTGACTCCTCCAGAGTGACAGAAAATGAGTTCTGAGAATCCAGTCATTTGAGCCGACTCTAGCTGAAATGAGCCAACTCTCACAAAACTTTAAAATTTCTCTTTGAGCATCCAAGCCGACTCAATCATCCGAGCCTACTCTAATCCCAGTTTTTGAACAGTAATGGCTAGCTCCAGAATTCAAATTTTTGAAAAAAAAAGCCTCTCCAATGGCTAATTTTCGACTTCCAAGAAATTCTAATGGCCATATTCACCTGGAAACACTTCAAGAAACCATAAATGAAGGATTCAAGTAAAGAAAAAGAGGTTTTTTAAGCTTACACATAAGAGAGAAGATATCATTGAATATTCTAAAAGCATTCAAGTGAAAAACTCAAGTTCTTCAACTACTTCCCACCAACTTAAGTTATTCTTTGAGGAATTAAGTCTTGAAGAGCATTGAAAAAGTAATAAAAAAGGCTTTATTAAGAACTTCAACTGCAACCATTCAACAACCTTTGGTTTGTTTTTAGTGTTGCTTTCTTTTAACTCTATTTTGAGTTGTTACAAGTATAACTAGTGGCTGTAACTTGTGAATTATTTTTAGATTATTGGTGAGTCTTGAAAACCAAGTTGGGTTGTTAGTGAGCTCAGAAAAACTAACTTTGTATTGGATTTTGGATTGTAAGCCCGTAGAAAAACAATCCAGCTGTATTCGGATAGAATATAGTAAAAATTTCAAGTGTGCACCTTGGATAGTGAACATAGGAGTTGGGTTACTCCGAACCACTCTAAATTTATGGTGTTTGTGACTGTTCTTATCTTTGCATACTCACTTGCTTCCGCACACAATTCTTTATACACTTCACTCACCACACAGTTTTCAAAAGGGACATACTTGTTGAAATTGTTTTCAAACCCAATTCACCCCCCTCTTGGGTTGGCCAACTGGGCAACAAATTAATCGGGTGTACTTAAACAAATTTAATTGAAATTAAATTTTTAGGAACTTCATAAATTACTGTGTACCTATTAGATGCAAATCCGAACTCATTTGATAACTCCATCATCCATCAATGATTCAGATATACTCAGAAGCATGTGATGGATCTGCCTCCTGGATCTTTTTCTTTGCCCTTTGCATCATGAAATATAAGAAGCCCATCTGAGCATACCTCTCAGAGTCCACGGCACGAAGTACCTCATATAAAGGCTTGATAGTCTCCACTATCTTCTCAACGCGCCGCTAGAATGTATGTCTCATCACTAATTTTTTTACATTGCTTTCCTTAGTATTTATCCTAGCATATCTGCTCTGCTGCCACTCTTGACTAACAAACATCTGATGCAGCTATGCTTTCTTGCCAAGAAGACTATCAAGTGCTATGTAATTAGTAGCAAACCGTGTGACCACTGGTCTCAATATTTTTCTCATATAAAGTTTCACATCAATGATAAGACCCATATATGGTTATATATAAATCTGATGATAGACTGTGCTAGCTCAACAATCTTCTGTACCCTATGAATTTTTTCAATATCCATCAATATAAAGTATATACAATGTACAGCACAAGGGGTCCAGAAAATATACGGTTACCGCTGCATCAAGATCTGTCCTGCGGCCCTGTACTAAGGTCCATTATCTGTGATGACTTGTACGATATTATGCTCTCCCACCTGATCAATCATCTTCATCAATCTGAAGATATAACTGGCATCGTTTACATGATTTGAAGCATCAACAGACTTCTGAAAAAAGTCTTTCCATCATAATAAGTCAAGAAATTGATGATGCTCCGTCTATTACGACCAGTCCAACTATCACACATCACTGTCAATACATACACGGGCCACTTACTCTGATAGGAGGCTATTTATCCTTCTAGCTCCTCCTTATTACTGTTCATAAGCTGATCATAGATATCCCTCGATCCTGAAGGATCATACCTGTACCAACAGCCTGTATAAATAAAATAACAGAGTGATAATATGGATTATTTGCTGCATGCGCTGGGATATGACTGAAATGAAACCAAGAGGAGATGGCATGCCACATATCCTTCTTCTTATCCTTTTTCAGTATTGTGTCAATCCTCTGTTACTTAGAATCTCTACTGAGAAGGACATGTGGATCAACATCATGGATAGTGGCTCATGCTGGAATGTCCCCTGGAAGACTTCATTCTATTGCCAAATGCTTCTAATATGGATGCAATACAGTTGGTATCTCTCCTGACAGACTCTTTGACTGAGGTCCTCTTAAACTGTCCCAGACTCTCTTACAACACTAACAGAATCGGATCCCGATCTCGACTCAAAAATTGATGGCCCAAATCACTATGTCTGGCCATCTCCTTTAGCTATCTCTGCTCATACAAGCTCACCTAAATAGCAGCCTCCATCTATGCCTCCTCATCAAAAAAAATATATGCTCTCTCTGACTCCCTGAAGTAATAAGAAGGTGGTTCTACTGCTCTGCGGTCCACCTCTGCCTTCTTCTTTGCTGCTCTTTCTTTCCAGCTTTGAAATCAGTAAAATATTTTTTCATTAACCAATGGACCTCCTGTGGATACTGTCGGCATGCAAATATATCAGGATAGCCACCAGCCAAATATTGCTTCAATCATGTTATCTCCACCTTTGAATTCGGTATTATATCATTTACACCTCCAGTGATACCGATCTGAGAGCATCTTTCCATACAACCAACCAATGTTATGCTCCAGATCCTTCTTCCTCCTTGATGGATCCATACTTAAATATAAATTAAATTACATATAAAATCAATAATAATATTATTTATTAATACTTATTAATCTAATTTTTTAAAATTTAAATTATTTTTTAAATTTTTTAATTTAAAAAATTTAAAAAATTATAAAATATTATGAAAAAATTTGATCTTAAATTTATAGAGGATTCTATCATATATGCTATATATATTTTTTTAAGACCCTCGAAATGTATTAAAAGTCAATTTTTTTTCAATTTAAGATCTAGAGTATATTCATAAGACGCATCAAAATTTGGATAAATCAACATGAAATTTATAATGAGAGAAGCTTACGAGTCCAAGATTAATAATTTATAATTATAGTTTTTTTAACTAATTATTTTTTAATTAATTTTTAATCCAAAATTAATTTTTAATTTAAAAAAATATATACTTAACAAAAAATCAAGATCTTAGTATCATTGTATAGATCTATCCTAAATCTACCACACTCTAAAATCATAGCCAACAAAAAAATTTGACAGTATTTCCTTTAATTTTTTATTTTGCATGAATTTTAACAAAAAGAGAGAGAGAGGGAAAGAGAGAAAAAGGAAGCTATACATACCTTGATTCTATCTCTCTTCATTTTCTAGATATTGATTCCCTTGAAATGAAGAAAAAATCATCGTTCGGGCTGTTGTTCAGTCGAAGAAATAAACACAAAGAGCTCCTCTTAGGAGCTCTCTGTTGTTTTATTAAAAAGCCAACATGATGGCCAAAAGATTCCCCCCACCCCACCCCCACATGGTGACAGTAGCCAACAGGATAAACCAAAAAAAGATCGATTCGAACATGTTCGAATCAGACCGAACCGGTCACGAGCTAGCCAAACCGACCGGTTTGGCATAGTTTCGACTGGTTTGGTGGGTTCTGGATTGTTTCGAGTCGGTATAAAGTTTTTTTCTTATTTTTAATGACTGGGAACTGATTTCTAAGGCTGAACCGTGCTGGCTGGCCACTGGTCCGGTTCGGTATGCCCAAACAGGCTGGTTCAGCATGGTTTGGCAGTCCTTATTCTTAATATTATATATTGATGACATACTTACCATGAAAATGACATATTTCAATGTTACAAGAAAGATGTCAAATCTTGAAATTATCTTAATATTTGATATAGAATCATACAAGACTATGATATAAAGACATAGAGAGATAGTCATAAAAAGATGAGATCTATCACATCGCTTATCAAACTTGATTCTATTAATATTATTACATAGAAGTAAAATCTATAGAGGATGATCTATGATTATCTGAGTGAGAAGGATACTTATTAAAGATTAAAATATTCTAATAGAAGCTAAGTTATCCAGTAGTTTAATCCTTCTCATATATTGTGTCTATGTTATTACAAGCTTAGACATGGTTATCATTGTCTATCAAGACACTCTTGAGATTATAGTAAGTTGTGATACTACCATGAAATGATACATGACTCGATCAGTTGACTTCTTAATTATGTCAAGATATCCTATAATAGTTTCTATAAGATATCCTAAGGATGCTTGATTATATCTATATACCTTAATATTAAAAGATTCATATGAGGAATAGATACTTTATGAGTCAAGATACATCTTTTTAAATGTGAAGATGGGGAGTAAATTGATCGGGATAATTGTGATGAATATGACATATATACCTTAATGGTAGCATTCTAGATAGGTATTGGAAATAGACATCTGACTTAAAAGATTAATATGTTTTTCTAATATGAGACAATTTAAACTAGAAGGCTAGACTCTAGTTTTAACCAGATCTAGATAATAGTAAATTATATCAAGATATTCTTTACACTATATGGAGGTGCAGTGAGTTGGAAAAGTACCAATCATTAAATTGTAGTTGACTTAGTTACCGAGACAAAATACATATCTGCTAGTGAAGCTACTAAAGAAGCTGTTTGGATGAAGTTCTCTGGATGAAAAAGTTCATCTTGGAGTTGGGTGTAGTTCGTGCGATACATAACTGGTGCCACTTTATTATGATAACACTAAAACTGTTGAACAAGCTAAAAAACTGAGGTCTCATCAAAATCCAAGTCATCCTAAGGCGTTTCCATCTCATTCATGAAATCAATGAAAGACAAGACATGGTTATAGAATGAGTAGACACAAAGAACAACATAGCAGACCTATTCACTAAGGCCTTTCTTCAATAGTAGTTTGATTACTATTGAAATTGTATGGAATTAAATACAAGGATAATTGACTTTAGTGCAAGTGAGAGATTGAAAAAATAGTGTCCTAAAAGCCAATCATATTTCTTATATAACAGGGACATTTTTATAATTTTTTTTAGACTTGTGTATGATATTATATTAATAAAAGTATTTTGATTCATCATATACTGTCTTATACCTTTTTATTTAAATATTATAATGAATCCCATAGATTAGGATAATGATTTAAGATTATGATGAAGTTTAAAACAGTGAGACCTAAGATCTTATAAACTATAAATCTAGAATATTTCCAGTCATATGATCGAGTTGGGGATTGATGTTTCTAACAAAGCTGGCACATCCTATGTATGCTCGATGGAGAGAGTGGTTGGTCTCACGACTACTTATATAGGGATATTAATACAAGGATATGGATGCTTATCAGGATATGAGTTCACTGAAATAATCCATCATGAGAACATCTTATAGAAGTCTTGCTTGTTAAAAGATGATTCTCTTAGTGGGAGTTATGCAAGAGATCCTTACCTGAGATCATCATAGAATCTTGTATACATGAATCCATGTTTTGATTCTTACTCATTCATGACTTAGTCTTGTATACATGAATCCATGTTTTGATTCACACTCATTCATGACTTAGCCATGTACAGGGTGTTCATGGATATGGTGAATTGTGTATGAAGGTTATAAGTAGGTCAACAAAGAATTGATCACTCCAAGAAAGAAGAGTATTTTCCATATAATCTCATTAAATAATGACTTAGAAAGTCTTTGATCAATGTAGGATGAAATTAGAAAAAAAATTTACCTTTTATCGATTGAGTCTTTATTAGTATTCGAGATTCGAATGAATAAAGTGTTAGGGTTTAACAATTTTCCATGCCCATCGCTTATTCTGGATAAAGAGAGATCGAAGGATTGAATTACACAGTAACTTGTCATTGAAGGATAATTTGATAATTCTATCAAATTTCTCATCTTCTAGATGGGCATGACATGTTACTAGATGTCAATTATTTCTTATAAATTTTCATGAATTAAATTGATTGAATTCATGAATCAATTTGAAAGATGGTTCAAATTGGCAACTAGGATTAGATTGATTTAACTTAATTCAATTAGTTGATTTCTATTCGAAATAAATTAACATAAATCTAGATCTATTGCTAGCTAGATATGGAGTCCAAAGGATCACACATACTAAGAAATTGATCAAGCAAGTTAATTATATTTTTATTAGGATCATAGGATCCTAATTGGCTAGCTAATTGACATACTAGTATATGTTAGCTAGCCTAAACTCCTAACCTAATTAAATTAGATTTAAATGCTTGCTATTTGGGCTAACTAATTTGAATGGACTTAATTGGGTGAGCCTCAAGTCGGGCGGCCGAATTAAATTTATTTGGAATTTATAGCCCTTATCCATGCCTAGAACCAGGAGTCCCAAGGGCTTGGGACTCTTGGTGCCAATATTGGCATGCACCAAAATGGGCATGCAGAAGGACAAAGAGTCTTTCTGCAAATTAATCACTTTTTCTATATAGAGTCCAACCCCTTCTCTCTCATTCCATGCCCAATTAGATAAGGTTAACTGGTCAAAATATTTTAAAAGTGGATGACAATTCAAGGTTTCCATGAATAATTTTTGGCAAATGAAATGATATGGCATTTGGAATAGACAAGAGTTTTTCTGTTACCTAATTACCTTTTTTTTAGATAAGTCACATTCATTTATACGCCTATTTGAAAGTGAACCAGGTCTTTAATCATTTAATTAAAGACCGACTTATCATATTTTTTTCAAAGAGTTGTAATAAGCAACTCTTGGCACAAAGTTTTTATAAAACACCATATGTTTACGGTGTTTCATCATACCTTTTTGCCATAAGACTCCTTCAACTTGAAGAGTTTTATATGATATGTTAAATATCAAATTAAGGGATAGTGAAAGGGTGCTTTAAGCACCTCCTCTCTAACTATTTAAGGCTTCGGTGATTGAAGTCAGATTATCCGAAATTTATCTTAACAACTCTCTTCCTTCCCTTGTTAGGACAAGTCTCTTATTTTAAGACAAGTCCATCATTTAAGATAAGAGCTTAGGAAGAGAATTAAAAAGAACAATAGGATAGTAAGAAAGATTTTAGAGGGATTTTGAATTACGCTTTGGAAGGAAAAAAATCCTAGAAGAGAGGAAAGGCTATCGAGGAAGAAAGGTTGCCGGGAGGAGTTTCTAATCAAGCAAGTAAGAAATATGAGTGCTTCCTTGATCCAGTTCCTATGTGGATCACCCCTAAAGGGCATACACTTGTGTGCCTAGTGAATAAAGGATATTAGTGATACAGGTATTATTCTATATCTTATATATTGCCTTGTTAATTATCATAGTCAAGGGATTCTAGATCTAGGATTTTGGTTGAATAGGGTTTCAAGGTTTAAAATTTTTGAAATTTAGTTTTTCGCTGCGCTACCGTAACCCTTCAGAAGCTTTGTGGATTTCTAGTAGAAGTGACATTCAAGCTCTAACCTAACCTCGTGAAAAATTTTTAGGCCTACACAAGGCTCAAAGCCTAAAATATTTATCTAAGCCAAGCTTGTACTCAATCAAAACTCAACTTAGTTCCATCCCTACATGTTAGATTAATCCAAATAGGAAAAGGGCTTAATTTAGTATTCCTACTAGATAAAGCTAGAAATATCCTATAAGAAGAGGAGAGAGACAAGGAGATAAAGTTGGCAAAATCTGACTCGACTTGTCAACCCGACTTGTATTCGACCTAGAATAAGTAGGTTTAGGTTTGGGCTAAATAAGTTTGGATTGTAAACAAGTCAACTTATTTAAACTATTTAATAATCGGGTCAAGTTTGGTTTCCAATTCCTTGATCCATTTAATAATCTAATCATATTAGGTTAAGTAGATTAAGCAAGGTTACCTATATATTAAACATGTTAACAGGTCAACAGGTTAACATGTTATATAGGTTATATAGGTTAATAGGCTTAGAAGGTTACTTGTTTATTAAACAAGTTATGCAAGTCGATCGGGTTACCTATTTACTAAGTATGATAGGTTCATGTTTCAAATCTTGACCTATTTAATGAATAGGTTAGATCTAAGCTCGGGATGTTTTTACTCAACTTGCATATGATCATACTCAACCCATTTGCCACCCCTAGGGGGTATACGAGAAGGGATAGAGGGAAGGGTAGAGGGTGGAGGATTGATAAAGATGAGGTAAAGGCCCTGGAGATTGTAGAAAAAAAGAAAAGACCTATAGGGTCATGTCCAAGGTTCATTATCTCGATACTGAATCCGATATCTAAACCATCATATTATAGTATTGATATGTGATACAGTACAGTACAATAGTATCGGTATGGGATGGTATGGTGTACCTCTATAATATGGTACATACTATACTTGCCACTTCACTAATCTAATAGGATTCAGTTAGATTTTTTACTAGATTATCTAAAAAAATTCTTCAACATTTGAATAGTTTAGATTCCTAAGATTTACAATATCAACATCTAAAGCTTGAAAAATTAATTCCAATTATCTATATAAACTATAAAACAAACTTCAACGATAACGTTAAAAAGAACTCCTTAGATAGTTTCTTGTGTACATGTCTATACTCCTGCTATGAATTAGCTTTATCTCCCTTTATAGCACAAATATTTTTCACCAACAAATGATAACATCAAAAGCAAGCACATTTTCTTTTTTTCTTTTAGGATGATAAGAGAGCACGTGCTTAATGGTTATATATTTCTCCTTTTTTTTTTGTTAGTGTTCTTGATTAATGGCATTGATATGTTTAATATTGTAAAAATATATATATATTAAAAACTATGTTTAATGAGTTTTATTCCATAGACAAATGGAATAGGATAAAATGATTTGTACTCTAGAGAATGTCTTGAATATGTAATTTATCTTAGATTCAATAATTATAAATGAATACAAAGAGTTTCATGTTTCCTTTCATTGTGCTGCATTTGGTGTCATGATTAACATCATTGTCCCAGTTGAGAAGGCTCCATGAAAATAGTGTAAATTTTCTGATTGATTGATATTTGATGTTATGTTAGCCAAAATGAGGGCATACAGATCATGTATCGGTATGATACCCCTAGTGTAGCTCATATCAACTCCTTGCTTGCTAGTATGAAGTGTGGGGCAATACAAGAAGTATGGTAAATGGCTTGGTATGGGACAAGATGTAACATGATATGATAGGTTTTCCAATCTTTGTCAAACCTATAAGCTAGCTGGTAAGAGATTTATCTTATCTGTCATAATTTAAGCTCATGAACCAAGAATAATAATATACTACTAAATCAGAGCATAGGACCAATTCATCCCAAAATTGATCAATTTCCAATCTTTCAACGGTGTCTAAATTAGGTATTCAACATCATGGTGATAAATGCAAATCATGGATCGAATCTCCAATGACATGACAACATTTTAACATGGTCATAAATGCTTTGTTACCATGCATAGATGCTCTAATGCCTTAAAGAAAAGAAATGCTATTAATGATGATAAGGATGGTTGTTTTGTATCCCATACCAATTTGGGATCCTACAAATAAATATCCAATAATTGGAGAGCAAACAATAGAATATTCAACATGAAAACCCCTTGGTTAAGATTTAATATGAAATCCTTAAAGAAGAGCAAGACAATATTTGGCCATTTCTAATCTATTCGGTGAATATCCATTATAAGATCTAACAATTGATCCTTGAATAATAAAAACTACTTGAAATAAGCTGAAAAGTAAGTTTTTAAATCCCGCAGGATGTAGTGTCATGGTATCTCTATGAAACAGGACTCCCTGTTATCATGTCCTTTTATGGTAACCATCTTAGTCATGTATCCTAGTAGGTATTTTCTATCCCTTTTCCCTTCTTTTCTTTCTTTTTCTTTTACCTTATTTTCTTTCCTTTCCCTTTCTTTTTCTTTCCTTTTTTTATCTCTCCTTTTTTCTCTCCCTTTTTCCTTCTCTCTTTTGTTTCTTTTCTTTCTTCTTTCTCTTTTTCTTTTTCTTCCTTTCTTCTGTCTTTTATTTTCTCTTCTTTCTTTCAACTTTTTACCTATCATCTTCCTTTTTTCTTCTTTCTTCTTATCTTCTCACATGAATTGGTTTTGAAGTCCCGATCATGTTTCAATCACATTTTTTTATATGAACAGGATTGTACAATCAAGGTAGCCCCCATCTTGCCAGGACATAAAACCTTATTGACAAGTGCAGCTACATAAACTGCTTAATCTAGGACCAAAAGTACTTTCATTTATTATCACGAAGTAAAAAAAACTTCACACTTAAAAAATTAGACCACTATTCATATCAGTTCTACAAAGAATTAGTCAATTTCAATATATAAATTGATATGAGTATAAATTTTCAGTTTAGAAAAGATATTTGAACCTTGTATATTTAGTGAACATGCTACAAAATATTCCATATATCAATTTTTATGAATTCTTATACTTATGAGCTAAAAAAAAATAGATTTTAGATTATAATAGCCTCTAAACCAAAGTATCTACCAATTGAAGTTGAATGCCTTAAATAAGGCTACCTATAGATTATCTCCATGGATCAACTTTTATGATTTCTTAAATTGATGATAAGTTCAAAAAAATAGATACTAGATTATAGATACCCTCTAATTCCTAGCACATTCTATCAACATTAATGGTATAACTCAAATAATAAAATTTATGACCCTGAAAGTCCTCAATCCTCGAAAATGATCTACAAGAGATCAATTACCAATTGCTTGTTTTGGGGGCATAAAGCCAATTATGCCATGAGATATGGAAAACATAGATGCTGATTTGATTTAGGAGGTAGTTGCTCATTTAGATAAACACAGAACACAAAAATAAAGGGTTTGATCTAAACAAAAGGTTAATGGTTTCATCTCTCTTGGTTTAAAAGAAGTGCAATAGCATAGCAAACATCCATCAACTTAGCTTCTAATACAAAATATCTTTCCATTGATACTAAATGCATTGTTTTTTGAGTTGGTCTAGGGATTTGAACCCAAGACCACCTCTAAGAACAAGCTCGTAGGGGGAGATGCCAACCAAGCTAACTATTATTATTCATAACAAAAAAAAAACTCAAAAGATTAAAATAATAAATAAAAGGATGAATATCTACCTTAATTGGTAATATTGCAACTACAATGATCAAACAACAGAAAATAAGAGGCAGGGCCTCAAAATTCAAAACAATAAGTATAGTCCATTTAAGACTTAGCCAGAAAGTTATTTAACTTGTATATGTTTTCAATTTATAAATATATGTTTAATTCATATAAACAGATCAAACAATACAAATTTTGTTGGGTATGATGCTTTCTCCTATATCAATATAATGATTATAACTAGCTCATTTATGCAAAGCATTACAACAAACATAAAAATCTACATGTTACACATCTTTGATTTTAGACAACAAGCAAATGCTAATATAAATTAGAAGAAAAGGCTTCATCTACAATTTTGGGAGGAACAAATCAACAAATTGACATAGTAAATGTAGTGATATTAAATTGATAAATAGAGTGGTATGGAATTGATAAATGTTTTACAGGCTAGAAGAGAAAAAAAGGGGAACATGAGGGTTCATGGCCTTACAATGGTGCACCATACCCATGGATTTAAGTCCAATCACCATGGCATGACATAACCATCATCCTATCCTTACCTAGACATGAAACTATTGTTGATATCCTACCACAGGTAGGAAATGTCATTGTGGTAGTCCACGAGACTAGATACATTGTTGATGTCTTTCCATGGACTAGAAATGTAGTAGTAGTAGTCCACGAGACTAGCTATGTTGTTGATATGCCCCGTCACGGACCTGAAATGTGGTTGTGGAAGTCCAAAGCTAAGCACCTTAAAGGGATCGAATCTGATGCATGATGTTTTGAAATAATTATATGAGGTGATACCTTGCATTGCATGACATGTAATGTTATACACAACCATGGTATTTATATGGCATAAAAATCATTTAATTAAAGATTATGAGATACTTCTTATCTTTCATTATATATTAGTGTGGATTGTTTAAAAATTTTTACTGGACTGTAAAACTCACACTCTCTCTATTTCTTTTCTTTTTTAGAGACAAGATAAAGTATTTGGCTATGGTTAGACTATGGTTGGACTAGGATATGACAAAGTGATTTCTAGGGACATAATAGAAGTGACATAATAAAAGTGGCAAGATTGGATTCAAAATTTGAATTTCAAATTTCTAGATATTGCGATAAAAAATTGTGTAAGTTGGCATATAAGGTGTAAGGTGCACAAAAGTGTTGGATAAGTTATGTCTTAGATTTTGACCAATGGGATTGATTTATGATGCCTACAAGGGGGTTTGTTCCGAGTACCAGAGGTGTTGACCTAGGAGTATAGTGTATTATGATAGTAGGTTATGTTGTGCTGTGCATATTTTTTTAATATTTTAAAGTGGTTTGAAGTCTCAAACTTGATATAGATGCAAACCACGATAGCGTACTAATTTTGTTAGTAATTCTTTGGTTGTGAATTTTGGGACTATCAATAAGAAGATATTTAAGGCATAGCATATGAAAGAGTTTAAAGATATTAGATGGAATATTCTTCATTGCTGAATCTATATGTTGATATGATTGAAACTGGTATGTTGAGGAAAATATATGGGGGATACTGCAGATATGTATAATTCCCTATTAGTAGATTAGATTTATTGTATTGATATGAGATATGTATCTTAATAGAACTCCTAATAATTTAATTACCACATTTTGATTGATTAATTAATCTTCTTTATTTTTGTTGAGATTGTTAGTTGTAGAATTTTGAGTTATGGTTTAAGTTTTTTAGGCTGATCTAGGATATCTTGATGCTATTATTAAACGAGTAGAGGATTGATTTTGATAGACTTGTATGAGTTTACACATAAAAAACAAGATTCAAGTGAGTTTTTCAATTAATATTAGAATTGTAGTAAAAGAAGCTCCAAGAGAAGCCACTAATTTGATTCTACTCATAGGGATGTTAATTCTGGGTCTTTCAATTTATTATAGTGTGGAGTTATTTCTTTTATAAAGAAAAGTTTGTTTGGATTGTTAATTGATTTTCAGGTTAACTAGGTTAACTCACTTCAAATTATTCTAGATTTATGGTGTTCTATATTAGTGGTGGAAGCTTATGTAATTACTTCAAAAATGGAAAGGGACTCGAGGTTTTATCTTGATATGGCATGCTTGAGGCATAATCAAGATAAAAACTTAAAAAATTTATTCTAGTTCTACCAAAGAATGTGAAAGGCTGTTTTTTTATTTTCTAATACAAATGATAATTTTTGTTAAAAATCTTATTCTAGTTTTATCGAAGAATGTGAAAGGTTGTTTTTTAGATTCTAATGCAAAATGATAATTTTCATTAAAAATTTTATTCTAGTTCTACCGAAGAATGTGAAAAGTTGTCTTTTTAGCTTCTAATGCAAAATGATAATTTTCATCAAAATTAATCCATAAACTTATAGCATTCAGTAAATTTAGATCAGAGTGTATAATGAAAGTGAGTGGTGGTTGGAACTAGTTAGAAACTTCCAATCTTTTTGATTCAAAATATATTATGATGGAAGACTTAAGTTAGTTTTCTAGTAAAGGAGGATCTTACTAATGAAGGAAAATATTATTGATCTGTTAGTTAATCTTAATGTAGTTATACAATTTTCACTGAGAGATTCTCCTATTTTAGAAAATTCTAAGGAGAACTTTGGGCATCTTATAATTAGCATTAATGGATTGATGGTTCTCTAGTTGGTCTTAGACTTGGATTGGTGGGGCATAGGTCACTTTCTTCTAGTTTTAAACTTTGTTACTCCATTTGCCTTAAAAGGGTTGGCTTTCTAATGATCAGAGTCTAATTTTGAATCATAAAGGAAAAGAAAGAATAAGATAATAAATCATGAAGAGTATCTAATGCTCAAGTTTTTATCAATTTTTGTTTAGAATAGATTGGCTGGATTGTGATTTGTGTGAAACTAATCAAGAGTAATCAATGTCATGGGCAAGGAATTATGATATTTTAATCCAAGTTTAAGAGGTTCTTATCTTTTTTTAAAGAGCTTAAGAGAATTCAATTTGTAAAATGGCTGAAAAAGATCTAGATTTGAGATGACATATAATTTTATGTCAAGTTATTGTGGGGCAATATTATGAAAGTTAGATTATTTGGGAGCTTGTGGATGACATGAGGGTTTGATACTTTCAAAATTTGGATCTTAACAAGTTAAGTTGATGACAAAATTATTTTAAGAGGGGAGAATGTAATATCCATGGGCATCCATGCAACGCGTGATAGAGGGAAGTTAACCCCGATTGAGAGTCTTCTTCTCCCTTGAATCCATCATGACCAGGGATTTGGAGATTACCAAACTAGGCCAAAAATCTTAGCCATCATGCCTATAAGAAGACCCCTTCCTCCTTCCCTGGACTTCATCACTGGTTTTTCGAGAAAGAGCTGCCGATTTTGAGATTCTTCTCCGAGCTTTTTCTTTGGGTTTCATTGGAATAAGCCACTAGACTTTCCTTTAACCCTCGCCAGACCTAAGTAGGTGATTTGATCTTATTCTCTTTCCTTTTCTTTGGATTTTGCTACCGTTTGGGGACCAGCAACCACCGAGAGGCCAAAAACAAGGTCCTTCCTTGTTTTAAATTTTATTCTTCTGCATTTGCTTCATCGACCATCGCTGGCATATTTGAGGCAAGGATCGCGCCATGGTGTCATCAACAGGCACCACCATGGGCCATCGCCCATGGGGCTCGCAGCCACATTTGTTGGAAGAAGAGGAGAGGGGGAGTTTCCCAGTTTCAAAAAGGAGAGGAGTCTCTCTCCTCTCCTCTCTCTTCCCTCTTTTCCTATCCATCTTCTCTCCTTTCTCTCTCTTTCCTAATTCCTTTCTCTTTTACATGGATCAGGGAATCTAAGGAAACATGATTAGGGGATTTGTGGTGAATTCCAATTAGGAATTTATACTGGGCTATAAAGCTCACAATCTTTTCTATTCCTTTTCTTTTTCAAAGATGCAAAATAAGATATTTGGCTATGATTGGACTATGGTTGAAAGAATTGATTAGTTAAAGCATCATCAATATAGTTGGATGATCAACTTTTGTAAAATATACGAGGTTTGGTGTTTGTTAATAAGGAACATTTATTATGAATTGAGTTCATTTACGTGCATGGAAAATATGAGGTTGTAACAAATTTTAGGCTTTGCATATTTTTTAGGGCCTTGCCCTAGGAAGTGTGCAGCCGTCACATGGCTGACCCGAGTGCTGAGTTTAGGGCATGAGATAACCATTAATAAAAAGAATGCTTAACACCTACCTTTTTTTATGTAACAATAAGATGTCATCCATAGAACAAGATCATTTGTTGGTCTGAATCCCTCACTTTATTTAGAAAACATCCACCATTCTTACCAGAAAGCATTATGTCATGCCTATGCATATAACTAGTTGGCACATCAATGTATTATGTTATGCCATGTCTTGGTGTGCCCCTTTGCACCAATCAAATTCCAAACAATATTATAAGGCTCATGGCAATCAAAATGAGTCAATGATGGTCATATCGATTTGTTCAAATATGTTTCAAACAAAGTACTAAACATATATATGGACTAGAAACGTGAAACTAGGTGTACACCCTTGTACAATCTCGATACCTTACTATCATATAATGTATCATGTGTTATGGTTGGTGCAATATATATTGAATAGCATTCTTTGGCATGGCAGGACTCAATCCATGATTTTAGCCATGTTAGGTTAAATTTAGCTCTTGAACTTGAAAGCCAAATAATCTTTAAAAGCATATTATTTATGAACTCAAAGAAATGGACTATGATTTTTTTGTAACATATAAAATTTATCCCTTTTAGGCATGTCTTTCTTGAATTCAAACATAAAATGACTATAAGGATGAAGAAAAACCAAAATCTTATAGCAAATGTAACACAATAAATATTTTGAAACTTTGCAAAAGTTCATAGCAAGTATTAAGAGGCTCTAGATTTAGATGGCATGTTCAGATCTAATGACATTTATTTGCTTTCATAAACTAATGTACCTTATAATACTATTCATCATTTGTATGATGAAGATCAATTCTATAGAAATGATCTTTAGTATGAAAATTTTGAGAACCATGATGGGAAGAAAACTGACCAAAATCAAGAAATTTATTCATTTCTTCTTTTGAAACAATATATGAACCCATTTTTAATTCTTGAAGCTAAGTCATTTCATCAAGTAGGGAACACCAAGTGCTCCACCAGTTTTTTTTTTTGTGCCAACAAAAATATTGTATATCAAAACATTAAAATTGGTAGGATAAATGCATTAAAAGAGCGCAAGGTGCAGCTAACAATGCATTTATGGTTGGTGGGGAACCTCTTTACGAAGAATATGTTAATGATTAACATATCCCATTCACTTATCAGGGGACTGCTGGTAGTGGCTAAGGGGATCAAAGACCAAGGAATAGTAATTTATACCTAGCATTCTTTATTTCACTAGATCTAATCTTTTGGTCCTTGCAAAAAGGAAAATGAATTTCATGTTCTTCTTTCTAGGAAGGGAAAATTAGTGAAATCTTGTTGTTGCTTCTCCGTATCCTGGAAAATATATTGAAAAGAAAAGGCTAGAAAGGTAGGATCCCTCCATCACTATTGTATTTACATAAGGTGTATAACCTACATATATAGGAATAATCTAACATTCTAAAGAGAAACCTCCTTAAGTTAATTTAGTCAATCAAGATTCAAAGAAAACTACTAAAAAGATACTTGTAAAAAAATTAAGCAAAAAATCAATACTCTATGCAAAATTTTGCTGTTACACTATTATTTTTTACAATACTACATGTAGACTAAGTTATACAACATATAGGTTAAGTTCAAATCTAATAACAAAAGGGACTCACAACATTGGATTGCCTGCTATTAGTGATGAGACAAGCCAAGTCTCTTTAGTTTTTTTTTTTCTCCATTTTTTCCTCCTATTAGTGATGAGGCAAGCCAAGTCTCTTCAATTTTTTTCTTTCCCCATTTTTTCCCATTCTTTCATGTTCTATTCCGATCCTTGATCTCCTATACTCTTCTCATTTTTCACAAAATCCTTACTCTTTTTGCAAAAAAAAAAGCATAATGTCCTATATTTGATGTATTAAAGATTTTAAATCCTATGAGACCAGGCTTCTCGATTTGTTTATAAAACTGAATGTACCACTATCCTATTCATCCTAAAACTTGGATAGAGGATGTCCCAACATCCCAATCAAAATGCTGAGATGTTTGCGGGATGGTTCTATCCTAATATATGGGACGGTATCCCGTCCGATATCCTGTGAGACATCTTGCCAAGATTTGATTCTTAAATATAGTAATGAAATATAACATTTTCTAATATAAAAAACTTAGTAAGAGAAATGAAAATAGTAATTACTTAAAGAATGGAAGTAACTTGGGTCATCAGTTCATGCCAACCTATCCCTCTTTCTTCGACAAAGGAATGTTAAATAGACATAAACTAATCGCTCGCTTGACCTTTCATCTAGCTTAAATCATACTGAGCCAAACTAGCCAAGAATTGGAATAGCTTAGATAATCGGTTTGATTATCTTGTTTAGTCTTTTAAAGGCCTCTGAGATCCCTATTCATTCTTCTAATGCTCTCAAGAACCTGTTTGGCCTTTTAAAGGCTTTGGAGACCTCCTTCGAGGCTTCGACCTTTTAAAGGCTTTGGAGACCTCCTTCGGCCTTTTTAAGGCCCCCGAGATCCATTATGCATCATGAGCCCCCCCAACCCTCCCACTGAAATCTCAGAAGGTCATCTCTTCCTCTCTAGCTCTCCTCTTCATTCTCTCTATCCAAAGCCCTACAAAATCTCGAGCTCTCTCGTCATTGTTGCATGTTGTTGGCACTAGAATGGCAAATACTACGAATAATAAAAGAAACATCCCAAACCCCTCATCCTTTGTTGCTTGGCTAGGATGGTGTTTCTCGGGCCCCAAGATACTTGGAACTCAGATGGAAGGTGCTCTCTCCCTCCTATCCTCCCCCCTCTCTCCTACCTCTCTCTCTCTCTCCTTATTTTAGTACATCCATAGCAAAATGGTATGACCTATACTATACCATGCCAGTCATCAACCAGTACGAGTCCTGATACTGGCATGACAAATCTTATGGTAAGCCTCGGGTCATTAATAGGGATCTCAATATCACTTATAAATCCTATGAAAGAAATAGAAACACTCGTTTCTCTGCAAGTAATTTCTAACTTTTCTGCTTCGTTAGACGTTAAATTTGATTGATCTTCCCCATAAAGTCTAGTACTTCACATAGAATAATTGCCAAGAGACTACCATGATGGCCAAACTTGATAGATTCCTAATATCTTTTGAATGCAACACTCTTAGCCCAAACTTTTGCCAATTAGCCTTAAAGAAACCTTATTTAGACCATGCTCCTATTTTCTCTCCTTTGAAGATCATTTACTTTAAATTTGAAAGATATTGGTTATCAAATTCTTCTCTTCTTGAAATTGTGGTGAATGCTTGGAACTCAAACCCCCTTCCAATGATGCAACAACAACTCTTGTACTTAAAAGAACAAGGGATGCCCTTAAGGATTGGAATTATGAAAATAAGATTGTGATTAGAAAACACAAATCTAATATGCTTCTCTTGATCCGAAATGTAGATCACAAAGAGGAAAAGCATCCTCTAATCTCTCTTGTAAGGGATTGTCACCTTGCTTTAAAAAAAAAACTCTTCCAAATTTATGAAATGAAAAATTTACTAGAAATAAGGTCTAATGCATATGGTTGAAGGTAGGAGACATCAATACTATCTTTTTCTATAAAACTGTACGTTATCATAGAAGTTCAATTGGATCCATAGCTTTCCCAACAAGGCTAGCTTCTCTCTGACCCTAAAGACATTGGCTACATCTTCAACTCCTTTAAATAACTCTTTTATGTTTCAAAAGCTACTCATATTAATTTTACTGGTAATAGATCTATACACTTATACCCTAATCTTTTTTGACTTGATGCACCATTCACTCTTGCTAAAATCAAAAAGTTATTTTTAGTTTTAAGGAGCAAAAAAGCATCGATCTGGGTGGATTCACTTATTGCTTATACTAGCATTTTTGGGACTTGATAAAAAATGATCTCCGCTATTTTAATTAGCTTTATAATCACAACATTGATCTATAATGGATGAATTATTCCACCTTGACCTTAATCCCTAAAAAGGTGTAGTTTTTCCCCGAGAGATTTTCACCCTATTAGTCATATCCATGGTGGTATCAACACCTTCTCAAAGGTATTGAAAAACTGACTACATCCTCTCTTATCTTCTTTTTGGTTAACCCAATCCAAAGCTACCTTTATTAAAGGCTACTCTTCTATTAATAACATCCTCTATATTTTTTGAACTGCTTTCACATGAAAAAAGATCTTCTATTGTGCTAAATTGACTTTGCCAAAGCTTTTGATAAGCTTAATATCTTGTATTCTTTAAGACTTCTCAAGAAAAAAGCATTTCTAATAAATAATTAACTGGATAAGAACCTACTTCTCTGCTCCTCTCCTCTAAGATAGTAGCTAGCATCAATGGAAACCGAAGACTATATTTCATGCAAATGTGGCCTCAAACATGGGAACCTCTTTACCCCTATCTCTTCATCTTTCAGGGGTATGGTGCCCCTTGGATCCTAGGAGAAACCACGATTTGTCAGTTTGCAGATGAAATCATCATCTTTGTTAATCCATCCAAAGATTAATTCAGCCCTTAAAATCATTCTCTGCTACTTTAAGATGGGCTTTAGTCTCTCTATAATTTTCAAAAGAGCTTGGTTAATTTCATTAGAATTTATAATATCTCTACTCAAATCTTTTGCCTATAGGCTAAATTGTTTAGCTTCTCCCCAGCCATTACATATCTTGAACTTTCACTTAAGGAAAAAGGCTCTCTAAATCAAACTAGCTGCCCCTCGTTGAGAAGGTTGCATGGAAAGGAAGGTTCCTTCTTTTAGAGGCTGTTAACTCTCATAAATGTTGTCCCCCTTTGTTGTCTATCTATTTATCTCCTACTTTAGACTTCCTAAATGGGTAATCAAAGAATTGACAAACTTAGAAAATCATTTTTATGGAAGGTTTCAGATAAATGCCTAAGGTCTAGCTTGCAAGTGAGTTGTAGCAAGGTATGTCTTGCTAAAAATGGAGTTCTAGAATAAAAGACCTTAAAAATATAATTAGTTACTTCTTGTCACGTGAGGTTGGAGACTTCTCCATAGGGAGCTAGGTCCTTGAAGAAGGCTGCATTATTCCTTATACTTCAAGAATTCAAACTTGATCCCCATTGGAAACCAAAAAGGATGGAATAGAACAAAATACATCCTTGGAAATGGTTTGAATACCCTTTTATGGAATGACCGTTGGATCTTAAATTCTTCACTTAAAGTCATTTTCCCTAACTTATTCCATGCTTACAGGGCAAAATCTACTCATGTTGCCTCCTTCTATAAGCATAGATCAAATAGTTAGAATCTTAAATACCCGCAAACTCTCTTGCTTGTTGCTTTGTCTTAACCGAACCACCTAATACTTCTACTTGCAGATGTTCAGCTTACTTCAAAACCTGATAAGTTTTCTTGGTTGCTAAGCAACAGAGAAATCTTGTCTACTGCTTCTTGATATAAATTCTTAAACTCTAGAGGGGTGTAATGAAGCATTGCTTCTTTGTGGAAAATTAGAGCTCCACCTAAAATCAAATGTTTTTTTATTGCTCACCTTCATGAATAGACTCAATACCAAAGAGAATCCATCTATGAAGCTAAGTAGAACCTGGGTTGTCATAACTTTTGTAATGATTCAATTGAATTTGAGAAGCATATCTTTATTTCATCCCCTTTGTGGTGTCTATTGGGATGTTGTTTTCACTCAACTATGCATTCCCCCTCCTTCAAACTCCTTGCTTCATATCTGCTTAAGCTTGGAAGCTAACCTTTTTCATAAGGATATGCAACCAACCATCATATTGCTAATTGCTATCATGACCTAGTCTATGTAGAATGAAAGCTCCTTCGAACTCCATCTTGCTTAGCCTAGAAGCCCAAATGAAAGAAATTCAAGATTCTTTCTTTTTCTTGATAATTCAAGATTTTATTCATAGGAACTCTCTCCTTCTGTTGGTATTAAGAGACAATTACTTCAACAGTTGGTCCACTCTTTGCAATAGCAATGGCAAGGTGTAGCATAAAATGAAGGGCTTTTTTTACAACCTTGATTGATTTCCGGAGCATGTTCTAGTCAAGTATTTAATGCATCCATCTTAGCAATACTCTAACATTTCATTGCTTGTCAATATTCTATAAGGTTGGAAAAGTTTATTGTGTATTCTAATTTTTGGCTTTCCTGGTGAGAATGTTTTGGATTCAAATCCTTTTAGTCTTCTCTTTTGTTTCATCTATCCGTGTTGTAATCTTTTATTCTTCTTTTATTCTTTAATAAAATTTGGGTGATTTGGGTGGACTTTGCTACACCCGATGCCCTCTTTCATCAAAATAAATTATGATAGATACTATAAAAAGGGACTATGGCTACTTGCAAATCTTGATTTCAATGAAGTAAAATAGAAACCTATGACAAATTAAAAGACATCGATCTAATACAACAAAAATAACACCACAAATGATTTTATCAATTGTTGAGAATTACAATATTTTATTATTTTTGAATATTTCCTAGGTGTTTTTTCATTATTTCAATGTGCCTAAAAAATGACGTTGGCCAATTTTGCCTCTCCCTACTTCTCTATCCATTATTTCCTAATTTGTCATCTCTTTTCTTTATTTCCTACTACTTAATCTCTCTTCTCAATTATTTGACTCTTTTGTTTATCTCTAACTGCTTGATGTTTTAAATAGATTATATCATTGCTTATGGAGATCTCTATACACATTGTTTAATCAAGTTTGGTTTTAGGTTTATATGGATTATTCAATTTAGATCTAAGAAATCCCAACTTTTGATCCAGCTAATCCTTCCACATCCAAGGAAACCCCTAGAAAATTCTTCTTGAACATCCATTTGCCCCAATTTCAAATTCTATATAGCAAGTGTTTGCAGTCCTAATTTATATACCTATTGTAGATAATCCCTAAAATTATCCTATCTCAATATTTTTTCTCCATTCTTTGATGCTTCAACTTTCACCTAATTTGCAACCTCGATTGCTATTTTGAAAAGCTAATACATGTAGTATGTCTTTAGACATTAACTAGCTATTTAGACCGATATTTTTGTGTGGTTAATAGATATAACTCTTCTGTAATCCAAAGCATGAGATTAGTCATCCATTGGACTAGCAAACTCAAAATTTATAACTATCATACTCATCTTTAGACTCAAGATGCTTAGTATTATTTTGTTCAAACAATTGTCAAGCACATTCAGGAGAATTTTCATTGCACTAGCACAAAAATTGAAATATACTAGTTTTCTAGGAACTAAATCTTTTATTTAGATGATTTGATCTCCAACTAGTTTGCAAGTTGTTCTCTTTTGCTACATTTTCATAACTTGGATATAGATATTCATATGCCATCGACAACTCAATCAAAGAATACTTCTTATTCTACAAATAACATGTACATATATTTCAAAAACTTTAAACTAGCTTTCAACTCACCTAGGTTCATAAATCGTTCTTATCAAGTAACTTAACCATGCAAAATGAAAAATTATAATTAGCACTATAGGCATTTAAATTCAAAGTTTTGGCTAGATACTTGGGCAGCCCAAAATGCTTAGATCCCAACCCATTATGACCTAATGGTGATTTTAAGAAACTCTTCTTTTGTCCAAAGCAAGAATTGGAGGGCAAGATTTCAACACACTTTTCTATTTTGGAAATTTGTAGTTCCTAGCTTTCAACATTTCTAAGTTGCACCATCTTCGCATCGATTTATATTCGCTGTTTAGATCAAGCATACACACATCATTAGCATGCCCAAACAACCATTATTTAGAAACACAATATGCTGAATCAAATCCCTGATTTGCTGCCAATATGTACAAATACTATAAAAGTCCCAAGGAGCTTGCTTGGCTTTAAGATAAGTGGAAGACATGGCATGAGCAGCTCACTTTGAACGAAACCTTCTAAAAAAACTATCTAATTCAAGATCACAGTAACCCTACAAGAAAAACAAGAATGCAAGGAAAAAAGTCAAAGTCTAAGAAGGCAATGCATATGGACCTCCTCACAAAGATTTTCATGAGACAAGGTAGGTTTTCATGTCAAGTTCACAAAAGGGTCATTTGTGGAGAAGGGCATTCATGGTCAATAGTTGCATGATGGTCTCCTTGGCAACTAGAGCAATGGTCTCAACTTAATTGGTTCCGTACATAAGCAACTCCATGAGTCTTTGATCAAATTTATACTCAAGGTTTTATATCCTAGTAGGATAGGGGGTCGGCCATCATATTCCATTCCTATGAGAAAATAGAATCGAGATGGGGTTGGGACTCCAAAACCCATCCACACGGGAAGAAAAAAAAAATAAAAAGAAAGGGAGGGAAAGATAAAGAAAAGAAAAAGAATAAAAGGATAGAAGAAGAAGAAGAAACATAAAAGAAAGAAAGAAGTAAAGAGAAAGAAGAACAAAATAAAAGAAAGAAACGAAGGGATAAGAAAAGAATGAAAAAAAAGAAAGGAAGGTAGAAAAAAAGGAATACATAAAAAATAAAGAAGAAGAGAGAGATAAAGGATATCTACTGGGATATATGATCAGGATCATTGCCAGGACTAGACGGGATAAGACAACAGGGCAACCCATTCTTTGAGAAACTGGGACATCTCCATCTCTAAAGATTTAAAACCTTGGTACAACTTGATTAATCTATCTAACTAAATCATAATTTTCTAAACTTACAAGAAAAGGGACTTTTATTAAGTGACAAGGGATACAGTGAAGAGCAACTAGATCCTCATGGTAGAAATCCTAATGGTCTTTCAATGTCTTTGACTAATGACAATTCAGGAATGCAGTGGAAGAACAGCGAAGGCTATATAAGAGTGGAAGTCATAATATGAAATCTTGAAAATACAATGGTGCACAACAATCATGAAAAAACTATGACACAGAGCAAGAAGCATAGTACAAGCAAAATCATTACATAGACGAGATGATAGTATTATCAACCATAGAACAAAAGTTAGTAATCTCGACATCATACTCCATATCAGTGCCCAACTAGTACACCTCATACCAAATGTGGATACAATGCATACTTGGTACCAACCCTCGATATGAGGGGTATATTAGAACCCTAGTAAATCAATAAGGTATGCCTCAAACTAGGCAATGCTATCTAAGATTGCAAACACTAGAACCAACCTTTACAAGTGGATTAGAAATATGATCTCATGATACAACTTTATGTAATAGTTGGTCTAGGATGGTGCCACAAGTGGTCAAGACAAGAACTCACTAAAAGAAGAACACAAAGAGATTGAGATCTGAACAAATAATAATAGATCAAGAAATGTGCAACTCAATAATGGAAAGGGACAAAGGGGAAGGAAAAGCAAAGCAAGATAAGTCTTGAAAATAATAACATCCTAAGGATTATGTTAGTGTCTTGCTAGGATGGGTAGGGTTTATAGAAATCAATGGGCTTTTAGAGTTCCTACTAAGACATAGTTATGATGCCTTAAATGTGATTGGTAAGTGGAAGCAAGGATTGAAATTTTGGTTTTATTTCCTTTAGGTACCAAATGGTAATGTATTGAGATTCAGTATAGCAATTGGTGACATCATAAAAAAATAAGATGTAATACCATTTGTGTACAAAAGGGTATAATAACATTGGTAGCTAGCATGGACCAATGTAGTATGACAATCACAATTCATGAGTAACTAAGTAAAAGGTTAGTTTGCAATGGAACAAACACAAAATAGGGTATCAAGATTTTGATCTCAACCAGGATCTTGGTTTTTACCAATATCAAGATGTGGATGTCAAAACAACCAATTATGTGTATAATAACAATGTAGATATCTAAATTGACTACTAAATAATAAGTGCTAACTATTAAATGATATTGTTATTAAAATTGTGATTATTTATAAAAACTGCTACGACCTTTATATATATGTATTTATATGTTTTAAATATTTAAAAAATTAACCAGATATTTGCCTGCATATGTAGCCCACATGATAGATGTGCTATTCAATCCTTTGGTCATCTACTAGTACAATGCCTTCTAAAATATTAGTTAAATGTAAGTGAATTAGTGGATGCAATGATGTGTGAATTAGTGGGTGGGTAGGTGGTGCACCATCATGAATGGAAATGAAAGCACGTAAATATCATGGTTTTACATGCTATGTTTTACTGGTTATCGAGGAAGAGCTTTCATAGTTGCAGCAGTTTGCATTGGGATATCTCTACTACAACCCTAACGAATAGTGCATTGGAATTCAACTTTCTAAAAAATCATAACTAAATTTTATTTAAGAAATTCTACTTATGTTTTTTGAAATGGGAAAGCGAAAAGGAATCTTACCTATTAAAAGGAAAGAAATATGATTGGATTCTAAACCCCATTTATGAGCTAGTTTCTAGTACCTCTCTCTCTCCACCCTAGTCTAGACCTTGAGTGATTCTAATCCTTTTTTAAGTAGGATATAAACTACAAGAGGTCTCTTACTATCCTCTTTATAAATCTTAACAAAATCATTTAAAGTTTTAATTTTGTTTTTTTTCCTTGAACATGTATTATTCATGTCCAGTTGCTAGTTTAGCTAAAAGAAACGATAAAACAATAAATAAACTACCGAGAAAAAAAATAATTATAGCCCATTCAAAGGTAAATTGCATCAAGGATCAAAGGAGCTATGAGATATAAAGAGGAAAACGAGCTAAGGATACAACTTGGGTTAGGCTAACCTAAACCCAACCAGAGCCATTGGAATTCAACTTTCTAAAAAATCATAACTAAATTTTATTTAAAGAATTCTACTTATATGTTTTTGAAATGGGAAAAGCAAAAGGAATCTTACCTATTAAAAAGGAAAGAAAATATGATTGGATTCTAAACCCCATTTTATGAGCTAGTTTCTAGTACCCTCTCTCACCCTCTAGTCTAGACCTTGAGTGATTCTAATCCTTTTTTTAAGTAGGATAATAAACTACAAGAGGTCTCTTACTATCCTCTTTATAAAATCTTATACAAAATCATTTAAAGTTTTAATTTTGTTTTTTTTCCTTGAACATGTATTATTCATGTCCAGTTGCTAGTTTAGCTAAAAGAAACGATAAAACAATAAATAAACTACCGCGAAAAAAAAATAATTATAGCCCAATTCAAAGGTAAATTGCATCAAGGATCAAAGGAGCTATGAGATATAAGAGAGGAAAACGAAGCTAAGGATACAACTTGGGTTAGGCTAACCTAAACCCAACCAGAGCCACCAAATAAATAAATCCATATATATGTTTCAAATATTTTTTGTATTCAATCTTATTAAGTTATAGAATTGCATAACTACACATGAACAAGATCCCAACCAACATGAATTGCATATATGATTATGTCCACATCAAATAAAATTTATATAAATGTATGGATTTATAGATGATTGAGGCCTCAATTCAACAAATATTACTTCAATAAAATGTTCCTCACCTTTCTGCTATCTTAAATGTTCTTTATTAACCATATTTAGTCCCATTAATATCGCACAACTCAATTAACTTGATTCAACCTGGCTAACCCAGCTCAACCCCTTGGGTTAGGTTGTGCTAGAGATATCCCAATGCAGGATAGGTTGGGTTATGTTAGGGTTGAGGGTTTAGATATTGGGTAACATTAAGGTTTGACTTCAACCTAACCCAACCTACCTAACTTGAAACCCAAGTTGTCATGTTTTATTCACCATTTTTTTTGTTATCTTACTCATGGCATGTTCATATTCTCTAAGATTAATTGCATTACCTTTAAAGTGAAAAAATTTTACCCCCACCTAGTGTTTTAAGAATTGACTACGAAAAGGAAGATAGGTGGAGAATGACTTTGCTGATATTTGGAGTGAGCTTTAGACAAGGTATACCAATAATGAGGACATGGACATTTTCAATTAAGAGGTTTCTAATGCAAATTGAGCTTGATCATAATTAAATGAAAGAGCGTAATAATTCAGATCTCATCTAAAAAGACTAGTCAAAAGGTATTATTTGGATTTTAAGTTCTATATAAATACTCAAAATCTTCCAAGCAAACAATTAATGGGGGATTAACATGACCACATGGATTCTCACATACTCCTTCCTTTAAATTGTAGCATTCTTGTCAGGCTAAGGATTTAAATTTATTTAAATCCAATTATAAATAGCATAATCAGCTTATCATTAATGCAAATAGGTCAATGTTGCAGTATCTCCTAATTCATATAGATGAAGGGCTGATTTTACTATAATATTATTTGTAACAATTTAGGACTTCATCCAAAACAATTAGCCAAAGGTATTATTTGAATTTCTAAGTTCTGTATATATGCCCAAATCTTTTAATAAATAATCAATGTAGGACTAAGCTCACACCCGCATAGATCCTCATAGAGGACCTTGGGACATGGTGTAGTTACGAGAACATGGTGGTTATATATGACAATGAAGTTTCTATCTAAATCAAGAAGAAACAACAAAAAGTTGCACACAATGCTTACCCATAAATTTCATGCAACCATGGCTAAATACAATTCTAGAGATGACAATGCATTTACAGTGGGTTTCATGAGTCAACTTTTAAAAACAATAAACAAAATTTAATAACATTGTGATACCATACTACTGACACTAACCATCAATAATTGAAGAGATCTCCTGACAAGGTATACCATATTGAAGACATAGGCATATTCAGGTTTTGGGATTTTCTAATGCTGACCGGGTGATAATCATTTAAATAAAGATCAACCATGGGACACTGCACATCTTATGGGTAGTACTATGTGACATGTGCAGGCAAAACTCTAGATCAAGCACAGAAAAGGCCAAATGAAGAACACTATGCATGCTACTGTACATAGTCAAATTCACTTCTTTAGTGATAAACGTGACCTCAGAAATGTCTACATAATGATGATAAAGTAGCATTAGGTTTTCCAAGAAAACCCCTTTCTCACAAGAGAACAAGGAGAATGAAATAGATTGCCTTTTCATCATGAAGCAAACCAAAAGTAAAGAGGTTATCCTTGTTAAATAAAATAAAGTATTTAAGTCTATAAAGGTTGTGTAAGAATCTGACTATCAGATTATAGTTAAAAAGTTTGGAAGCTTACATCCAGGCTGCGGTTTGACAAAGAAAAGTGGCTGGCCCAAAGATTGGGGACTTTTATAGAACACTTAGTGAATACACGCAAGACAAAGGTGTTGGACCTGGTTTATGGCTGAAGATCCCTTTTTCTAATTTTCTTTTCTCTCTTCCCCCTTATTCCCTTTTCCCTTTTGTCCCACACAAATATATATATTCTTCAATTTTTTTCTTGGTAGCAGAGAGCAAAGCATGTTAAGTTGATAAGTTTCTCAGATGGAAATAAGCTAACAAAGGTTCAACTGTTGGTTGGCTGCTCAAATCCCAATGTCCTTTTGTCCCACACACATAAATATATATATTATTCAATTTGTTTCTTGGTAGCAGAGAGCAAAGCATGTTAAGTTGATAAAGTTTCTCAGATGGAAATAAGCTAACAAAGGTTCAACTGATGGTTGGCTGTTCAAATCCCAATGTCCTAATTTTAAAAGTCAAAGTGGAAATTTAAAGGATCTTACATTCTCAAAATTTCCTTGACACTTCTATGCCTTATACAAGGGAAACCAATTTCTTAGTTCATACAATTGAAGTGTAGGATGATCTACAAGGAGAACAAGAACTAAATGATGCTATAAGAGAGAGTGGAGATAGCTTTTATAACATATATATGCTGAGCTGGAGGAGAGATCAAGATAAAAAAAAAGGAAAATCTTTTATTATATATAGAAAAAGTCATTATACAACACTTATTCATTCATTAAGAGAAGAGAAAATAAATGAAGAAAAAATAGAATATATATATATATATATATATATAAGAAGAAGGCAGCTATAGATGAATCTTTGATCCCACTTTTGGTTGGGGGTAGAAGGGATTCCATGTCAACTGTTGTCCGCTCACCCTTTCTCAAAAAAGTATGTTGATTCAATTTTTTCCCTAAAAGGGGTCCCGCGACTCCCTCTCAGAAAATGAAGAGTTGTCTTATTAATAATATATTTGTTGTCATGGAGCATCATCCGATAGTTTCCCCACAAAATCTGAATATTTCTTCACCTCAATCGCTCATCTTGTTGTGTATGGAATTCCTTCGTATGTCACGTAACAGAGGTTGAGATCTTGATCTAGTGAAGCATAAATGGTAGATTCAGAATAGTTCATAACAACACAAGGTTGTGACATATTCACGGTCAGAAACATAAAGTTTTCCAACCTCTTCACGCTTTCAACCTTCAGTGATGCATCAACAATCGCTTAACATAGTGAAAGAGAATCCACGAACGTCAAAAGCATACTGGGTACTAAATTCCCCGTTAAATTTTAAGATGCCTCTAAAGACCAGAAAATTTGTTTGTAAGATATCTCCTACATTATAAGCCAGTAATTCCCTTAACATGTAACAGAATCATGGAGATTGTTCTCGCATGCAAGATAAATTGGTTAAAATAGCACAGGTAACAAGCAAGGCTCCAGTTTGCTACCTTTTCCACAATGGAAATCCAAATAGTCTTTCCCTATTATCAAATTCATATACTTAAATCTTACCTAAGAAAAACCCACTTAAAGAAACTAAACCAAATTATGAATGCGTGCAACTGACCTCAAGTATCGAAGTATTCTTTATGCGACACATCCCGGCTTGGAACTCATTATTTTCTATAAACTCTTCCCAGGAGAAGCAGTGAACATTTCATTTGTTTTGAACATGAAACTAATTTAGATAAAATCTTCTCATGCGTAAACTGGCATTCTATCTTCCTATAAATGCTTAGAAACCCCGTGTAAATCTGGATCATTGTTGACCAAGAAAAAAAGCTGTCTGTATTTCAAAGTGTCTCGAAGTTGGGATACACCAAATATCACCTCAATTCTCTAATTTTTTTCCTTCAAAAAGAAGGCTCTCCAACATTTATTAAAGAAGCATTCTATACAAACAATACTTGAGAATAAGATCAGCTAGACCCCAGGCAAAGGAGTCTCTCTGAACAACTCACCGCCTGTATTCTTAGATATTTTCTAGTCATGCATCCTTGTAAGTCCTAAAGTTGTCGATTACTTCTCCCACTTTTGTTAAAAGCCAACAAGATCAACCTTATACCAAAGCTGGACGAGCTAATGGATCATGTCCGCGGACCCAAGATTAAATATGCTCCAGACATATTATATTGTTGTCGTTCTTATCTTCAAAGGGATTAAATCTTTGAATCTGGTGGCTTCAAACGCTAGCCTGGTCACTACATTTGAACATTATCTTTCAAATCAGACAGATAGTTAACCAATATTTTTTTATTTTGGGAGTATATGCTCAAAAAATATGATCTATGTCCATAGGAAACAGCATGGTGAATGTTTTAAGCATCGGAACAGCTACTTCACAAAAGACAAGTTGTCGCCTTGACCTCAACTTTTCCTTTGCTAATATTATATGGTATTCCCGAGATAAACTTACTCAGAAGGTCAAAAACGACCAAAGCTATATCCAAGTGGCGACAATGATACCCACCATTAATTAGAATCCCGCCAAAGTGCTCCCAAGATTGAATGGCTAAGAATCCTCTAGTCCTTTTTTGCAAACTTGAAGCCACTGTCTGTGCAGCGCAAACAAGATAAAGATCCAAAATGCAGCACCAATGCTATAAAGCTCCATCACATTAGTTGCGGATATTAATTTAATAGTTATATTTTCTGCCACTCGGTGCAGTCATAGAGTTTTTCTTTCTTGAGAGACAACATTTCAACGTCGTTTACCTACTGGGTTTTATGCATATTAACTGCCAAAGCTACACGGCGTAACACCTCTACTTGTCAAAGGGACCAAGGTCTTATGTTTCTTCTCCAATAACACCAACTCTAGATGTTTGAAGTTATGGTACATATGGTCGCCCCTTAGTGCACTTCGATAAGACTCGCTCCCATTCGAGGAACCGCTCGCTCTCCCTCCATAGCTTCAACAATAAAGCTGCCTAGCCTAATGCTATACCACCCCAATATCTATGCCCTCCAGTTATGCAGGAAAAATCTTCATAACATATTATAATTTTTCCAACTTGCAACAAAAGAGCGGATGTGGATGATAAAAATGATTTTTTTTGTCAAAAGAAACTGAAGGAAAGCTAGTTGTATGGAAGAGGGAAGGAGTTTCCCTACCTATACGGAACCCAGAGGTTAAATCACAGGACCATCCACCATCTTTGAAAGGGGTGCCCTCCCTTCCAGGTCTTCCACTGAATCATTCCCTTCATCTGCAAACCAAAGAGAAACAACATAATGAGCGGACCACAAGAGAGTGGGCACTAAATGGAGCCAGCTTGCAGAGCCTTTGTGGGCGCATAAAACAACAAGAAGCACATAAAAGAAGCTCGTCGATTGGTAACCTCTCTTTTCCCCCCTTTTTCTTCTTCTTTCTTTTCGTAACACTCGGAATAAAATAAGAAGAGAGGAATTTGGGGTGGAGAAAGAATGGCCCATAAAATGATGAAAACCCAAGCGTAAACCATATGATTTCCACGGTCAAAATTCTGTTCCGAGTGTAGAAAGCATGCATACGGTTCATGGAATGCGGTACTGTAGCAATAATGCCAGCACCATATCAAGAAAAGACAAAGCTTCAGGTGAGGGGAAAGGAACCTGTGATGAATCCCAGATCTGGGAACCAACCAAGAATGACCCATAACTTTGTTTTTTCCTTGCTTTTTTTTCTTTTTGGTTGAGGGGGCGTACAAGCCAACAACTTTCTGTAGCCCTTCAACAAAGTAAGCGGCGGCTCTTCCCCACTGCGTGCAAAACTGGTAAGCCCAGGATGAGAAAATAACCAAATCTAGAAAGTAGGAGAACAAGCAAAAAAAGAAGAGAAGAAGACAAACTCAAACTCACAAGCACACAGAGTTATAAATCGTTCTGCCGAAGATGCTCATGGCTTGCTGAAATCTTTTGCATGGCTCGATTCCCTCCCCGATTCCAATCCGATGGCTCGACTCCTGACCAAAAACAGAAGAAGAACAAGGAGGTTTGGGGAGAGAGGGGAGGTGGAACGAGAGAACTGGACCACAGTGATTTCCGTTAAATCCGCACAGTGGGCAGAGGCGTACCATCGCCTCCCCATCCCCTCCCAACGAGGAGGAGAGAGAAAGGGGGAAGAGGAGCTTTCTCAAAAGGCACGCGGCCGTTCTCCACCGTCTCAGTATCCCCTTCTTTCTTCTTTCTTTCTTTTCTTTCTTTTTTTTTTTTTTTTTTCCCGATTTCTCTGTAACAAAAAGAAATTGCCAAAATTAAATACAAGAGGAATATTAAGAATCTGGAACGAAAAAATCCACCGAGGGATACTGTGCAACCCTCCATCTCCGCCCGGCCCGATGAGATGAGACGTCCCGGACAAAGCTGACAGATAGATGGAGAGAAGGGCAAAACAAAGGAAAAGAAAGATAGCAGCGATAAAGACGATGATAGACCGAGATGAGGCGAAGATAAGGCCCTGCCACCGCGCGTGGCCTCCTCCTCTTTCTCTTTCTCGTTTTACATTCTTTCCATTATAATCCATCGAAAAAACAAAAAAAAAAAAAAAAAAAAAAGAAAGAAAAGAAAGGGAACGATAAATAGAGTGTAGGCAAGGGAAGCTGACAGAAAGAGAAGTGAGCACGCAACGGGAACAGCATCCCATCATGCTGCCATCGCCGGCGTGTGCTCACTCTCTTCTGTCAGCCCAAGTCAGCAAGCCAACCAAAGTCTGAGAAAATTTACCACCATCTTTTTAGTTTCTTCCAAAATCAACCCTCACGATATAATTCCAAACCTTTCCAGTTTGGGAGAAAAGAGGGTGAGGACCAGTTCTTGATCTCTCCCTCTTCCCCATCCGAGCTCGACCCAGAGAGCTAATAAGCGAGGTCGTCAGATCTGACCCCCCTTCCCTCTTTCCTTTTTCTTGCAATCAAGTTGGTGGAGTTGCAGATGAGACAACAACATCGCGGGAGGCAGAAGCCCAGGAGTAGTCAGTAATCTCGAAGTCTCCGTCTTTAATTATCTCCCCACTATCTCGTATTAGAAATTTAGAGGAGAAGATATTTGTGATTGGCGGAGGAACGAGGTGGACCGTGGCAGTTGTCGAGCGGGGATTGGCTGCCGCTGCGTGGAGGAATCGCTCACATGGCACGGCCGCGTTGGAGAGGCCGACACCTGGATCATAGCGACCTATTGATTTGACCGCTATTACGTGGCGGCCCCGATATGGCTCCGGTGGGACCCGGGGCATCGGCGCGGGTGTCTGATTGGACGGGACTGCGTTATGTGCGGCCGAGAGGGAATGAAGCCGGTCCTTGTTCGCGGTACACCATTTCTTTCCCCCTGGCCTCGCCCGTACCCGTTTCCATCTAAAAATATATCATTTATCATTAGTTCGATTAGTTTGATACGGAGACGTGGAGAGTGGGCCCCATTCTGCTGCTTTTGAATGACCTCGACCACTTTTGTGTAGGGCCACCATGAATTGCGGACAAAAATTGGACCGTTTACAGTGTGATGACATGTCGATTTGGATCCTCTTTCTTGTTGAGCGAAAAACAAGCGCATACCACCAAAGTGTAAGGTTGAGCATTCTTTCTTTCTAATTCCTCTAAATGAGATTTGGAGAATCATGCTAACATGGATAAGCTTGGCACAACAAAGCCATCACTTTCATGTTGGTCAGGGATGGATACCAGGCATTCATTAATGGGCAATTTTTGGCCAGCCATTAGACAAGGTAACCTTGCTTTGCAAGAATATTGGAGCCCGGGGAATCATTGCTTTTTAAAAAAAAAAAAAAAAAAATGACTCGTATATTGCTTGGGTTACTAACGCCGTGCACCAGTGAACGTGGAATTTGATAGATACCATTGTAAAATCTTCTCAAGCAATAGTTTTTGGGCATGAAGATATAACCATGCCTGCTGCTGCCTCTCTCCATTCCTTTACGGCGAGGTGATTGCAAATTTGCAATCAGCATGGCATAATCGTGCGTGCTGCTATCTTCTCGTTCTTGTTCCACGTCGCCCCTCTTTTGGAATTATATCTCTTCTTTCTTTCTTTCTTTTTTTCTTTTTTTTCCCACACTATTTCATGCGCATGTGGAATCGATCATCTTTTTTTATTTTCTTTTTTTCTTTTTTTTTTTTCCATCTCCATTCCAACGCCTTCAGAATCGACAAGGCGTTTCTCCCTTCAGAACTCCTCTTCCAGTCCGTACGATGCATTAACTAATTGATAAGCTAATGTCTTTTCTATACATGATCATTTTCTTCATCATTTAATTTCCTTGCCATATCCAACAGCCAACGCGTGTCCCACTGCGGGTTTATATAAAAATGTAGGCCACATACAATAGCAAACACACTAGGAAACGTCTCAATTTGGATACGTGGAGTGTCCACCGGCCAAGTTTCATGTTGGTCTGTAATGGATACCGGGCATCCATTGATGGCCTATTTAATATCAGCAAATTAGAAATCGTAGCCCTGCTTTACAAGAATATTGGAACCCGTGGAACCGTTGCTTTTCTTTTTTAATCTTGACTCATATATTGTTTTGTGTTGCTAGCGCTGCGCACCAGTGAACATGGAGTTTGATAGCAGCAAACCATATCATACCAGTTCTTCAAAATTATGATTTTTATTTGTATTTTGATTTAATTCTGCTCTTTAGAAATGGAAATGGATTACATTGCAAGTTATGTGGTCAAGCACATGAAAGAAGTCCTGTTGGTCATTGGAGCTTTTTGAATAGTTTCATTGATGTCATATTATCAGTGGTTCCATGGAATTATAGTAGAAGCATATTTGAAGCTTTTTTCCCTATCTGCATGCCTTCAAATTATCACAGTTATATAAAGGGGCATGGTATGTGAGGATACACGAATCAAATTTCTTTGTTGAGTGAAACAATTAAGGAAGGTTTTAGCTTTTTTTTTTTTTTTTTTGATGAACAAAAGGGTGTGTGTGTGTGTGGGGGGGGGGGGGGGGGAGTGTACTCTCCCTCGGCCCCAACCCTAGATGATTGTTCGTTTGGACCGCAAATTTCAGTGTACCCTCCTCACCAACCGGTAAGTACGTCAGTCTAACCCCATTAGGATGGGGGAGTAGCAGCCGTTCTACCCTCCAGTCACGTGTGCTCAAAAATTTGAAATTTATCGAGTCATCCACGGATCATGTCTCGAACCTGTGACCGAAGAGAGGCAAAGTCGCGCTTCTACCAACTGCGCTACCACCATAGCGGTAAGGAAGGTTTTAGCTTTGAAGTGATCAATGGTGATTTGCATTGGTTTCTACCAATGTGTGTATCTCATCTACTGAAACATGTTATCCTTCTTAGAAGAAGACATGGTTATAGATTTTGCATGTCAAGCACTCACCTGCACATGTATAGCTTCATTAGACTACAGAAGACTTTGCTTATCTGCCCCGAAAAAATAGGTGAGATGGTGAAAAATGGTAATTCTAGAGCTAGGGAATCCATTTATCGGATAAAAGGTTGGCATGGACTCAGCTCTTACTCTCATTTTGAAATAGAATTCCATGGATCTCAAATTGTGCACCCATCAATTGGAAATGAAACCTCATCAAAATATCTAGAAAATTGATCTATGATATCTTGAGCAAGTGTGCAAATTGAAATTTAGATTTTAGATCACTTAAGATATGGTGTTCATGAAGCTTCCAGATCTGTCAAAATTCTGTGATGCCAATTCTTAAAAGTATGCTAAAAGAAGAATCGTGGTACATTCATTTCATCTAATACTTGAAAGAGACATTTTGTTGAGGTGTCACTATCCAAATCTGTTCTACTTGTAGGGCTATACCCATGGTATTGTTCTATGTCATATAGCTGTCTCTTTTTAGGTACGGAACCATTCTTCTACTAATATTGTTAGAATAATGGTACATTGAAAACCAAAATTTAGGAATCTAAAAGTTGCTTGAGGCGTGATAAACACTTTCCTAAGGACAATATTTTCCCTACTATAAAAGCACCAGGAAATCTACCTCCAGGATACAATAAGCACTTCAAAATGTTTTGAAAGAAAGGAGAAAAGGATATTATTTGTTTGACACCAAAGTTTCTTTTATTATAGACTTCCAACAAACACTACTATTAGAACAATTATGACTCTTTTCAATAAACGTGACGTTTCATTCAAAACGAATAACTGATTTCAACATTTATTAACTATTTTGTCATATCTGGTCTATATAAACCATTTCTTTGTGTCAAACCTTCCTATGTGAGGAGTTTTATGGTTTCCGGACTGGGATCAAGTACGCTAGGAGGATCCTTCAACTCTATCATCTTATTGTTGAGGGAGATTTTTTGACGGTTATTTCCTGGATCCAGAGTGTATTTCGCTTTACTCCTACTCTCCCTCACTTTCGGTATATTAGTACTCTATTACGTGGCTATACTGGAATTATTGTCTGGCATGTTTATTGTGAAGCCAACTCGGCTGCTAACTGGATAGCTTCGTTTATGGCGAATCACTCAACAGAGGTTCATAGTCTCTTCTTGAAGAGACGCCTACGCAGTTTGGGATATTTTGTTGGCGGACTCTTTTGGTTGCACTCATTCCATGATTGTATATTGAATGATCTGGGTTTCAAAAAAAAAAAAAAAAAACTTCCTATGTGAGATACTTTAATTACAAGCTACTCCAACAATCCTCCACTAGTTTGTATAAAGTTATAAATCCTTCACTACAGTAATTATAAGAAATAACAACGGAATTTTGCCGATGCTTTTCCTTAGCGTCATTAACTCCCTGAACGTGCCGACTTTTAAAAAGTGTCAGGAAAAAAAAAATATTCCGACGCTTATAAGCGTCGGAATTCGAAATTTGCCGACGCTTCTCAAAACCACCGGAAAAATACTTAGTTTGCCGCGCTTTCTTTTTGCGTTAGAAAAAAAGGATATAACGATGCTTTAAAGCATCGGAAATTACCGATTACTTCCCCCCCAGCCCAGCCCTCATTCGTTCGCTCGCACCGTGCCCGCCTCCCTCCTCTTCCTCCTCGATCCATCTCCTTCGTTCGCACCACCGATCATCGTCTCTGTGCTTCTCTGGTCATCTCCGCGTTTCTCCGTCGTCTCCGGGCTTTTCAAGTCATCTCCAGGCTTCTCCTTCATCTTCGGGCTTCTCGTCGATCTCCGGTTTCTTCGTTCCCGGTTAGCTTCTCGTCTCCGGCTTCTCCAGTCAGCTCGGGCTTCTCCATTCGTCTTCGGGCCCTCGTCTCCAGGTTTCTCCGGTCGTCTCCGGCTTCTCGTCTCGGCTTCTTCGGTCAGATCCGGGCTTCCCGTCTCTGGGCTTCTCCATTTCCTTCGTGAATCACTATCATCTCTGGCTAATTAAGGTAATATGTACTCTTCCCTCATCCGTGAATCACTGTAATATTAGAAAATTTTAATTTTATATATTTTTAATTTTTATGCTTTTTTCTCTGTGATTTATGTTTTTTATATGTTTTTCACTATAATATTAGAAGATTTTTAATTTTATATGTTTAGGGTTTAGGGTTTATTATTTAGATTTTAGGGTTAGGGTTTAAGATGGGGCCTTCCATACTCTTTCTTTTGGACATCCTAGGGCATCCTAAGAATTAAAGTTATAATTATTGATACCAAGCAAAAGTTTCAAATAGTTTATTTCACCAAGTTTATTCAACTAGAAATGCATTGTTTAAAATTATCAGGACCAAGAACTAATAAGCTTTCATGCACAACTATGATAAAATTGTATCAAAATCATATAAATCATGATTTCAAGAGAGAGTGATTAAAGATTCTACACGGTGTATGTATTGAAGTAGCTTTGCACATATTTTAAAGCAAGAATAAAATCACTATATGAATATTTAGCTTTGCAAGGATTATACTTATATTATACACTTCGGAAATGCATGGTATGATAATCAAATCCATTTACAAATGCATCCCCACAATGGATCAATACATATAATCAAATATAATTCATTTTAATTAAATCTCGGTCATAAAGTTGATAAGAACATGTCCACTTGTTAACCAAGCACAATCTAAAATTGAGTATGGTTTTAAAATGCATATCTGGCCAGTCACTTCGTAAGAAGTAGGCTAGCTTACTTTTAGAATGGATTTATTTCACTCTAATTTTCGGAGACTGAGACCTTCTTTGACAATTTTTTGTCAAATTTAATCAAGTCTATTTGGAGTAGATTAATTAGATCAAGTCCAATTTTGTATGGTCAATTATTATTATTATTACATATACTCATTAATCTTACTCATTTTTTTTTTCTTTTTTATATTATTATTTTTACTCTCTTTTCTATCCCCTACATAACAATTGTATTTTGCTATAGTTCATTAACTGAATCTCAAGAGAATATGATGATATCTACTTAGACATTTCTTTAGTTAGAGGTAGCTTTGGATAAAGCTATATAAAAATATAACAAATAAATAGATAAATAGATAATAACTAAATCCTGAGAAAGCCAAGGAGATAGCTCCAACTAAAGCTCATTCTTAAAAATTGTCAAAGAAGTTGAATGCTCAGGGAAAGCAAATATGAATATGAGAATTTATAAATAAATTAATGAAATATATCATAATCACCATCTTGTGAACTATGAGCCAATCACGGAATTGTGCTCATTAGAGTCTACTTGGTGATCAGTTAGAATATGGAAATAGGTTTGGAGCATGTATGTGTACCATAAGAGGGTTGAACACAGGAAACGAAACACATATACGTATCCCAAATTGTATGTATACAGCCTTATCTACCCAATTAAAAAAGAAAAATGTATGTTTACTCCATTAATAATGGTCACTAGCTTAGTCTTACATACTAAATGGAAGGAAAACAATACCCAACAATGAGGCACCATCATCCAAAGAATGTCTATACCATTTTAATAAGTTTCCACCTCAACAAATGAAGGTAATACAAGAAAAAGTCACTAGATATGATTGAAGGACAAAGGAGAATCAGACAAAGTGAGATTAGAACTTTCAGGCTTTCAACTCAATGGTATAATTCAAAGAACTAAAAAAAGTCTTCTTACTACTAATCTCTTGGGAGTTTATGTTAGATCTACAACTCAAAGCCTATAACACTAGACCTAGCTAGACTGAGCTTATACATTGGGGCTCTGATAGATATCAGAAAGCCTTGAGTGGAGCTGTAGTTTTCTTGTCATGGTTAACCATTTATGATGAACAGCAAAATCCCAGCCTAACTATCATTAAGAATCACTTCTTTTAATTGAAAGACATATCAGTTTGTCAGACAATATGTAAGGTTTATCCCCATCCATAATCCAAATATGCTTTACATGTTTTGTTGTCTTTTTGTTATCAGGTACTTGATTGCTTCGAGGGTAAAGAGGGTTTCTACCCTATTTTGAAATAAGTTAAGGTTTGTATATGGAGGCTATGATGATTTCGGATGTATGTTTTCGATTCAACAATTTCTAATGGCTGCAATCTTGGATGGCCTTCTTTTGTAGGCAACCGATTGTAGTCATTTTGATTTAGTTGATTGAGGTATATTTTGTTGATTCAATAATTTCTAATACCTATAATCTTGGATGGCCTTCTTTTGTAGGCAACCGATTGTAGTCGTTTTGATTTAGTTGCGGATTAAATAGTAGATCTGAGCCTCCTATTATTTTTTTTATTTATTTTTCTTTTCTTAGTAGATATTTATGTTCTTTATAAATTTCTTGGTATATACATGTACTTTACTGAATATGTTATGCTTTAAGATTTGTTTAGTATTGCATAGCTTTCATTTTAAAACCATCAATAGCTTTGTTATGATCAATAATGTTTTTTAAAGTATTTTTTACAAAACTTGCATTGCATAGAAACATAGACCCGTCAATTGATTAAAGTACATATTCTACAATATCCGTACATTTATTTTATTTTTGTACGGATGGAAGAAATATGTACAGTGGTCAATTGATTGTCCAGTTGGACAGTTTGAGAATTGTAAATAATTTTATAGGTGCTTACAGTAATCAAGCGGTATGGATAGAGTTTCAGATATATTTCAGACAGCATTTTCTTTTAGTTCTCCTAATACATTTTTAGTTGTATGGAGAGAACTAAAGGAAATGCTGCCAAAATTTTTTGAAGCTTCTATTGCATATCGTTTGGTTACTGTAAATGACCTATATAATTAATGCAATTCTTAAATGGGATAGGATCTCTTACATATTAGTTAATGATAGGGTATATTTATTAGTTAATCTATGTTATTTTTCATATATTTTAAACAAAAATTACTTAGTGCATTGTTATTAACTAAAACTTTTTTGGTATTTAGATAACTTGAAAGTTGGATTATTTTATCCTAAAATGGATAAAAGCTGGATAAATAAACAAAGAAATACCAACGAATATTTAAATGGAGTTCATGATTTCATTAAATTCGGTATGGAGAAAAGTAGTTGAATGGAAAGATTTATTGTCCATGCCGATGATGTGTTAACAGTCACTATCTAGATCCACAAATAGTAGAAGAATTTGATATGGAATGGTTTTGCAAGAGGTTATACTTAGTGGATTTTTCATGGAGAACTTATGTTGCCAGAATCAAGTAATCAACCATCGTCTGATCCTGGATCCAGTAATATGCAAGAATCTAGTAGGAGATGATGATATATCGGTTTGATCACAGATGCTTTTCGACATGGTGTTCAAAACTTTGTAGGTTCAAGTGGTACACATGAACAACGGGAGCTCAGCAACCATCAACTTCTGAGTCAGCTCGGTATCATAATTTAATGAAAGAAGCAGATGAACAATTATATCCGGGCTGTTTGAAATTTTCTAAGATCTCTTTTTTTATACATTTATTCCATATAAATATATGAATGGATGGTCGGGTAAGATTTTACTATGCTTCTGAGGTTATTAAAGGATGCATTTCCAGAAGGTAATGGTTTACCATCCTCTTATTATGAAGCAAAGAAAGTTGTCAACAATCTAGATCTTATATGTCAAAAGATTCATAGTTGTCCAAAAGACTGCATATTATATCATGGTAAAAATGCTGATCGAGAGTCATGCAATGTATGTGGATCTTCACGATGGACAAGTCATGAAGGAGATAAGGATGATGTAGTGAATGCAATAGATACAATGTGGCATACAAAGAAACTGGCGAAGGTATTGCGTTACTTTCCACTTATTCCTCGGTTGAGAAGGCTATATTCATCATCAAAAATAGCTTCATTGATGAGATGGCATCATGAAGGGCGTACGAAGGATGGAATGTTGAGATATCCAGCTGATAGTTTAGCATGGAAGGATTTTAATGATAGGCATTCTGATTTTGCCTCTGATATTCGTAATGTTCGGTTGGTTTAGCTTCAGATGGCTTCAATCCTTTCTGTACTCTAAATTCTACATACAGTACTTGGCCATTGTTATGATACCATACAATTTACCACCATGGTTGTGCATGAAATAATCCTCACTCATCTTATCAATGGTTATTCCGGATGATAAGGGTTCCAGAAATGATATTGATATTTTTCTACAACCTTTAATAGAGGAATTGAAATAGTTGTGGGAAGGTGTTGATGTAGTTGATGCTTCCAATGGTGAAACATTCAAACTACGGGCTGCTTTGTTATGGACTATTAATGATTTTCCAACATATGCCAATTTATCTGGCTGGAGTACAAAAGGACGGTTGCATGTCCTTGTTGTGCAGATTCGATACATTCGATTTGGTTAAAACATGGAGAAAATTTTGTTATATGGCGCATCGTCGATGGTTAGAACCAAATCATCCATTTCGTTTTCAACAAGATTTATTTGATGGTACCATAGAAATGGGATGTGCACCTATTCCACCTTCTGGAACTAATATTCTTAAATAAATGGATTCCATCAGTTACACATATGGTAAATCTTCAAAGTCTAAAAAAAAGAGAAGGGATGATCAAGAAGGTTTGCCAGAAGAAATGACTACTGCTACGGTGGATGCACAGGTATTTGAAGATCCTGATAATTTTTTAAAATGAAAATGAGGAAGATGTACAGATAGCATCTACAACTCAGCCCCATAAACATTTATGGAAGAAAATAAGTATCTTTTTTGACTTACCTTATTGGAAATAATCTGATTCGGCATAATCTTGATGTCATGCACATAGAGAAGAATGTATGTGATAATTTGCTTGGAACATTGTTGAATCTTGATGGAAAGACCAAAGATAACATGAAGGCCCAAATGGATTTACAAGAATTGGGTATTCGACATGATCTCATCCCAAATGCTTGCTAATGATAGAATTTATTTGCCTCCTGCATCTTATACCATGTCCGTTCAAGAAAAAGATAATTTTTGACAGTATTGAAAAATATTAAAGTACATGATGGATATGCAATAACATTGAAGGTGCGTGCATCTTAAAGACGGAAAATTTTCAATTTGAAAAGTCATGATGGTCCATATTGATGCATGATATCTTTCCAATAGCTTCAAGATCATCGGTGTCTAAACCAGTTCTTATAGTTATAAACAGGTTATCATCATTCTTTAAGTCATTATGTTCGAAGGTTATTGATTCTGGAGAGCTTGATCGGTTGGAGTCGAAATTGTGGTTACACTTTGTCAGATGGAGAAGATCTTTCCACTTGGATTTTTACTATATAATACATCTACTCATCATTTAGCTTCGGAAGTCAAGCTTGGTGGACCGGTACACTACCGATGGATGTATCCTATTGAAAGGTATTAATGTTAATATTAATGTTTAGATAATTTTAATAAAAGTAGAGTCATGATGATGTATAAATAAGATTTTAAATGTTGTAGGTATCTTGGACGATTGAAAGATTATGTATGAAAGAGCCTATCCAGAGGACTCTATTGCGAAAGGATATATTGCTGAAGAGTGTCTGACATTTTGTTCAAGATATCTTCAAGGTGTAGATATTATGTTTAATAGACCTCAACGGCATAGTGATTTCGTAGCCAATGCAGAGTTGTATAAGTTCTTAACTACAGGAAGATTAATTGGAAAAGGTGAAAGTATTGTATTGGACCATAAATCAATTGCACAAGCACACCATTATGTGTTACTTCATAGTGAAATAATATCTAACTATCGAAGGTTAGCATACTTAATGTATTTCAATGGTTTAAATATCATATATTATTTTTGAAACTATTTTAATAATTATATTTTTTATGCAGCGAATTTTAATGTCTCAGCAAAGCTAGTCATAGCACTCGACCTAATCCAAGATTAAGCAGCAATGGTTAGTCGAGTTATTTCCTACATGGCTTTCAAAACAGGTTTGACATATATTTAAAGAATATATGTATATATTTCATATCAAATAACATGTTAACAATTTATGATTCTTTAGGTATCAACAATGATGAGAAGAATTGTTCAGATGAATTAATAGCCTTGGCTCGAGGATCGAATAAAATTGTCATCATATATAATGGTTTCATAATCAATGGATTTAAATTTTACACTAAGATCGTGAGAAATTTAGAAAAACACAGAATAGCGGTGTTATGGTAGAAGCTGATGGAAAGACTTATTATGGTGCACTTAAAGTATATACGAGTTAGATTACTACGAAATTTTAAAGTCATATTATTTAGATGTGATTGGGTAGATATAAATTCATCAAGGGGTTTGAAAAAAGATGCAAATGGATTACACTTGTAAACTTTACAAGGTTGATATATACTGGTGTCTTATTGAAGGATGATCTATTTATCTTTTTTCTCAATCTCGTCAAGTATTTTTTGTACAAGAAGCAAAGGACAAAGATTGGGCTATTGTTATTAAGACAAACCTCGGGACTTATATGATATGGGAAGATAACTGGAAAATGATGAAGATGATGATACTTAACGCATTCCATGCCATTCAATTTTATACCAGTTGATGACGTACATGCTACAATACCTTGGTTAGGACAGAAGTTGAAGAAAACGCAAATGATTGATTCTCATTGGTATAAATTTATAATGTTTACAATTTGTAGTAATTATTGTTAAATTACTATTTATCTTCACTAATTCTGTCTCTGATATAAATGATAGGTCATACGATGCCTCGCGGGAGATGCTTTCTTGGGGTGCAGTTCCAGCATTCCCGAACTGAGGTCGGCAGTTCTTCTGGATAGCATGCTGAGGCTAGTACTTCGGAGGATGTTCATGCTGGTCCTTCCTCTCCTTCCACACAGCATACTACTGCAGCTCCATCATCATCGGGGCATCATGACCCTCCGTCGATCCAGCAGATGATGGGATACATATTCAGGATAATTTATTCCAATATCCTTGGTAACTTTAAATTGATTGCACTTTTTATATAGCTTACTTTTATCTATTTCTGTGCAGATGGATTGGGGAGTCTCAGATATAGGCGCGGGCCTACAGTAGTACGTGATGTTTGGCAGATGCCCGAGGGTGAGAGGATATTGGTTGGGTGCAATGAGCTGGGGCAGCCAATTAAGAAAGCCGCCAGCTTATTGAGCTCTTTTCTGGGGACGGTTGCACGAGGCATCAGCTTTGTCCACTTAGCTATGCTAAGTGGAATGATATCTTCCGATGTATAAAGTAGAGATTCTTCGAGTTATACAGGTAAAAAATTGTATTAAATTATTTGTTATCTTGTATAGTTCAAATATTACTATATTTTATATTATTATTAATTATTTTGTTTTGTAGGGTAAGTTTGTACTTCCTCCATCCTCCCATGACTTTGTATTGAAATCTCTCAACCGGAAATGGAAAGAATATAAAGCCCAGTTGAAGACGAAGTACAAGTTGCCGGTATGACAGAGGAGCAGGTAGTTGGTACCTATCCTCCTGATGTACCCCCGCATCAGTGGGTGGAGTTGGTTCACTACTGGTTTTCTGAAAGGGGACAGGTATCTTCTAATTTATTTGAAGCAGTTTATTAAAGAATAGGTATATTATATATATATACATTATTTATTGATATGAGTTCTTTTTTGATTTTGCAGATATTCTGATATTGGTAGTTTCCCGAGCATCTCAGTCTGTTCCCCACACATCAAGATCGAAGAGTTACACACGAGTCAGGCAAGAGTTCGTAAGTTTCTTAAACTATTCCCTTAATTTTTTGTGACATAGATTAAGTAGTTCTTGTTAAGTCCTTACGGATAATTCAAATTGTGTCCTAGTCTTGCAACAGATCACTTGATGACAACATCAAGGTACCTAAATATTAGGATTTAGAGTGCTAGGATAAGTTATTTCTTATAACGGTACATTATGTATCGCGGTACATGTATATGTATCGCGGTACATGTATATGTGTCGCGGGACATATATATGTATTGCGGTACATGTATATGTGTCGCGGGACATATATATGTATCGCGGATGATGTATTGCGATACATATATGTGTTGCGGATAATGTATCGTGGACGATGTATCGCAATATATTTTATCGCGGACGATGTAACGCGGACGATGTATCGTGGATGATGTATCGCGATACATATATATATCGCGGACGATGTATTGATACATATGTATCGCGGACGATGTATCGCGATCATATATGTATCGCAGACGATGTATCGCGATCATATATGTATCGCGGATGTTGCGATATATATATGTATTGCGGACGATGTATCGCGGACGATGTATCACGATACATATATATTTTGATACTTAATAATTTTTAAAATAGTTTGAGTTATTTGCTTAAATTATATTTCTTGTAGGCCATGAGCAGGGAGGAACCCGTCAGTAGAATTTATCGGATGACTCATACTCATCGTGATGGCACTTTTGTCAGAGATGAGTCGAGGGTATATATGTAAGTTATTAACATTTAATTCATCTAACGATTTAAATTGTAATTTGTTAATCTTTAAAACCCTACTAATTTGTCTAAATTTATACAGGAAAGAGCTACAGCTCTTATTGCTGAGCGTGTTGATGATTCTACAGCATCTACGCAGAATAGTCGCGTCGAGGCCGAGGTATTACAGAGTTGATGGGTCCGGAGCGCTATGGTCGAGTGAGGGGATATGGAGTTGGAGTCACTCCCACTCAGTTATTTTGGTCAGTACACATACACGTCAGGCTGTAGATAGTGCTCAGGATGCACGAGTTCACAGACTCGAGGAGGAGATAGAGGATATGCGACGAGCGTGCTGAGAAGATTCGACATAGCCATGCGAGGTAGAGGAGATACGACAGAGAGCTGATGCCGATGAGCAGCGATGGATAGCATGAGACAGCATATTAAGCGGCTTACATCTGTCATAAGATGTTTGTTCCACATCATGTACATATATATGATTTAAATATATATTTTTACGTTAAATCAATAATTATATATTCCGTGTCATTAATAGTTTGTAAGTAAATATTTTAAATTATAGGCTTCTGGAGCTTCAGATCTACATGGACCGGATGACGATCTACTCCTACAGATCATTGACCTCGACTTTTTTATTATTTCACTCTATGTATTTCATATATTTTTTAATTTTGTTAAACATAAGTGTAACAAACTAATATTAATTGTAATGTATTATATTTTTGGATTATATTTTGATTTATGTTTCGATATATGATGAATGCTTGAATGAAATTAAAAATATCTTATTATGTACAAGTAAAAAAATTGTATAGATTTCAAATTTTAAAATAATTATTTTTTTTTTTTCGAAAATGAAATTTCGATGCTTTAAAGTATCGGGAAAATCTTTATTTCGTCGATAATTACTGACGCTTTAAAGTGTCGGAATAAGATTCCCGATACTTTCAAAAGCGTCGGTAATTATCGTTGTTGCCGATCTCGCCGCCGTGCCTGTGGCTTCGGAGCCGCCGATTGACTAGACCGTCTCGCCCCGGGATCTCCTGGCTCCATCATGCAATACAAGGTCAGAAGCCCTGACCGGGTATCCCGTCAGGGAGCTCCGATGGTCAGTCAGTAAACGATGAGAGGGAACAGAATCTCCGAGACGGGCCCTGAAGGAGTCCCAGACTTAGAGATTTGCTAGCAAGAAAGGTCTCAGGAAGGATAGAAATCCGGCGGGTTCCTCCACCGAGCTCGCGCCGAAGGTCCCCTCTTGGGATCTTGGATCCTGCTCTTGGTGCTTTTCTTTCCCAGCCTCCGTCTCTTGCTTACCTGGTCGTCTACTCTCCCCTTCCTTTTAACTCCTCACGTTTCCTTTCGTTTGCCGTCTTTGGGAGGCCCTCGTCGCTTTCACCTCCTCCCCCCCATCTCTTTCCCTTTCCTTTGGACCAAAGAACTCGGCGGCCTCCCGCCTTGCTTGCCGGGCCTAGCGAGGAAAGTAAAGGGAGGGCGCCGGCCAGACCGCCGACCAGACTTTGGCCGAGCGTGAGCGCTCTCCTTCCCAGGCACCGACGATGCCTGTTATCGGGCCCTGTTTTGTCAGGACTTCGCCTCCGACTGCGAACCTGTCGGGCCGATGTAAGCGATGTTTCGCATGTCACTGCCGACCGTACGGGCGCTTCTTTCGGGGTGCGGCGCGCACGGCTCGAGGGCAATCTGGAGCTCGTGCTCCTGCTCCTCGGAGGCTTCACCACACGGTTGGCGGCTTTAGCCGAGGTGGACCCCTCCTGGGTGGACACCTGGCAGAGCGGCAGAGGGGCGCTCGACTTCGACCGAGGTGGTCCCGTCTCCGGGCGCCACCTAGCGAAGGAGCGAGAGGGCCGGCTCGACCTCGACTGAGGTGGGACCGTCTCAGGCGCCACCTGGCGAGGGAGCAAGGGATCGCCGGCTTCGACGAGGTGGACCCCTCCTGGGTGGACACCTGGCAGAGCGGCAGAGGGGCGCTCGACTTCGACCGAGGTGGTCCCGTCTCCGGGGCCACCTGGCGAAGGAGAGAGGGGCCCGACTCGACCTCGATCGAGGGGGACCGTCTCAGGGCGCCACCTGGCGAGGGAGCAAGGGGTCGCCGGCTTCTTCGACCGAGGTGGACACCTCCTGGGTGGACACCTGGCGGAGCGGTTAGAGGGGCGCTCGACTTCGGCCGAGGTGGTCCTGTCTCCGTGTGACTCTGGTGAAGGAGCGAGGGGCCCGACTCGACCTCGGCCGAGGTGGGACCGTCTCAGGGCGCCACCTGGCAAGGGAGCAGGGGCCGCCGGCTTCGGCCGAGGTGGATCCCTCCTGGGTGGACACCTGGCGGAGCGGCAGAGGGGCGCTCGACTTCGACCGAGGGGACCCGTCTCGGGCGCCACCTGGCGGAGGAGCGAGGGGGCTCGGCTCGACCTCGACGAGGTGGGACGTCTCAGGGCACCACCTGGCGAGGGAGCAAGGGGCCACTGGCTTCGACCGAGGTGGACCCCTCCTGGGTGGAAACCTGGTGGAGCGGCAGAGGGGCGCTCGACTTCGGCCATGGTGGTCCCGTCTCCGGGCGCCACCTGGCGAAGGAGCGAGGGGGCATGGCTCGACCTCGGCTGAGGTGGGACCGTCTCAGGGCGCCACCTGGCGAGGGAACAAGGGGCCGCCGGCTTCGGCCGAGGTGGACCCCTCCTGGGTGGACACCTGGTGGAGCGGTAGAGGGGCGCTCGACTTGACCGAGGTGGTCCAGTCTCGGGCGCCACTGGAGAAGGAGCGAGGGGCCCGGCTCGACCTCAACCAAGGTGGGACCATCTCAGGGCGCCATCAGCAAGGGAGCAAGGGACCGCGGGCTTCAGCGAGGTGGACCCCTCTTGGGTGGACACCTGGCGGAGCGACAAAGGGGCGCTCGACTTCGGCCGAGGTGGTCCCGTCTCCTGGCCACATCTGACCTTGCCGAAAAACTCTACTGGCTCGAATCACGCCCGCGAAATCTGAGGTATGCCATGTCATCGTAATGGCCGTAACAGTTGCCCCCCATCCCCCCGTTCTGTTGAGGCGTCATGGCTCGGAACGTGGGGATTTAATGCGGAGATGACGTGGGGAAGGCGAAGATCTCGCACCATGATTGCCACGATCCTCGTCGCCATTCCACGCTGCGCCCAGGTCCTATAAGAGACCGCCACGCGTTGCCTTTTCGATTGCAATTAATGCGTCGCTTCGAAACGGAGGCCGTTTTCCCGTAATCGCACGTCGGTGTCGGGCGTGTGCCCACGCGGCATCCATCTGACGGTTTCGGAACGAAAATGACGGGTACGGCCACTGTCGATCGAATTTGAAAAGGAGGGGACTTTCCGGAACGATGCCCTTTCCCTTTCATGCTCCGTCAGCGGTTTGCAGCAGGCTATCTTCCACTCCCCCGGGTTGCCGCCTCTTTTGCTAGTGCATTTCGGTGAGTGCCTTCGTTTGCCTTCTTGCTCCGTCCCCTTCCCTTAGCGACCTTTCTTCACCACTTCCTTCTCATGGGGCGCGCCGCCTCCATGTTTCGTCTAACCCGGATGAGGTCGGTCCGTCCCGGCCGAGGACTCCATCGTCTTCCTCCTCGGAAGCGGAGGTGATCCCGGAGGAGGTCTGCAGGCGGCTCCAGCCTGGGGCATAACCATAGATATCCATAGGGTTGCTAGGTCTCTCCCCCGCGATCTCTGTTAGCCCTATTTCTTCGCTTCCTCCTCCGATCCTTTCTTCTGTCGGTCCCTCCGGTCACGTTTCAACGATGACCGAAAGTGACCTTTCCTTGCTCCTGAAAGTCTATAGCATCCCGGGGTCGATCCATCTCTCTCTCTTCGCGGCCTGGGGATCGCGTCACCTTGAGTGGCCCCGGCCGTATAGCTTTGTACGAGGACTTCTCCTTGGGGGTCTTCGGTTTCCTCTGCATTCCACCCCTTTCTTTCTTTCCTTCCTCAGTCACTTCCGCCTGTCTCCCGGCCCAGTTGGCTCCCAACACCATCCGGGTCATCTTCGCTTTCATCGTCTTCTGTCACTTCACAGGTTCATTGCCCGTTTCTCTCTCTTCAGGTTCCCTTTTCATCCTGAAGTGGCACTCCCGCGATGATGGCTGGTGGGACATTTCACCCCACCTAGGTGTCTCTGGTTCGACCTCCATTCCTCCATCAAGGATTGGAAGAATCGGTTCATTTTTTTTTTGCCTCGATCGAGGATGTCGACTGGGCCTGGAGCGAGCCGGATCGGTCCCCGAACCGGAACTCCCAAGTCGAGCCGGCCACCAGGAGGCTTATTCCCTGCTGCTGAGCGACGTGGTCCCTTCGCTCGACGTTCTGCTCTCGGAGCAGAACTTGTCGAGTCGGGGATTAGTCCCATCCGGGAGCCGGGTGAGGCTCAGCCTTTTCTCCTACTCTGCACTTCCCCCCTTTCTCCCCTTCTTTCTTTAACTGGGCTGACCGACCCTCCTTTCCATTGCAGGTATGAAGTTCTCCCTGGAGAACCTTCTGGAGGGCGCAGCTCAGAGGGCACCCGCCAAGGGAGACGAGCCCGCGGCGAAGAGGGCTCGCACCGAGGCGAGCCGAGAGGTCGTGCCGACGCCCGCCCCCGGTCCACAGCCGTGCAGCTCCCGCACCCAGGCCACCTCGGTCCCCGAGCCACCGACACCCCCGTCATCCACCTTGACGGGGCCGCAGAAGAGGGGAGGCCCGGTTCCCTCCCGGCAGTGCCCGCCTCCACCGTAGCTTCGACGGCGCCGCCTGTGACTCCAGCTGCCCCCCTTGACGGGGCCGCAGAAGAGGGAGGCCCGGTTCCCTCCCGGGCAGTGCCCGCCTCCACCGTAGCTTCGACGGCGCCGCCTGTGACTCCAGCTGCCCCGCCGGTGGCAGTCTCGCACGGGGGGGCGGTCGCTCCTGCCACCGATCTGTCTGCCCCGTCGTCGACCATCACGAGTCGATGCTCCGTGATCCGCGATCAGGTGCTCATGGAGAAGGTGATGGAGTTTGCCTGCACCTCCCGGGACCACCGATTGAGGGGCGGCCGGGACTATGCTGACGCTCTGCTCGAGATCCTCCCACAGCTCTTCACGGTAAGTCCAAACTCGGAGACCTTCCCCTTCAAAGCTCCAACTGAATTTTAGTTGACCGACCTCTTATTTTTGTGCAGATCGGGACGGACGTACTACTGCTGAGGAATTTTCTCACAAGGTACGCCAAGAAGGATGCCGAGAAGGAGGAGAAGCTCGGCAAACTCACAGCCGACATGAAGGGCCTCATGGAGAAGGGGGTCGAGCTGCGAGGGAGTAACCAGGCCCTGCAATTCGACCTGGCACGCGCCGAGGGGCGCGTCAAGGAACTGGAGGCCTCTCTATCCGAGGAGAGGATCTCCAACCAGTGACGCGTGGAGGAGGACGCGACGGAGAGGGCTCGCCTCTGAGCTCAGTCTCAGTCGCTGGAGCGCCAGGTGGAGGAGGCCCGGAGGGAGGCGAGCACAGCCAGGGAGCGGAGCTCCTACATCAACGGGCTGCTGGAGGCTTCGAAGCGGGAGGCGCAGGAGGCCGTCCTGAGATTCCGGGCCTCCGACGAGTATGTCTCGGAGGTCTCGGAGGCCACCGTGGACTCCTTCCTGAATGGGTTCCAGGTGTGCCGGGAGAGGTGGGCTCCTTCTACCCCGAGCTCGACCTTAGTGGGGTGGCTCTCGGCGGTAGAAGGCAGGAGCCCACCGGCGAGGCTCCAGTTGCAGCGGTGACGCGGCTGCAGCTCGTCTTCCTTTTCTTTTTCTCTTCTTCCTTTTTTTTTTTGTGTCTTGTTGAGATGTTTGCTTCGAGTGCCGAGATAAGGTCCTACGGTTTGCTCCGGGCTGAGTTCGCGGGTAGACTGAGTCCCGTCCAGCTCAGATCGAAGTTCGGAGCTTACGGGTTGGGCGACGGTAGAGCAGGCCTTGCGCGAGTCCTTCGGGCTTGCCGGGCCATTCTCCGTGATCTCGTGGGCGAGCTTGGCTCTGCCCCGCCTTCTGGACCGAAGTCCGGGACTTCCGACTGAACCCCGGGGTCGCAGACTTTATCCAAGCCTTGCACGGCTTGCCGAGCTGTTCTCCGTGATTGCGTGGACGAGCTTGGCTCTGCCTCGCCTTCCGAACCGAAGTTCGGAACTTTCAGACTGAACCCGGGGCCGCAGACTTTATCCAAGCCTTGCGCGGCTTGCCAAGCTGTTCTCCGTGATCGCGTGGCGAGCTTGGCTCTGCCCCACCTTCTGGACCGATGTCCAGGACTTCCGGATTGAACCCCGGGGCCGCATACTTTATCCAAGCCTTGTGTGCTTGCCGAGCTGTTCTCCGTGATCGCGTGGGCGAGCTTGGCTCTGCCCCGCCTTCCGGACCGAAGTCCGGGACTTCTCGCTTTCTCGGGTCTTCGACCACAGCCGTGTTTGTCGAACTCAGATCTAAGCGCCTCTTTCCAATGAGGCAAGAAAAAGCATTTGAAGTAAAGGATTTTATTGCAGGAGTTCGAGAACCTTATATTATTGATAATACATTCTCAGTTCGAGGCGTTCCAGGTCCAACGGAATCTGGATCCTCCTAATTCCTCCAGGTAATAGGTCCCTGAGGGAGGACTTCCGCCACCCTGTACGGGCCTTCCCAGTTCGAGAGAGCTTCCCGCACTCTCATGGCTGAGAAGCTTCAGCACGCCGGAGCACCAGATCCCCGAGGCGAAAGGACTTTGGTCGCACGGGAGTTGTAGTACCTGCCACTCGCTGCTTGTACACCGCCATCCGGACTCGGGCCTTGTCCCTCGTCTCCTCAAGAAGGTCCAGGTTGAGCATCATCCTGGCGGGTTCTCCGCTTCGTCGTAGCTCCACACGCAGGGGGGTAGACTGAGCTCAATCGGGATAACCGCCTCAGCTCCGAAGACGAGATTGAACGGGTCTCGTCGGTGGTCGTCATCGGGGTGGTGTGGTACGCCCACAGGACGCTCGGGAGCTCTTCCGCCCACCTGCCCTTGGCCTGATCTAGCCTCGTCCGGAGGCCTTGCAAGATGGTCCTATTCGTCACCTCGGCTTCTCCATTTGTCTGCGGGTGCGCCACCGAGGTAAAGCGATGGCGATGCCGAGGTCGCTGCAGAATTCTTCAAACTCCCGGCAGTCGAACTGATGCCCGTTATCGGTGATCACAGTGTGGGGGAGGCTGAAACGGTAAATGATTGACTTCCAGAAAAACTTGGTGATGTTTGCCTCCGTGATCCATGCCAGGGGTTCGGCCTCAACCCACTTCGTGAAGTAGTCGATGGCAACGATCAGGATCTTTCGCTGTCCGGACGCCGGGGGAAATGGTCCTAAGAGATCCATCCCCCATTGGGCGAACGGCCACGGAGCCGAGAGCTGGGAAAGCGGAGTGGAGGGCTACCGCTGCACCACGGCATGCCTTTGGCACCGATCACACTTCTTCACGAAGTCGGCGACATCCTCTTTCATCGTCTCCCAGAAATAACCTTGGCGGAGGGCCTTGTATGCTAGCGTTCTGCCCCCCACGTGGTTCCCGCAGATGCCCTCATGGATTTCCTGGAGCACGAGTGTGGCCTCCGCGGGTCTCAGACACTTGAGGAGGGATAGAGTAAGACCTCCGATATAGCTGCCCATCCATTAGGACAAACCGCGTGCCTTCTTTTTAATAAGGCGGGCCGCTGCGCGTCCTCCGCAAGGTGCCGCCGGTTATGTACTCGGCATACTTGTCCATCCAGCTGGGCTCATGGCTGACCTGTTGGACCTCTACAGGGGTCTCGTAGCTCGGGCCTTGAGGCGCTCTACATGAGCGACCCAGCAACGAGTCCGGTAGTGTCGCTAGTCGGGAGAGAGCGTCTGCATGGGCATTTCCCGCGGGGTATATGGGAGATGCTGAAGCGCCGAAATCCGGCCGTGCTCATTTTGACAAGCTCCAGATATTTCGTCATTTGGGGTCGTGCGCAGTGTATTCTCCGAAGATCTGTCTAGCCACCACTGGGAATCAGTGAAGGCCTTAAGGTTGGCCATGCCAACTCGTGGGAGACTCTCAGCCGCGATGAGCCCCTCGTATTCCGCCTGGTTGTTAGTTGCGGCGAACTGGAAACGGAGTGCACATTTGGTGACAACCCCATCGCCGTTGGCGAGAATGAGTCCGGCTCCGCTCCCCGAGTTCGAGGCTCCATCCACGTGAAGGATTCAGGCATCCTCCTCGGTCCTGGTTTCATTGCAGGTGCAGAGAGTCCCTCTCTGGCTCCTTGCCTAGGCCGCGCACTCGACCAAGAAGTCGGCTAACACTTGCGCTTTCATAGCCGACCCTGGCCTATAAGCGATATCGAACTCGCTGAGCTTGAGTGCCCACTTCGCCAATCGCCCTGATGTGTCGGGTGGCTGAGTATCACTTTCAACGGCTGATCAGTCAGGACGGCAATGGGATGCGCTTGGAATAGGGCCTGAGACGCTGAGCAGACACTATTACGCAAAAATAAGCTTTTCGGGCTGGGAACCTGAGCTCCGCATCGCGAAGAAGTTTGCTTGTGTATACACCAGCCACTGGACTCCCTGGTCGTCGGTCCAAACCAGGACCGAACTGACGACCTTCGGTGACCGCTAGGTAGAGGATGAGTTCCTCTCCTTCGGGCCTGGAAGTAGTGGGGGCGATGCAAGCATCTTTTTTAGCTCGTCAAATGCCTCCTGGCACTCCTCAGTCCAGGCGAAGTCATTCATCTTCCTCAGCACTTCGAAAAAGGGTCGGCAGCGGTCAGCCGACCTCGGATGAACCGACTCAGATGGCTATCCGCTGGTGAGTCGCTGCACTTGCTTCTTGGAGGCGGGCTGCTCCATGTCCAGGATGCCTGGACCTTTTCCGGGTTGGCTTCGATTCCTCTTTGGGTTACCATGAACCCCAGGAATTTCCCGGCGGAGATGCCGAAGGCGCACTTTGCCAGGTTCAGCTTCATATGATGAAGTCGGAGGTTGTCGAAGGTCTTCGCCAGGTCGGTAACATGGTCCGAGAGGGGCTTGCTCATTACCAGCATGTCATCCACGTACACCTGCATGTTGCGGCCGATCTGGTCCTTAAAGACTTTGTTGACCAGTCGCTGGTACGTGGCCCCAGCGTTCTTGAGGCCAAATGGCATCATCCTGTAACAGAAAGTTCCATGGTCGGTGACGAAGGCGGTGTGCTCTTCGTCCTGGGTTCATTCGGATCTGGTTGTACCCAGAGAAGGCATCCATGAAAGAGAGGAGGCGATGCCCCAAGGTGGTGTCCATCAACTGGTCAATCTTCGAAAGAGGGAAGCTGTCCTTCGGGCAGGCTCGGTTGAAGTCAGTGTAGTCCACACAGATCCTCCACTTGCCACTGCTCTTCTTCACCATGACCACATTCGCCAGCCAGCTGGGATACTGAACTTCCCGCACGAAACTGGCGGCGAGGAGTTTTTCCACCTCTTCGTTGATGGCCCTCTGCCTTCCGCGGTGAAACTCCTCTTCTTCTAGCGGACCGGGCGGCACCTCGGGTCCACGTTCAGCTTGTGGGTAATGACCACAGGGGGGATGCCCGGCATGTCAGCCGCGGACCATGCAAACACATCCACGTTCATGCGGAAGAAATCCAGTAGGCGGGTCCGTTCCTCCTCCGGGAGCTGGGCCCCCACCTGCACAGTCTTCAGAGGGTCCGAATCGAGGGATATGTCAACAGCCGCTCTATGGGTCCTCCCCTAGTTCCTTCTCCCTTAGGTCGAGGTTGTTGATGTCGGGGCCGAGCTCGGCGCCGCGGGCACCTGGGACCGTCTGAAGGCAATGCTGGATTGGCTGGGTCGTCCCCCTCATCACCCCAGGTCCGGAGGCTGTGGGGAATTGCACTAGCAATCGCTTGGTAGAAATCATGGCGTCCAGCTGGTTGAGCCCCGGGCGCCCGAGGATCGCGTTGTAAGGCGAAGGAAGCTTGACGATGGTAAACGTATCATAACGGTGGTCGTCGAGGTGGGGATCCAGCGTGACCGGGAGAGTGATCTCCCCTTCGACCCCCACCGAGTCCCCGTAAAGCCTACCAGAGGGGTGTGCACCGGCCTTAGCTGATCATGGGACATATTCATTCGGAGACGTCAGCGGAGCTTCCACTATCTACCATAATCCGATGTACAGGATGCTTTGCGATGGTCATCTCGATCACCATAGCATCATTATTTACATTCTTGTTTTCATTCCCTTTGTCGAAGGGGGTACATCCTCCGGGTTCCCGACCTCTCGGGCTCTCTTTGTCGCCCACCCGATTCCACAAGAGATCATGCCCACTGGCTTCTCCGTCGGACGGTTGTCGATTGGGAACCGGGGTAAGCCGCGAGCGGCTGTCCCTCCGCCGGGGCTTCGTTCCTTACGAACTTCCTGAGTAGCCTCTTTTGATCAGCTCCTCGATTTCCCGCTTCAGATTATGACACTCCTCCGGTCGTGGCCATGCTCGCGGTGGAACTGGCAGTACTTTGACTTGTCGCGGGTGCTCCTTGGGTTTGAGGGGAGGTCGGCGAAGGTAGTGCTCGCCCTCAATTTTCATGAGGATCTTCATTCTGGCAGCGAGGAGCGGGGTGAACCTTCGCTCCGTGGTGGCCTCGCCCTTCAGCTTTGGATTTGGACGAGGTCAGTAGATGGCCCACGCCGCCGGGCCCCTGGAACATCTCTCGGGCCGGCTTCTTCAAGGTCCTCCCGTCCAGCTCTCGGTGGGTGCGATCGGCCTCCTCCGCTCAGATGTACTTGTGGACACGGAGGAGGAGCTCGGAGTACATCTTGGGGTTTTTGTCCAGGGAATATCAGGCGGACGTCTTGAGCCCGCGCTTTAAGCCAGCATGGCAATGGCTCGTCCAGGCTATAGATCTCCAGGGCAGCGGTCTTGAAACGGGTGATGTAGTCCCGAAGCAGCTCATGGTCCTGCTGGCGGATGGAGGAGGCTGTCCACCTCTCTTGGCACCTTCCGACAAGCGTCGAAGTGCACCATAAACTTTCCTTCCAGCTGATGGAAGGAGCAGATGGATCCGGCTCGAGGCGGGTGAACCAGACTCGAGCAGCCTTCCGGGGGTAGCGGGGAAGGCAATGCACAAAAGAGCATCCGTGGCCCCATGACCCTCATAGAGCTTTGTAGCTCTCCAGATGGTCCAAGGGGTCGGTGGTCCCGTCGTAGGGATCCACCTGCGGCATGCGGAACCGGCTCGGAATCGGCTCCGCTGGATCTCCTGGGAGAAGGGGGACGGGAGTCGTAGCCCGCTGGGTCCGCCGAGGAGTTCTGCAGGTCGGCAACTCGTCAGGCGAACTCCGCAAATTTGCGCTCATGCTCCTCCAGGTGCCTCTCGGCCTGGCGCCTGATGGCCTCGTCAGTGGAATCTTCCACCGAGGTCGCTGGTGAAGGGGCGCCGATCGTCTCAGCGCAAGGTTTTGCCTCGACGTCGCTTGCTGCGACGCGCCGTCTCGGCCTCATCGGCCGGGGATCGACTCTCGTGATCCGTCGAACCGGAGTAATTTTTTTTGCTGGAGTTTGGTGGCTCTCGCGGGGATTGGATGCTGCCCGCGGTTGGTATGGCCTGCCGTGGATAGAGTGCAGGCTCCCGCGCAGCCCTGCGGCCCGAGCCGCGGGGTCCCGGGCTGAGGCTGCGTGGCCAAGGAGCGCTGCTGATGTTGTAGCTGCCGAACTGCCGTAGTCAAGGTTTGCAGCTACTGGACGACAGCCGCAAAGGTCCGTCCACCGAGGCAGGCTGTGGCGGAAGGGGAGGGGGAGCAGGGGCTCCCTCTCCTGGCTGCGTGGCCCCTGAGGGAGGGGACCTCCCTATTCGGCTGGTGGACGCTTCGTGTCCACACGTGACCACCATGGTCGGAGTGCGCTTCGTCCACAGAAAGCTAGCTCCTACTGGGGGTGTTGTCCTGCCCCTCTTTCTGGCGCGCCAATCTGTTGCCGATCTCGCCACCGCGCCTGTGGCTTCGGGCCGTCGATTTGACTAGACCATCTTGCCCCGGGGTCTCTTGGCTCTCAATCCTGCAAGACAAGGTCAGAAGCCCTGGCCGGTATCCCGGCGAGGGAGCTTCGACGGTCAAGTCAGTAAACGCGAGAGGGAAGAATCTCCGAGACGGGCCCCGAAGGAGTCCCAGACTTAGAGATTGTGCTAGCAAGAAAGGTCTCAGGAAGGATAGAAATCTGGCTGGGTTCCTCCACCGAGCTCGCGCCGTAGGTCCCCTCTCGGGATCTTGGATCCTGCTCTTGGTGCTTTTCTTTCCCAGCCTCCGTCTCTTGCTTACCTGGTCGTCTACTCTCCCCTCCTTTTAACTCCTCACATTGCCTTTTCGTTTGCCGCCTTGGGAGGCCCCTCGTCGCTTTCACCTCCTCCCCCCCTCTCTTTCCCTTTCCCTTTTGGACCAAAGAACTCGGCGGCCTCCCCGCCTTGCTTGTCGAGCCTAGCGAGGAAAGAGTAAAGGGAGGGCGCCGCCAGACTGCCGACCAGACCTTGGGCCGAGCATGAGCGCTCTCCTTCCCGGCACCGACGATGCTTATTATCAGCCCTGTTTTGTCAGAACTTCGCCTCTCGACTGCGAACCTGTTGGCCGTTTATGCGATGTTTCGCGTGTCGCTGCCGACCGTACGGGCGCTTCTTCGGGTGCGGCGCACACGGCTCGAGGGGCAATCTCGGAGCTCATGCTCCTTCTTCTCGAAGGTTTCACCGCACAGGTTGGCCAGTTTCGACCGAGTGGACCCCTCCTGGGTGGACACCTGGCGGAGCGGCAGAGGGGTGCTCGACTTCGGCTGAGGTGGTCCCGTCTCCGGGCGCCACCTAGCGAAGGAGCGAGAGGGCCCGGCTCGACCTCGGCTGAGGTGGGACCGTCTCAGGGCGCCACCTAGCGAGGGAGCAAGGGGCTGCCGGCTTCGACCGAGGGGTGACACCTGGCGGAGCGGCAAGGGGCGCTCGACTTCGGCCGAGGTGGTCCCGTCTCCGGGGGCCACCTGGCGAAGGAGCGAGGGGGCCCGGCTCGACCTCGGCCGAGGTGGACCGTCTCAGGGCGCCACCTGGCGAGGGAGCAAGGGTCCGCCGGCTTCGGCCGAGTGACCCCTCCTGGGTGGACACTGGCGGAGCGGCAAGGGGCGCTCGACTTCGTCGAGGTGGTCCCGTCTCTGGGCGCCACTGGCGAAGGAGCGAGGGGGCCCGGCTCGACCTCGGCCGAGGTGGGACCATCTCAAGGCGCCACCTGGCGAGGGAGCAAGGGGCCGCCGTCTTCGGCCGAGATGGACCCCTCCTGGGTGGATCCTGGCGGAGCGGCAGAGGGGCGCTCAACTTCGGCGAGGTGATCCCGTCTCCGGCGCCACCTGGCGAAGGAGCGAGGGGGCCCGGCTCGACCTCGGCTGGTGACCGTCTCAGGGCGCCACCTGGCGAGGGAGCAGGGGCCACCGGTTTCGGCCGAGGTGGATCCCTCCTGGGTGGACACCTGGCAGAGCAACAGAGGGGCGCTCGACTTCGGCCGAGGTGGTCCCGTCTCCGGGCGCCACCTGGCGAGGAGCGAGGGGCCCGGCTCGACTCGGCTGAGGTGGGACCGTCTCAGGGCGCCACCTGGCGAGGGAGCAAGGGGCCGCCGGCTTCGGCCGAGGTGGACCCCTCCTGGTGGACACCTGGCGAGGAGCAGGGAGGCCCGGACCGACCTCGACTTCGACCGAGGCGGAGCCACATCTGACCTTGCCGAAAAACTCCACGTGCTCGAATCACGCCCACGAATTTGAGGTATGCCACGTCATCGTAACGCCGTAACAATCGTTATTACCGACGTTTTAAAGCGTCGGTAATTCATTTTAACGATGCTTTAAAACATCGGAAATAATATATTCCAATGCTTTTTAAAAGCGCGGCAATAATATTATATCCGATGCTTTAAAGCATCGGTAATAACTGTAATTACCGATGCTTAAAGCATCGAAAAATACCCGACGCTATTGCAACGCTTTCGCAAAGCGTCGGGAAAAACCGTCTCCACTCTTCGCTTTGCAATACTTTTGCAAGCGTCGAAGATGTTTTTTACCGACGCTTTGAAGTATCGTAAAGGTCAATTTAAGCATCGTTAAAAGTCCTGTTCACTGTAGTGCTTCTCATCTTTAAAAAATATTGTGCATGGTGAAGGAATCTTTCAATTTGAAACTCCATTTAGTGTATTATTTTAAAGTTCTAATAAAGTTATTGGTTTATGTATAATTGAACCACAACTTCTGCATTAAAACCGAAATTATAGCACACATAATATTTATCTTAACTTTCCTCAAAATTTAGACTAGCCTTGGTACTATTATATATGATCATGTGATAATCCTGATCTCATGAAAATTTATAAGATAGTTCTCGAGTCTTTTATTGAAGCGGCACCACTTGCATGTTCGTATAGGTGGAATTTTTCTTTGTCGTAGTTGCTATGGACACTTGTAAATTCCATTAAGAGCCTAAGCTCATCCTTCAAATATCACAACTGTCGGCACTATATCTATATTACAAATTTTTGAGGCTTTCTAGTACTCACAAAGCACATATCAATAACTTGTTTTTACCCATTAAACTTTGTAATTTACATTTGCTAATTTAAAGTTGGGTTCCCATTATTGGTGCTGTTAATTAGAGAATTATGCCCCATTCCAAGAGTTGTATTCTCACCAAATCTCTTGGAAGCACTTCATGAAGGGTCGGCTAAATTATTTCCAAACCTCACATAATTATAGTAATCACCTGATTTAAATTCAACCCTCTAACATATTCATGTCGGAGGCTAATAAGTTTATATTTTTTATTATAGACTTTACTATATGCTCTAGACATAGTTGCCTCACTATCACAATATATAGAAATAGCTGGTATTGGTTGTGGCCACAACTCACTATCTAACAATAAATCTCTTAGCCATTTTACTTCTTTACCTGCAGCTAAAGCTATAACACTGATTTCATTATGGAATGTATGGTATAAGTTTATTTCTTTGAAGCCCAACTAATAGCACCTTCTCCCAAGACAAATGTCCACCCAGATGTAATATGTTGTCATTTGCACTAGTTATCCAACTTGCAACGCAGTACGTATCTCGATAATTAACATACCACAAAGGCTATATCTTGCCTTGTATAATGCATTGCGTACATTAGGCTTTCTATAGCACTTGCATACTCAAGTTGTGCAACAATTCTATCTTTATTTTCAAATAATTTCATACCCAAATCAAAAGGGGTACCAGCTTCCTTAATACCAAGGTGCTTGAATTTATCAGCAACTATCTATATAGTGTGTTTGTTTTGGTGTATCACCTCTCATGCCTCTTACCTTTATTCCTAAAATAATACCTACCTCATTAAGATCTTTCATTTTAATAAAGAAGTTAGATACTTTTTGATTTTATTTATAACAACCATATTGGTACTAAAGATGAGCATACCATCTACATAAAGGCAAATTATTACTCCATAGTCCTTAAAGAACTTATAATAAACACACTTATCAGTATTGTTATGTTTAAAACCATTTAATAAAATTGCTGTATCAAATTTTTTATACTATTGCTTAGAAGCTTGCTTTATCTATAGAGTGACTTAACCATTTACAAACTTTGTTTCATTTCCCAGAAGCACAAAGCTTTTAGGTTGCTCCATGTATACTTCTTCAGTTAAGTTACCATTCAAGAAGGCCATTTTCACATCTATTCGATGAACAACTAATTTATAAATATGGCTAAAGCTAATAGAACTCTAATGAATGTGATTCTAGCTACTAGGGCATAAGTATCAAAATAATCAATGCCTTCATTTTAAGTGAAATTTTTTGCCACCAATCTTGCTTTGAAGGTTTATACAATACTATCAATATTATACTTTCTTCAGAACACCTATTTGCACCCGATTGGTTTAGAACCAAGGGACAAATCTAATAAATCCAAGTATTATAGACATTATGGAATCTATTTCATCATTAGCTTCTTTTCAGAAAGCTAACTCTCTAGAAGCCATAGCCTCACTAAATATTTTTAGATCTTCTCTGAGTTTAATAATATTTATCACTTGGGTTCTGTCACCTTCAACAAGAAACTATATAACCTGGTAAGATAAAATCTGAACCAAGGGATTTCACCTTTCAAGTTCTTTGACTTCTTGGTTCACTAGTTCTACAACCTCTTCTCTTTTCTTACCTATAGACTAAGTTTTTATCATTTCTTTCCTTTTCTTAACCTCATGAACAATAGAATCATATAAATTTATCCTCAAAGAATTCCACATGGATATATTCAACTATAACATTTGAATCTAAATCCAAGTGCCTGTATGCCTTTGAATTTTGAGCATATCCAACAAAACACTTCTGATTGCTCTAGGTCCTAATTTGGATTTGTGAGGATTAATAACCTTATAAAAGGCAATGCACCAGCACACTTTAAAATATTCAAGTTAGCCTTTATACCATTATTCCATGTTTCATAAGGAGAGACTGAGTTTTCTTAAATGAAACTTTATTGTAATATGACATACAACCAACAAAGTTCCTCACAAGGTTTGATGATAGCTTAGCATTTAAAAACATAACATTAACTATATCTACAAGGCTCTTATTTTTCTTTTCAGCAAGTCCATTTTGTTGAGTGTAAGGAATAGACTTTTGATGAATTATACCATGCTCTTCGTAACAAGAATCAAAAGAATCTGGAAGGTATTCCCCTCCTCCATCACTTCTTAAATCTTTATCTTTCTTGTTTTGATTCTCAATGATAGACTTATATCTTTAAATTATCAAAGGCCTCATCTTTTGTTCTCATAAGATATACAAATGTAAAATATGAGTGATCATCAATGAACCACTACAGTAAAACAGGCCTTTAGTGATGCTTTTTTTGGCCTTTCCCGATACTTTTAAGTACGCCAAGAAACCTCCCGACGCTTTTTAAAGCATCGTAAAAGCGTCGGCTATGTAAGCGTGGGGACGCCACCTGCCGATGCTTAAAGCATCGCTAAATTTGAATTTTTCGATGCTTTAAAGCATGGCTAGGTTAAAATATGGCAATGCTTTTTAAAAGCATCGGTAGTTAGCGATGCTTTAAGCGTCGCTAGGTTCGACCTAGCATGCTTTTAAGCATCGCTAACTTACAGATTAGCGACGCTTGCTAATCTGTAAGTTAGCGACGCTTTAAAGCATTGCAGGTTCGAACCTAGCAACGCTTTTAAGCATCTCTACTTACAGATTAGTGATGCTTTAAAGCGTTGCTAATCTGTAAATTAGCGATGCTTTAAAGCGTCGACAATTTAGATAATTTTTTTAAAAAAATATACAGCTATACCTGTATAGCTCAAATACATACATCAACCTGTATACATTATCAAATAAAATAACTAAACATCCAAACCTGTATCATATCCAAAGACATATACAAACATAAACACAAACACAATATAAAGTTATATATATATATATATAAGTATCAAATATACTCAATATCGATCCAAGTTCAAATACATAAAAAGACATACAAAATAAAAATAAAAAATTAACTGGCATCACTGATCCGCGGGAGGCTAGTCGTCGTCCTGTCTGCAACTGGCAGATGCATTAGGAACCTATAAGAGATATACATATATATAGTTACGATACATGTATTATATATATTCTAAATTATTAGAAACATATAAATATATATAGATATGTATGTAGTTATAAATAATTACTTACCTGAGATGACATGAACATATGCAAAACAGATGTAACATGCTCAAGCCGAGCCCTAATAGTCTGCATCTCTGCTCTGTCTGCATCACGTGTCTGTCTGAGCTCTGCTATTTCATACTGGAGTCGACGAACATGTGAATGATCATGACTCTCTCTAGCATCCCGAGTAAATCTACTCACATCAGATAACTGAGTATGGATAACTCCAATCCCATAACCCCTCACTCGTCCAGGATGCTCTGGTTCTATCAACTCCGAGAATACCTCGGCCTTGATGCAACTGCTCTGAGTAGATGATGTACCCTCGCCAGCATGCTCGAAGATCATAGTAGCCCTATCCTATGTTTATAAAAAACTCATATATCAATACTTAATAAAAATAAAAATATAAATCATGATATAATATAAGTAAAAAAAATACATATATCTCTGGATTCCTCCCGAACAAAATTGCCATCCTGGTAAACATGAGTCATCCGATAGAACTCCACCTCACCAGGCTCCCTCCATTGCTAATCAGCCTAATAAAGAATAAATGTTACAAAACAATCCAAAATGACATCTTATATCCCCATACTATGATACATGGCACATGCATGATACATGATGATACATGATGTTAAAACTAAAGTGTACTAAAGTATTATAGGATGAGAAACATACAAACTCATGCCTGAGCTATGCATAACTTTTGGACCCCGCTATGTGAGGAATAAACTGAGCTGATCGTGCAGCTCTACCAATAGCAGAATTTGTCTACAAAATAAAATTAAAACTATGTTATATATTGTATAAATAATTATGACGAGTGAAAATTAATAAATTTTGAAGTGTTTGATGATGCTACACACCTGTGCCCTCTCGGAGAACCAATAGTGCACTAGCTCCCTCCATTGATGAGGGTGAACATCAGGAGGACAGGTAGCTGCAACCTGCTCCTCCGTCCTATCCTCTCGCTTGTAGTCTCCCTTCAACTTTGCCCTATAACGCTTTCCACTTGTGATTGAGGGACCTAAGCACAAAATCATAACAATCTGAAGGAGAACGAACTTGCTCTACAATGTAAATAAACAATAAATAAGTATTAAATAATAATCAATGTAATTATTAAAAACCTAAGATATACATACTATATCAATTTTTTACCATATACCATACAACTCGAAGCATCTCTATTCTATAGGAAAGAAGTATGTCGTTCCACTTCGAATAATTTAGGGGACATAGCTGACCCTGGCGTGCTACTATTCCCAAAAAATTAGTCAACAAGCTAACAACTTTCTTAATAGGCTGGCCTAGCTTGTTGCACTCTATGACTATCTCTCACCCTCAGGAACTGTCATACATCACGGACTAGTGTGGGTCATCGCCTCCACCTAAGTCTCCCGGATCCATCTAAAAAAAAATACATAATATATATATCAAAACTACTTTTTTCCATGCATACATCTCAAGTCTCTGGATTTTGTCTTAATAACAGTAGCCCATCTTTATCTTTCAGTCTTGTACATAAAAAACTTGTCGAGCTTGAGATGAAAAGATAAATGGAGCATCCATCAATAACACATCCGTATGTATCAATCTTGAAAAATTGACAATATGATCCGTTTGAGTCCTTTTTCAAATCTTTTGGTATATTTATATCCACCCAATCATATAAAAATATATAACTTTAAAATTTCTATAATAATTTAACTCAAAATATCTTTAGTACATCATAATAAGATTTTTCATCTACTTCTACCATAACCCACTGTTATGAGTTTTTCTAAATTTCTCGCGTTCCTTGGTATGAAATTTAAAGCTATTTATATAAAACCATTATATTTGTTCACAATATAACAGGACCTCTGGAAAGTGCTATTAGTTTATTGAACATTTTTTCCCACAGTACCGGTACCTAGAAAATATAATATCAATTATCGATCACTTATTCGATGTTAATGTATGTAATATTATATGACTTATATATACTAACCTGATTGGCAAGCCAATTAAAAAATAACTCAACTAACCATCTTTATTCATCCTTGGATTAGGATGAGTGGAATGATTGGCTTGTCATTATACAGCTAAAAATTCACTGTATGATAATCAAATATAAAAATTTACAACAACATGTCTAATATTTAGTATTATCTATGTGTAGATAGGCTAACCTACGATATCATATTTATGTCACTATATAGCAATACATCACGGTGTGCTTGTGACAAGGATTTATGGTCAAGAATAATACTTTCAATTTTTTCTATAAATCTTCCGAAGATGCAAATTTGTATAGATCTGTATTCTCCATAGTATCGCCATGACGTTGAGATCGATTGAATACAGTCTCTACACCTTCGAGATATTTGAACAAAATGTTAATACTCTTCAGCAATATATCCCTATGTTATTAGCCCTCAGGATGGGCTTTGTTTCGTATATAATCTTTCAAACGTAAATACATTTAAAATATATTTTATTAAAATTTTAATATTAATATCACATTAATAATAAAAAGATATCTAATATAACATTTTATTTTACAGTATTACCTCTCGATAGGGTACATCCCTGTATTGTACCGGTCCACCAAGTTTAACTTTCGAAGCTAGGTAAATGAGTAGATGAACCATAATTATAAAAATAGAAAAAAATCTTTTCATATGACATAATGTAAGTATGACTTGAGACTGCAACTGATCAAGCTCCTGAGGACAAGAACCTTAGAACATAATGCTTGAAGATGATGATATTAAAAATAAGTAATAACTTGTTTCGGCATTGACGACCTTAAAGCCAATGAAAGAATATCTTGCATTAGTATATATCTATCATGACTTTTAGATTTGAAATTTTCGCTCTTTCAGATTCACACATCATGAAATATTTGATGCATATCCATCAAAAACCTTGATATTCTTTAAAACTATTAGGAAGAGATCTTTTCTCACTAGACATATATAACATGCATGAAGGATATAAGTTCAATTATTACAAGCACTTATAGATGGTTTATGTCGGATGCCCTTTCTTTTAATCAAGACATGCCTTCATGTTATCTTTAGCCTTTCCATTAAGATTAATATTGTTCCAATCAAATTATCACAAATTCTTTTCTATATGCATAACTCAAGATTATGCCAGAGTATATTATGCTCCCAATAAGGTAAGTCAAAGAATATGCTTCTTTTCTTCCATAATTGTTTAGCATGATGGATAGATGCTATGATTATATCATCATCATTTTCACTTCAAGAAATTATCCGATCCTCGAACACTGCTGTTTAAGGTACAAATATTGACTTCCTCTGATATTCTTCTTGTGTTGAAGTCTTAACATCATCTCTTCCTCGCTTTTTAGAGAACTTTGTATCTTGCGATAATGTGTCTGATACCAAGCATTTATCTACGAATATCAAAATCAGAAGGTAGAATTGGAGCAGATCCCAACTCTACAGTACCATCAAATAAATCCTTCAAATCGAAATGGATGATTGCCTCCAACCATCGACGATGTCCCATATACAGAACTTTCTTCCATGTTTTAACCAAATTGAATGGGCTGATTCATCACAAGAAGGACATGCAACTCGTCCCTTAGTGCTCCAGCCAGATAAATTAGCATATATAGGAAAATCGTTAATAGTCTATAATAGAGCTGCCTACAGATTGAATGTTTGGTCATTCGAAGCATCAATTGCATGATACCCTTCCACAGTTTTTCAATTCTTCTATTAAGGTTGTAGAAAATATCAATATCATTGCCTAGACCCTTATCACCTGGAATGACCATTGATAAAATAAGTAAAGACTGTTTCATGCATATCCATGATAAAAAATTATAAGGAATCAGAATAACTGGCCAGGTGCTACAGATAGAACTAGATCTGAAATGGATTGAACCCATTACTGGCTAACCCAGCCTGACATTACGAGCATCAGATACAAAATCAAGATGTCTATCATCAAATGCTTTCCAAGCTAAACTATTCACTAGGTGTCTCATCATTTCATCTTTTGTACGTATTTTATCATGCCATCTCATTGACGAAGCTGTCTTTGATGATGCAAGACCTTTTTAATCTAGGTACAAGAGGAAAATATGTAATACCTTTGTCGGCTTTTGTTAATTTGTGTTGCATCCAATTCATCTAATCCCTCACTCTCATTTTCTTTCTACTTCATCCATCGTGAACATCCACACACATGGCACGACTCTTGATCGCATGTTCTCCTCGATATAATATACAATCATTTGGATAGCTATGAATCTTTCGTATCCAAGATCCAATTTCTTTACTAATTTTTTGGCTCATAACAAGATATTGGTAACTAGTACCTTCAGGATAAGTCTTGCAACTGCATATAAGTCTTGATCTGCATCTCTTATCAGCTTCTGATAATGATCTATTCCAATATTAGTTAGGGGTATCGGCTCCTCATTATATATAGATTCAGTAAATATAGAACATCAGGTAGCTCATTTCTACTTGTCCTCCACTGAAATCTCCAGGATTTTGAGCACCATATTCAAAAGCATCTCTGAAACCCTGATATCATCATCTCTTGCAAGATTTTTCTATTGGTTACTAGATCCAAAATTAGGTATATTCTATGTTAGAGGTTTGGTTACATGTAGATGGTAACCTTGACTTTCCATAAAAAATCACTCTGTATAATCTCTTAAAAATCATTCCATACCAAATGTTATTCACAGTATTTGGATATAGAGAACTAGGATTTACACATTTTCGGCATGGACATAAATCTTTCCATTGATACTACTTCTCTCCATACCAAATTTAATGAATTCTGAACTCCATCCAGATATTCTTTACTATTCTCGGTTTAGTTATCCAACTCTTATCTATTGTAGATAAACTAACTGAATATAAATATTTGTAAGAATAGAATAATTTAAAATAAGTTTATTCAATAGATCATTACAGTGTTATTAAATACACCCTATCACCAACTAATAGGTAAAGAGGTCCTATCCCATTCAAGAATTATATAATTATATAGATCATTTACAGTAACCAAAGGATACGCAATAAAAGTTCAGAAAAATTTTGGCAGCATTTTTTCTTAGTTCTCCCATACAAATAAATATGTATGAGGAGAACTAAAAGGAATACTACCGAAATATATCTGAAACTTTATCCATACTGTTGATTACTATAAGTACCTATAAAATTTTTATATTTTTAAACTATCCAACTGGACAATCAATTGACCACTGTACATATTTCCCCACCCATACAAAATAAATAATTATGGATGCTGTAGAATATGTACTTTAATCAATTGATGGGTCTATGTTTCTATGCAATGCAAGTTTTTAAAAATATTTTAAAATCATAATTGATCGTAACAATGTACAGATTGTATTGAAATAAAAAATTTGTAATAATGAAACTAACCTTAAGCATAACATGTTCATAAGATGCAGGTAAATACTAAGAAATTTATAAAAAATATAAATCATCCATAAGAAAAAGAATAATAAATAATAAAAAATAAGGAGAAGACTCAGTTATATACTATTAAATCTGCAACTAATCAAAACGACTATAATCGGTTGCCTACAAAGAAGGCCATCCAAATTATTGCCATTATAAATAGTTGAATCAGCCAAACATACATGCATAATCATCATAGCCTCCATTTACAACCTTAAACAATTTTGACATTGGTTACAGAGCTTCTTTACTCTCCAAGCAAATACCTGATAAAAAATGACAACAAAATAGGTAGTTCTACATGACAAAATAAAATTTAGATTCCCCAATGGTAGCAATAACAAATAAATTACTCTAGATACACCAGATGGAACCCATACATAAAGAATATATTATTATTCGTGAGGTGTCTTGCGTTTGATGAATAATAAATTTTGGCTTCAGCATGTATGGTACTTTATTTCAAAGGAGATCTGGGATACCGTCGAGGTTTTAGCCTAGTTGAATAAAATCTTATATCATATTTATCTTATGGCAGTGATCGAGAGGATTTAATAAAACAATGTACCATAAATATATACTTATCTTTTTCGAATATCAATGATAGTTCTATTCTTGAAAGAAAAGTGATCGTGTATCATTTAGTTTGGAAGGCATATGGTAAAAAGGATATGATTAATTTATAAATTATGTTTGTTTTCTTTGGAAACATCAGGCTTTAACTTAGCTTTCCTAACACTAGATATGATTTTGTCCTCCATTGGGTCGCTCTGGTCACCTAATGGACCCTACGATGCAGGAGCTGCATCACAAAGTAAGGTATTTTGGGGCAAGGATCTGAGTTCTTTTAAGCAACAAGGTCTTGAAAAAAATGATAGTTCTATTCTTGAAAGAAAAGTGATCGTGTATCATTTAGTTTGGAAGGCATATGGTAAAAGGATATGATTAATTTATAAATTATGTTTGTTTTCTTTGGAAACATCAGGCTTTAACTTAGCTTTCCCTAACACTAGATATGATTTTGTCCTCCATTGGGTCAGCTCTGGTCACCTAATGGACCCTACGATGCAGGAGCTGCATCACAAAGTAAGGTATTTTGGGTGCAAGGATCTGAGTTCTTTTAAGCAACAAGGTCTTGAAAAAAATCCATTGACCCATGAATTTTTTTTTTTTTTTTGGGGGGTGAGGGTGCATGAGTATGTGTCATGATGGTGAGAGGGAGCCTGAGGGATGGGTTGGACCTACTCATGGCATTTACTTTCTTCATTCCCATCATTACTATCGATAGAGGATACCTTGTTCATACCTACTTGTCCCGATACATCTTTATCTCTTTAAGTACTCAAGCAAGCAACAATAAGATTTCTTTGCCTACAAGAATGCAATAATAATATATACGATGAGGTCCTCATCAAGACTTACATATCAATGCTATGCTATATCAATATATTGCTAGCTCCTTCATAAAGATAATGTGGAACTAAACCTGATATCTTGTTATTTAAAAACCTTGAGTTTTCAGGTATTCAAGAATCAGTGGAGAATAATAATTGTTAACATAGTTTAATCTGTGGAGAATATTATAATTGTCATAACATAGTTTAATCTGGGTATTAGCATTATGGAAACAATCATATGAACTACTACCCACTATCTTTAAAATAGAAAAGAGAGGAAGTCCTAACTGTCCCTGGTAGGACACCTCATTGTAGAGTGCTTTTGTCATAATTTGTAATAATTTATTGGTAAGAGAATATGAAATGCCATCTCAAGCCGTGAAGGAATTAATAACTGAAGTGCCATGCAAAGAAACATTCCAGACATTTATTTTAAGGAGAATAAATAAATATTCTACTACATGTTCTCTAGACTTCGGAGGAGATCATGAAAACCTAAATTACAAAGGGTGGTGCCTTCTAGAGACCACACATCAAGCAACAATAAAAATATTTAAAAAAAAATAGAAGAAGAAAACCCAAACAAGAAGCAACAGAAAGAATAACAAAACAGGAAGCAAATTCTTTTAATTATATTTGTGTCTTCTTTCTCAAATCTTCTGGCCGTAATTAACACTGAATAGTCTCGATTAATTAGTAGCTACTAAAATGATCTTGCTTAGAAAAAAAAAGAAAAGAAAATTCAGGTAACCGAACATGCCCTAGAAAAAGGACAGGTCTTAATTTGACAAACATATAATGCCAACCCAACAGAGAAATAATAGACAAAAAAAACAAAACAAAACAAGTAATAATAGACAAAAAAATAACAAAATAAAATAAATACCAAGAGCAAACCCACGGATTTGATGAACAGAGAGGGATCGAGGTGGCCGGCGCGCGAGGAGTTGATGGAAGAGATGGAGGAGCTACCGGCCGATCGAGTAAGAGGAGGAGGGAGGGATCGGTGGAGGACGAGGTTGTGCCGACGGATCAAGTGTGGGATCTAGGGCACGGATCGGAGGAGGAGGAGGAGGAGCTAGGTCGGCGGATCGAGTGGAGGAGGAGGAGGAGGACGAGGAGGAGGTAGGTCGGCGGATCGAGCAAATGGCAGGATCTAGGGCTCGGGGTGGGAAAAAGGAATTTGAAAAATCCAGCAACGCTCTCGGCGATGGTTAGAAGCGTCGATAGTTCCAAATTTTAACGACGCTTTTAGAAATCCGGCGATGCTTTTAAGCATCGGTAAATGTCCCATACTTGGTAACGCTTAAAAGCGTCGGTGGGTTGCAAAGGATACCGACGTTTTTCAAAAATATCAACGGGTTACGGAGTCTTCCGACGCCGCTCAGAAGCGTCGGGAGAAATGGATCGTCGGTACCCCATTCTATTATAGTGAACGTTATGAAGTATCTTGTTAGCAAGCTATTTATTTCAAAAATATTATAATGGATAAGCTCTAACTAATCTTTTATTCTTTTTACTCCTTCGAACGGTTTCTTTGTCATTTTTGCCTCAACACAAAGTTCACACTTTTTGCTATCATCTTTTCCATGCAAAATGTAACCATGTTTTGACATATATTTTAAAGTATGAAATTTTAAATGTCCTACTCTAGCATGCCATAAGGAAGAACACTCAACAATATAAGTAACAACATTATTTATTTCATTAATACTTAAACATGCCATCATAAGAGTACCCTTTCCCAACAAATACACCGTTCCTAGATACTATAGTCTTATCAGACTCTAAAATAATCTTAAAATACTTCTTACATAACAAATTTGCAGAAACAAGATTCCTCCTAATTTCATGAATATGGAACACATTGGTGAGAGTGAGCTTCTATCCTAAAGTGAAGTTTAATTCGACACTTCCTTTTTCCATCAATTTTGCTATCACATCGTTTCCTATAAGCACATTTTCTGGTTTCTCCAGCACACTGTAGATCTTGAACAGTGCCATATTATTACAAACATGTACTGTTGCACCGGAATGAAGCCACAAATCATTAGATTTAGTCACTGCAGCCATATGAATTTCGGTGACCATGTCTAGTTCCATTTCTGAAACAATAGCAACCAGTTTTGTTACTTCCTTTTCAACTAAATTTGCATTTTTGCTATTTGTAGAAATAGACACATTCTTGTTAAATATAATGCCCTTTCTTTTCACAATGGAAACATGGCATGTTTTTCTTGAAGGACTTCTTCTTGAATTGATTGATATTTTTTTGAGTTTCTAGACTGTTTTAAGTCTTAGAACTTCTAAAATTATTGGGAGCAACATAGTTCACTTTGGAACCCAGAAATATATCGTCCCTGAATGACTTTTTGCCTTCATCTATAGCTATGTGATGAACTATTTAATGAGCATAGTTTTTAATGCATGCAAAACTCTCTTACAATAATCATTCCAAGGGGGAGGAAGTTTTGACAGAATCGCTCCCACTTAAGTGCATCAGGACTAAGATCTAGAGCTCTTTCAATAGAGATACTGATAATTCCAATTTATGAACTTGATCCATTATTGGCATTGTATCATTGAATTTAAACTCGAAATATTTCAAAGTTAGAAATTTATCCATACCTCTCTTTTCATGTTTGTATTTGGTTTCGAGAGCAGTCTATACTTCTTTTGGAGAGGTGAAATTTCTATATATATCATACAGTCAATTTATCTAGGAATTGAGGATGTAGTCTTATCACACTCTTTCATTAGTTTCATGCTTTATTTTATCTGCAATCAGTTTCTTTTTCACTTCTTCAGAATCTTCCAGATTTGGTTCGGCAACAGGTTGCAGATTATTATCCAAAATACTTTCAATGTTGCAGATTATTATTCGGTACATAGAATACTTTCAATGTTGTCAACAACCATATCATTTGGTCTTGCCAAGGTGTAATTAGTTCCATCAAATCAATCAAGTCTGATTATTTCTTGATCTTGGAAGTGAACTTTCACACTTGGATTCAATTTGGTCTCCAATGAAATATTATCTTTAGATTGTGAGAAGAATGGTATGTTGGAAACATAATTTAGTAAACTGGAAGTTGCTTGAGATGTGATGAACACTTTTTCTAAAGACAATATTTATCTGATCTATATAAACCATTTCTTTGTATCAAACCTTTCCATCTAAGATACTTTGATTACAAACAACTCTAACAAATATATCATGAATGGATTTGAAAGATTAAACCCACACATTGGGATAGGTTGTGCCAAGTCAACCATTTGACATTAATATTAAAAAGTATATTCAGTCATAAAATGATTTTCAATCAAATTAAATAGCTCTAACTAATAATTGGCATATGTATAGAGATAAGAGATGAATTATGATGGATACTGTTGGCACTTTTTTCTCTAAATATGCCAATAAAAGTTAAATAGGAGGATAGATAGGTGCATGAGTGTGCCACCAACATTAAAACAACCATGACCATACAACAGAAGATATAAGAGTAATGTGGATCTAAGAGCCTTCACCTCCAAATACTTTTATTACCATCATCTCAGAATTCAAGAAGATGTATTTAGATAGAAAAAATGATATAATTAAATTGGGTTATGGTAGTAAAAATTTAAGTTAAGATAACATCACTTCTAATATAGAAAGCTACTAATAGATTAAGATAGGATAAAATGCATTGATGATTAGATTGTCGAAGGATTCTTTTACAGAATATAACATCTATTAATTTATACTAAAAGATAATAACTATCCACTCTAACGGTTATTACTTAATTTGGCCTCTATTCACGGCAATGCTACATTAGTTATCCTCCACCAAGCACATTCATTAAAATAGTTGCTCTACACCAACTATCAAGCCAATAATCATATTTTTCAATATTCTTGGCCTATTCTGGCATCTTACATTAGCTGCCTATCTTTAATTTAGCTTATGGTATGATCTCTAATACTTAGGAATATCTTAGAGATCGAGTCGGTCATCTTGATCTACTCCTATCATCCATCTAACTTCTTATTTTTTATATTACGATTGAATTCAGCCAAGTCTTGATTTGTCGATTTGTTCATTAGCATCATGACTGACTTCTGCCTCTTCAACCCAACAAGAGTTATATAATTTCTATTTGCCTTACTTTTGTCTAACCTTATCTATGTGGTGCTTACTCATGACCTTCAGTTAAGTTGTTGGGATGGGTTGTCTCGTCAATCAATGATCAAGAGGTTTTGCCATCACCCCATTAGCATTTTTAGAGTAGAATTCATAATTAGTCCCGATTTGCTAACTAATTATTATTGCTTATTTATTAAAATGAAGTATCACTTCCGTGTTTGGTAATTTACTCAAATCTTTTCTATTTTCTTCGAGCCTTATTATTTTGCCATGTCTCCCTTCATTGAATACTTCTATACATCGAAATGGACTTCACATTACTTAAAGTATTTTCCACACCTATAGAAAATGGTTTTATCTTTTATATTAATGGGATCGATTAATCATCTAGTAAGGCACATCTCTTCTATAAAAATAAGTTTGCATCCTTCTTTTTAGTATTCATCCTTCTTTTGCCTTCAAGCTATCCTCATGCATCCCCATGATCTTTTTTCACTTATTATAGTGACTAAGACTAAGCATTGGCCAAGATAATTTATTAGCTTTAATAAATTGACTTCTAATTGATTTTATTGAATCAGAATGCCATCACAAATCAAGGTATTATCGCAAATAGTTTTTTTTTTTTTTTTGCCGGATTGGAATATAGCTACCGCAAATTTGCTATTTGATTGAGGGCTTGCAAATTTGCAAAATTCTTTCAATTGGTCCTCGGCTATTCCTGCACCTTCATCATTTTCGAGCTAGTTCAAGCAAATCTTTTTAGATTTTTGCTCCTATCAACTATATCCGTACCTAAGCTTTAAGGCCACTACACTTGTTCTTCGACCTTTGTTGCAATTGATGTAGAGCGGTGGATAAATTTATTAAATCATCCTTAAGCTCCAGTGGGCCAATGAAAATAAGAGATTTGTTAGCCTAAATTCAGAAACAAAGTGAGCACTTTGAGAGCATTAGTCCAATAGGCCTTATATTCATATTTATATAAATATGATAGTCAAAACTAATATAATTGCATGACCTTTTAACTTTGTGTCTTTCTTGCATGTCTCTTATAATGTAACGTAATATTTCTTGAGGTTCTTCTTATTAATTAATAGCTCGAACATCAATATTCCTCAACATTTGACCTATCTCTTGGCAAATAAGATTGATAATCTTTAATATAGGCTAGCCAACAATTTTGACATTCACCATCCATTGACCAATGCAAAAGGAATCAAATCGATTTCCTTAAAGCAAAGTTGACTGACATCCATTGAAAAACACAACTCTCAAAGAAAGAATATGAATAGCCTCGAGCTGGCATCTAAAGCTTTTTGAGAGGACTAGGGGAAGACTAAAAGTAGTTGTGAAGGGCTTGTAGAATATAATATATCAAAGTAGAGTATTTTATTTATATCAGCCATTTGGAAGAAACTTTAGTGAAATTCTTTCTACTAGATAATGTATAATACTATTTATTCGTTCTACTTTCAGATAGAGTTTATCACTTCTTCAATCTTCTAGAAACTTTTTATATAGCATCAAGATATATACTATCCATAATCCACATGAGGGTCTTTAAGTATATGTACCTTCAGGTACCAAGTTGAATCGACTCTTCTATTATCATGTTAATCCTAACATATAATTTAAAAATACACATCATATAGAAACTCCAAAAGCTCCTTTTTAATATGGTTACTGCTTAACTCTTGTGATGCTAATAAGCAATTCTACAAAGTTGTGATGACTCTCCCCTTTATCCTCGCAAATAATCTAAGGTTTTTGTCATCATGACTTTGCCAATTTCATTAATAATCTTCTGCGACTCGCTATAATTGATGATTTTTCAAATATTAACTAGGTATTGACCAAAATATCTAATTGTAAATCAATCTCTAGAAGTCTCACCAATACGATATTTGTACTATATCGGTTGGTGGACTCCAAGGGCTCCATAGAATAGTTTTAAATGGTTATCTCTTGATAAGGTAAAGCCTCTAATTCGAGTTCTTCATAGATCCTAGTACTTCCATAAATTGGTTGATAAGCTAATTCATCCATCATAAGCATGAGCTCGATTATCTCTACCATAGAATTGCCAAAATGTACTATTGCTTATATATCGGCTTTTAACTATAGAATTAAGTTTTTAATCCACTCTATTATCAAAGTCGAAGATGTAGCATATTGTTCCAAGGGTGGCCTTAGCATAATGGCCACTTTCTCTTTAACTATTTCATTAGTTTTCTTTGATAATAGCATGAGGATAGCTATGTGCCATCCTGCTAGGTATTTCACAAAATTTGTTAGCATTCTTTTCTTCTAGTTCAGTCCTGGTATGCTGGGGAACTCATTGTCATCCTTTTGTCTCATCTAAGTGTGCCAAGCAAAGAATTATAATAAGTCAAATAGCATAATAGATAGGTTCACGACATTCAACTGAAAAGATAATAATAAAAAAGAGCAAATGAAATCATTGGTCTCAAAACTTGTTAGCATTCTTAGTTTTCTTCGATAATAGCATGAGGATAGCCATGTAGCATCCCGCTAGGCATGTCAGAAAACTTGTTAGCATTCTTTTCTAGTAGTTTGGTGCATGCATGCTAGGGAACTCATTGCCATCCTTTTGTCTCATCCAAGTATACCAAGCAAAGAGTTATAATAAATCAAATAGTAGGATAGATAGGTGCACAACATTTAACTGAAAAGATAGTAATAACAAAGAGAAAATAAAATCGTAGGTCTAGATGCCATGACTTTCAAGAATTTTCACCACTATTATACTATTATTTGAAGGAGATGGATTTGGATAGAGAAAGGTAAAGACTAGGCCATGGTAGAAGAAATCTAAGTTTACTCCTAACTAATAAACTAAGATAAGATAAAATGCATCGAAGATCTAGATTGTTGATCGATCATTTTACAAAATACAATTTCTACTTATTAATACTGAAAATTAATAAATATCCACTTTGATGGTTGTTATCATATTTGGCCTCTACTCTTCACAATTCTAATAGCTAATGCAAGTTGTCCTTTTATTATACATTTTAGCATAATTGCTTTAGATTAACTATCATACCAATAATCAAACATTAGGCACTAACTTTTTATCCTTGCCCTATTTTGATGTCTCTCTTTGCTTGGACCTATAGTATAATTTTTAGCACTTAGGAATAACTTAGAGGTCGATTCGGTCACCTCTGTCTATTCCTATCATCTACCCAACCTAATACATCTTGTATTGTGATTGACTTTGGCAAAGTCATGAACTATCAGACTATTCATTAGCATCATGGCTGAAGTCTATCTCTTTGCTTGATACTTCTATGGATAGAATTGTAATCAAATCTTAACTAGCCTAGCAAGTACTGCTTGGTTTCTAGTTATGTATGTTTATTTCACCTAACCTTATCCATGTGGCTCTTGTTCATAGCTGTCAACTAAGTTATTGAGATGGGATGTAAATACAAACCATCCATATCTATCACTAATCATGACACTATAAATAAAGTGGCTTAATTTCCCAAATTTTCAATTCCCATAATAACTCTTATTAATTATATATCTCTTAGGCCTTTAAACCATGCTTAAATTTCTATTAAAAGAAAAATTTCTCAAATATTCAATGGAGGAATTCTAATCCCAAGAAGGAAATCTCCCAAAAATGAGATTTCTAAGGTTATATATGATAAGATTTTCATAATTTAAAATCTAAATTCATAGTGAATTATTGGTTATGGCAAGATTTATCTAGACTAAAATCATAATATACCAAATAAATATTAAATAGTTTTACATGAGAGATATATTAGCATCCAATTTATGCTTAAATAATCTTTTAAAAATTTATCCTGTGTCTAAGACCTTTAGTAGTAGTAACAAATAGCACGAAAATGTTGATATTTGATAAATTCCTAAGTGGGGGTAATATGTACCTGACAAAAACACTTCCAATAAAATATATATGTTATCATTGAGTTTATTTTGATGTCTTTCCAAATTTATTCAATAAAGAGTTTTTGTAAAATAATTAACATATAAATGACATTATACAAAGGATTATATGATTATATAATAATTGATTAAAGATGACAATACTATATTGGTATTAATAAATTATTTTATGTTGATAAGCATATTTATAAATTTGACCATATTTCTATATAAAACTTCTAACAAAATGTAGTACTCTTTTTTGGTGTCATTTTTCAAAAAAAAACTTCACCAGCCAAACATTGCAAAAGTTATTTTCTTTCATAATCATTTATCTAGATAAATGATTTTCAAGAATTGCTAGATTATCCCATAATCTGATATGCCTCAACCAAATGGGTCCTTTTAAGTTTTAATAATGGATTCATAAGATAGAAGCAAAATGCTTTTGGGAACTCATTATGCACATGTGAAAAGTTTATTAAGCCCATAGCTATTAGTTGGACAACACCGTAACCAATAAACCCTTGAACTTGGCTGCAAATCCCTCATGTTGCAATAATCCCATTTGTCACATGCATAAGAATTGTTCATATGCACATGTTGGGAACCCATCAAGTTAAGTTCCTTTTAAAAAAAAAAATTAAGGCTCTTTTATTATAATTTCATGCCAAAATAGGACTCTTGATTTTTTTGGTCATAAAAATAGGACTCTTAAAAACTAAAACAATTTGAATATTGAAATTGATGAGAACACACAAAAGTTTTACTTCAATTCAAGCCATTATTTTTCGGTTAAATGGCCTCTTTAAAAAATTGCTTAGGGCCATGGTTTTTATTTGTCAGCATTAACTAAGACTTATTAAATTATATTTAAAAATATACTATTAAATATCCATGTCGCACCCCAAGCCAGACCCTCACAATATAAGTTCTCATTTCTAGAATAGAGCAATTTAATAGACTAATAAAAACAATTCAATCAAGCCTTGCTTATTTCCTAGAGTTATAGTCTATGGAATATAAAGCCGTGTCATGTATCAATTCATGAAATGAGTTTGGGGTATGACACCTCTAATGCATGGTTAGGAATGTCTTTATTATCATAATTTATTGGAGAAAAATATAGTGTACCCTTTCAAAATTGGCCAAGAAAAACTTTAACCCTAGAAATTCTAAAATTTTCAATTAACCCAAAATTACATTTTGTATCAATGTCCCAACAAAGCATTATCATGATTATCACATGATAACTTAATAACCCTTATTGTTGCTATATATCATAGTTTGAGGTTGAAGCTAGCACTGACTAGCGGGAGTCGTCGCTAGAGTGACCTACAAAATAAAGTCTATAGCCAGAGTTAGCTCCAGCAAGGACCTTCCAATGCTTAAGTCGAATCTAGAACAGATAGAAAGTAGTGAGCATGGAAAAGAGTTGCTTACCCGGGGATTCTCGAAGTCTTAGTTATTTATAGAAGAGGTCTAAGAAAACATACAACTCCAAGAGTATCGGGCCATTGATCATGCCATTGCGATTTTATAGCCCTCTTTCACTTCCATGGATGGAAGAGGCTGTTAATATTGATATCATCAGTATGGAGTATCTATTTTCATAGTTTGTATGATTAGCTATTTGAAATCTCAGAGGTGGGTCATATGAGAAAAAGCGTATCGAAAGATTGTTCCTAATAACAACCACATAAAAAATACTTTGATATTAAATTTGATGCCACTGATAGGCTAGCAAATGGATTGACATATAAGATATAGTGACTAATTATTGAACTATAGAGACACTTTGGCGACAAGCTTTGGCTAACAGATAGGTCAGTAGCTAGATCGGTGGGTTAAGTATCAATCTTTGAAGCCGCATCCTAAAAGTATATCCGAGATATCTAAAGTATCCTTGTAACACTTGCCCATACTCCCAAGTCTAAACTTGAAAAATGTTAGACTAAGAGAGTAATGTTGACTTCATACCTCGAATCCTGGAAGGCTTCCTTGCGACCCTTGATGAGTCATTATTTACTGCAAGCGGTGCTTGGACACCCTCAATCGTGGCTGTTGGAGAAATCGAAGTGACCATGTATAACTAATCAGTCCCTTTATTACTATAGAATATTTTAGAGATTTTGAATTAATAATTACATCTTTCTGCCTTCTCCTTTTTCTTTTCCCCTCTTTATTTAAACTAGTCCCACTGCCTTGGAGATTTGCCTAGAAGATTTTATAGCCAAGCCTTTTGTGATACTCCTTTTAGCTCCTTTGAGATGAAATGACTCCAAAAGAATGTGAAGCACTCGAGAGAGCATCTCAAAGGAAATGGGTCACAAGAATTGCATCGATGATTGCTCCTTTGGCTCTAATGGCCAGTGCTATTGATTCACCCCTAGCACCAGTCAATCTCCCTATCGAATCACCTCTAGCATCACTTCAACAAAGGGAGAGGTTGCACCACTAGTCGCTCAAGCTTCGTCCCCACTGAATGGAGGATGCGGTGCACCTGAAGAGGTTTTGATGGAGGTTGAGAACATCACCACTCTACCAAACGAGGTCTTTATGGTAGAAGCAGTCATACTATTGGAAGGGGTTTTAATATAAATTGCAAAGCTACCGATTCATCAAAGGGAATGAGAGGTACCACCAGCCCGCCAACTATCGACCCACCAGCTGGGATGATTAGTACAATGGCCTACTGGCAAAGATTAGGATAGAGGCGATTGACCTCTGCATCCTAAAGGAAGTGCAAGAAGGTCTTAATAGGGTTGCCAAACTACTTAGGGGAATAGTTGCTGGAGTAGACCTTCCAAATTTTTGATACCCTAGGATTGTTTATCCGAGTAAGTAATTTTTATACCCCATTTTTATCTCTTGTTATACTTTTTTTGATTAACATAGTGACCATTACTTTATCCAGGATTTGTATAACTAAGACATTACTTGGCCCAATTTACAAATTTAGTTTCCTCGGTGTAAGGGCTCATAGCAATGGGGGAAAGGGTAGACCAGCTTAACTGCATGCTGGGATAGGAGAAGGCCATCAATGCCGAACTCATAGATAAAATTGACTACTATGAAGAAGCCCTCTGAGAAGCTCAAGAGAAAAAGACCACTAGGATGATGCAGTAACCAAGAAGAAAGCCCAAATAAAGAAACATGAGAAGAAGGCTGCCGAGGCTAAGAAAGACTATTTGCATGCTAAAGATGAAATAAGGTGCCTAAGAGGGGAACGAGAGGAGGAAAGAGGGAGAAAGAGACAAGTTACTACTTTTGTTGAGGCTCATTATCAAGAGGCTTCCTTTCTCGGGAGGCAAAGGCCTCACTTAAGAGCTCTAGCTTGGCCGCACGGGAGACTCAAGTGATTATAGAGCTATCTAAGCCTCAGGATAAGCTCCATTCTACTGCATCGAGAGTTGAGCATGTAGAGGAGCTGTTGAAAAAAGAAGAAGATCATAGAACATTCCTCTACTACCAACACACAGACTAGGAGCATTTGTCCAATTTTGCCAATGCAAGAGCAAAAAATTTGGAGAAGATTGGAACTGAGGCCATGGTAGAGGCTTGCAAGAAGAGTTTTTTCATAGGCTTTAAGCGGTGCAAGTTAATGACCCAGGACATTCTTTTCAATAATCATGCTGAACTCCTAAGAGTTGAACCTTTAGATGGAAACCTGAAAGCTGTGATGGACCATTGAGTTGGGACATTTGTGAAAAGCTCTGAACTGGCTCTTTCTACAACCATGTTTTACACAGCTACCTAGACTGATCCCGAGGTTCGCTCTGAGGGAAACAAGGTCCTAGAGTTCAAATAAATGTATTTTTTTCTTTTCCTTTGTGATAAACTTTTTTCTTTATTCAGGCATGTAATCACAATCCAGGTTCAATAAAGATGAGTTCCTCTCAAAATGTCTGTGCCATTGAATTTGAACATGTTTTTGAATGTTTGAATTATGTCTTAGTTGCAATAACATCTTATCATCAGCTAACCTTGCTACATTAAATGTCATTTTGGTCGAAATATTTATAGTCAGGCCTCTACATTGAGTTTGTCAATTGTCCATATGTAAATCATTCTAAATTATAATCCAAATTTTGATCCATGGTCTGAAGTAGATAATCTAATTCGGGATCCGAACCAAGACATCCTGTGGGAGTTGATAGAAAAGTCACTCCATCCCAAAATCTAAACTTTTCCATGGTAGATGATAGACAAATGAGTTGATTCTGATACAAAATCAAAATTAGGACTTTAAAAACTTTCCATAGAGAAATGGAATACTTCTAGCTAGAATTTGAATCATTTCCATGCAATACGGGTCTTCATGCACTGCTTCAAATGCTATGCAAAGCACCATCTATCTACCACTACCATTAACTGCCATATTGCTGCAGTATCCGTGCTCATCGGGGAAGCGTTACATGTCAATCATCTAGCTACCTTTCATCGGAATTCGCCTTTTTCTTATCCCTCACATTATTTTTTTTAGGAGAAAGTGCTTCGCCCGGGTCAAGCTTTGGCACTATTTAAACCCTCAATAAGAACATACTACCACCTTAGGGCTTTTTCAATCATCTCTCTCTTTTTGTTGCAAACTTTGAGTTCTTCTATCTCCTTGGTCTCTTCCTCCTCCCTACAACTTTTAAAACCTTCTTCTTTTCCCTTTTTAGTTTTCAAAATGAGTGTCTTTAAGGAATCTTTAACTTTAGTGACAGTTGCTCCAGATGAGGGGGTGTCAAATTTTGCTCCACTAAACTTACGATCAGAACTTACTGAGACAAATTTGGTTCTAATCCATGGAGATTACTAGATCTCTCTAAAGTTCCAATTGAAAGTTTTAGGGTGAATGATCGGGCCTACTCACTACCTCGGGCTAGATAAGCCTCTATGAGGAGTGCTTTCATGCTAGCTTGAGGCTTCACCTCCATTTATTTTTATTATCTTTTTTAAATTTCTTGATATGTTGCTATGTTCATTTATTCCAAACTCATAGTGGCATATCTATAATTTTACCATAGTTTACATTTTGGCTGGGGTTGAACCCAACATCTCTCATTTCATTCCTTTTATACTTTTAAGAAGCATCTTGGATTAAGCAGGTGGTGCTATGCATCGTCTTGTAAGAAGAAAGGCATCTTCTTACTAATTTAGGATGTTCCTTCTGCTATCCATGGATAAAAGGAACCTTTTCTTTTTGTTTCCAAAATGACTAGCAAGGCCTGAAAATTTATTGACTGGGGAGAGCCTTACGAGTCAATCCTTAGGGATTCTACCTTAGACCAGTGCCAAAGGGAGGAGTTCAAGATCCTACTCAAATTTTAGGTGCAGGCCTTAAAGGATCTCCTTTCGAAATAGACATTATATAACATTGGAATCAGTCTGGCTAGACCTCTAGGTGTGCATGGATCTAAACTCTTGCCTTAATCTATTTCACCATTCAATTTGTTCGAATTGAATACTAACCTCTGATTATTCTTGTTGCTAGGATAGATAAAGATACGAGGAGGTTGGAGTGGGATCCTAAGCAGGCCCACAAGAAAAAGAGGCCTACAGTTTCTGGGGCTAGTCGAAGCATTCACTTCAAGGGTGGAAGCCCTCCACTATTGCTAGCTCCTAAGAAATCCTCAAGGTCAAAGCAGCCCGCCCATCCTATTGCTATCATGCTTCCAAGTACCTCGATGCCTTCTCAGGTTTAGGTGGAAAAGTGGCCCATCATGCTTCCAATATCCCTCTGAGTCCTCAAGCTCAAGCAGGTGATCAACCCATCATGCTTTCAGTCACCTTTCTGACTTTTCAAGCTCAAACAAACCTGTGATTGAAGATTCGCGGTTCAGGGGAGCCACTAGAGCCCTCATGCCCCCTAGGCCAAAGTTGAGAAGAGTCCAAGCTTGGGTCTTCTTGCCTCCCAGGCTTGGGGCAAACAAAGGGTGGGGAGTCCCATCTCCTTGGACGAAGCTATCCCCAGGCAAGCCCAAAAGGGATTATCCAGTGCAACCCCCTACACTAGACTTGAGACCTCTATGCCGAAGGACTACAAGCTCGTACGCGAGGTTTTTTCTAAGCTTATATTTCCCGTTGATGTGAATGAGCTTCTAGTCGAGCCATGTGCCACTGTATGAAGGAAGATGATAAACTACTTCATCCAGGTAAGCCAATTCTCCTGCATGTTTTCATGCTTACACTTTACTAACAGACCATCCTTGGCAGATGGCTATGTATATGAATGTATACTTTGAGTATAGCCAAGACATCTCAGCCAAAGCCAAGAAATATAAATTGGAGGTCGAGATATTAGAAGAAAAGGTCACCAAGGGGAACATGGAGGTCAGGCAAAAAATCAATGTTGCCACTAAAAAGGCCAAGGATGTTGAGCCTGCTTTGCAAAGTGCCATGGAGGAAAATTCTAGAATAAAAGGCATCCAAGAAGCTCAGGTGATCAAAATAAAGAAATTGGAGGCCTCACTTAAGGAGGTAGGGCAAGAAATGAAGAAAGTCAAGATCAACATTGATAGTAGGGTTGAAGCCATTGCTTCAAAGGCCATAAAGGACTTTTGGGCATCTACCAAGTTTTGTTATGAGAAGGCTGAATTTGCTTCTAATGCCTATGGCGAGGGGATAAAATCTGCCTAAAACAAGGTTGCCACACAATATGCTAAATTGGACTTGGACTTTTTGGACTAGTTTCTAGGGCTTGAAGAGGATGAAATCATGGCAGACACCTCTACTCAAGATGCTTTAGCATTGTACCATAAAGCCTTCTTTAATTTTTTCTTTACTTTTTTATAAACTCCATCCAACCTTTGAAAGGTCATTGTAAATACTCTCTTTTGAAGTCATAGAGAAATTTTTGCTTAAACATTGTCTCTTAACAATGTCATGCCTTCATGAAATTTAATAAACAAATTCTTACATGCTTTACCTTTGCTTCAGGTAAAACATGAATGACTTAATAACTAAGAACCATTCATAACAAGAACTCAAAAAGTTTAATATCTTGGAACCGCTTACTACAAGAGCAGGAATGGCTTAATAACTTAGAACCGCTCACCATAAGAGCATGAATGGCTTAATGACTTCGACCGTTGATCGAATAATTCCATAGGAGATTGCTAAATAACTTTGAAACATAGATCATGTGAATACCTTATCAACTTCAATTGACACAACCAACTAAAATGGTTTGTAGATGAGCATCTAAGCCAGAACTTTGTAAAGCTTTCAACCAACTTCAAGATTCCAACGGAATCGTTAGGCCTTCTTGAATTGTAGTTAAACTTTGAGTGCATCCATTCAAATTTCTGCTTCCATGAGCAGTTATCATATTAGACTGACTTGAGTGACATCGATCTAAACCAATCACTTTACCCATCTACTTCTTTGAGGCTACTACTTTACATAACCTATTTAACCAATGCCCTAAGGTAATTGATGTATACAACTAGCTCAAACAATGCCATTTCTTTAACACTACTACTTTACATGGCCTGCTTAAGTAATGCCCTGAGATAATTGCCATACACAACCAGCTCACATAGCATCATTTCTTCGAAGTTGCTACTTTATATAGCTTGTTTAAGCAATGCCTTGAGACAATTACCATACATGACTAGCTCGGACAATACATTTCTTTAAAGCTACTGTTTTACATGTCCTGCTTATATAATACCTTGAGATAATTGCCATATATGACTTCTCAGCCAACATCATTTCTTTAAGGCTGCTGCTTTATATGGCATGTATAAGCAAAGCCCTGAGGCAATTATATTACATAACTAACTCAGATAGTGCCATTTCTTTGAGACTACTACTTTACATGGCCTGATTAATAAACACCCTGAGATAATTATTGCAAATGAATAGCTCGAACAATGCCATTTCTTTAGAGCTACTACTTTTCATGGCCTACTTAAGTAATGTCTTGACATAATTGCCATACATAACTAGCTCAAACAGTACTATTTCTTCGAGGCTACTATTTTATACAGTCTGCTTAAGCAATGTCCTGAGATAATTGTCATATATGACAAGTGATGCGGGACTAATATGCATGCAATTCTTTTTGTATATTTTATGTGTGGGGTTAGGTGATTAATTCCCGAATTTCAGATCAAAATTAGTTGTAGAAAATTTTGTATGAATTTTTGAAACCAAGCATGCAAATTAGAACCTAGAAAAATACTAAAGAAGGATTGCCGGGGCTGAGAAACCTCGGTTATGGCAAGTTCTCCTACAATATAAAGACTGGAGGTAGAGGGGGTGTACCTGACAATGTCTGAAGCACCCGGTGAAGATCGCAGCGAAGGGATCTCTCGTTCCTCGATGGATGTGGCATGAAAATCGAGCCAAAGACCCGCGGATACCCGGCTTCTGCTCGGTGGTCAGATTGAGGCTTGGATGGAGTCGTTGGATTCGTAGAAACTCGGGGACCTGCAAACAACCTATCAGGATTTAGAAAACTCAGAGGAAATCAAGAAAACAAAGGAAAACAGCAAAGGGAAGAAAGTTTTGGAGGGGGCTAGAAGGATGGTTGGTGGCAGGAAGATGGTTGCAAACACCGGGAAGAAGAACTCTCAAACCCCTTTATGCACACAGCAGGGTAATCACACAAAACAATATAAGAACTCAAGGTTTATTTCATATCAAAATCTCTCTTCATACAAGAGGCTAGGGTCCTTTAAATAGACCCTTAACCTTGGGCTCCAAGTAAGGGCACATAAGTCTTTACATAAGAATCATTTTCCCTCTCAAATCCTAGCTAGAAAATAAGGAAACATTAGGTAGAAAAATTTCTAAATTCTCTTGACTTGGCCAACACTCCAAGGATGCCTAGGGGGGCATGTTGGGCTTCTAGGAGCAGCAAGAGGCCGGCCCAAAGGGGCTCGGGCGCATGGGTTTGGGCCTCTGGAAGCTGGGGTGGCCTGGTAGCCAGGTAGCAGGAATATTCCCTGGTATCTTGCTTCTTAGGGGCTTGGGCTTGGCGCCTGGGCTTGATTTCTTTGGGCTAGGATGCAGATGGACCTCTAAAATCATAGATGCCTTGGTATATGAATATATTTTGGCATCTGGAAGGGAATCTGGGCATTTGGAGGGCATCTGCAAGGAATCAGGGTTTTCTGAATTTTTCCTCCTGGGATCTTCAAATCTTCAAGCTGGGTTGGACTTGGGCTATACTTCCATGTCTTCAATCTGGTTGGACTTGGTCTTCACTTGTATGATGTGGTCTTGAGTCTTCAATATGGTTGAATAGGACTCAAAAAAATAAAATTAGCTCGATATGAGCTGACTAACACTGGACTGAACTAGCTTAACATGAGCTGACTAGTACAGAACTGAAACTCAAAAGACTCAAATAACAACTAAAATGGATTCAGATGGGCTAAGCCCTTATTACAGATGGACTCATAAATTATTGATCAATTTATAGAGGGTTGAAAAGCCTCTGTCTTATTCTGGTGACTCCGGTGTCCCCACCAACAAGCTTGAATAATGTCATTTCTTTAAGACTACTAATTTACATGGCCTGCTTAAGCAATACCTTGAGATAATTATTATACATGACCAGCTCGGATAGCACAATTTCTTTGAGACTGCTTTTTTACGGGGCCTGCTTAAGCAACATCCTGAGATAATTATTATATACAACCAGCTCAGATAGTGCCATTTTTTCAAGACTACTATTTTATATGGCTTGCTTAAGTAATGTTCTAAGGTAATTTCCATACACGACGAACTTGGATAATATCATTTCTTTGATGTTGCTACTTTATGTGGCCTGCTTAAATAATGTTCTAAGATAATTATAGTGCACGACCAGCTCAAGTAGTGCCAATTCTTCGAGACTGCTACTTTACACAGCCTGCATAAGCAATGTCCTAAGATAATTACTATACACAACCAGCTTGGACATTGCTATTTCTTCAAGTTACTACTTTTCATGGCTTGCTTAAGCAATGTTATGAGATAATCACCAAACATGACTAGCTTAAACAGTGCCATTTTTTCGAGATTTATATGACCTGCTTAAGCAACATCCTAAGATAATTATCATGCATGATAGCTCAAATAGCATTATTTCTTCAAGGCTTTTGCTTTACACAGCCTGCTTAAGCAATATCTTGAGAAAATTACCATAGATGACCATCTCAAATAGTGCCTGACCTTGGTTAGAAACTAGTAATCCTCAAGGGAGTAAACTTCTCATTGGTTACAGCACTCTGTCATCGTGTTCCAAGGTGATCCTTCTTAGATATTTAGGGTCTTTGACCTCCATGATTATTTGAGAGGGTCCTTCAAGTGATTGATCCTCTTAGAATCATTGGAGATTAATTTTTCATTTCATGACATATGGGTCGTCATGCAAAAAATATGCACATTAAATAAAAAACTCAAAATTTATTTAACATGATTCCATCATCAATAATACATGCAAAGGTTAAAAGAGTTTCAAGATCTAGGAAGTGGAGTCTCGTCAAGCTACTTTCGATGATATGTCCTTGGGGAATCACTTCGTCCACTTGGTACGAGCCTTTCCAATTTGGTGATAGCTTTTCTTGCTCTGTAGGCTATGAAACTTCGACTTGTCTAGCACTAGGTCACTTACTCTGAACTTCTTGACCTTGACTAGGGCGTTGTAGTATATGGCTATCCTCTGATGGTAAGAAACCATTCTTATCACGCTATGCTCCCTGTTTTCCTTGAGTAGGTCTAGTTTTGCTAGAAGCCACTCAAAGTTTATATCTTCATTATATTCTTTAACCCTAAATGATAGAAGCCCAATCTCCATTGGGATGATAGCTTCAAATCCAAATATCAGGCAAAAAGAAGTTTCCCAAATTGGGATCCTTTGGATAGTTTGATAAGCCTATAATACATGGTTTACTTCATCCATCCAATATCCCTTCACTTGTCCTAACTAAACTTTCAAACCTTATAGGAGAGTCTCGTTAGTGACTTCGACTTCACTGTTGACTTGAAGATGTGCCACCTAAGTAAATCATTGAGTGATACCAAATTTTTGACAAAACTCATGAAATTGTGCATTACTAAATTGACGACCATTATCTATGATTATTACCTTAAAAGGACCATACCAATAAATGATATATTTCCAAATGAAGTCCCTCATCCTAGCTTTTGTGATATGGGCAAGTGGCTCGACTTCGATCATTTGGTAGAGTAATCAATGGCCATAAGCAAAAATTTTATGTTGACTAGTCACTCAAGGATATGTTGACTAGTCACTCAAGGAAATGGATCAAGAATATCCATCCCTTACTAGATAAAAGGAACGGTGTGGTAATTGAAGTTAAGTGCACTGCTAGCTAATGCTGAATAATGGCATTCCTCTAGCAGTGATCACATTTTTGCACAAACTTGCCACATCTTGCTGCATGGTAGGCCAATAATAGTCTTGTTAAAGTATTTTATATGCCAAAGACCTGTCACCCAAATGACTTCTACATAATCCCTCATGGACTTCTCTCAGCACATATCTACTTTAGATGGGTGCAGGTATTTTAGCAGAGGCTGGGAGTATGAGCACTTGTACAGCTTATCATCCTATACGATATAATATGGATCTTAGCACTTTATTTTCTGAGCTGCTTTCCGATTTGAAGGTAATTCACCTTGTTTGAGGTATTTTAAAAGTAGGTCAACCTAGCTTGGCTCTTCATTGATCTACTGGATAAGCTAACTCCTTAAGGCTCGACTTCTTTAGCACTTCGTAGTACATAACCCTTTGAAGGTCCGATGGCAAGAGTGTTGCTAGCTTTGATAGCACATTGATCTTAGCATTTTCTTCTCTAGGTATCTACTAGATATCAAAGACTTGAAATGATGTAGTTAAATCTTTTGCATAATTAAGGTACTTCTTCATATTCTCTTTTTGAGCTTTGTACTCACCTTTAACTTGCCCCACTACCAGTTAAGAGTCACTAAAAAGTTGAGGTGCCCGACTCCCAGCTCTTTGGTGATCTTGAGTCTGGCAAAAAGTTCTTTGTACTTTGCCTCATTATTAATAGTAGGAAATGATATGGTAGGACCACTAATGTAGAGCCCCTCTCAGATCTAGCTGGTGGTCACGCTAGCATAAGAAGCCACTTGGTTGCGGACACCGGGTGAAGCATTCGGCGAGACCCTTGATCGAAGTGACTCCCTCAAGGTCAAGCCCCAGCTGAGGTCGTGCCCTCACTTTTTGAGCCCCTTGGCCGAAGTGACTCCCTCGAGGTTGAGCCTCGACCGAGGTCATGCCCTCGCTTTTTGAGCTCCCTGGGCCGAAGTGGCTCCCTCAAGGCCGAGCCCCGATCGAGGTAATGCCTTCATTTTTTGAGCTCCCTCGGCTGAAGTGGCTCCCGTAAGGTCGAGCCCCAGTCAAGGTTGTGCCCTCGCTTTTCGAGCCCCTTGGTCGAAGTAGCTCCCTCAAGGTCGACCCTTGATCGAGGTCATGCCCTTGCTTTTCGAGTCCCGGTCGAGTCCCGGTTGAGGTCGTGCCCTCGCTTTTCGAACCCCCTGGGCTGAAGTGGCTCCTTTGAGGTTGAGTCCCGGTCGAGGTCGTGCCTTCACTTTTCGAACCCCCTGGGCTGAAGTGGCTCCCTCGAGGTCGAGCCTTGGTCAAGGTTGTGCCCTTGCTTTTCGAGCCTCGTGGACTGAAGTGGCTCCCTCAAGGTCAAGCCCGGATCGAGGTCATGCCCTCACTTTTCAAGCCCCTTGGCCAAAGTGGCTCCCTCGAGGTCGAATCTCGATCGAGGTTGTAACCTCGCCTTATGAGCCCTTTGGCCAAAGTGGCTCCCTCGAGGTTGAGCCAAGGTCGAGGTCATGCCCTTGCTTTTTGAGCCCCTTGGCCAATGTAGCTCCCTCGAGGTCGAGCCTCGGTTGAGGTCGTGCCCTTGCTTTTCGAGCTCTATGAATTGAAGTGGCTTCCTCAAGGTTGAGCCCCAGTTGAGGTCGTGCCCTCGCTTTTCGAGCCCCTTGGTCAAGGTGGCTCCCTCAAGGTTGAGTCTCGGTCGAGGTCATGCTCTTGCTTTTCACGTCCCTTGACCGAAGCAAGCTCCCTCGAGGTCGAGCCATGGCCAAGGTCGTGTCCTCGTTCTTTGGGCCCCTTGGCTGAAGTGGCTCCCCACCGAGGTCGATCCCTCGATCAGGGTCATGCTCCCTTGCTTGAGGTCGATCCTCCAGTCAAGGTCAACCTCTTCCCCAGAGTCAAGTATGGATTTTTTTAGGTGAACGTGGCCTCTCCCACGAACACCTCCATGGTAGATGGGTGGGTGATGTCGACAGGTGGTGCCATCGCCCTTAGCAGAACCCTGGCACTCTACAAAGAGGCTTACACCCATGAGGGGTGGCGCTCCACTAAAGCATGCCATCTAGAATGTCTGAAAAGTAAGCCTCCCTCCATAGCACACCAACTGTGGATCCTGTGGGATGGCATTGCATCAAAGCATGCCGCATGTGGAGGAGCATCCCGTCGGAGCCTTAGGCCCTTCAGCCTACTATTGGCACCTCCTAGAGAAGGGCACTCCACTTAAGGTGCTGCACCCCTCTACCCGTCATCTGCACCACTTAGAAAAGGAAGGTTTTGTCAGGGAATTCAGACCTTGTAGCATCTACTCCCAAACCGGTGCCCTGCTAGGTCTCCCCAAACATGATGGGGTGATGCTAGAAAGGGACAGTGCTCTATCGGGGTGTCAGGCCCTGTGATGTACCTCATATACCTACCACAAAAGGGACGTGCACTCCTCCATACTTTACCACTGCCAGTGGTAGACCTTCCCTGATGGAGGCTATAAGTTCGGTCCCTCTCCTTTAGAGGGGTGAGGAAGAACAAGTCCATGCCTCACCCGCGTGAGGAACACCTAGAGAGAACTAGGCCAGGACCCTGCACCTTACGGGAGGTGTCACTCATCTATAAAAAACTCAAAGGGGACTTCGGTAAAGGTAAAGGAGAAAGGGTGGGTGATTCAGCAAGGTTCTAAGGACATTCGAAATACACTAGGACTCCCCAGGAGAGTTTCGACAGCAATGGCCATCACTGCTCAAGCCCCCCTTCTGAATCCTAACTTTATCCCATCATTTTTCAAGACCTCTGAGAGTGGAGACCATTTTGGGATCCACTGAGAAGGATCTGTTCTCCTTGATCATCCACTGAATTGACCATCGGAGTGCCCTCATCGGGATCCTCGGCTCAGGTCTTCCTTCTTTTGCGGGACTGGGTATGTGCACGGGATGCTAAGCAGGAGAGCCACCAACTAGCACCACATAGGAGCTGCAGACCTTGATGATCTAGGTGGCAACAGATTGGTGTGCCAGGAAGGGGCATAGTCCTGGGTTAAGCCAACACCTCATCATTAGAATGGTTCTGCCAGCAACATGGTGGTGACGTGCATGCGAGAAGTCTCCATCAGCCATGTGGGAGATCCTCCTCCCCACGGAGATCTACACAGTCCGGAGCGAGAGCTCCCCACTCCACCACCATCACCTCCAGCGGATCTCTAGCTCGCCATGCTCGCCAAGCAGGTCCAGACCCTAACCATAGTAGTGCGACAGTTGCATCATTAGCACTGGTCCTTGGCAACCCAGTAGCAGCTAGAGACCCCCATAGCTTGGGCCATCGAATATCACGGTAGTTTGTGATCCTTCCAAGGAAGGCCATCAGACTCGCGGGCCATATTTTATCACTAAGGAAGCCTTCAGACCCCAAGGAAGAGGCGGTGGAGTGGGTCGGCCTACCGGGAGAGCCGGTCTCTAGCCTCCGACCACGTCGCCTTTAGGCATTGCAAGCACCGTTGAGGCAAGGCCCCCTGGCATGACCTTCTCTGACCCTTGTCTTTTTCTCCTCTAATAGCCTCGATCGAAGGTTCTATTGACAAGGCTATCAGGCATCAAGCTGAGAGATGCTTGGAGGAACAAGAGCACAAGCTCGCCGAGCTATCCCGCCAGTTTACCAACCTATAGGGCTCCCCACATGAGTCGGTAGGCTATGATGCCCCCCTCTTTCTCTCGAGAAATCCAAAAGAAACCAATCCTCAGCCAGTTCTGCATGCCTCAGGTAGATCCCTACAATGGGACCATCGACCCCTTGGACTACCTGGAGAGCTACAAGGCCCTTATGAGAGTCTAGGGGGCAACTGATGCCCTCCTTTACATCGCCTTTCTAGCTACTTTTTAGAAGGCTACTCGAGTCTGATACACCCATCTCGAGCTCAGAAGTATTGACTCCTTCATATAGTTGGAGAGGAAGTTCGTGGTGCACTTCGACACCTACTGAAAGGTGCCACGACAAATCGAAAGCCTCTTCTCTATCCAACAATAAGAACATGAGTCCTTGCGAGACTACGTATCTCACCTCAAAATTACCACCCTGGAGATCTATAACTTGGACGAGCCCATTGCCATATTGGCACTGAAGAGAGGGCTCAGAACCTTCCGCCTCACTTACTCCCTGGACAAGAAGACCCCGAAGACCTACTCTGAGCTCCTCCTCTGGGCCCGAAGTACGTCCGTGAGGAGAAAGCGGACCATACCCGAAGGGAGCTAGATGGGGGGCCTCTGAAGAAGCAACCCTGTGAGAAACTTCCAGGGTGCACAGGTTGGGAGCGACCCCGAACCTCTGGATGGGTATGAAGCCAAAGAGTACCCGCATTCAGGAAGAAAGATACACTCCTCTCCTCATCCCAAGGTCCAAGATCTTCATAGAGATTGAGAGCGAGCATTACTGTGCCACCCTCCCCCGCCAAGGTCATCTGGTGGTCGTGATAAGTCGAAGTACTGTTAGTTCTACCATGATCATGACCATGACATCAAAGAATGCTACCATCTTAAGAGGAATATCGAAGATCTGATAAGAAGAGACTACCTCAGGAAGTTCATGGGGGGCAAAACTCCGATGGAACCTCAGGCGCTTGCAATTCTCCCTCTTATCAACAATCGGCCTACTGAGAAGCCAGTGGGCATGATATCTTGGAGGATAGAATGCACCTCAAAAAGGACCAGGGCGAGGGAAGGGTCTGAGAATGTACTTTTCTTTATAAGGGAAAGGGAGACTAGGATGGAAAATATAAATAATGATGCCATTATCATCGAGATGATGATAGTAAAGTATCCTATAAAATGGATTATGGTTGATAGTGAAAGTTTGACTGATGTCCTTTTTTATGATGCATTCTATAAGATGAATTTATCTCCTACCCAGTTAAAGTCGGTGCACGTTCTCCTGGTCAATTTTACCAGTGATGTAGTAGGGGTCGAGGGGGAGATTACCCTTACAATCACTGTCTAGTTGCCACACCGGCAGAGTACGATTATGATGACCTTTATGGTTGTTAGGCTTCCCTCGACCTACAACATGATCCTTGGCCATCCCGAGCTCAATTTGCTCAACACAGTCATATCAACAAAGTGGCTCCTGGTTCAATTCTCAACTTCTTATGGCATGGGAGAGATGCGGGGGGCCCCCAATTAGTTCAGCACTATTTACAAGCGGTTCCTGATGCCTGAAGTGCCGAAGAGGACCCTGTCACCAATGAGCTTGATTAAAGAGTGCACATTGCCCAGAAATGGAGCCCAAGAGGAAGGATGAATTGGGTCTTTCAAAAAATTTAAACAATTATGTGATGGTCTTGAAGTGTTTGTGAAACAAAGTGATTTAGCTCTAAAAGATATGCAGTAGATAACAGTAAATTAAATGCAAGAAATAAAGAGCAAGTAATAGGGTGAGCAATCACACACAAACTAAAGTTTTATAGTGGTTCAGTACAATCCAAGCACCTACATCCACTCCCTAAGCCTTCCTTGGAAATTTCATCCACTCCCCAAGCCTCCCTTGAAAATTTTACTATAATCTCTTCAAGATTACAGTCGACTTATTTTCCAAGGCTCACAAGTCAAAACCTAAGTTGGTTTTGTCACCCGGCTCACCAACAACCTTTACAACTTGTTTTGTCTTCGGGCTCACAAGTCAAATCCTAGTTGGTTTTATCCCTTTGGCTTACCTACAATCTTTACAACCTAGTTTCAAAAACCTTAAAAGCTAGGTCAACAAAGAACAAAGTCAAAGATACAAGAATAAAAGCATAATCAAATTCTTTTATAGAGTGGAATATAGAAGCTTTGAGGCTCTTGATGATTGCTTGACTTGTCTCCTCTTTGGAATTACTTCAAAGATACTTTTGGAATGCTAAAATGAAGGCTTGTAATCTTTTTTAGTGGAATTTTTTCTTTTGACTTTGGAAGTGAAGTTCTCAAGGAATGTGTTGTCTTTTGTATGTTCAATGCTTTATGAATGAGTTTGGTGAAGCTTAAATACTTCAAAAACTTCTAAAAAATGCTTTGAGACCGTTGGTGGAGTAAAAATAGCTGTTGGGAGCTTGTAAGGATCAATTCTGCCTCTCAAAAAATATAGCTATTATAGCTGTCAGAACCCATGAGTCGATACTTGACTTCTATGAGTCGACACTTGAGTCTTCATGAGTCGACACTTGGGTTAACATGAGTCAACTCAAGGTATAAATATTTGAAAAACCAGGATTCTATCCTTTTTCTATTCTCAGGCTATAAGTCGACACTTGAACCATGTGAGTCGACACTTGAATCTCCTGAGTCGATACTTGCATTCCCTAAGTCGACACTTGACACAAAAACCTCTAAAAGGTATAGTTTTGTATTTTCAAAAATCTCAGGCCATGAGTCGACACTTCATTTTTATGAGTCGACACCTGACTTTCATGAGTCAACACTTGATTCCTGTGAGTCGACACTTGGCATGCCAAGAAAATTTTTGCATGCCAGTTTCTAAAGTGTCGACACTTAGTGTGCCATGAGTCGATACTTGACTCTGCAACTTGTCAAAAACTTATGCCAACCTTCAAAATTCAAAAAGTTCTTCAATAAAACTTCAATACACTTTTTGTAAAGCTCCAATTGATCTATTTTGAGGCCTTTTTAAGTTGAGAAGACTTCTTAAGATATGAAAATTGCTCAGCTTCTAATGAGTGCCATGATACTTTTATATTGAAAATTTGAGGTGCTTGTATCCTGAAACTCATAACTACAATTAAAATATTAGTATAAAACATATTGTTAACATTTTGTTAGTCATCAAAATCAGGGGCTAAAGTCAACAATCTTTCTTTTTTTGATGATGACAAAACCTTGAGTATATAAGCATTTAAACTCAATTAAAGATACTGAACACTTATTCAAGAGAGCATACACCTTTTATACAACATAGTTTTATGGAGGAGAAGTGCCAAACAAGGTTGAAAGATTATTTTCTCTCCCCCTATGTTTGATAAGTTCTGAAATATTTCAAAATTTATAGAAAATACTTATATATGTATCTTACTCCCCCTTTTTGTCAACATTAAACATAAAAAAGGAGTAAACTCCCCCTGAATTAATGTATACAAGGTTGGTTAGAGGCTACGATCCAAAAATTAAGAAATATCAGTTGGTATCAGAGCCAATGGACAAAAAGAAGACTAATCATGAGATAAACACAAGCTTTCAGCTTTCATATATTCAATGAGAATTTCAGTACAACATTGCTTGCATAGTGATGCGGGACTAATATGCATGCAATTTTTTTGCATGTTTTATATATGGGGTTAGGTGATTAATTCCCGATTTTCAAATCAAAATTAGTTGTAGGGAATTTTGTATGAATTTTTGAAGCCACGCATGCAGATTATGACCTAGAAAAGTACTAAAGAAGGATCGCCGGGGCTGAGAAGCCTCGGTTAGGGCAAGTTCTCCTACAATATAATTATTGGAGGTAGAGGGGGTGTACCTGACAACGTCTAAAGCACCCGGTGAAGATCACAGCGAAGAGATCTCTCGTTCCTCGATGGACGCGGCATGGAAAACCGAGCCAATGACCCGCGGATACCTAGCTTTCTGCTCGGTGGTTCGATTGAGGCTTGGCTGGAGTCGTTGGATTCGTAGGAACTCGGGGACCTGCAAACGACCTGTCAGGGGTTAGAAAACTCAGAGGATATTAAGAAAACAATGGAAAACAGCAAAGGAAAGAAAGTTTTGGAGGGGGCTGGAAGGATGGTTGGTGGCAGGAAGATGGTTGCAAACACCGGGAAGAACTCTCAAACCCCTTTATGCACACAGCAGGGTAATCACACAAAACAATAGAAGAACTCAAGGTTTATTTTATATATCAAAATCTCTCTTCATACAAGAGGCTAGGGTTTTTTAAATAGACCCTTAACCTTGGGCTCCAAGTAAGGGAACAATTGACATTACATAAGAATCCTTTTCCCTCTCAAACCCTAGCTAGAAAATAAGGAAACATTAGGTAGAAAAAATCCCTAAAAATTCTCTTGACTTTGTCAACACTCCAAGGATGCCCAGGGGGGCATGTCGGGCTTCTAGGAGCAGCAAGAGGCCGGCCCAAAGGGGCTCGGGTGCATGGGTTTGGACCTCTGGAAGCTGGGATGGCCTGGTAGCCAGGTAGCAGGAATATTCCCTGGTATCTTGCTTCTTAGGGGCTTGGGCTTGGCGCCTGGGCTTGATTTCTTTGGGCTAGGATGCAGATGGACCTCTGGAATCATGGATGCCCTTATCTATGAATATACTTTGGCATCTAGAAGGGAATCTGGACATCTGGAGGGCATCTGCAAGGAATCAGAGTTTTCTGAATTTTCTTTCTGGGGTCTTCAAATCTTCAAGCTGGGTTGGACTCGGGCTATACTTCCATGTCTTCAATCTAGTTGGACTTGGTCTTCACTTGTATGATATAGTCTTGAGTCTTCAGTATGCTTGGACAAGACTCAAAAAAAATAAAATTAGCTCAACATGAGCTGAGTAGCATTGGACTGAACTAGCTCAACATGAGCTGACTAGTACAAAACTGAAATAATAACTCAAAAGACTCAAATAACAACTAAAATGGACTCAGATGGGCTAAGCCCTTATTACAGATGGACTCATAAATTATTGATCAATTCATAGAGGGTTGAAAAGTCTCCGTCTTATTCTGGTGCCTCCGATGTCCCCACCACATAGCATAAACTGATACATGACTAAAATTGATACATAGTAAAGGTAAACATAACCTGATACATAGTAAGCTAAAAGTATAAACATAAACAGCATGGTAAACATTTGTGAGGCTACTCCTCATCAGATGGAAGCTCAAAGCAAATAGGAGCACTAATCCTGGTCCTAGAAGTAAGGGATCTAGGGGTCTTAAGAGTGCTGTGGCTTCTAGTCCTAGTGGAAGGACCAAAATGGGGTACAACCCTGGAAAATCTAGTAGATGGAGGAGGTAGAGTCTCGACTGGTATCAGAAACACAGGTGCAGTGGCAAGCTAATCATCTCTAGGAGGAACAGTAGGAGCAGCTGGAGTGTAAGCCTCTCTACAAATGATCTCGTAGTCTCCTACTCTATCGTCACTATCATTGCTATCATCACCAAGGACATTTGTATCACCACCACCATAGCCATCACCATCACCACCAACACCATCACCGCCATCACCTCCATGTCCATCACCACCATCATAAGTGTCATCATGTCTACCTGGGTGATCATCATCATCATCATCAGCTGATCGAGGAGGAGGTGGATTTGATGGAGCACTCGGAGGGAATAGGGATCTCAAAAGATCATGAATCTCGGTAAAGCTCACCTCCATAGATTATCTGATCTCTGAAAGCTGACTATCAGTATGAGCTCTTAGTCCCTCAATCTCAAACCGGAGCTGAGTAGTCCTGACTCCTAGTCCAATCATCTCACTCATGACCTCAGTAAACTGATGTCGACATGCTCCTCAAAAGATAACTTGGTAGTGTACGAGGAGCGGCAATAGGTGAAGAAACTGGTGCTGGTGTGATAGGCTCAGATCCAGAAGCTAAAACAGGTGCGGGTCTAGGAGGTGTTAACTGCTTAGTAGGCTCAGAAGGTTCTACCTTAGTGGCTCTAATCTCATCCTCCTCGTCTAGCTCCTGACCAGACTCCCGATGCACCTATCTTTCAGCCATCCTCCGGTATCCCATATGATGTAGAGAATGCTCGTTGTACACGTCAGTGTGTAGAATATCTTTAGAGTCCTCCTCCTCCAAAGGTACATGATAAGCTATGAAGAAATGAGTTAGCCTTATCCCGTACATAAGGCACAGTCGATGCTAGGTCGCAACCTCTCTCATCTGGCTCAACATCAAAGCTGGGAGGTCGATGGCCCTCCTCTATATGAGGCAAACCATCAACGCCAGCTCTCTCTCAGTGATAAAATCGAAGCAACCTGTCTTCAGTAGAAGAATCCTCACTACGAAGTGGTTAAGAAGCCACATCTCTACAGATAGCTGATTCACGGTGATTATGGTCACACCGTGAACATCGTCTTGCTTCAAGATACATCGAAATGCCTCATCTTTATCTCCAATATTGGTGGCAACAATCCCATGATGGGGTATATCCCAGACTCTGCTCAAAATCTCCTCAGAAATAGGAATCTCAATGCCTCAAACTATGGCTCTCCAAAGCAATCCTCTGCAGGCTAAACTCCCATAGAACTCCTGGATAAAATGCGGATAATATTTCTCCTTCATGGTATAGAAGGAGATCAAGCCAGCTACCTCAAGAATCTAACCCAGACCAAAACCCTCGCGATCGAAGAATGCTAAGTCAACTTGTTGAGCAGCAGTAATAATCTTTTATGATACTCTTTCAGCTACAGGAGAATGAGGGGGTGCCACCTCTCAGATTGCTATCCTCTATCACTTCGAGCCTTGGTTCTTCTTGCAGTTGAACCCAGACTTAATCTTTTCTTGGAGACTACTTGCTTGTGGGGACCCATGTTCACCAAATAGAGAGAAGGAAAAAGGGAAGGAAAAGTTGAACTGGGAATGGCCAAAAGAAGAAGGAAATGACCAAAAAGGGAAAGATGAGGTCGATGGGAATAAAACAATGAGGGCAAGCAATAAATCGACTAAGGGAATGGAAAAGAAGGAAGAAATGTGGGGCGAAAAAGTAATGGTTTGGCCAATTCACAAGAAATCAAGAGAAAAACCTATCGAAGAGATCGGTAAGAGGAGTTCGGCTGAAATAATAAGAAACATGATGAAAACCATGAAGAATCGGACCAAATCAAAAGGAAAACTCGGACAACACAGTGAGGAACGATCCAAATGAGAGAAAAGGAGAGGATTTTATTGGAATTTCGAAGGGCACGAATGGAAGAACACTATTCCGAGGACAATGGAGAGCCTGGGGACCACTAGGGTAGAGGGGAAATAAGAAACAAATGGCTCGGATTAAATAGATGATGCCCTAGAAAAATCGTATTTTTGCTTGTGAGTCGACACTTCAAATTTGGTCAAGTGTCGACACTTGGCGTGAGTCGACACTTGGCCAAGAAATCCCAATAAAAATAAAAAAATTCAATAAAATTTTCAAAATCAAGGGGGTTTTCTAGAGAGGGATTTAAGACATAAAAGAGATGACTTAGAGCACAAGAATAAGATTTGAGGGAGTTCTACACAAAGGGATCTATGATACGTAACTCTCTTCTAATCATGCAAAATCTTTCTTCATTCAAGGGTTTAGTAAAAATATCAGCTAATTGATTATCAGTACAAACAAATTTAAGCATCACATTAGAGTTTTGCATTTGATCTCTTATAAAGTGATGTCTTATTTTAATGTGTTTGCTTCGTGAATGTTGCACAGGATTCTTAGTTAAATTGATTGCACTAGTATTGTTATATCTTATGGGTGCCTTAGTTAATTTGATACCAAAATCCTCGAGTTATTATTTGATCCATAGGATTTGAGCACAACAACTTCCAACTGCTATATATTCGGTTTTCGTCATAGATAGAGCAACTGAGTTTTGTTTCTTGCTACTCTTTGAAATCAAATTAACTCCAAGAAATTGACAAGTTCTACTAGTACTTTTTCTATCAAGTTTGCACCCAGCAAAATCAGCATCAAAATAAGCAATCAATTCAAATGATAAATCTCTAGAGTACCAAAGTCCAATATCTATAGTTCCAGATAGGTATCTAAGTATGTATTTAGTAGCCAAAAGATGATAATCTTTAGGGGTAGACTAATATCTTGCACACATACAAATGCTAAACATAATATCTGGCATACTAGCAGTTAGATATAGTAATGAACCAATAATTTCTCTATATAGCTTTTGGTCTACAAATTTACTCGATTCATCTTTGTCAAGTTTACAAGAAGAGCTCATAGGCATACCTAATAGCTTGGTGCTCTCCATCCCAAATTTCTTTAATATTTCTTTTGTATACTTAGCTTGGTTGATGAAGATTCCCTCTTTTGTTTGTTTGATCTGGAATCCGAGGAAAAAGTTAAGCTCTCCCATCATGCTCATCTCGAACTCTCCCTGCATTAACTTTGCAAGCTCTTGATAAAGACATTCATTAGTAGCACCAAATATGATATCATCCACATAAACTTGTACTACTAGGAGTTCATCATTATTTTTTTAGAAATAATGTAGTATATACATTTTCTCTAGAGAAATCATTTTTAAGTAAGAAAGAATTCAATCTATCATACCAAGCTCTTGGAGCTTGTTTCAAACTATACAAAGCTTTATGAAGTTTAAAAACATGATTTGAAAATTCATGATTTTCAAAACCGGGGGGTTGTTCAACATAAACTTATTCTTCAATAAATCCATTTAAAAAAGGCACTTTTAACATCCATTTGAAATAGTTTAAAATTCATAAAATATGCAAATGCTAATAATAGCCTAATTGCCTCAAGTCTAGCAACAGGAGCATAGGTTTCATCAAAATCAATCCCTTCCTCCTGATTGTATCCTTTGGTAAATAGCGTAGCTTTATTCCTAGTAACTATTCTATTTTCATCAAGCTTATTTCTGAAAACCCATTTTGTATCAATTATTGAAATATTAGTAGGTCTTTCAACTAAAGTCCAAACATTATTTCTTTTAAATTGACTTAGTTCATCTTGCATAGCATTTATCCAATTACAGTTATTTTCAGCTTCCTTAATAGTTTAGGTTATACTTGAGAAATAAAAGCTAAATAATCACATACATTTCTTAATGAGGAATGAGTGTTTACCCCTTTTGATGGATCACCAATTATAAGTTCTTTGGGGTGTCCATGAGCATACCTCCATTCTTTAGGTAGTGGGTTAGGTGTTGTTGTGTTGCCAACTCCTTGTACTTGTTCTCTTTCATTATTTTGATTGTCATCTTGCTCCTTGGAGGGCTCTTCATTATTGTTCACTTCTTCAGTTTTTTGGATACTTGTTTCATCATCAAGAACATCTTCTTTTCTAGTAGATTTTTGATCAGTCTTATCAAACACAATATGGATGGATTCTTCAACAAGAAGTGTCCTTCTGTTGAAGACTCTATATGTCTTGCTAGATGTAAAGTAATCTAAAAAGATAACCTCATCTAACTTGGTATCAAATTTGCTTAGCTTGTCCTTGCCATTATTTAAAATGAAACAACGACATCCAAAAATACAAAAATACTTAATTGAATATTTCCTACCTTTCTAAAGCTCATAAGGTATTTTCTTTAAAATAGGCCGGATTAAAACATGATTTAAAACATAACAAGCAATGTTTATGGCTTCTACCCAAAAATATCTAGGCAAATCATTTTTGCAAAGCATAGTACATACCATTTCCTCAAGAGTTCTATTTTTTCTTTCTACCATCCCATTTTATTGAGGTGTCTTAGGTATAGAGAAATTGTGATGAATGCCATTTTCACTATAAAACTTTTCAAAATCATGATTTTCAAATTCTGTACCATGATCACTCCTTAAAGAAATAATTGAAACACCTTTTTCATTTGAGACTCTTTTATAAAATTTAATGAATGCAGAAAAAGTTTCATCTTTGTGAGCTAAGAACATGATCCATGTAAAATGTGAGAAATCATCTACAATAACTAGACCATACTGCTTACCTCCCAAACTAGATGTTCTAGTAGGTCCAAAAAGGTCTATATGAAGTAGTTCTAGGAGTCTAGATATAGAGACTACTCCTTTAATTTTAAAAGAAGATTTAGTTTGTTTTCCAAGTTGGCAAGTTCTACAAATCTTATCCTTTTCAAAACTAGGTTTTGGCAAGTCTTTTATTAAATCCTTTTTACAAAGTTTTGAAAGCAAATGCATACTAGCATGTCCTAGCCTACGATGCCAAAGTCAACTAGTTTCATTGATCTTGGCTTTCATTGCCACTAGGCATTGACCATTTTGAATAGGAAGTTCATCAAGATCAACCATATAAATATCGCCATGCTTATGACCAATAAACTTGATGACATTGTCATCAAAACTAGAAACAATGTACATGGAAGATTCGAAAACAACTTTTAAATCTTTTTTACAAAACTGGCTAATACTAAGTAAATTATGCTTTAAACCATCAACATAAAGAACATTATCTATATAAGTAGAGGGGATGATATAGACTTTACCAAAGCCAACAATCTTGCCCTTTCTATTATTACCGAAGGTCACATTTCCACCATTTTGATATTCAAGTAAGGAGAACTGCTCTGCATCTCTAGTCATGTGCCTTGAGCAACCGCTGTCGAGGTACCATAATCTTCTTTTATTGGTTGGAAGGCACACCTACAACAATAAATCAGGTGGAGACTTTAGGTATCAAAGTCATCTTGGGTCCTTTAGAATTAGTAGTAATGGTTCCTTTTGGAACCCAAACTTTTCTAACTTTGTTCAATTTTCTTTTATTGCACAAATATGATTTATGTCCCATATTGCCACAACAATAACAAGTAATCGAAGATAAAGCATGCATAAAGAAATTCTTGAAAAATCTTTATTGTTTCTTAGGTTTAAAACCTAATCCTGCTTTATTGAAAACATCTTTTTGATTATTTAAAAGCATATTGAGTTTTTTAGAACTATAAGTAAACTTTTTAACAAATGGTTTTAATTTTTCAAGCTCACCCTTGTACTTCTTGTTTTCTTACAAAAGTTCTTTGTTTTGTTTAGAAAGATTTTCAGTTATTGCAAATGATTTTTCTTTTTTCAAATATTCCTTTTCTTTTTCCAAAAAAATAATTTTATCAATTAACTTCTTATTTTCTTGAAGCAAACAATCATTTTCAATCAAAGACCTATCATTTGTTTTAACCAATTCCAAATTTTGCTTCTTTTGTTCTTTGTGTTTCATTTTAAGTTTTTGAAATTCAACTATTAATTCATCAAAAACTTCATGCAATTCTTCAAAGGTAAACTCATTTTCAGATTCAGGCATTACCTCATCATTGTTTGCCATTAAACAGAAATTTGCAACCTCTTGCTGCTCTTCATCTAAGCTTAAGTCCTCGCTCTCGCTCTAGGTGGCCATCATGGCTTTCTTTCTTAATATTCTTTTGCTCTTCTTGAGTAAGGGGTAGTCCAACTTGAAGTGATCGGGTTTCTTGCACTCAAAGCAAGTGGGTTGCTCCCTTTCTTTCTCTTATTGTTTCTCTTTACTATGCTCTCCCTTTTGAGGCTTCTTCTCGAAGTTGTATTTCTTCTTTCTCATAAACCTCCTAAACTTCTTTGCAATGAGAGCCATTTCATCTTCATCTTTTTTCTCATCGGAATCATCACTTGATTCATCTTTGGTAGTGGACTTGAAGGCAATCACTTTCTCCTTCTTATCATTATCCACTGACTTTTGTTTCAAGGAGAACTTATAAGTCATCAATGAGCCCAAAAGTTGCTCGAGTGGAAGTGTATTTACATCTTTAGCTTCTTCTATAGCGGTAACTTTAGCATTCCAAGAAGCTAGAAAAGATCTGAGAAGTTTATTAACAAGTTCACCATTAGAAATAGCTTTATCTAAGCTTCTCATGCCATTCACAATATTAGTGAATATAGTATATATTTCACTAATAGATTCAGATGGTTCCATTTTAAACATTTCATATGTATGAATGAGCATGTTAACTTTGGTAGTTTTCACTTGATGAGTACCCTCATGGGTAGCTTTAAGTGTGTCCCATATTTTCTTTGCGGAGAGATAATTTGAGATTTTATTGAATTTGCTTGGATCTAAAGTGCAAAACAATAGATTCATAGCCTTTGCATTAAGCTCTATTTGCTTAATGTCATTCTCATCCCAATTATCTACCATTTTGAGAGTGGGAATGCCATTAATCAAGATAGTATGTTGATGAGGACCTTTAATAATAGTCCTCCAAATGTTATAGTCAATGGCTTGAATGTAAATGCGCATGTGTGTCATCTAGCATGTATAATTTATGCCATTAAATAATGGGGGACGGTTAGAGGCTTGTCCTTCCATAATGCCCATACCAATTGGGGCTGCCATGATCTTTTACTCAAGATCGTTGGACCTACAAGTAGAGTACTGGTGCTCTGATACCACTTGTTGCCCAGAAATAGAGCCCAAGTGGGGGGGTGATTTAGGTCTTTCAAAAAATTTAAACAATTATATGCTGGTCTTAAAGTGTTTGTGAAACAAAGTGATTTAGCTCTAAAAGATATGTAGCAGATAATAGCAAATTAAATGCAAGGAATAAAGAGCAAGTAATAGAGTGAGCAATCACACACAAACATAAAGTTTTATGGTGGTCGGTGCAATCCAAGCACCTACATCCACTCCCCAAGTCTCCATTGGGAATTTCACTATAATCTCTTCAAGATTATAGCCGACTTATTTTTTAAGGCTCACAAGTCAAAAGCTAAGTTGGTTTTGTCACCCATGCTGACCAACAACCTTTACAACTTATTTTGTCTTCGGGCTCACAAGTCAAACCCTAGTTGGTTTTATCCCTTTGGCTCACCAACAACCTTTACAACCTAGTTTCAAAAATCTTGAAAGCTAGGTCTGTTGCCGCCAAGATCATTATGGCCTGTAGCTGCTGTTGGCACTAGAGTGCATGGCTTGATGCTCCTGGGAGGTCCCATCCTGCAAGACCTGCAAAAACTGGATTAGTGACCCGGGCTAGGGATTCTGGCAGGGGCACTCTGACGATCAAGTTAGTGATGATCCAGGGAACAGATCCTCCTGGTCGAGTCCCTCTTGATTGACTCCATGATAGGAGGAGTTCATGGTATGAGAATAAGATGAAAGTGTGTAGGAGGATGATGGTGGAGCTAGAGGGATTCTCTGCGTAACCGCTCCTCCTTTGTTTTCTTAGAGAGGTGGTGGTGCGTTGCTCTTCTGGTTAAGCTTGCCCTGGTGTTTTCTTAAGTTGAGTTACCTTCCCCTCTCAGGGGTGTCGATCGTTCTTTGTAGTCAAGGTTATCGTTGGATGCTTGCCTTGGGATTCTTGCTGGGCTGGCAGGCACGTGCGACGTGTCCCGTGTCATGGATGGGATGTCTTTCCCGATTCATGCTAAGAAAAGTTATCATGTGCTCTGACATTCCTTCGGTCGCTCCATTTTGGAAAGTTTGGTAGTGCCTCGATCGGGAGGCCACCGCTCTCGGGACTCGAATCTCCTAGTTGACTTCCCCTTCCAGGCAGTTCAGGCAGTTGGTGGAGGGTGCAACATCTCGATCGGAGGGCTCCTCCCTTTTTTGGTTTAAGTTGTAGTCGCAGGTAGTTATTGCAGCCTGGTAGGTGTCTGGTTGCGATCCTCGGGTGGCTCGCTGGTGTCCTAGGTGATGGTACTATCTCTCTGCCAGTTATTGCCTTTACCTGAGTTGGAGGTCGAGTAGGGGAGGCCGGGCTCGATATGGAGGAGGACAGGTGGCGGCTTAGGTCCAGAGGGCTCGACCTCGGAGAGAGACTCCATGTGGTAGAGGAGGGCTGAGCTCGACTCTGTGCATAGGGCTCGATCTCGAGGGGCTCGATCTGGAGGAGGACAGGTGGCAGCTCTGGTCCAGAGGGCTCGACCTCGGGGAGAGACTCCACGTGGTAGAGGAGGGCTAAGCTCGACTCCATGCACAGGGCTGATCTCGAGGGGCTCGATCTGGAGGAGGACAGGTGGTGGCTCCGACATAGAGGGCTCGACCTCGAAGAGAGACTCTATGTGGCGGAGGAGGGCTGAGCTCGACTCTGCGCACAGGGTTCGATCTCGATGGGCTCGATCTGGCGGAGGTCGGGTGGTGGCTCCGGCCTAAAGGGCTCAGCCTCGGAGAGAGACTCCATGTGGCGGACGAGGGCTGAGCTCGACTCCGTGTACAGGGCTCGATATCGAGGGGCTCGATCTGGCAGAGGTCAGAGCTCGGCTCGGTGGAAGGCCTCGTTGTTCTGAGGGAGCTCAACCCGGCTAAGGAGTCAGGTTAGGGTACCTGACCTAGCTATCTTTCCTGACATGGTGTCCGATAGCTATTCCATGTTAGCGATCCTGCCACATCATTTGCCTCCCACTTCCAAGGCTTGTTAGTGTGCGGCGCTCGAGTCGAAAGGAGTAAATGTATTGCTGACATGGAAAGGTGAAAATTCGGTGCAATGATAGCCATGATTGCTGGTGCTTCGTGGAACAGTCCCCCAGGCCATTGCGGGGGTGCCACGTGGCCACGTCTGAGAAGTAGTTAATGCCGGCGTGGAATCCAGGGTGGCCAGAACACCTTTCTCATCGATGGCTGACACGTGGTGTCAATCCGTTGGTGAAGAGGTTGTAACGGTATGGATCCGCTGGGTCTTTTTGAAATGAAAAAAAAAATTTTACTCAAAACATCAATTCTTTCAAATCCTTCGTGCCTGCTGCAGTATCCGAACCTTTCCTTCTTCACGATTTGCTTCTGCCCCCCTAAGGAACCAGGTTGGTCTCCCTTCTTCCTTCCTTCTCACTGTGGTAGGGCTCCTCCCCCCAGTCTAGGGTCTCCTACAAACCATGTCCAACTTTCCTCCTCCTTAGGTCTCCTGCTTCTTCCTCCTTAGGATGTCTTGCTTCGGTCCTGGATTCTGTCCTTCCACCAGTCAGGGCGAAGCTAGTCCCTCTGCGAGGGGATGAGCGTCTTCTTCCTCCGACGAGGAGTTGGAGAGGATGCGCTTCGAGTTTAGTAGGAGGCCGACCCTTCCACTTTACTCCGTGTCCATTAGGGACCCGAGGGTTGATTCTTCTCATCCTTCTCATGCTCCTCCTCCTCCCGAACCTGTCCGGTCAACAGGTCCCAGTGGGATTGTTTCAACGATCAATGTTGTGGAGCTGGGGACCATTCGGGATGTTTATGACATCCCACATTCTATCCGGCTCTAGGTCCCTCGACCTAGAGAGAGGGTTACTTCAAGTAGCCCGGGCCGGATTGCCTTCTATGAAGAGACCTTCTCGGGAGGGCTTCATTTTTCTTTCCACCCATTCTTCATGTCCATGTTGGACAACTACCGTCTAGTCCCTACCCAGTTAGTCCCGAATGCCATTAGGACCATCTTCTCCTTTATCATCCTCTGCCACTTCCACAGGTTTGTTGCCTGGTTTTCCTTGTTTAGGGCATTCTTTGCCCTGAAATGCCACCCCACCAAGAACGGGTGGTGGTCCTTGTCTTCTTGACCTAAGGGCATCAAATTTGAACTCTCCTTTTCCATCAAGGGATGGAAGAGCAAGTTTCTCTTCGCCACCGTCGAGGGGGTTGACTGGGTCTGGAGCGATCTAGATCAGTCTTCCAATCGAATCTTTGCGGTTGATGCGACTGACCGGGATGACTACGAGCAGCTCCACACTACCCAGATCCCTTCTCTGGAGGTTCTATTGTATGAGCAGAACCTCCTTGATATCAGGGTCGACCCGACGAGGGGGTTGGGTGAGTTTGGTTTAGGTCTTTCTTTCCTTCAATTTTTTTACTGACCTTTTTGGCTTCTAACCTTTGGTCGATTTGTGTGCAGGGATGATCTTCTCAGAGAGCAATCTACTGTCGATCACCAGGAAGAGGCCGCCCACCGGGATGGCCGACGAGCTTCCTCCGAGATGGGCTTGGGACGAGAGTGCTTCGGTGGCCGCTCTTGCCATGCTAGTCGCCTGGAGCAGGGGGAGGCTGAAGCTGCTCCTGCGCCGTTCGCAACTCCAGGGCCGAACCAGCGGGCTGTCTGAAAGGTTCCTGAGCGACCGAGTCAACAAGCCACGACCCCTGCCCTGGAGCCCGAGGTGGTCGTCCAGGCTAGGGCTGCTGCTGCTACTGCCGCTGCTGTGTCCCATGTCTCCCTGAGTCTGGCTATAGTGGAGGTCAAGGATGGGGAAGTTCGAGTTGGAGGTGGGCCTACGATGAGGGCTCCGCTTGCGAGGGTGCCAGATCTTCAGCCGGTGCCCGAGGGCCCCACTGTTGGTGGAATGGGTGCACCTGCTCCTCGAGAGAGTTGGAGGGAAGAGGCACGGTGCTGACTTCCATTCAAGCTGGGGCCGAAGAGCTCCTTGCTTGGCAGCCTCACCCTGGCCGACTGCATGATGGACTTCTCCATCCAGCAATGCGATTAGCAGGATATGGTCGGGCTGCGGTTGGGAGATGTGATCGGTTGCATCTTCCCCTAGCTTTATTTGGTGAGTGTCTCCACTTCTCTCTCATTTTTTTTCTTTTTTCTTTGACCTTTTGCATGGTGCAGATCGATGCCGAGGTCCTCTTCATCAGGGACTGTTGTCGAAACTGGCAGAAGAATGACCAGCAACAAATAGTAGAGGTCGAGTCGCTGAAGGCCGACCTGAAGAAAAGGACAGATGCCGATGGGGTCCTTGACCAGCGGGTCAAGGATCTCAAGAAGCAGCTCGCTAGTTCTGAAAGGCAAGTGAAGGAGCTCTAGGAGGGCCTCAACTGGGAGCTGGTACAATCGAAGAAGAAGGCGGAGGAGCTCACCGATGCAGAGAAGAGGCTGGGTGTGTTCAACGCTGAGGCCTCTGGCAGCAGGGGATCGCTCGATCCCTCCAGACTAGGCTGGTGATGGAGAAGGAGAAATCAGCTGTGGCTCTGAATGCGGCGGATGAGGCGACCAAGTCGGTGGAGGTTGCTAGATGTGAGGTCGCCGAGACAAAGAAGAAGGCTGAGGAGGCGATCGCAAGGTACAAGGCCTCGGAGGAGTTCATCATCGAGATCCACCAAACGGCATCGGACTCCTTCTATAAGGGCTTCATGTACCTACACCGTCGAGTTGAGTGGTTCATCCCTGATGAGGGCTGCAGCTGCCTCAGTTACCCCAGAGCTTTGGACTAGGAGATGGGTCCTGAGGAAGCTGTCGCTCCTGAGCCTTCTATGCCAACCGAGGATGGAGCTGCACCACCCAAGACCGGAGCCGCTTAGCCAGAGGTCCATGCGGATGGGACCAGCCGGAGAGTAGTTCTTCTCTTTTTCTTTTGTACTTGAATTGGGTTGCCTGGCATGTCGGGGGTCCAAGGGTGCTTTGTAAAGACATTTTGTTTAATGAAAGTAAATTTTTGAACTACCTCATCCTGTGCCTTCAATGCTTCTCTCCTCCTCCCTCTTTTCTCATCTTTTCTTTCTTTTTTCTTTTTTTTTTTGAAAGTATGTAGTGAGATCAGAGAGAAGGGTTTCATCTTGTCTTGGATCTAGTAATGAGGCTTCAATGTCAGCTAGTTGGGCTCAGGACTTGGGTAGTTGGGAGCAGCTGGGCTCAAAGATCCCTCGGTCGGAGAACTGGCCCCGGTCCAAGGTGCCCGAGGGCTTCTCAGGTCTTGGTGCCGAAGGACTTTTCTCCAGGCTTGGGTGCTTGAGGGCTTCTCAGGTCTTGGTGCCGAAGGACTTTTCTCCGGGCTTGGGTGCTTGAGGGTTTCTCAGGGCTTAGATGCCTTGGAGCTAGGCTCGAGGCTTTGGTGCAGGAGGACTTTTCTCCGGGCTTGGGTGCGTGAGGGCTTCTCAGGTCTTGGTGCCGGAGGACTGTTCTCCGGGCTTGGATGCCTGAGGGCTTCTCAGGTCTTGGATGCTTTGGAGCTAGGCTTGAGGCTTGCCTGCTGGAGAGCTAGGCTCCAGGGTTGTTGATTTCTTGGAGCTGGGCTCGAAGACCTGCCTACCGGAGAGCTGGGCTCCGGGGTTGTTGATGTCTTGGAGCTGGGCTCGAAGACTTGTTTGGCCAGAGAGTTGGACTCTAGAGTTGTTTGGGTCTTGAAGCTGGGCTTGAAGACCTGCCTATCGAAGAGCTGGGCTCCGGGGTTGTTGATGCCTTGGAGCTGGGCTCGAAGACTTGCTTGCCAGAGAGCTGGGCTCCAAAGTTATTTGGATATCGGAGCTGGGCTCGAAGACCTGCCTGCCGGAGAGCTGGGCTCCAGGGTTGTTGATGTCTTGGAGCTGGGCTCGAAGACTTACCTGCTGGAGAGCTAGGCTTTGGGGTTGTTTGGGTCTCAGAGCTGGGCTCGAAGACGTGCTTGGCCGGAGAGCTGGGCTCCAGAGTTGTTTGGGTCTCGAAGCTGGGCTCGAAGACCTCCCTGCCAGAGAACTGGGCTCGAGGGTTGTTGATGTCTTGGAGCTGGGCTCGAAGACTTGTTTGGCCGAAGAGCTGGGCTCTGGAGTTGTTTGGGTCTCGGAGTTGGGCTCGAAGACCTGCTTAGCCGAAGAGCTGGGCTCTGACATTGTTTAGGTCTCGGAGCTGGGCTCGAAGACCTGCCTGCCGGAGAGCTGGGCTCCGGGGTTGTTGATGTCTTGGAGTTGGGCTCGAAGACTTATTTGGCCGAAGAGCTGGGCTCCAGAGTTGTTTAGGTCTCAGAGATGGGCTCGAAGACCTGCTTGCCGGAGTGCTGTGCTCTGGAGTTGTTGATGTCTTGGAGCTAGGCTCGAAGACTTGTTTGGCCGGAGAGCTAGGCTCTGGAGTTGTTTGGATCTTGGAGCTGGGCTCGAAGACCTACCTGCCGGAGAGCTGGGCTCTGGGGTTGTTGATGTCTTGGAGTTAGGCTCGAAGACTTGTTTGGCCGGAGAGCTGGGCTCCGAAGTTGTCTGGGTCTCGGAGCTGGGCTCGAAGACCTACTTGGTTGGAGAGCTGGGCTCTGGAGTTGTTTGGGTTTCGGAGCTGGGCTCGAAGACCTGCCTACCCGAGAGCTAGGCTCCGGGGTTGTTGATGTCTTGGAGTTGGTCTCGAAGACTTGTTTGGTCAGAGAGCTGGGCTTCGGAGTTATTTTGGTCTCGGAGCTGGGCTCGAAGACCTGATTGAGATTTTCTTGCAAGGCAAATAGTGACATGTGCAAAAGAAAATCTTTATTATCATTGGAGAGAAACCTTATGTCATTGATAATATCTCCTTAGGTTGCAGGCGTTCCATGTTCGAGGGAATCTGGCACCATCTAGGTCCTTGAGGTAGTAGGCCCCTTATGAAAGAGTATCAGCTATTTTATAAGGGCCTTCCTAGTTTGGCGAGAGCTTACCGCACTCCCGGGGCTGCGACGCATATGCTCGGCGCAGCACCAAGTCCCTAGGCCTGAAGACCTTTGGCTTCACCTGTGTGTTGTAGTATCAGGTCACTCGTTGCTGGTACGCTGCCATTCAAAGTTGAGCTTTACCTGATATTTTTGGAGGTTGTGGAAAGCTTCGGTGAGGTCGGCAACATGGTTCGAGCTCAGCTTGCTCATTAGCAGCATGTCGTCCACATATACCTACATGTTCCGACCAATCTAGTCTTTGAAGACCTTGTTGACCAGATGCTGGTATGTGGCCCTAGCATTCATCAGACTGAAGGGCATTATCCTGTAGCAGTACGTCCCTTGGTCGGTGATGAAGGTGGTGTGCTCCTCGTTCTCCGGGTGCATACGGATCTAGTTGTATCAGGAGAATGCATCCACGAAGGAGAGCAGCCTGTGAACAGAGGTGGTGTCCACCAACTGGTCAATCTTCGATAAAGGAAAGCTATCCTTCGGGCATACCTTATTGAGGTTGGTGTAGTCCACATAGATCCTCCATTTGCCATTGTTCTTCTTTACCATCACCACATTCGCCAGTGGTGCGGGCACCAGACTCAGAAGAAGACTTCAGGGCTCCATCTGGATCTCTGATTGACCTTGCCCGAAGAATTAGGGTTTTCTGGTATTGTAATAAGGGTTGACTTGGTCAACTCAATTTTAGTCTTGAGTCTGTATTTCCCTGTAATTTAAATTTTGTTGAGTCATGTTGACTCAGTACAAGTCCTAGTAGTGGTCTAGGTCTTCTCCAGGTTGGTGCCACTTTTTTTTCAGTCAAGTCAAGGTCCAGGGTGCCACATTTTTCTCCCAGGCCCAAGCAAGTGGGCGCCACACTCCCGGCCACATGCCAGAGTCCAGGAGGCGCCACATCTCCGTCCAGTGTCTTTGGTCCCTACACCACAAGAAGTAAGTTCCTTTTTTTTCTTGCACCACTTGGGAGAGAAATCCATAAAGATACCTCAATCCAAGTAGGAGCCAATTTCTTTCCAGATAAACCCAAGCCAGGATGGCAAGAATTTTTCTTGAAGAGAGGATCAAGGAGGTGCCCCACAATGTTCCATAAAAATCCAAGTTATAAAAGGGAAGAGAGCATGTCTTGGGGAGGAATTCAAGGAGGTTCCCAAAAGTTTCCAAAAGTGCCAAAGCCATGAAAGGAAGAAGCCTAAACTTGTGGAGCAAGACTAGGAGGTGTCCAAATGAGCCAAACCATGAAGGAAAAATTCTTGATTCATGGAGAGATATTAGGAGACACCCCCATAACCTGCCATTTGGAGCTGATTTTCAAGTTTTCTTGGAGTTTTTGGGCTGCCCACTCATGGAAGGAGTCTTGGGAATAGAATTTGATGCCTAAAGTGTGGGTTAGTCCTATTAGTCCCACATGGAAAATGTATAAAATTTTATTTCTTTGTTATGTCTATATATTCAACTCTATGTAACTCTTGAATTTAATGATGAATGAAATCAATTTCTTTGTGAGCAACTTTGTGTTTCTCTCTTCCGCACTTATGTTCAGGTATTGAGCTTCGTGAGGGAGTAAATCCGGATTCCCTAGGAACCTTGAGGAGGTGTGAGATCTCCAACCCCAAAACCCTACTAAAACCCTAGGTTAGCCACTTTAATTCCAAACCCTAGCCGCCCATCATCTTCTTCATTCCACCAATCATCCAAACCCTAATCTACCTCATCATCTCACGACCCCTCTCTTCCAAGTAGAGGCCGACCACCAACATCCAGATCCAGATCGGCTACTTCGAATACAGAGCAAATCCCAGAGGAAGTCAGATCAACATCCAGGAGAATCAGGATTTCAGCAACATCAATTTCTTTCAAGTTCTTCTTATATGGTAAATCCTTTCTTTGAGTATCTGGTTCCTTAACTTGTTCTTCTTCTTTCCCAAATCCTGAGTTCAGGAGAAGCCAACTTTGCCAAAGGGCCAATATTGGAGGATCCATTGCGAAGATATCCGAATCCGAGGATCCAACAATCTGCTCGAGAGAGTCCTTCCACCAAACTCTGTGAAGATCACTGCCTGGTACATAACCCTTCCCTTCTCTTTATTTCTGTCCTGTTGAAAGTTCAGAGCGAAACCCTAGGTCTCGGAGTTTCTCAACCCCCAGCGATCCTTTACTTCTGAACTACTCTGATAATCTAGTTTCTTTGAATTGTGCATTCAATTATTATATAGTTTCTTTCAATTTAGTTTAACTTTCCTTTTTATCTAAGTCGACTTCTGAAAATATATATATAATAAATAAATAAATAAATAAATACATTAATTTTAATTTACTTCCGTATCGCATCATCTCATTCGTTCTGCATCAATTTTGGTATCAGAGCTTTCGTTCTGCATCAATTTTGGTATCAGAGCTTTCGTTCTGCATCAATTTTGGTATCAGAGCCCTGTCTAGGGTTTCTGACTTGCTTGCATGTTTTGAGTGTCTCTCTTTTTTACTTTGTATGCTCGAAGTAGACTCCCCAGGACGTCCGGTCCTAGGAACGAAGCGAGGCGCAAGCCTCCTCTTCCCATTCCATGGGGTGTTCCTAGGGCGTGTAGGGGATCCGCTGGGTTAAACTTTGTGAGAGGAATTGTAAACGGGGGAAGCATTCTATTTTCAGTCTATAACTATCCTGTTGTAGGAATTGTTTCTCATTATAGATAACTCCAAATTGCATGATTTTTAATTTTCTGGAACCAGTATAATTGAAACTATTTTACATAATTTTACTGTAATTTATTGGTTTCTGTGAAATTTTTGAGAGTTAAATTACAGCAATTCTGTTTCTGTGTTTCTGCAATTCAATTTTTTTTGAGTGATCATCTCCTAATTCATCTTAAGGGCAATTGAGCATCTAAGATAAGGGGAGGAGTTGATAACCTCTCCTTAGCCCAAAACCACCACCCATTCATTCGACCCTAAGCCTAATTTTAAAATTTATTAGACTTAATTTGCCCTAGTGGGCTAGGAACACCAACTGGTCAGGTCCAGCCTAGGGTTTAGTCAGTTTGTCTGGTTACTCTGTGTGTGCTTTGTAATCAATGTCTAGAACGGTGATTCAGGGACTACGTCCCGAAGGGCTTGTGTGCTGGTCCGCCTACCTGGCCAATCACTAATTGGTGTCTAGGATTGGCAATTATGGACCTAACACTCCCCTTACACCTGCCTGGCTGAGTCCCGAGTTACTACAGGCTAGCTTGCCACTCTGATTGGGCATCTAGTTTGGGCTCTAGGCCTAGTTAGCCCGTAGTCGTTTCAGTCGAGTCTCATTTGGTGTGCTTGCTTGCATCATCATGTCCACCCGGAATGGAGTACCCTACCAACCTGGTCAAACCCAACCTGATTTAGAGGCCATGATTAGAACTCTTACCGAAAGTATGACCAAATTGAGTCAGGATATGACTGATACTGTTGCCCAGTTTAGAGACCGATCCCAGGTACTTGAGGAGCCTAGGCACCAAAATTGGACCCCTGACTCAGAATTTGGTAGACCCCAACCTCACCCACACTCAGAGCCTAGGAGACCTTTATACAGGGATCCTGAACCTAATCATTGGAGGTTTGATCTAAGAGCCTATGACCATGATCTTGCCCCTGAGTCTAGCCCTAGGAGCCTATACCCATACTTGGTTGACTTAGAGAAGGGACCCGTTAGGAACACCGAACCTTATGCACCCACTTTTGATGGAAGACAAGAGACATATATTAAGTGGGAAGAACAAATAGATCGGTATTTTGAGTGCACTAACATATCGGAATTAGGACAAGTTAGGTTAGCCACTTCAATTCCAAACCCTAGCCGCCCATCATCTTCTTCATTCCACCAATCATCCAAACCCTAATCTACCTCATCATCTCACGGCCCCTCTCTTCCAAGTAGAGGCCGACCACCAGCATCCAGGTCCAGATTGGCTACTTCGAATACAGAGCAAATCCCAGAGGAAGTTAGATTAGCATCCAGGAGAATCAGGATTTCAGCAACATCAATTTTTCAAGTTCTTCTTATCTGGTAAATCCTTTTTTTGAGTATCTGGTTCCTTAACTTGTTCTTCTTCTTTCCCAGATCCTGAGTTCAGGAGAAGCCAACTCTGCCAAAGGACCAGTATTGGAGGATCCATTGCGAAGATATCCGAATCCAAGGATCCAACAATCTGCTTGAGAGAGTCCTTCCACCAAACTCTGTGAAGATCACTGCCTAGTACATAACCCTTTCCTTCTCTTTATTTCTGTCCTGTTGAAAGTTCAGAGCGAAACCCTAGGTCTGGGAGTTTCTCAACCCCCAGCGATCCTTTACTTCTGAACTACTCTGATAATCTAGTTTCTTTGAATTGTGCTTTCAATTATTATATAGTTTCTTTCAATTTAGTTTAACTTTCATTTGAGTCAAAGCCGACTTCCAAAAATATATAAAAATAAATAAAAATAAAAATATACATTAATTTTAATTTGCTTCCGTATTCCACATATCCGTTCTGCATCAATTTTGGTATCAGAGCTTTCGTTCTGCATCAGCCAGCCAGCTCGGATACTACACCTCTCGAACAAAATCGTCGGCGAGGAGTTTATCTACCTCCTCGTTGATGGTCGCTTGCCTCTCTGGGATGAAGCTTCTCTTCTTTTATCGAACTAGCTTGTACTCTGGGTCGATGCTCAATTGATGGGTGATGATATCAGGAGGGATACCTAGCATGTCTGCTGTTGTCCAGGCGAACACATCTGCATTGGTCTGCAAGAACTCCAACAGTTGAGCCCTCTCCTCCTTAGGTAGCTGGGCTCCGATTTGCACCATCTTCGTGGGGTTGCTTCCAAGCGGGTAAGAGAGTAGGCGCTCGGCTGGGCCTCCCCTAGGATCTTCAGCCCTTTGATCGAGTCATCCATCTTGGGATCGGCCTCTAGAGTTTCAGCCCCAGGGAGGGTTTGAAAGCAGTGTTGCACCGGCTGGGGTGCTCCCCTCATCTCCCTAACACCGTAGGGAGTTGGGAACTGCATGAGCAACCTTTTGGTGGAGACGACGGCGTCAAGTAGGTTGAGTCCGGGTTGGCCTAGAATCATGTTGTAGGCTGAAGGAAGCTTGATAACCAAGAAAGTCATCATGACTATACTTTGCCGAGATGGGGTCCCGGTAATGACTGGGAGAGTTATTTCCCCCTCTACCCTTACAAAATCACCTGTGAAACTAGCAAGGGGAGTGTGCACAGGTTTGAGTAGATTATGAGAAAGACCCATTCGGGAGAAGGCATCGTAAAAAGGCACATTGGTGGAGCTTCCTCTATCAACCATGATGCATTTTATAGGATGCTTCGTGATCATCATCTCCACGACCACGGCATCATTATTTACATTTCCTCCCATCTTCACCTTCCCTCATAATGGGGAGTACATTTTCAGAACACCCTACCCCTCGGGCCTTCTTGGGTGCGCGCCGGCTCCCCAACATATCATCCTTACCGGCTTCTCGGTAGGGCGATTGTCGACTGTTGGAACTGGAGGGAGAGCAACGAGTGCCTGAGGTTCTGCTTGAGGTCTGCCCCCCGCAAACTTCCTGAGGTAGCCCCTCTTGATGAGTTCTTCAATCTCCTACTTGAGGTTGCGGCATTCCTCGATGTCGTGGCCGTGGTCGCGGTGGAAGTGACAGTACTTCAATTTGTCATGGCTAACGGATGGTTTCAATGGGGGCGAGTGCCTTAGATAGCTCTCGCCCTCGATCTCCATGAGGATCTTCATCCTGGGGGTGAGCAGGGGGGTGTAACTCCCTTTAAGAATGGGAGGGCCCCTCGACTTTGGTCCTTGGTGGGGGCCCGGGGCTGGCGATCCCGGCCTCCGCATCCCAGATGCTTCGATAGGGGCCGGCTTCTTCAGTGGCTTGCCGTCGAGCTCTCATCTTGTACGATCCACCTCCTCGATGCGGATGTACTTCTAAGCTCGAAGAAGGAGTTCGACATAAGTCTTGGGGAGCTTCTTGTCGAGCGAGTATGTCAGGCGGGAGGTCCTGAGCCCTCGCTTCAGTGCCAGCATAGCAACTGGCTCATCAAGGCTGTAGATCTCTAGCACGGTAGCCTTGAAGCAGGCCACGTAGTCTTGTAGGGGCTCGGTCCTGCTGCCTGATGGAGAAGAGGCTGTCTGCCTCTCGTGGCACCTTTCTGCAGGCATCAAAGTGGGCCATGAACTTTTGCTACAACTAAGCAAAAGATCCAACACTCTCTGGCTTGAGGTGCGACAACCAAACCCGGGCCGCCTTCTAGAGGGTAGCAGAGAAGGCGACACAGAAGAGGGTGTCGGTGGCCCTCTGGACCCTCATGAGGGCCTTGTAGCTTTCCAAGTAGTCTAGGGGGTCGGTAGTCCCGTCGTAAGGATCCACCTATGACATGCGGAACCAGTGCGGTATTGGCTCCATTTGGATTTCTTGGGAGAATAGTGGACGGGCGTCATAGCCCGCTGGCTCACTAGCGGAGCCCTGCATGTTGGCAAATCGACAGGAGAACTCCACCAGCTTGTGCTCATATTCCTCCAGGCGCTTTTTCGCCATGCACCTGATGGCTTCATCAGTAGTCCCTCCACCGAGGGAGACAGAGGTGACACAGGTGAATGGCACCCATGGTGGGGGGTCTTGCCTTTTCTACCTCGATGGGGCTTGGATACCACCCGCCTAAGGTTTGGTGAGTGGCTCTCCCTGTTGGCAGAGCTAGCTCATTGTCTTTTCGCCAGAGTTTGATGGCTACCCCGGTTATCAGTGGTGGCCCATGGCTGCGAAGGCCTTCCTTGGAAGGAACGTAGGCTATCGGCGGCATGGGCCGTGGGAGTCCCTGGCTACTGGTAGGTGGCCAAGGACTGGTGCTAGAGCTGGCGCACCACCGTGGTAAGGATTTGTATCTGCTGGGCAAGTATGGCCAGCTGGGATTTCGAAGGTGGTTGGACTGCAACGGGTGGCTCCACCTCCTGGTGGTGCGGGTTCCCCCAGGATGTGGAGTCCCCCGCACGGCTGGTAGAAGCCTCTCTCGCTCGTGTCGTCACCATCCTTCCGTAGAACTACTTGTAGAGAGAATGGGGGCTGGCTTAGACTGGATCAATCGCACCCCCTACCTGGTGCGCCAATCTGTTACCGCTAAGATCATCGTGGCCTGTAGCTGCTATCGGCACTAGAGTGCGTGGCTTGATGCTCTTGGAAGGTCCCATCTTGCAAGACCTGCAAAAACTGGGTTAGTGACCTGGGCCGGGGATTTTGGCGGGGGCACTCCGATGATCAAGTCAGTGACAATCCAGGGGAACAGATTTTCCTAGTCGAGCCCCTCTTGATGGACTCCACGCTAAGAGAAGTTAATGGTATGACAATAAGATGAAAGTGTGTAGGAGAATGACGGTGGAGCTAGAAGGATTCTCTGCGTAACCGCTCTTCCTTTGTTTTCTTAGAGTGGTGGTGGTGCATCGCTCTTCTAGTTGAGCTTGCCCTGGTGTTTTCTTGAGTTGAGTTACCTCTCCCTCTCAGGGATGTCGATTGTTCTTTGTGGTTAAGGTTACCGTTGGGCGCTTGCCTTGGGATTCTCGCTGGGCTGGCAGGCATGTGCGGCATGTCTTATGTCATGGACAGGACATCTTTCCTGATTCATGCTAAGGGAAGCTGTCATGTGCTCTGACATTCCTTCTGGTCGCTCCATTTTGAAAAGTTTGGCAGTGTCTCGATTGGGGGGCCGCCACCCCTGGGATTCGAATCTCCTGGTTGACTTCCCCTTCCGGGCGATTTAGGCGGTTGGTGGAGGGTGCAACATCTCGAACGGAGGGCTCCTCCCTTTGTTGGCGTAAGTGGCTGCCGCGGGTAGTTATTACAGCCTGGTAGGCATCTGGCTATGATCCTCGAGTGGCTCGTCAGTGTCCTGGGTGAGGTACTGTCTCTCCGCCCATTATTGCCTTTACCCGAGTTGGAGGCTAAGTAGGGGAGGCCGGGCTCGATCTGGAGGAGGACAGGTGGTGGCTCCGGTCCAAAGGGCTCGACCTTAGAGAGAGACTCCACGTGGCGGAGGAGGGCTGAGCTCTATTCCGTGCACAGGGCTCGATCTCGAGGGGCTCGATCTGGAAGAGGATAGGTGGCGGCTCCGGTCCAGAGGGCTCGACCTCGAAGAGAGACTCCACGTGGCGGAGGAGGGCTGAGCTCGACTCCGTGCACAAGGCTCGATCTCAAGGGGCTCGATCTAGAGGAGGACAGGTGGCGGCTCCAACCTAGAGGGCTCGGCCTTGGAGAGAGACTCCACGTGGTAGAGGAGGGCTGAGCTCGACTCCATGCACAAGGCTCGCTCTCGAGGGGCTCGATCTGGTGGAGGTCGGGTGGTATCTCTGGCCTAGAGGGCTCGACCTCGGAGAGAGATGCCATGTGGCGGAGGAGGGCTGAGCTCGACTATGCACACAGGGCTAGATCTCAAGGGGTTCGATCTGGTGGAGGTCGGAGCTCGGCTCGGTGGAAGGCCCCATTGTTCTGAGAGAGCTCAACCCAACCAAGGAGTCAGGTTAGGGTACTTGACATGGCTGTCTTTCCTAACATGGCGTCTGACAGCTGTTCCACGTCAGTGATCCTGCCACATCAAGGTCAACAAAGAACAAAGTCAAAGATACAAGAACAAAAGCACAATCAAACTCTCTTTAGAGTGGAATATGGAAGCTTTGAGGCTCTTGATGATTGCTTGACTTGTCTTCTCTTTGGAATCACTTTAAAGATTTTTTTGGAATGCTGAAATGAAGGTTTGTAAGCTTTTCAGTGGAATCTTCTCTTTTTGACTTTGAAAGTGAAGTTCTCAAAGAATGTGTTGTCTCTTGTGTGTTCAATGCTACATGAATGAGTTTGGTGAAGCTTAAATACTTCAAAAATATTCAAAAAATAGTTTGAGACCATTGGTAGAGCAAAACTAACCATTGGGAGCTTGTAGAGATCAATTATGTCTCAAAAAATATAGCCATTATAGCTGTCAGAATCCAAGAGTGTCACTTGACTTTTGTGAGTCGATACTTGAGTCTTCATGAGTAGACACTTGGGTTAACATGAGTCAACTTAAGGTATAAACACTTGAAAAATTAGGGTTCTATCCTTTTTCTGTTCTCAGGCTATGAGTCGACACCTGAACCATGTGAGTCGATACTTGAATCTCTTGACTCGACACATGCATTCCTTGAGTTGACACTTGACACAAAAACTTCCAAATGGCATAGTTCTGTATCTTCAAAAATCTCAGGTCATGAGTCGACACTTTATTTATGTGAGTGGACACCTGACTTTTGTGAGTTGATGCTTGATTCCTGTAAGTTGATACTTGGCATGCCAAGGAGATTTTCTGCATGCAAGTTTCTGAAGTGTCAACACTTAGTGTGCCATAAGTCGACACTTGGCTCTGCAACTTGTCAAAAACTTATGCCAACCTTCAAAATTCAAAAAGTTCTTCAATAAAACTTCAATACACTTTCTGTAAAGCTCTGATTGATCCATTTTGAGGCCTTTTACAGTTGAGAAGACTTTTTAAGATATGAAAATTGCTCAGCTTCTAATGAGTGCCATGATACTTTTATATTGAGAATTTAAGGTGCCTGTATCCTGAAACTTATAACTATAATTGAAATATTAGTATAAAACATATACTTAACGTTTTGTTAGTCATCAAAATCAGGGGCTAAAGCCAACAATCTTTTCCTTTTTGATAATAACAAAATCTTGAGTATATAAGCATTTAAATTCAATTAAAGATACTGAACACTTATTCAAGAGAGCATACACTTTTTATACAACATGATTTCACGGAGGAGAAGTGCCAAACATGGTTGAAAGATTATTTTCTCTCCCCCTATGTTTGATAAGTTCTGAAATATTTCAAAATTTATAGAAAATGCTTATAAATGTATCTTACTCCCCCTTTTTATCAACATTAAATATAAAAAAGGAGTAAACTCCCCCTGAATTAATGTATACAAGGTTGGTTAGAGGCTATGATTCGAAATTAAAAAATATCAGTAGGTATCAGAGCCAATGGACAAAAAGAAGAGTAATCATGAGATAAACACAAGCCTTCAGTAATGCAGAACGAAAGCTCTGATACCAAAAATGATGCAGAACGAAAGCTCTAATACCAAAATTGATGCAGAACAAAATGTGGAATGCGGAAGCAAATTAAAATTAATGTATTTTTTTTATTTATTTATTTTCAGAAGTCGGCTATGACTCAAAGGAAAGATAAACTAATGTTGAAAGAAACTAAGAAATGACAGAAAGCACAATTAAAAGGAGTGGATTATCAGAGTAACTCAGAAGTAGGATCGCTGGGGATTGAGAAACCCCCAGACCTAGGGTTTACTCCTCTTTCAAGAAACAGACGAAGAGAGAAGAGAAGGTTTTATACCTAACTGTGATATCTCTCGTTACTTCAATTGAAGGACACTCTCGAAAAGATTGTAGGATCCTTGGAGACGGGGTATCTTCGTAATGGATCCTCGGATTGTAGTCCTATGGCAAGGTTGGCCTTCTTCTCGAACTCAGGATCTGGAAGAAGAAGAACCAAAAAAAAAAGAACCAGAAACTCAAAGAAAGACACTGACTTGAGGACTTAATGAAGATTGTTGGATGTAGAAGTTCCGGAGATCTTGATACTGATCTGACTCTTCGTTGAACTTGCTCTATAGTTGAAACAGTTGATCTGAACCTGGATGCTGGTGGCCAGCCTCTATGTGGAAGAGAGGGGCCGTGGGATGTGGATGGAAAATTAGGGTTTGGTGGTGGTGGAGTAGAGATGGGTGGACTAAGCTAGGGTTTTGGGGTTGGAGATCTCACACCTCCTCAAGGTTCCTAGGGAACCCGGATTTACTCCCTCACGGAGCTCAACACCTGAATACAAGTGCGGAAGAGAGAAACACAAAGTTGCTCACAAAGAAATTGATTTCATTCATCATTATTTCAAGAGTTACATAGAGTTGAATATATAGACATAACAAAGAAATAAAATTTCATACACTTCCTATGTGGGACTAATAGGACTAACCCACACTTTAGGCATCAAATTCTCTTCCCAAGACTCCTTCCATGAGTGGGCAGCCCAAAAACTCCAAGAAAACTTAAAAATCAGCTCCAAATGGCAGGTTATGGGGGTGTCTCCTAGTATCTCTCCATGAATCAAGGATTTTTCCTTCATGGTTTGGCTCTTTTGGATACCTCCTAGTCTTGCTCCACAAGTTTAGGCTTCTTCCTTTCATGGCTTTGGCACTTTAGGAAACTTTTGGGTGCCTCATTGATTTTCTCCCCAAGACATGCTCTCTTCCCTTTTATAACTTGGATTTTTATTGTACATTGTGGGGCACCTCCTTGATCCTCTCTTCAAGAAAAATTCTTGCCATCCTGGCTTGGGTTTATCTGGAAAGAAGTTGGCTCCTCCTTGGATTGAGGTATCTTGATGGATTTCTCCCCCAAGTGGTTCATGAAAGAAGGAACCTGCTTTCTTGTGGTGTGGGGACCAAGGCACACTGGATGGAGATGTGGCACCTCCTGGACTCTGGCGTGTGGCTGGGAGTGTGGCGCCCAAATGCTTGGGCCTAGGAGAAAAAATTGGGCACCTTGGACCTTGACTTGATTTAAAAAAAATGGCACCAACCTGGAGAAGACCTAGACCACTACTAGGACTTGTACTGAGTCAACATGACTCAACAAAATTTAAATTGTAGGGAAATACAGACTCAAGACTAAAATTGAGTTGACCAAGTCAACCCTAATTACAAAACCAGAAAACCCTAATTCTTCGGGCAAGGTCAATCAGAGATCCAGATGGAGCCCTGAAGTCTTCTTCTGAGTCTGGTGCCTGCACCATTCAGCTTTCATATATTCAATGAGAATTTCAGTACAACATTGCTTGCATAGCATAAACTGATACATGACTAAAACTGATACATAGTAAAGGTAAACATAACCTGATACATAGTAAGCTAAAAGCATAAACATAAATAGCATGGTAAACATCTATGAGGCTACTCCTCATCAGATGGAAGCTCAAAGTAAATAGGAGCACTAATCCTGATCATAGAAGTAAGGGATCTAGGGGTCTTAAGAGTGCTATGGCTTCTAGTCCTAGTGGAAGGACCAAAATGGGGTACAACCCTAAGAAGATCTAGTAGATGGAGGAGGTAGAGTCTCGGCTGGTGTCAGAAACAAAGGTGCAGTGGCAAGCTGATCATCTTTAGGAGGAATAGTAGGAGCAACTAGAGTGTGAGCCTCTGTGTAGACGATCTCGTAGTCTCCTGCTCTGTCATCACTGCTGTCGCTGTCATCACCAAGGACATCTGTATCACCACCACTATAGCCATCACCATCACCACCAACACCATCATCGCCATCACCTCCATGTCCATCATCACCATCATGAGTGTCATCATGTCTACCTGGGTGATCATCGTCATCATCAGCCGATTGATAGGGGACTAACTAGATGCGAATATGAAGAATGATGTAAGTGATTTGTTGGTTTTGTGATTTTTAGATTTTTATGATTTTCTTTGGATTCTCAAAAATAAGTAAGAGTTGATCTAGGATTCAATAATAACAAGAACTACGAGCAGGTGAATTAGTCCCTAAGCAATGATAAAGAGAGGACCCCGGGATTGAGAAACCCTGTAGGACTTATCTCTCTGATCAAGACCTACTTAGGAGTCAGGGGGCAAACCTCAAAGATCTGAGCGCCCGATGTAGAGATCCCTCACTCTGGCGGATGCGGCCTGGATGATCGAGCTATCAACCCTGCGAAGGTGCCGGCTGGCTATTCGAAGATCTCGATGGTAAGGGCAACCGTCTCCATACTCGTGTCACCTGGAGGACCTGCGAGCATTCAAAGATGGGTTAAGTTCAATCTGACGAAAGTAATAGAAGAGTGAAAGAGAGTGGTTGAAGTGATGGTGGAATTCTTCTTGATTCGGAGTCGGATGATGGAGTTGCAGAAGTGACGGTAATTTGAGGCCTCATACCTCTCGACATCCGAAGGCGAAGGCGCTGTCTCACGGAGATCGACGTTCCTAGTGAACGAAGGCAACTAGAAAGAGATTGGAACTCAAGAAATGTATTTTTTCATTCATCGATATTAACCTTACAAAGGAGGGGTTAGGTCCTTTAAATAGGCACCTTAGGACCCTTTGAAATTCAAATGAAAAATTACAAAATTTCTTGAATAGGCGCCCAAAACTTTTGACTTTCTTCTCTCCTTGGCTGACCAAGAGCTGATTTGATTGGGTGTGGCATTATGCAAGGTTTGGAGGAGAGATGTTGGCACCTTGAAGTTGGAAAGTAGCTCCTTTGTTTTGGAAGAAAGCATGAAGTGAGGCTTGGAGCAAGGCATGTGTTCTTCTTCCTTCCTTGGTTGTGCATCCCCTTTTGGTACAAAGCATAACGTGGGGAGTCTGAAGTGGAGGCGCCCATGGATCTTGTCTTAATGGGGGACTAACTAGATGCGAATATGAAGAATGATGCAAGTGATTTGTTGGTTTTGTGATTTTTAGATTTTAATGGTTTTCTTTGGATTCCTGAAATAAGTAAGAGTTGATCTAGGGTTCTATAATAACAAGAACTATCAAGCAAATAAGTAGTCCCTAAATAATGATAAAGAAAGGACCCCGGGATTGAGAAACCACGTAGGACTTAGCTCTCCGATCAAGACCTACTTAGGAGTCAAGGGGCAAACCTTAAAGATCTGAAGCGCCCGATACAGAGATCGCTCACTTTGGCGGATGCGGCATAGATGATCGAGCCGTCAACCCTGTGGAGGTGCCGGCTGGCTATCCGAAGATCTCGATGGCAAAGGCAATCGTCTCCATACTCGTGTCACCTGGAGGACCTGTGAGCATTCAAAGAAGATAAAGGTTAAGTTTCAATCAGAAGGAAAGCAATGGAAGAATGGAAGAAAGAGTTGTTGAAGTGATGGTAGAGTTCTGCTTGATTCGGAGTCGGATGATGGAGTTGCGGAAGTGACGGTAGTTTGAGGCCTCACACCTCTCGACGCCCAAAGGCGAAGACGCTCCCTCACGGAGATCGACGTTCCTAGTGAACGAAGGTAACTAGCAAGAGATTGGAACTCAAGAAATATAATTTTTCATTCATCAAGATTAACCTTACAAAGGAGGGGTTAGGTCCTTTAAATAGGTACCTTAGGACCCTTTTGAATTTCAAATGAAAGAATACAAGTTTTCTTGAATGGGCGCCCAAACTTTTGACTTTTCTTCTCTCCTTGGCCGACCAAGAGCTAGCTTGATTTGGCGTGGCATGATGCAAGGCTTGGAGGAGGGATCTTGGCACCTTGAACTTGGAATGAAGCTTCTTTGTTTTGGAAGAAAACATGAAGAGAGGCTTGGAGCAAGGCATGTGTTCTTCTTCCTTCCTTGGTTGTGCATCCTTTTTTGGTACGAGGCATGACATGGGGGGTGTGAGGTGGAGGCGCCCATGGATCTTGTCTCTTCCTTCCAAAGAGGTTCAAACAATTTGGGAAGAAGACTTGATTGGAGGGCTTGAAGCAAGGGATTTGAATTCCCAACTTCAACTCCCATTGACCTTCTCTTTGGTCGACCACCCTTGCTTGGAAAGGAGCTTGATAGGGGAGGGAAAAAGGGCTAGTAAACAAGTGATGTGTTCCTCTTCTTTGGGCATCCAATGATGAAGAGTGTGCTGCCCACATGGCAAGTTGTCATGGCACCACATAGGATGAAAAGGTGGGCCCTGAGCTGACTTGGATTCCTTCCTGACTTGGCTCCAAGGAGATAAATTTTAAGACCACTTCTTGCATGGACCCATACTTCCAACAAACTCAGACTGGACTTAATTTGTGACTAGACTCAGTACAGGACACAATTTGACCCAATTAGTCAAAGTACAGACTCAATTCAAAGCAAAAGAAAAATTACAAGGTTGAGGTTTGAATCCTTATTACAAAACCCAAAAATTGAAACCCTAATTGGACATCCATGGAGGGTTGAGGAGCCTCTATCGGATTCTGGTGCCCACACCAGTTCTCCCGGGGTGGGAGGAACTCGACCCTGTCGAGTAAGAGTTGAGTTGGCTTATATACTTTTCCAGAAAGTCGGGATCGAGGCATTGCAAGTCCTCCTAGGTAATCCACGAGTCATCGGACTCAGGTCAGCCTTGCCATCGAACTAAGAAATGTTGATAACCTTTGCCCGGGTAGTAATAGCTTGGTCATCCAGGACACGCTCGATCCGCTCTCCTCTCTTAGGTATAATTGGAGGTGGACACTCAGGTTCGGGTTCACTCTCAAAAGAAAGGTTAGGCCCAAATGGCTCACTAGAAAAGTTTGCTGGTTCCCTGTACTCGACTAAGTCTGAGATATTGAAAGTCGAGCTAATTCCATAATTCGGGGGTAGCTCAAGAACGTAGGCATTAGGGCCGACTCTCCTTATCACTCTAAAGGGGCCAGCTCCACGAGCATGAAATTTCTTAATGGTTCCTGGTGGAAACCATTCAGGCCTAAGCCTAATCATTACAGAATCCCCAATTTCAAACTCTTTAGCTCGTTTTCAGGAATCAGCCATTTTTATATATGCATTATTACTTAGATTAATTTTATTGCTAATTTCCTTATGTATGTGCCTAATATGCTATGCAAAGGATTCGGCGAACTCAGAGACACAAGCATGGATAGGTAGGGGAATCAAATCAAGGGGTTGGTTAGGCTTGTAACCACTCACAATCTCGAAAGGACTTTTCCCGATGGTCCTATTCACGGAACTGTTGTAGACAAACTCAGCTCAAGGTAAAAGAAGATCCCAATTTCCGGTATGTTCACCTATTAAACATCTTAAGAGGTTCCCTAGGCTGCAGTTGACTACCTTAGTTTGGCCATCGGTTTGCAGGTGGTAGGCAGTTGAGAACTTAAGCTTGGTGCCAGTAAGTGCCAAAGGGTTTTCTAGAAGTAGCTAGTGAATCAGACATCCCTATCGGACACTATGGTTTTTGGAAGGCCATGTAACTTAACCACATGATCAAGAAAGAGCTTGGCAACTTTGGAGGCATCTAGGGTCTGGGAGCAGGGTATGAAATGGGACATTTTGGAGAACCTACCTACCACTACACAGACTGAATCATGCTTCCTTGCGGTCTTGGGCAATCCTACTACAAAGTCCATGCTAAGGTCTTTCCAAGGGCGACTAGGCATAGGCAGAGGGGTGTACAGGCCAGTATTCTATTTTTGTTGTTTGCCGACAGCACAAGTTCGACACCAGGAAACAATGTTGGCTACATCCTTCTTTAGGCTAGGCTAAAAGAACTGGTCTTCTACTGCTAAGATGGTCTTTTCCCTACCAAATTGACCAGCTAGGCCTCCTGCATGGGTCTCCCAAACTAAGAATTCTCGAAGAGAGGTCTTGGGGGCACAATCTATTTGCTTTGAAAAGATAACCATCCTGGAGGGTGTACTCACTAAAGGCGCTAGATGGTTGGTGTTTCTTAGATTGGAAAATCTATCCAAAGTCAGGACAGGTCTCATATTGCTCTTTCAATCGATCAAATCCTATAACCTCAGTCCTAATGGTATTCAGTAACAGGGCATGATGGCTAAGGGCATTAGCTATCTTATTCTCGGTACCAGCACGATGTTTAAGCACAAAGGTATAGGCCTGGATGTATTCTATCCACTTAGCATGCCTCGGGTTTAGTCTTTTCTGGGAGTTTAGGTACCGAAGGGCTTCATGGTTAGTAAAAAGGACAAACTCTTGGGGTAAAAGGTACTGCCTCCAATATCTAAGAGCCTGAACAACTGCATAGAACTCTTTATCATAAGTCGAGTACTTAACTTTGGCCTCATTGAGTTTCTTGCTAAAGAAGGCCATGGGGTGATTTTCCTGACTAAGTACTCCTCCAACGCTAACTCCCGAAGCATCACAAGCAACCTCAAAAACCTTAGTAAAATCGAGTAATCTTAGGACAGGTGCTTGTATCATTTTATCTTTGATTTCTTGGAAGGCTTTATCTGCAACTTTGGTCCATTGGAAGCCTTCCTTCCTGATGCAGTCAGTGATGGGTGCTATGATTGAACTAAATCCTCGAATAAATCTCCTATAAAAAGTAATTAGGCCATGGAAACTACGCACATCATGGACACTAGTTAGGACTGGCCACTCAACTATAGCTCTAACTTTCTCGGGATCAGCGGAGACTCCTTCTGGGGTGACTACAAAACCTAGGAAGATAACCCTTGTTGTCATGAACTCACACTTCTTTGGGTTAGCATACAGGCTATTCTTCCTAAGGGTCTGGCAGACTAACCTAAGTTGGTTAAGATGGTCCTCTTTAGTCCTGCTATAAATCAGAATGTCATCGAAATAAACCACCAAAAATTTTCCAGCAAATTCTTTCAGGACTTGGTTCATGACCCTCATAAAGGTACTAGGGGCATTAGAAAGTCCAAAAGTGGTGTGGACACCAGAAGCCGAAAGAAACTTCACTCCAACAAGGTTAGCCTTATCCCAATGTGGATCGAAGATAATTAGGTTACCTTGTATCCTTTAGTTCAAAAATATTTTATTTTCAAGAGTCATTTCCTTTTCAAGAGTCCTGTAATTAATTTTGAGTTTCAAATCAAGAGTGTTTATTGAGTCCTGTAATTACTTTTAAAATTTCATTTCCTGTAAGTCCATTTCAAGTTTTAAAGTCTAGGTCAGTCAAGTCAGTTCAGTTGAGTTAAGTCTAATTCAGTTGAGTTAAGTCTAATCAAGTCTTAAAGCCATGAAAGCCAGGAACAAGACTCAAATTCTAGACCTCAGAATTTGACCACATGAAGAAGAGAAGACACATCAACCAAGCAAGAGAAAAGGACCATCAACTAGGACCACTAGGCGGCACATGTCATTCTTATCCAAGTAGAAGACCACCTCACCATGCCACATCATCAGGTGCAACTTCATCAGCCACCTCATCACCCTTTGGGCGCCAACAAGGGAGATTCAAATTCAAGGAGGTTGGCCACATCCCTCCAAGTCCTCCACCAAATCCTCCAACCCCCCCCACATCCCTCCAAACTCTCCACCAAATCCTCCAACCCCCCCTTGTAATCCTCCTCGATTTGGGGAGTTTTTAAATTTCAAAAGATAGCTTTGTGAGGCTATTTAAAGCCTTGGACGCCCATTGTAAAAGAGATTGATTTTGATGAGATGAATGAAAAATGAAGTTGAAGTTGAAGTTGTAGTCTTATATTATTTCTTTGAGTGATTGTTCCTAAGCCCCCTTCCCCCCCACTCGAATCTACTTTCTTCTCCAAGCCATCCAACGCCAAGTTCAAGAAGGATACATTGGAGCCGGCCAAACCATCTCAGACTTCCTTCCTTTCTCATAAATTATTCCATCCCTTCCATATGCCTGCTTTCTTCTTCCTTAACTTTTGATCTTCATTGCAGGGTCCTTCGAAGTCTTTGAGTTGTGAACAAGGTTCCCCTTGACAATGAGCCAACAAGCTGAAGCCCAAGCCCAGCGTTCTGATCTCTGTTATCCGAGTTCTCCAGTCCAGAGCATCGGTAGTTTCAAGGTTTGAAATCATTAGAAGGTTGGAAAGCTCAACAAGGCAAGTTCTCAATCATTAGCCCCTATTGTCTAGATCTTCTTCCTTCTTAGTTTTAGGATTGTGTCTAATCATGTAATAGTCCCTTTTCATGTAATCCTTAAGACTTATTATGATGAGTACAATGCTAGTGTAATTAGGTTTCATTGCTCTACAAACACGAATCAAATCACTAATCATATGCTTGCCGCATCATCTTGGTATCAGAGCATGGTAGAATAAGTTCCTGATTGCATAGCATTAAGTCCTTGAAGTACTTGGATCGGGGGCGTTACCAGGCCGTCCGGTCTTAGGAGAAAGTAGGGTTTAAACACCCTCTCTTCCCATTCCACGGGGACCTCCTAAGGCGTGTCGGGGTGCCATTGTGATTGACCCGTGAAAAAGAAAGCCAAGGGATTTTTAGATTTCATTTGTGAATTTTGCATTGGTCACGTTCTGTTTTTCTGCTTGCTGTATTTTCTGTAGGCTGACTGTAATCCGCCTGCAACTTCAAAGGCAAGTCACTAATTTTTTATTAAAATATTTTTTTTCTTGTTCCTTTTTAAGTCAGTTATCACCATATTAAATTTCATCATCAGAAAAAAATTATAAAAAAAATAAAAATTTCTGCAGTTCGACACTGTCATTAGGGTTATGTTCTGTCCTTTTTATTTATCTTCATTTGTAGGATCTGCTTAGATTAGTATAGATTTTAGTTTTAAATTTACTTTCATCTACATTGAAACATATAAGTTAGGAATCCTTTGTGAATTTTTCAGAATTTTTGGGCATTTGTTTCATCACGTTTTCCACACCACTTTCAAATTGCAACACACTTCTGCAGCACCTTTGCATTTCATTCATCTCATGAGAAATCAAATTAAGGGCATCAATTTGACATAGGGTCAGGGTTTCATCACCTGTCCCTAGCCCAAAAATCACCAACCAGCATATCGATCCCAGCCCGTTAATTAAAATTGAGTAGAACGTTAATTGCCCTAGTGGGTTAGGGACACCAACAAGTTGGGTTCAGGTTAGGGTCAAGTTAACTGTGTCAGCTAATTGGTGTGTGCTTACTGGCTTGGTGTCTAGGATTGGTGCATCAGGGCTTGTGATTTGGTCCGCCTACCTGGCCAATCTCAGATTGGTGTCTAAGGTTGGCAATCAGGGACCTACACTCCCCTCCACCTACCTGGCTAAGTCCCATAAGTACTACTAGCTAGTTGGTTCACTTAATTAGACTTCTAATTTGTGCTCTAGGTCTAGGAAACCTTAGCTCGAACTTGAGTCCACTTGCATGCATGAAAACTAGATCAGGAGCCTCATATTCACCAGTCCAGACCCAGTCCAGTGTAGCCATGGACCCGAATCTTGAAACCACGCTGAGAGGCCTAAATGATCTAATGGCCCAATTGAACCAAATGCTGGCTAAACAATTTTCCTTAGACCAACCAACTCCTACTATCCCATTAGCTCATATGAATGATAGGAGTAAGAACCCTGAAGTACAAGTTGAGTTCATGAATACTCAAGACTTAGGGTATCCTCAAACTGAAGGGCTAGGGAAGGAAGAAGGCAAATTTGAACCTAGTAAATATATGTATGAGACTGACATAAGTTTAATAGATGAAAATGAAGGGGAAGACTGTGAAGAGAACAACTTTAGTACCTTACCTGAGGAAACCTTTGGTAAAGAAAAGATTATTGAGCCTAATCCTAAAACATCAAAACAACCAAAATTTAGTGATGACTTGGTTCCCGTAAGACAATGCCCTCAGGAAGAACCCAATACTTTAGCTTCGACACAAGAACTCCTTCAGGTACCTGAGAAGAACCCAATCATTATTCTAGAATACTTTCCTGATGACCTTCAACTACCTAGAAGCATCCCGCCTGTAGATCAAAATTCTAATCTTAAGGTCATCATGAGTAACCAAGGTCTATTTCAAGATTTCCCTAAATTATCCCAAGTCTCGGATTCCTATTTCCTGCCTTTCCCTGAGTCTTATCATAATTTTAGAGCCATTAAGTTTCATTTTGATGAGATTACTAGGATGCATGAGCTTTTAAAGCCTATTCCTTTTGCTACCTACTTTTGGAAAACCTTATGGCATTTGCTAGGAACCCATGGTAAATTCTCATGTGCATACCAGACCAGGGTCAAACCTAGAGAGTCATTAATCTGTTAGGTTTAGGCCCTAGAGAGTCCAATAAAATTCCTCTCAATAAAGATGCCTAGTTCAGTCTGCATTTCATAAGTACTTGTGTAAGTTTCTGAGTCTGCTGAGTCTTTTGCATAGCATGTCACAAATCTGCATAAAGAAATCAGTAATAAGATCAACCTGAGCAATGAAACTTATAAACACTTAGCTGACTCACATAAGAGGGCTAAAGAATTCTGTGAAGGGGATTATGCGATGATTAGGCTCAACCCTAAACGGTTTCCCCCTGGAACCATAAAGAAGCTGCATGCCCGCGGAGCGGGACCTTTTAAGATCTTAAAGAAAATAGGGCCTAATGCATATGTTTTGGAACTTCCACCTGATATGGGTATTAGTACAACCTTCAATGTTTCAGACCTAGTAGAATACAAAGAACCACTACTAATACCTAGTGAGCCTTTTGAGCCAGAAACTTTTATTAAGAGTGAACATATTTCCGAGTGTCCACCACCAACCTTACCTGAGCAGAGAGAGAGGATTGAGAGAATCCTGGATAACAAGATCATTACTACCAGGAATAAGGACTATCAGCGATACCTGGTTCAATGGCAAGGTCGACCTGAGTCCGACAACTCTTGGATTACTCGAGAGGACCTGCAAAGACTTAACCCAGACTTGTTCGAGCATTACCAAGGCAAAACTGAACCATACTCGACTGGGTCGAGTTCTGCCCACCCCAGGAGAATTGGTGTGGACACCAGAAGCCGAAAGAAACTTCACTCCAACAAGGTTAGCCTTATCCCAATGTGGATCGAAGATAATTAGGTTACCTTGTATCCTTTAGTTCAAAAATATTTTATTTTCAAGAGTCATTTCCTTTTCAAGAGTCCTGTAATTAATTTTGAGTTTCAAATCAAGAGTGTTTATTGAGTCCTGTAATTACTTTTAAAATTTCATTTCCTGTAAGTCCATTTCAAGTTTTAAAGTCTAGGTCAGTCAAGTCAGTTCAGTTGAGTTAAGTCTAATTCAGTTGAGTTAAGTCTAATCAAGTCTTAAAGCCATGAAAGCCAGGAACAAGACTCAAATTCTAGACCTCAGAATTTGACCACATGAAGAAGAGAAGACACATCAACCAAGCAAGAGAAAAGGACCATCAACTAGGACCACTAGGCGGCACATGTCATTCTTATCCAAGTAGAAGACCACCTCACCATGCCACATCATCAGGTGCAACTTCATCAGCCACCTCATCACCCTTTGGGCGCCAACAAGGGAGATTCAAATTCAAGGAGGTTGGCCACATCCCTCCAAGTCCTCCACCAAATCCTCCAACCCCCCCCACATCCCTCCAAACTCTCCACCAAATCCTCCAACCCCCCCTTGTAATCCTCCTCGATTTGGGGAGTTTTTAAATTTCAAAAGATAGCTTTGTGAGGCTATTTAAAGCCTTGGACGCCCATTGTAAAAGAGATTGATTTTGATGAGATGAATGAAAAATGAAGTTGAAGTTGAAGTTGTAGTCTTATATTATTTCTTTGAGTGATTGTTCCTAAGCCCCCTTCCCCCCCACTCGAATCTACTTTCTTCTCCAAGCCATCCAACGCCAAGTTCAAGAAGGATACATTGGAGCCGGCCAAACCATCTCAGACTTCCTTCCTTTCTCATAAATTATTCCATCCCTTCCATATGCCTGCTTTCTTCTTCCTTAACTTTTGATCTTCATTGCAGGGTCCTTCGAAGTCTTTGAGTTGTGAACAAGGTTCCCCTTGACAATGAGCCAACAAGCTGAAGCCCAAGCCCAGCGTTCTGATCTCTGTTATCCGAGTTCTCCAGTCCAGAGCATCGGTAGTTTCAAGGTTTGAAATCATTAGAAGGTTGGAAAGCTCAACAAGGCAAGTTCTCAATCATTAGCCCCTATTGTCTAGATCTTCTTCCTTCTTAGTTTTAGGATTGTGTCTAATCATGTAATAGTCCCTTTTCATGTAATCCTTAAGACTTATTATGATGAGTACAATGCTAGTGTAATTAGGTTTCATTGCTCTACAAACACGAATCAAATCACTAATCATATGCTTGCCGCATCAAAAAGGCATCACTACCCATTCAAAAAGGCCATCCTTAGTTTTAAACGCCGTCTTCCATTCATCCCCGGGTCTAATCCTAATCTGGTGGTAGCCACTCTTAAGGTCTATCTTGGAGAAAATAGTAGCTTCGGCCATCATTTCAAGCATATCATCTAAACGGGGGATGGGAAACCTATATTTGATTGTGATCTTGTTTATGGCTCTGCTATCTACACACATTCTCCAGGTTTCATCTTTCTTAGGGGTTAGCAAAGTAGGGATGGCATAGGGACTTAAACTCTCCCTAAGAAAACCCTTCCTAAGCAACTCTCCCACTTGTTTTTGCAATTCTTGGTGTTCGGTGGGGTTCATTCTATAATGGGAAAGTTTGGGTAAGGTGGCTCCTGGGACCAAATCTATGGCATGTTGGATGTCCCTAAGAGGTGGTAGATGATCAGGTAATTCTTCCGGGAAGACATCCTTAAACTCTTCCAAAGCCTTAACTACTTCTTGGGGGTGCTCTATTTGGGTTGGTTCATGACTATCTTTGGTGGTCAAAATCCAAACAGGGGCTCCCTCAGTAATCTCTTTCTCCAATTCCTTAGATTTGATTAGGTTGACTCCAGGCTTCTTTTCCTTAAGACTACTTGATCCTCTTAGCCTGGTCCTTAGGCTGAACTGGGTTAATGGTAAATTTCTTCCCATGGTGATTGAAGGTCCAACTATTGGTCCGACCGTAAAGAGTAGCATCATGATCATAAAGCCACGGTCGTCCTAAGATAATACTGCCGACCGCCATGGGAAGGATATCACACCAAATCTTCTCTTCATAAGACTGCAATTTGATTAAGACTTGGCACCTAGATTTTATGGGTATAGAGGTTGAATCAATCCAAGAGACCTTGTACGGGTTGGGGTGAAGGACTGAGGTCAATCCTAGGGCTTTGACAGTACTAGAAGAGATAGCATCGACATAGCTCCCACTATCAACTATGATTTTGCAAACCTTATCCCCTAGTTTGACAAAGGTTTGTAGGATGTTTGTCCTACGCCAATCTTCCTGTACTACGTTTTGGGTAAGGATGCACCTAATTATCCCTAGAAGGTCTTCAGATTCAAATTGCTCTTCCTCTTCCTCATATTCTTCCAATAACTGATCTTCTGGCTCATAGACTTCTCCTTCTGGATTAGCAATGGGTTCTATCTCATTCTCAGTTGGTTCTTCTATGACTAGGGCTGTGGAGGTACACTGGCTAGCTCGATGTCCAGGTTTATGACACCTAAAGCAAGTGTTTTGGGGAGCGGGACTCTTATGGACTCCAACAGCTTTACCTTTTTCCTCTCTGCAAAAATGGGGTCGGTTCAGATCTGGTCGGCTCTGGCTGGGTTGGCTGGGGTTGGGTCGACTTGGGTCAGGTCGGTAAGGATTAGGATGACTCGGGTAAGCCTGACTACATCCTGGGTTAGGTCCTGGTAATCGACTAGGGTTTCTAAAGGGTTCAGGTTTATGATAGGTAGGAGCCCTCTGGAAACGCTCACAATTCCTTGCAACTTGGTAAGCATACTCTAAATCAGTGACCTCTCTAAAGTAAAGCTCTCTCTGGATGTCCGGGTGTAGGCCAGCCCTAAACCTAGACAGGGTCACAGAAGCAGATTCATTGATATGACATCGCATGACATACTCATCAAACTTCATGATGTAGTCAGCCACACTCTTGTTCCCTTGACTCAGATTTTGCCATTGGTCCAATAAACTCTGGGTGTAAAAAAGTGGTTGGTACATTTTCCTAAGTTTGGCTTTCATACCTCTCCAAGTTGCTATAGGTTCTTCATCTCTCTGTGCTACCAGCCTCTCAACACTATTCTAGAATAACCTAGTTTGGCGAACCAACCTAGTCTTGGCAAACTTAAACTTCATCCTTTCAGTCATAGTATACCACTCGAAACACTGCTCGATATCCTCCTCCCAATCTACATACACTTTAGGATCTACACTACCATCGAAGGTAGGGGCTTCTAGCTTGATGTTCCTAATGGCCCTTTCTTCTTGGTCTATGATCTCGGGATTGGGTCTCCTAGGTTCAAACTCTTGGATTGGGTTAACACGGGGCAGTCTCCTAGGTTCAGCCTCTATGGGTGGTTCATGGTGAGGATAATCTCTAGGGGGAAAAGGTGATCCAGATTCAGGCTCAATAGATGGCCTACGACTACTCCTCTCTAAGGTTCCAACTCTCTCTTCAAGCTTATCTAGTTTACTGTTCATCCTAGTCAATTGCTCAAGAAGGTCCCTAAGTTAAACTTCTCTCTCATTCTCCATAGGTTCATCGGATTGGGAATGGTGGGGATGATAGGGTACTCCTGATCTAGTGGACATGGATTAAGCACACAAAAATGTCTAAGATCTACTAGACCTAGAGTCTCAACTAGTTGCCTAAGTCAGGGTGGCAAACCAGTCTGTAGTAACTCTGTCCTTGGCCTGGTAGGTGTAGGGGAGTGGAGGTCCCTAAATGCCAACCTTAGACACCAATCTGGGATTGGCCAGGTAGGCAGACCAAACTTACAAGCCCTGATTCATCAAGCCTTGACACCAAGAGCAACAGCACACACAGAATGGGCTGATGCCAAGAATAGACACTTAGTCTTCACTCGACCAATTGGTGTCCCTAAGCTCTCTAGAGCAAATTAAGTGTCTATTGGATTTTAGTTAGATCTTGGGTTCGATATGCAGGTTAGTGATTTTTGAGCTAGGGACAGGTAATGAAATCCTGACCCTATATCAATTTGCCGCCCTTAAAGTAATTTATGAAAATGAATGCAAGCAAATGATCTAATGAGATGTCTCTAAATTATATTTTTGGATTTTTTTGATGTATGATAGCAGAGTTAAGATGATGGAAATGAAATGATATAACTCTAAATGCAAGATTAAACTATATAACAAATGAAAATATAAGAAAATGCAAATTGCTGAAATTATCATAACAGAACTTGCGCTCAGGTAATATTTTGGCTTGTAGAAATATTGCAGACTAAAATAAAATCTAAGAAAATTAACAAAAATACTTTAAATTATATGTGTTCTATCAAAATAAAAATCATAAAATTTGGAGATTCCTACAGATAGTACCACCTAAAAAAATAGACCATGTACGTAAAGGAAAACTACAGAAATTAAAAGATGAAATCTAAGATGCAAAATCTTTTTGTTCTTTTAAACCTATTCTTCTTGTGTTCCTCTTCCAAGGCCTGTCACAGTGGAACCCCTACACACCTTAGAAGATCCCGTGGAATGGGAGGAGAGGGTCTTGAAACCCTACTTTTCTCCTAAGACCGGACATCCTGGTGAAGCACCTTATCCAAGTATTTTAAGAAGTGCTAAGTCCTAACCATGCTCTGATACCAAGAATGATGGGGGACTAAATAGATGCAAATATGAAGAATGATGCAAGTGATTTGTTGGTTTTGTGATTTTTCAATTTTAATGGTTTTCTTTGTATTCCCGAAAAAAGTAAGAGTTGATCTAGGGTTCTATAATAACAAGAACTATCAAGCAAGTAAGTAGTCCCTAAACAATGATAAAGAGAGGACCCCAGGATTAAGAAACCCCGTAGGACTTAGCTCTCCGATCAAGACCTACTTAGGAGTCAGGAGGCAAACCTCAAAGATCTGAAGTGCCTGATGTAGAGATCGCTCACTTTGGCGGATGCGGCCTGGATGATCGAGCCGTCAACCCTGTGGAGGCACCGGCTGGCTGTCCGAAGATCTCGATGGAAAAGGCAACCGTCTCCATACTCGTGTCACCTGGATGACCTGCGAGCATTCAAAGAATATAAATGTTAAGTTTCAATCAGAAGGAAAGCAATGGAAGAATGGAAGAAAGAGTTGTTGAAGTGATGGTAGAGTTATGCTTGATTCAGAGTCGGATGATGGAGTTGCGGAAGTGACAGTAGTTTGAGGCCTCACACCTCTCGACGCCCGAAGGCGAATGCGCTCCCTCACGGAGATCGACGTTCCTAGTGAACGAAGGCAACTAGCAAGAGATTGGAACTCAAGAAATATAATTTTTCATTCATCAAGATTAACCTTACAAAGGAGGGGTTAGGTCCTTTAAATAGGCACCTTAGGACCCTTTTGAGTTTCAAATGAAAGAATACAAGTTTTCTTGAATGGGCGCCCAAACTTTTGACTTTTCTTCTCTCCTTGGCCGACCAAGAGCTAGCTTGATTGGGCATGGCATGATGCAAGGCTTGGAGGAGGGATCTTGGCACCTTGAACTTGGAATGAAGCTTCTTTGTTTTGGAAGAAAACATGAAGAGAGGCTTGGAGCAAGGCATGTGTTCTTCTTCCTTCCTTGGTTGTGCATCCTTTTTTGGTACAAGGCATGACATGGGGAGTGTGAGGTGGAGGCGCCCATGGATCTTGTCTCTTCCTTCCAAAGAGGTTCAAACAATTTGGGAAGAAGACTTGATTGGAGGGCTTGAAGCAAGGGATTTGAATTCCCAACTTCAACTCCCATTGACCTTCTCTTTGGCCGACCACCCTTGCTTGGAAAGGAGCTTGATAGGGGAGGGAAAAAGGGCTAGTAAACAAGTGATGTGTTCCTCTTCTTTGGGCATCCAAGGATGAAGAGTGTGCTGCCCACATGGCAAGTTGTCATGGCGCCACATAGGATGAAAAGGTGGGCCCTGAGCTGACTTGGATTCCTTCCTGACTTGGCTCCAAGGAGACTAAATTTTAAGACCACTTCTTGCATGGACCCATACTTCCAACAGACTTAGGCTGGACTCAATTTGTGACTAGACTCAATACAGGACACAATTTGACCCAATTGGTCGAAGTATAGACTCAATTCAAAGCACAAGGAAAATTACAAGGTTGAGGCTTGAAGCCTTATTACAAGACCCGAAAATTGAAACCCTAATTGGACATCCATAGAGGGTTGAGGAGTCTCTGTCGGATTCTGGTGCCCACACCATGTCTCTTCTTTCCAAAGAGGTTCAAACAATTTCGGAAGAAGACTTGATTGGAGGGCTTGAAGCAAGGGATTTGAATTCCCAACTTCAACTCCCCTTTGACCTTCCCTTTGGCCGACCACCCTTTCTTGGAAAGGAACTTGATAGGGGGAAGGAAAAAGGGCTAGTGTCAAGTGATGTGTTCCTCCCCTTTGGGCGTCCAAGGACGAAAAGTGTGCTGCCCACATGGCAAGTTGTCATGGAGCCACATAGGATGAAAAGGTGGGCCCTGAGCTGACTTGGATTCCTTCCTGTGGGATTGACCTTAGCGAGCCCCAAGATCTACCAGAAAAAGTGGACCATATGACACCTATAGAACGATGTCCAAATTTTAAGATCATCCTGAATAACCAAGGTCTGTTTTATGTTTCCCATAAGCCACCCCAAGACTCCGATTCCTATTTCCTACCCTTCCCTGAACCTTCTCACATTTCTAGAGCCATGGGGTTACTTTTTATTGAGATTACTAGAATGCGTGACTCCTTAGAGCCCATCCCTTTTGCCCTCTATTTATGGTATACTTTATGGCATTTGCTAGTGATCATTAATAATTTTTCTTGTGCATACCAAACTAGGGTCAAACCTAGAGAGTCAAAAGTCTGTTAGGTTTAGACCTTAGGAGTCCAATAAAAATTTTCTCAATAGGATTGCATAGTTGAGTCTGCATTTTGCATCATGTTAGCATTATGCATTAAATAGCTTTTTTTTAAAAAAAAATTTGGTTGATTCCCGAAAGCGAGCCAAAGAGATTGTAATAGGAGATTTTGTAATGATTAGGCTCAGGCCTGAACTGTTTCCACTGGGAACCGTTAAGAAGCTTCATGCTCGTGTGGCTGGTCCCTTTAAAGTGATTAGGAGAATGGGCCCTAATGCCTATGTGCTAGAATTACCTCCGGAATATGGAATTAGCTCGACATTCAATATCTCTGACTTAGTCGAGTATAGGAAACCCGCAAACATACCTAGCGAGCCATTTGGGCCTGACCTTTCTTTTGAGAGTGAACCTGAACCTGAGTGTCCACCTCCAAATATACCTGAGCGAGGAGAGCGGATCGAGCATGTCCTGGATGACCAAGCTATCACTACCCGGGGCAAAGGCTATCAACGTTACTTGATCCGATAGCAAGGCCGACCCGAATTCGATGACTCGTGGATCACCCGGATGGACTTGCAGCGCATCGACCCCGACATCCTGGAGAGGTACCAAAGCGAGACTAACCCTTACTCTACAGGGTTGAGTTCCTCCCACCCCGGGAGAATTGGTGTGGGCACCAGGATCCGACAGAGGCTCCTCAACCCTCTGTGGATCTCAGACTAGGGTTCCACTTCTTTGTGTCTTGTAATAAGGCTCCAATCTCAGAATTGTACTTATCTTTTGCTTTGAATTGAGTCTGTATCTAGACCAATTAGGTCAAATTGAGTCCTGTACTAAGTCGAGTCGCAAATCAAGTCCAGTCTGAGTCTCTTAGAAGTATGGGTCCATTGCAAGAGTGGGTCTTAAAATTTAGTCTCCTTGGAAGTAAGTAAGGAAAGAAGCCAAGTCAACTCAAGGCCCACTTATGCATCCTACATGGCGCCATAACATCTCGTCATGTGAGCATCACACTTGGCATGCAAAGATGGCATGCAAAGATGCCCAATGGGGAGGACCACTTCACTTGGTTCAAGCCTTTGTCCCTTCCCCCCATCAAGCTCATTTCCATGTAAGGGTGGTCGGCCAAGGAAGAATTCAATGGGAGATAATGGAGGGAATTCAAATCCCTTACTTCAAGCTCTCCAATCAAGCCTTCTTCCCAATTTGCTTCAACCTCTTTGGAAGGGAAAGACAAGAGCCTTGGATGCCTCCACCTAACACTCCCCTTATTAAGCCTTGTACCAAAGAAAGAACACCAACAAAGGAAGGAAGGAGCACACATGCCTTGCTCCAAGCCCCTCTTCATGCCTTCTTCCAAAACCAAGGAGATTCTTACCAAGTTCAAGGTGCCAAGAACCTCACTCCAAGCCATGCATCATGCCACGCCCAATCCAAGGTCCCTTTGGTCGGCCAAAGAAAGGATAAAGTTAAGGCTTTTGGCGCCCACCCAAGAAAGTTTGTATTTTTTTATTTCATTTGAAATTTGAATGGGCCTTGGGTGCCTATTTAAAGGATCCAATCCCTCCATTGTAAGGGAATGGAATGATTGAATGAAAAGAGAATTTGAGTTTGTTTATCCTCCAACCATTGTCTCCTAGACTAGGTTTGAGTGAAGTTGCCTTCGTCCCCAGGGACGTCGAGTGGTGTGAGGCCACCTGTCTGTCACCACAAGGCATTGCGAGTCCATCGTCCTCCTGGATGTCGAGTGGTGTGAGGCCACAATCCTTCATCCCTCGGGACATCGAGGGGTGCGAGGCCCCAAATTATCTCCTTCTTCGACTTCGGAATCCAGCCGGACACCGGGCTCGAAGCCCCTTCTCAACCCCATCTCAGTCCCTTTCAGTACATCTCTCCACTTCGCTAATCCCTATTTTGTTCGCCTACAGGTCCTCCCTGGTATCTCGGGCACCGGAGACAGTCTGCTTTGCCATTGCGACCATCCGATCGAAAGCCAATGCATCCATGGGTTTGACTGCTCGGGCATCCAGGCCGCATCCGTCAAGTTGAGCGATCTCGGCATCGGGCGCTTCAGACGTGTGAGGTTTGCTCTCTCTATCTCCTAAGTAGGTATTGCGTCTCGAGCTAGTCCTACCGGGGTTTCTTAATCCCGGGATCCTGTTCTCGTTTTAGCTATTTAGGGATTTGAACTGCTAGTGTAAGCTTCCGTTATTCATTTCTCTTATTTCTAGTCTTTGATCATGATCGGGAAACAAAACCCTAAAAAAAAAAAGAAAACATCTAAAACTCTTCAACCATAAAAAAAAATTTCTTTGCATCATAAGCATCCATACCTAGCATCCCTAGCCCCTTCTCTATTCCACATCACTCCAAGGAGACTAAATTTTAAGACCAATTCTTGCATGGACCCATACTTCCAACATACTCAGACTAGACTCGATTTGTGACTGGACTTAGTACAAGACATAATTTGACCCAATTGGTCAAAGTACAGACTCAATTCAAAGCAAAAGAAAATTATAAGGTTGAGGCTTGAAGCCTTATTACAAGACCCGAAAATTGAAACCCTAACTAGAGGTCTAGTGCCCATACCAATTCTCCCGGGGTGGGAGGAACTCGACCTTGTCGAGTAAGAGTTGAGTTGGCTTAGGTACTCCTCCAGAAGGTCGGGATCGAGGCGCTGCAAGTCCTCCTGGGTAATCCACGAGTCATCGATCTCAGGTCGGCCTTGCCATCAGACTAAGAAACATTGATAACCTTTGCCCCGGGTAGTGATAGCTTGGTCATCCAGGACACGCTCGATCCGCTCTCCTCTCTCAGGTATAATTGGAGGTGGACACTCAGGTTCGGGTTCACTCTCAAAAGAAAGGTTAGGTCCAATGGCTCGCTAGGTATGTTTGCTAGTTCCCTAAACTAGACTAAGTCTGGGATATTGAAAGTCGAGCTAATGCCATAATTCGAAGATAGCTCAAGAACGTAGGCATTAGGGCCAACTCTCTTTATCACTCTAAAGGGGCCAACTCCACGAGCATGAAGTTTCTTAACGGCTCCTGGTGAAAACTGTTCAGGCCTAAGCCTAACCATTATAGAATCCCTAATTTCAAACTCTTGGCTCATTTCCGGGAATCAGCCAAATTATTTTAAAATTTATATTTAATGCAGAATTCTATCATGATGCAAAATACAGACTTAACTATGCATTCCTATTGAGAAGAATTTTATTGGACTCTCTAGGGCCTAAACCTAATAGATTATTGACCCTCTAGGTTTAACCCTGGTCTGGTATGCACAAGAAAAATTATTAAGGATCCCTAGCAAATGCCATAAAGTAAACCAGAAGTAGAGGGTAAAAGGGATGGGATCTAAGGAGTCACGCATTCTGGTATTCTCAATAAAAAGTAACCCCATGGCTCTGGAAATGTGAGAAGTTTCAGGGAAGGGTAGGAAATAGGAAGTAGACTCAGGGACTGGTTCAAAGCTAAATAGACTGACCTTAATGTGTGAATGTTGGCCTATGGGTGTGCTGGTCCTAACCTCATGATCAGTACTAGAAGGATCTATATGTGCAAGTTCTAAGGTAGGCTGGGTGCTCCTAGAAGGTGGAAGGTCATCAGGATGGTCTTTGGAAAGTTTATCTTGAAAGTCCTGTAAACTAATGTCTACTTCTTGTTCCTGGACCTTCTCTATGGGAAATACTTGAGAACCTTCAACTTCCTCTACTATGTTTGATCCTGGTTTAGTTACTCCTTCAAATTCTATAGTGGGTTCAGGATCTTTTTCTATGAGTTCCTTAGTGGTTTCAGCCTTGGGTCTATCTACATCACCTTTCACCACTAGACTTGATTCCGAGATGTCTTCTTGGGATTCCTTAATAGACTCAGTGGTTTCTTCACTTAGATTCTCAGTGGGCTCAATCTTTTCTTCCTGAAATTCTTCAGAAGGTTCCTCTTTCTGGGTTGGTTCATGAGTCTCTTTAGTAGTAGGGGCTCCCTCAGTAGTCTCATCCTCTAACTGTTCTTCATATTCATCCACTAAGTATGCTTCAGCTTCATATACTTCTACTTCAGGCTCACTGGTGGGTTCAATATTTTTTAAGGGTCCTTCCAAAGTAGCTTCTGCCTGGGTGTTTTCTGGGTCAACCAATCCCAGGTCAGCAATATACTCCCCCTCTTTAATGTTATCCTGGTGAACACATGGGGTAGCAGGGATGGGTCGACTCCTGTTAGGTCTGTTTGGGCTAGGTCGACTCGGGTAGACTTGACCATACCCTTGTCTAGATCCTTGGGCTCGGCTAGGGTTCCTAAAGGGTTCAGGTCTACAATAGGTGGGTGCCCTTTGGAAATGCTCACAATACCTCGCAGTGTGGTAAGCCTGCTCTAAATTATTGACCTCTCTAAAATAAAGCTCCCTTTGAAGATCAGGATGTAGGCCAACCCTAAACCTAGACAGAGTTACAGATTTTGATTCATTAACATTATATCGCATGACATACTCATCAAACATTGTGATGTATTCGGCCACACTCCTGCTCCCTTGATGTGGGAATCTTCTGGACTCAGCCTCTAAGGAGGGATCATGTTGAGGGAAACTCCTAGGATGGGGAAGTGATTTAAACTCCAGTTTAGTGTGAGGTTTTGGGTCCTAACCCGAGTTTCTAGTCTTGTTACACTTTGATCAAACTTATCAAGCTTATTGTTCATCTTATCCAATTGTTCCTTGACGGCCTTTAATAGATCTTCTTGGGTGTTGTCCATGGGTTTACTTGGTTGGGAAGGATGGGGGTGATAAGGGACTCCGGATCTAGTCGACATGAGCTAAGCACGCAAAATCGTCTAAGATCTACTAGACCTAGAATCTCAACCAGTTGCCTAAGTCAGGGTGGCAAACCAGTCCGTAGTAACTCTGTTCTTGGCCAGGTAGGTGTAGGGGAGTGGAGGTCCCTGAACGCCAACCTTAGACACCAATCTGGGATTGGCCAGGTAGGCAGACCAAACTCATAAGCCCTGAATCACCAAGCCTAGAAACCAAGAGCAACAGTACACACAGAATGGGCTGACACCAAAAATAGACACTTAGTCTTGACTCGACCAGTTGGTGTCCCTAAGCTCTCTAAAGCAAAATTAGTGTCTACTAGATTTTAATTAGAGCTTGGGTTTGTGATGCAGGTTTGTGCTTTTTTTGGGCTAGGGACAGGTAATGAAATCCTAACCCTATGTCAAATTGCCGCCCTTAAAGTGATTTATGAAAATGAATGCAAGCAAATGATCTAATGAGATGTCTCTAAATTATATTTTTGGGTTTTTGATGTATTATAATAGAGTTAAGATGATGGAAATGAAATGATATGACTCTAAATGCAAGATTAAGCTATATGACAAATGAAAGCATAAGAAAATGCAAATTGCTGAAATTCTCAGAATAGAACTTGCTCTCAGGTAATATTTCGGCTTGTAGAAATTCTACAAACTGAAATAAAATCTAAGAAAATTAACAAAAATACTTTGAATTATATGTGATCTATCAAAATAGAAATCATGAAATTTAGAGATTCTTATAGGTAGTACCACCTAAAAAAAAGACTATGTATCGAAAGAAAAATTGCAGAAATTAAAAGATGAAATCTAAGATGCAAAATCTTTTTGTTCTTTTAAACCTATTCTTCTTGTGTTCCTCATCCAAGGCCTGTCACAGTGCAACCCCTACACGCCTTAGGAGACCCCATGAAATGGGAGGAGATGGTCTTGAAATCCTACTTTTCTCCTAAGACTGGATGTCCTGGTGAAGCACCTTATCCAAGTACTTTAAGAAGTGCTAAGTCCTAACCATGCTCTGATACAAAAAATGATGGGGGACTAACTAGATGCGAATATGAAGAATGATGCAAGTGATTTGTTGATTTTGTGATTTTTAGATTTTTATGATTTTCTTTGGACTCCAAAAATAAGTAAGAGTTGATCTAGGATTCAATAATAACAAGAACTACGAGCAGGTGAATTAGTCCCTAAGCAATGATAAAGAGAGAACCCTGGGATTGAGAAATTCCGTAGGACTTAGCTCTCCGATCAAGACCTACTTAGGAGTCAGGGGGCAAACCTCAAAGATCTGAAGTGCCTGATGCAGAGATCCCTCACTCTGGCGGATGCGGCCTGGATGATCGAGCCGTCAACCCTGCGAAGGCACCGGCTGGTTGTCCGAAGATCTCGATGGCAAGGGCAACCATCTCCGTACTCGTGTCACCTGGAGGACCTGCGAGCATTCAAAGATGGGTTAAGTTCAATATGACGAAAGTAATAGAAGAGTGAAAGAGAGTTGTTGAAGTGATGGTGGAATTCTTCTTGATTCAGAGTCGAATGATGGAGTTGCAGAAGTGATGGTAATTTGAGGCCTTACACCTCTAGACGCCCGAAGGCGAAGGCGCTCCCTCACGGAGATCGACGTTCCTAGTGAATGAAGGCAACTAGAAAGAGATTGGAACTCTAGAAATGTATTTTTTCATTCATCAACATTAACCTTACAAAGGAGGGGTTAGGTCCTTTAAATAGGCACCTTAGGATCCTTTTGAAATTCAAATGAAAAATTACAAAATTTCTTGAATGGGCACCCAAAACTTTTGACTTTCTTCTCTCCTTGGCCGACCAAGAGCTGATTTGATTGGGCGTGGCATGATGCAAGGTTTGGAGGAGAGATCTTGGCACCTTGAACTTGGAAAGTAGCTCCTTTATTTTGGAAGAAAGCATGAAGTGAGGCTTGGAGCAAGGCATGTGTTCTTCTTCCTTCCTTGGTTGTGCATCCCCTTTTGGTACAAAGCATAACATGGGGAGTGTGAAGTGGAGGCGCCCATGGATCTTGTCTCTTCCTTCCAAAGAGGTTCAAACAACTTGGAAAGAAGACTTGATTGGAGGGCTTGAAGCAAGGGATTTGAATTCCCAACTTCAACTCCCCTTTGACCTTCCTTTTGGCCGACCACCCTTGCTTGGAAAGGAACTTGATAGGGGGAGGGAAAAAGGGCTAGTGTCAAGTGATATGCTCCTCCCCTTTTGGCGTCCAAGGATGAAAGGTGTGCTGCCCACATGGCAAGTTGTCATGGTGCCACATAGGATGAAAAGGTGGGCCCTGAGCTGACTTGGATTCCTTCCTGACTTGGCTCCAAGGAGACTAAATTTTAAGACCAATTCTTGCATGGACCCATACTTCCAACAGGCTCAGAGTGGACTCGATTTGTGACTGGACTCAGTACAGGACACAATTTGACCCAATTGGACAAAGTACAGACTCAATTCAAAGCAAAAAAAAATTACAAGGTTGAGGCTTGAAGCCTTATTACAAGACCCGAAAATTGAAACCCTAACCAGAGGTCTAGTGCCCACACCACCGGTGGAGGAGAAGGTGGATCTGATGGAGCACTAAGAGGCAACAGGGATCTCAAAAGATCACTAATCTCGATAAAGCTCGCCTCCATAGACTGTTTGATCCATGAAAGCTGACTATCAGTATGAGCTCTCAGTCCCTCAATCTCAAAGAGCTGAGTAGTCTTGACTCCTAGTCCAATCATCTCGCTCCTGACCTCAGTAAACTGATGTCTGACATGATCCTCAAAAGATAACTCAGTAGATGCACGAGGAGCAGCAACAGGTGAAGAAATTGGTGCTGGTGTGATAGGCTCAGATCCAGAAGTTGCAACAGGTGCGGGCCTTGGTGGTGTTAACTGCTTAGTAGGCTTAGAAGGTCCTACCTCAGTGACTCTAATCTCATCCTCCTCCTGTGGCTCCGGACCAGACTCCCGATGCATCCATCTCCCAGCCATCCTCCGGTATCCCATATGATGTATAGAATGCTCGTCGTACATGTCAGTGTATAGAATATCTTTGGAGGCCTCTTCCTCCGAAGGTACATGATAAGCTCTGAAGAGATGAGTCAGCCCTATCCTGTATGGAAGGCACAGTCGACATTGGGTCACAGCCTCTCTCATCTAGCTCAACATCAAAGCTGGGAGGTCGATGGCCCTCTGTGTGAGACAAACCTTCAACACTAGCTCTCTCTCAATGATAAAATTGAAGCGACCTATCTTCAACAGAAGAATCCTCACTATGAAGTGGTGAAGAAGCCGCATCTCTATAGATAGTTGATTCGTAGTAACTGTGGTCACACCGCGAACATCGTCTCACACCAAGATATATCAAAATGCTTCATCTCTGTCTCCAACACTGGTGGCAACAATCCACAATGGAGTATATCCCAGACTCTACTCAAAATCTCCTCAGAAATAAAAATCTCAATGCCTCGGACTGTGGCACTCCAAAGCAATCCTCCACAGGCTAAACCCCCATAGAACTCCTGGATAAGATGCGGATAATATTTCTCCTTCATGGTATAGAAGGAGATCAAGCCAGTTGCCTCAAGAATCTGACCCTGACCAAAACCCTCGCGATCGAAGAATGCTAAGTCAACTCGTCGACTAGCAGCAATAATCTTCCCTGATACTTTGTCAACTGCAGGAGAACGAGGGGGTGCCACACTCTCAGACTGCTATCCTCTATCACTTCGAGCCTTGGTTCTTCTTTCAGTTGAACCCAAACTCAATCTTTTCTTGGAGACTACTTGCTTGCGGGGACCCATGTTCACCAAATAGAGAGAAAGAAAAAGGGAAGGAAAAGGTGAACCGGGAATGGCCAAAAGAAGAACGAAATGACCAAAAAGGGAAAGATGAGGTCGATGGGATTAAAATAGTGAGGGCAGGCAAAAAATTGGTTAAGGGAATGGATAAGAAGGAAGAAATGTGGGGGGGAAAAAGCATTGGTTTGGCCAATTCACAAGAAATCAAGAGAAATATCGATCAAAGAGATCGGTCGCAGTCCTCACCGACCAACCACTAAGGGCCATACTCAGCCATCTGGATACATCTAGATGCTGGAATAAATGGACATTGAAGCTTAGTGAGTTCGATATTACCTACCACCTGAGGTCATCTTAAAAGGTGCAGGTGTTGGCTGACTTCCTGGTGGAATGCGCCAACATGAGTGAAGAGCTAGAAGAGGCTTTCACGGAGCACCCCATGGAACCACCATCTGACGAGGCAGTTTAGGTCCTCCATGTGGATGGTGCATCCAATACAGGGGGGAGTGAAGCCGGTCTCATCCTCGCCAATTCTGACGGGGTTATGGCCAAGTATGCACTATGCTTTTTGTTCAAGGCTACCAACAACCAGGCCAAATATGAATCACTCCTCACGGGATTAAGGGTATCATGCGAGCTAGGTGTGTCCAGCTTAAAAGTCTTCACTAACTCGCAATTGGTTGTGGGTCAAGTCTCGAAATAATTCAAAGCTCGAGACCATCAGATGGCAAAATATCTAGAGCGGGTATGCTTGAGTACAGCGGGTTTCCAGCACTTTAGCATCTCCCACATTTCTCGTGGAGAGAATGCTCGTGCTGATGCCCTCTCCAAGCTTGCAACTCTATCAGACTCATCATTAGGGCATGCCTACATCGAATACTTGTATGCTCCCAGTTATGAAGTGTCTGTCGAGGTCTAGCAAGTCACTCCTAAACCTAGCTGTATGGATTGCTATATTAGATACATCACTGTCGATACCTTGTCCAAGAACCGCATTGAGGCCAGTCTCCTCAAGAAGAAGGCTATGCACTTTGTGTTGATGGATAGGCAGCTCTATCGAAGGTCCCATTCATACCCGCTCCTGAAGTATTTGAGACCCTTAGAGGTGGCCTTAATGCTCTAGGAGATCAATGAAGGCCTCTGCGGGAACCATGTGGGGAGCAGGAACTGGCATACAAAGCCCTCTAAGAAGGATATTACTGAGAGACAATGAGGGAAGACACAGCTGACTTCGTAAAGAAGTGTGACTACTGCCAACGATATGCTTACATACAGCATTAGCCAGTTGCGCCGCTCTCCCAGCTCTCTGCCCCTTGGCCATTCGTTCAATGGGGGATGGACATCTTGGGCCCCTTTTCCCTTGCATCCGGGCAATAGAGATACTTGATTGTGGCCATCGACTACTTCACCAAGTGGGTTGAGGCTGAGCCGTTGGCACGAATCACTAAAGCTAAGGCTAGATCTTTTCTCTGGAAGTCGATCATTTATTATTTTGGACTTTCCTATTCCATCATCATCGATAATGGATGGCAGTTCAACAACCAAGCATTTGAAGAGTTATGTACTGATCTCAACATCTGCCACCACTTCACCTCAGTGGCTCACCCCCAGACTAACAGGGAAGCTGAGGTGACCAACTGGACCATTCTTCAAGAGCTCCATGCTAGGCTAGACTAGGCCAAGGGCTGGTGGGCTGAGGAACTCTTTAGTGTTCTTTGGGCCTACCACACCATGTCCAGGACGGCAACAGGTGAGATACCCTTCAATCTTGTTTTCTGTATCGAGGCTATTATTCTAGTAAAAATGGATCTCCATACATTGCGGGTAGAGCAATATGATGAGGCTAAAAACTTGGCTTGCCTTATGCTCAACCTGGATCTCCTGGAAGAGACAAGAGACAAAGCTCAGCTCTGCATGGTAACTTACAGACAATGAGTGGCCCAGTATTTCAACTCCCACATGAAGCCAAAGGCCTTCTGCCCAGGTGACTTAGTCCTGTGACGGGCTAAAGTCTCGCAACCTAGAGAATGTGGCAAGCTCTCCCCCAACTGGAAAGGTTTTTATAAGGTAGTTGAGGCCCTTCCTCATGGAGCTTACTATCTCGCTGGACTCGATGGCATCTAATTTTCATGAACTTGGAATGCCAATAATCAAAGGATGTACTACCAATGATGTAAGATTTTCTTTCATCAATGAAAAGTTTCTTTTTGGTGCAACGCTTTCTTCACTTATGCAGGAACTCTATCCATCGAAACTCTCAATCCGGTGATGGCAAGTCGGGAAACTCCTAAAGCCCTACACTCCAAAGTCAAGAAACTCCTGAAGCCTCGCACTCTAAAGTCGGGAAACTCCTAAAGCCCCGTACTCCAAAATCAAGAAACTCCTGAAGCCCCACACTCCAAAGCTGGGAAACTCCTGAAGACCCACACTCTAAAGCTAAGAAACTCCTGATGCCCCGCACTCTATCCATCAGACTATCAGTTCAGCAATGGTAAGTCAGAAAACTCCAGAAGCCCTACACTCTATCTATCGGACTCCCAGTTCAGTGATGGCAAGCCAGAAAACTCCATAAGCCCTACACTTTATCCGTCAGACTTTCAATTCGGTGATGGTAGGTCAAGAAACTCTAGAAGCCCTGCACTCTATCTATCGAACTTCTAGTTCGATGATGGCAAGCCAGGAAACTCCAGAGGCCCCGCACTCTATCCATCGGACTCATAGTTCAGCGATGGTAAGTCGAAAAACTCCAGATGTCCTGTACTCTATCTGTCAGACTCTCAGTTCGGTGATGGTAAGCTGGAAAACTCCAGAAGCCCCGTACTCTATTCATCAAACTTCCAGTTTAGTGATTGCAAGCCAGGAAATTCCCAAAGTTCAGCACTTTGACATGTGAAACCCCTGGATTGGTATGGAGAATCTATAGAATCTCTTAGGTATCTTTGATCACCTGCCAATTCTTGAATTAGACAGGAAGAGCCAGAACTTTGGAAGCCTCAAGATTAGCAACTGGTTCTAGCAGTACCCCTGAGGTCTCTTCAACCACCTGCCAGTTCTTGAATTGGTCAAGAAGAGTCGGAGCTTCACAAGCCTTAAGAGTTGGCCACCTCAATGAATCTCCCGGCCTAGTGGAGATAGTCATAAAACCCCTAAGGTTCCCTCAGCCACCTGCCAACTCCGGAGTTAGTAGGGAGGGGCCAAAACCTGGGAGGCCTTAAGATTGACAATCACAGTGAAAATCCATCTCCATGCAAAAAAAGGGAGAGAGAAGAGTAAGAAGAAAAGTAGAGAACTCATTGAAGAAACAAGAATTTTATTAAGAGAATCAAAGTTTTTATAGTAAAAAGAACCCTCGACAGGCCGGGTGGTCCTCCAAAAATCCCTAAGTACAAAGGTAAAGCAAAAATAAGAAGGCCCAGTGTAGTCACGGTGACATCGCGAGGGCCTTACCGGGGCATTGCAGGACCTCGCTGGCATCCTCCTAGCTCTCTGCTAGTGGGGTGGAGGGATCCGCCGCCTCCTCAATGGGCATCGCATCGGTTTCCTCAGGTGGCCCTTTTTCCCTCTCACTACTGCCAATACTTGGAAGGTCTAGGATGATGGCTTCCAAGTCTTGATCCGGGTGTGCCTGAGCCACCTTCAACTTGCAGTCCGTGAACCCCTTGAGAAAAGAGTCCATGATCGCCTCCCGGACCTCCTCGACAAACTCTATGGAGGCCTTAAACTTTGGCACCACCTCCATAGCCTCCTTGGTGGCCTCCATCAGGGCCACTGCCACCTGTGCTTTGTCCTCCATCACCGATGCCCTCGCCATCGCAGTCTCCAGTCATGCTTGGAGAGTCTGGGACTGCCCCTTCAAGTGTGCCACCTCTGTGATAGACTCTTCCACCTAGCGGGTGGCCTTTCTCTTTTCGATGGCCAGGGATGCCTCCAAGTCCCTGGCCTACTTCTCTACTCTGGTCGTCGCCTCCTTCGAGTTGGTGGCCTTGGTCTGGAGGATCCTGGTCTACTCCTCCAGGACTTGGGCCCTCTTCGTTTGTGCTCGGGCCTCAGCATGTAGCACCTCCAAATGCCTCTTCTATTAGGCCTCTTGCTTGGCCCACCGAGCATAGTAATCCCTAATGAGGATCAGTGAGAATGATGCAACTAATGGTAATGAAAAAGTTAGAGGAGGAAGAAACTCATCATGAATAGCTAAGGGAGGGTGCTGATAATGGTAGCCGACATCTGCTTGCCGCTCCTCTCATGGTGGTCATATAGCTGGATGGTGAACTCCATCATATGCCTGGCCAGCATGCCATCCTGAGTGACCACCATGTTTCGCTGCACTGCGATTGATATTCGGTTCACCTTGGGAGTTGTTGATGTCAGGGCCATCACCAATCCTAGGGAGGGTGATGACGAGGGTGCCTCGGTAGCCGGAGGTGTTGTTGCTGCCCCTATTGCTGACGGTGGCATCGGTCATCCTCCCACTGTTGTCTTTGCCTCCTCTTTGATCACCTCTAGGGCTTTTGTAGAGCGGACCGCTAGTTCGACCCATTTGGTTGCATCGGGCCCACGGGCCTGGAGTTGGGCCTGTAACTTGGATGGTGTGGGGGCTAGCCCAGCCATCCTTTCCTCCTGATCAGATGATGATGCAATTCTGGGCCCCGGTCCGAACTCTTTGCAAGCCCTTTTTGATGGGTCCTCCCTGGGCCCAGGTGATGTGCTCCTCTTCCAGGACATCTCCTGGATCTGGTCTAGTGAGAACTTCATGCCTGCAGAGAAGGAAGAATGGTGCAGGCACCAAGGTTAAAAGAAGACTTCAATCAAACCTAGTCAACACCAATTTCTTATGGATTGCAAATTGAGTTCCAACCTTGTTAACTTGTTCCTAGTCTGAGTCTTGAGTCTAGTTAGGTCTTCTTGTATCATGAATTTTATGTTTGAGTCTTGCTAAGTATTAGATCTTGAAGCCTTGGGTCAATTGAGTTATAAGAGTCAAATGTACTCAAGTCCAAATTGAGTTGTAATTTTGCTTTTGAGCTTGAGTCAAGTCCAACCAAGGGAGCATATAATTAGACCAAGGGATGAACCAAAGCTATATCAAGTAAATCTTCAAATCAAGGGTGTATGAAATAAGAGCCATTAGATGGAATGAAGCTTTGATTGAAGCCACCTCACCAAGACACCTTATCCAAGAGAATGGACACTTGGCATCCATACATGAAGATTTTCAAACTTGGACACTTGGCACCCATGCATGTAGATTTTTAGATTTGGTGCCCCCTTTTCATGAATTTTGAAATTCAAATATGTAACTACATTTCCCCCTCTTTTCATGTAAAATTTGAATTTCAAATGGGGCTTAGAAGGTTATAAATATGTCCCTATTCTCTTTATAAAAGGATGCTTTTGAATGAATGAAATCCAAAATTTTTTTATATCCATTTATGTTTGCAAATGCCATCTGTGAGGGATTGAGTGAGAGGCTCAACCAAGTGCTTTAGTTCTTAAATTCCAGCAAAAGTTCTTCTTCCATTGATGCCTACCTCATCTTCAAGAGCAGCCGACCACACTCCACCAAGATCACCAACAATCCTCTACTTCCCTCTCTTCTATTATTTCTATTCCATACTATCTTCCTTCTCCACAATACTAATGATTGTTCTTGTAGGATCCTAAAGAGTATCCAGTCTGAGGTGAAGTCCTCCTTGCCTTCAACTCAGTAGCAGGAGCCTCTAATTTCAACGGGTGGGTTAGCTTGATCAGTTAGTTGCCAATCCTGAGTGTGAAAGAGTGAACCTAGTGTAAGGTTATTGGAGAGTCATTATTGGTATTTAAACCCTTTAGTTTCCTCTTATGGTCTGAACTTTTGAATAGGGTATAGTCTTAATTAGATGGTTCTTCTAGCTACGTAGGTCCTAGTTCATTAACTTAATTAAGATTTGCACTGTGAAGCATATGAGCCTTCTAGTTTAGTCTTCTTTAATGCATCTTAATGACTCCACTATGACTAAAATTAGATTATATGTTTTAGAGTTTTAATTAGCTTGATCGCTTTAGTCATTCATGCCATATTTCCTATAAGTATGCCATATCATATTTGGTATCAGAGCATGGTAGGTTAGGGTTAAGTTCTTTAAGTACTTGGATCGGGTGCTTCACTAGGCCGTCCGGTCTTAGGAGAAAAGTAGGGTTTCAAGACCCTCTCTTCCCATTCTACAGGGATCTCTTATGGTGTGCCGAGATGCCATTGTGGTTGACCCATGAAGAAGAAAACAAAGAGCATGTGAGGTCATATTTTCAAATTTCTGCACTTAGGACTTTCTGTTTTTTGCTTACTGTATTTCTGAGTAGGCTGACTGTAATTCATATAAAACTCTAAAAAAAGGTGTTAATTTCTTATTGAAGTAATTTCTTTCCTAATCCATATTAAGTTATCTATCAGAATGCATAATTTTATCCACAGAAAAAAATCACAAAAAAAATGAAAATTCCTGCACTCCATCACTGTTGCTGAAATTCCTGTATGCTATGTTCTGTTCCTTCTACATTATCTAAATTTCAGGATCTGCTCAGCATAGCATAGATTTTATTTTTAAATTTTCTTTCATATGGCATATCATTTGTAAGTTAGTAGTCTTTTGTAAATTTTTTGAATTTTTTTGAGACTGTTACATAGCACTTCTCAGCCCCACTTTGAACTGCGACATACAAAATTTCTGTTGCTGAGATTAGGGTTCATATTCATGTTTGCACAATCTCAATGGCAAATCAATCTAAGGGCATCAATATAATATGGAGGTAGGATTTCATCACCTATCCTTAGCCTAAAATCACCACCCTGCATATCAGACCCAACCCTTAATTAAAACTGAGTAGACACTTAATTTGGTCTAGTGAGCTAGGGACACCCACAAGGTCAGGTCGAACCAAGTGTCAAGCCAATTTAGACAACTTGTTTGTGTGTGCTTGTATATCTGGTGTCTAGACAAGGGGTTCAGGGACAAGAGCCCGAAGGAAGGTGGATTGGTCTGCTTACCTAGCCAATTTCAAATTGGTGTCTAAGGCAAGTAAAGAGGGACCTCCACCAACCTTACACTTACCTGGCCAGGTGCCAAGTTACTACAACCAAGATTGTCATCTTAACCTAACATTTGGTTTGGACTCTAGGTCTAGCAAACCCCTAGCTCGAGCTTGAGTCTGTGTGTGCATGACAACTAGATCAGGAACTCCCTATCAGCATTCACTTAACCATCCCAGTTCTTCCGTGGATCCCAATCTAGAAACCTTGATGAGAACTATAACTGAGCAGTTAAAGCAATTGAACACTAGGTTTGATCGAATAGAAGAGAGAATAGGAACCCTTGAAGATGCTCGTTTGGCCCCTACCGAGCAACAATCACCTAGATTGCCACCTATCCATCCTAGAGTCCAATGCCAGGAACATACTCCTGACCCACATCCAAGGAGAGTTCACCATTATTATGTTGACCAGGATGAAAGGGCCCTTAGAAACATTCATCTAGATGCAGCCATATTTGATGGAAACTTGGATCCTAAGGTGCATATAGACTAGGAGGGTGATATGGACTAATATTTTGATTGGTATGAAATTTCGAAAGTTGGAAAATTTAAGTTTACCAAACTTAGATTGGTCCGTTAAGCTAGATTATATTGGGATAACGTTGAATGCATGAACCGACAGAGGGGTGACATGCCCATAGCCACTTGGAGAGCTATGAAGGTAAAACTTAGGGAGAAGTATTTACCAATGTCCTATGAACAGAGACTATTAGATCAATGACAACGATTAACTAAAGGAAATAAGATATTGTCCGAGTATATTGCCAAGTTTGATGAGTTCATGATGAGATGTAATGTGGTCGAGTCTGAAACAGCAACCTTGTCTAGGTTTAGAGCAGGTCTACATGAGGAGATCTAGAGAGAATTATTTTTGAGAGAAGTCCATGACCTAGACCAGGCCTACCAAGTTACTAGGGACTGTGAGAGATTCCAGAGGAGACCTTTATTTTGTAGACCTGAACCCACTAGGATTAATCCTCCTGGAAATAGACCAAGTCCAAGCCCAAGTATAGCCAATAGACCCAGTCCTGCTACTCCATTAGTTCGAAGAGAAGATAAAGGAAAGAGCCCTGAGATTAGAAGAGAAGGAAATGTCCATTATTTTAGGTGCCACAAGATAGGTCACTACGCAAGCCAATGTCCCACTAGAGAATTACACATAGGGGAATTAGAAGAAGAAGTTACTGAACCCCTAGAAAACTATGAGGAGGAAGAAGAGGTATATGAGGCAGGTGTGAGTTTAGCTGATGAGTATGAAGGAAATGAAGAGATCATAAACTTATCAGAAATCCTAGGAGTTGTGAGATGTATCTTGACCCAGAGTAAGGAGCAAGAATATTGGCATAGGACTAGTATCCTACAAACCTTTATCAAGATAGGAGAAAAGGTGTGCAAGGTCATCTTAGATAGTGGTAGTTGCATCAATGCCATATCAACTAATATAGTCAAGAACCTAGGATTACCCACTGTGCCCCATCCTAATCCATATAAGGTATCCTGGATAGATTCAACCTTAATTCCCATTAAGTCTAGGTGCCAGGTCACAATCCAGTTCCAATCATACCAAGAAAAGATTTGGTGTGATGTTCTTCCAATGGGAGTTAGCAGCATCATATTAGGCCGACCATGGTTGTATGATCATGATGCTATACTCAATGGTCAATCTAATTCATGTTCTTTCACCCATAATGGAAAGAAGATTGTAATCAATTCCTCACCACCTAAGAACCAAGTTAAGAGATGATCAAGTCACTTGAGGGATAAGAAATAGGGGATAAACATTATCACTACTAAAGAATTGAAGAAAGAGCTTAGCAATGGTTCACCTATTTGGGTTTTAGCAGCTAAGAAAAATCAGGACCAACCCTATAAGGAAAAATTCCAGGAACTGTTAAGGTTTTTAGAGGAGTTTCAAGACATCTTTCCTGAAGACCTTCCCAATCACCTTCTACCCTTGAGAGACATTCAACATGCCATAGATTTGATCCCAGGATCGACATTACCAAACCTCCCCCATTATAGAATGAACCCTACAGAACACTCTGAGTTACAACATCAAGTTGGAGAGCTTCTCCAAAAGGGATTCATTAGAGAGAGCCTAAGCCCATGTGCAGTACCAGCACTTCTGACCCCTAAGAAAGATGGCACATGAAGAATGTGTGTGGATAGCAGGGCCATAAATAAAATCACCATTAAGTATCGTTTTCCTATTCCTCGTTTAGATGACATGTTGGATATGATGGCCGGAGCCAAGATCTTCTCCAAAATTGATCTTTAGAGTGGCTATCATCAGGTAAGAATTAGGCCTGGGGACGAATGAAAAACTGCGTTCAAAACCAAAGATGGCTATATGAGTAGGTAGTAATGCCTTTCGGTCTGTCCAATGCACCTAGTACCTTCATGAGGATCATGACCCAGGTTTTAAGGACATTCATAGAAAAATTTGTAGTGGTCTACTTTGATGACATTCTCATCTATAGTAGAACAAAGGAAGACCACTTGGACCATCTTAGGCAAGTTTGCCAAGCCCTTAGACAAGATAGTCTCTATGCCAACCACAAGAAAAGTGAATTCATGATCCATAGAGTTATCTTTCTAGGATTTGTTGTCACCACTGAAGGGGTGTTTGCTGACCTCAAAAAGGTCAAGTCTATAGTCGAGTGGCCCGTACCCAAAAGCATCCATGATGTCCGTAGTTTTCACGGTTTAGCCACCTTCTATAGGAGATTCATTAGAGAATTCAGCATAATAGTAGCACCCATTATTGACTGCATTAGGAAGGGAACCTTTGAATGGACAAAATCTGCCAATAGAGCCTTCCCAGAAATAAAAAAGAAAATGATACAAGTACCTATTTTGAGGTTACCCAATTTTTCAAAGGTATTTGAGGTTGCTTGTAATGCCTTTGGAGTAGGAATTGGAGGATTTTTGAGTCAAGAGAGTCATCCAGTGGCATTCTTTAGTGAGAATTGAATGAGGCAAGGATGAGATACTCAACATATGATGGGAAATTGTATGCGGTAGTTCAGGCTTTGAGATATTGGAGACACTATTTACTACTGCAGAAATTTATTCTTTATTCCGATCATGAAGCCTTACAATTTCTTAATTCCCAAAAGAAACTAAACCCTAGGCACGGGAAATGAA